>OY757013.1:10220770-10885327 GCA_963580285.1 Lucinisca nassula
ACTAGCAACATTCCCTGTTTTATAGAAGATCAAAAGATATCTTGAGTCATTCCCATTGTGCCTCGTAGCCTAATTAAGGCGTAACTATACCAAATTTAGTGACACAGAGGCCTTTCTGATATTTAACCTTCATCAGTGTGTCTCAACCCCAAAGTTCTGAAACCGAAACGGATGACGGGCAAGACCCGGCAAACACAGCACATCCCCCTCCGAGCACACACCGACCGATGTAGCCTATGAGACAGGTCAACTGGTGGCATCAGGCAAGAGACGCCAACCCGCGGACTTGGTAGGCGTCCCTCACCAAGCCCCACTGATGCTATAATTTACTCTTAGTAGCTCAAATTAGCTCTATCTCGAACAAATATCCATGGTCTCGAAGGTATTTGAATTATTGTAATTTGACTACACAATTCATGCTTTCTAACTCACCTGTATGACAGTACAGGAAGAACAGTTGTACTGATTATTCACCTTATTTGCATTATCTGCTGGTTCCTATTCTGAAGATTATCAGTGTTGGAAAAACCAGACCCCCTAGACCTTTCAATATATTTCAGGAAACATTCAGATCCCCACCCCTAAACTATATATGTTCTTGTTCCTTATGATAAGAATCATTCAATCACACCAACCTGGGGGTTTCTTTGTGCCTGGGCAATGTGCCCCGCCCCTCCACTTCATAAAAGGCAATATATTTCAGAAACCATTCAAATCCCCACCCATAATCATAAATGTACTTGTTCCTTAACAATAGCACACCAACTTGGTAGTCCACAGGGGCCATTCCTCTCCACTTCATAGAAGGGCCTCATATATCAGAAACCATTAAAATTCTCACCAAGAATCCATATTATATTCTTGGTCCATATGATAAGACACATTTAGGGACAACAATCTTGGGCTTTCCTAGGATCAATAGGGCATGCCCCAACCCCTCCACCGCTTAAGAGACCTTATATTTCCGGCATACAGATCCCCACTGCTAAACCATATATATTCTTGTTCCTTATGACAAGACGCATTTAGTGATACCAACCAGGGCTCAAGCCCCCGCCCATAGGGGCTTGAAGAAATATATGGGCTGCATGATGCTTCCACGCAGAGCTGAATCCGGCCCGCACACTAGTACTGGTAAACCGCTTAGAGGATCTAAGCCTGTCCAGGAACTGCGGTGCGAGGTGGACCGTCCATGCTAATAAACCCTATTGGTTTCATTGGGCGACAGGGCTTAAAATGTCATTTCATCTCAATGTCGGGTAAAAGTCCCACAAAATTGGAAGCAACGTCTCCAAAATGACCTTTACAGTGTTGACGGGGACGTTAAACCTCAAATCAAACAAGAGGGCCAAATTAGCCCTATATCGCTCACCTGTGTACCAGAAAATCATTGGTGTAGGAGACCGCTTGACATTGCTACATACTATATATCAAAGCTCAGGCAAAGCGGTGTCCATGCTTATAAACCCTATTGGTTTCATTGGAAGACAGGGCTTGAGATGTAATTTAACCTCAATGTCGGGTAAAAGTCCCACAAAATTGGAAGAGGCATCTCCAAAATGACCTATACAGTGTTGACGGGGATGTAAAACCTCAAATCAAACAAAATCTGTGCCTTATGGTTTTGGAGAAGAAGATTTTTTGAAGTTTTGTCCAGTATAAGTCTATAGGAGCTAATGAGCCCTGGGGCTTGGCCAATTTTGACCCAAAGGGCATGGTTGGCAGGATTTATGTAGGCGACCATTTTGTGTTGCTATATACTAAATATCTAATGTCTGTACTTCATGGTTTCAAAGAAGATGTTTGAAGCTTTTTTTCATAAAAAGTTTGTTGGAGTTAAGGGGCCACAGGATTTGGCCAATTTGGACCCAAGGGGCATGATTGGCAGGATTCATGTAGGCAACCACTTGACTTTGCTACAAGCTAAATACCTAAGCTCTGGGACTTATGGTTTCAGAGAAGAAGATTTTTGAAGATTTTTTTCCCCATTTTAAGTTGTTGTTTTTTTGTGTGTGTGTGTGGTTTTTTTTTTCATTATAAGGGCCCTGTGGTTTCAGAGAAGAAGATTTTTGAAGTTTTTCCAATTGTAAGTCTATGGAAGCTAAAGAGCCCTGGGGGTGGCCAATTTGGATCCCAGGGGCATAATTGACAGGATTTATGTAGGTGGCCACCTGACATTGCTACATACTAAAAATATAAGCTCTGGGCCTTATGGTTTCATAGAAGAAGATTTTTTAAGTTTTTTTTTCCATTAAAAGTCTATTGGAGCTGATGAGCTCAGGCGTGGCCAATTTTGACCCCAGGGGCAGGGTTAGCAGGATTTATGTAGCTGGCTATTTTATGTTGCTAGATACTAAGTATCTAAGTTCTGTGCTCCACAGTTTCTAAGAAGAAGATTTTTGAAGCTAAAGCTGCTTTTTTCCATTATGAGTCTATGGGAACTAAGGGGCCCTGGGGCTTGGCCCATTTGGACCCCAGGGGCATGATTATCAGGAAATATGTAGATGACCACTTGCCATTGCTACATGCTAAATATCTAAGCTCTGGGCCCTGTGGTTTCAGAGAAGAAGATTTTTGAAGCTTTTTTCCATTATGAGTCTATGGGAGCTAATGGGGTCCCAGGGTGTGGCCCATTTGGACCCCAGGGGCATGATTGGCAGGATTTATGTAGGTGACCACTTGTCGTTGCCACATGCTAAATATATAAGCTCTGGGCCCTGTGGTTTCAGAGAAGAAGATTTTTTAAGCTTGCTTCCAAAATGAGTCTATTGGAGCTAAGGGCCCAGGGCATGGCCCATTTGGACCCCCCAGGGGCATGATTGGCAGGAGTAATGTAGGTTACTACTTGCCATTGCTACATGCTAAATATCTAAGCTCTGGGCCCTGTTGTTTCAGAGAAGAAGATTTTTGAAGCTTTTTTTTCCATTATGAGTCTATAGGAGCTAAGGGGCCCGGGGCGTAGCCCGTTTGTAACCCAGGGGTATGATTGGCAGGAATAACGTAGGCGACCACTTGCCATTGCTACATGCTAAATATCTAAGCTCTGGGCCTTGTGGTTTCAGAGAAGACAATATTTTAAGCTTTTTTCCAATTGGGGCTATGGGAGCAAATAGGGCCCGGGGCGTGGCCCATTTAGAACCCAGGGGCATGATTGGCAGGAATTATGTAGGTGACCAATTGCCGTTGCTACATGCTAAATATCTAAGCTCTGGGCCCTGTGGTTTCAGAGATGAAGATTTTTGAAGCTATTTTTCCATTATGAGTCTATGTGAGCTAATGGGGTCCCAGGGTGTGGCCCATTTGGACCCCAGGGGCATGATTGGCAGGATTTATGTAGGTGACCACTTGTCATTGCCACATGCTAAATATATAAGCTCTGGGCCCTGTGGTTTCAAAGAAGAAGATTTTTTAAGCTTGCTTCTAATATGAGTATGGGAGCTAAGGGCCCAGGGCATGGCCCATTTGGACCCCCCCCCCCCCAGGGGCATGATTGGCAGGAGTAATGTAGGTTACTACTTGTCGTTGCTACATGCTAAATATCTAAGCTCTGGGCCCTGTGGTTTCAGAGAAGAAGATTTTTGAAGCTTTTTAGCTCACCTGTCACGTAGTGACGAGGTGAGCTTTTGGGATCACTTTTTGTCCGCCGTGCGTGTGTCCGTCCGTCCGTCCGTACGCCGTAAACAATTTCAAGTAAGTATATCTCCAATACCCCATGGCCAATCTTGATCAAATTTCATGTGAAGCATCATCAGGTAGGGAGAAAGGCTGCATAAGGTTTTTGGGCTTATCAGATTGGAATTCTGGTTGCCATGGCAACATAAATCTCCCATAGATTTATAAAGGGAAAATTTTTAAAAATCTTCTTCTCTGAAACCACAGGGCCCAGAGCTTAGATTTATAGCATGTAGCAAGGGTAAGTGGTCAACTACATTATTCCTGCCAATCATGCACCTGGGTGCCAAATGGGCCACGCCCTGAGGCCCCTTCGCTCCCATAGACTCGTAATGGAAAAAAAGCTTCAAAAATCTTCTTCTCTGAAACCACAGGGCCCAGAGCTTAGATATTTAGCATGTAGCAATGGCAAGTGGTCACCTACATAATTCCTGCCAATCATGCCCCTGGGTTCAAAAAGGGCCACGCCCCGGGGCCCCTTCACTCCCATAGACTCATAATGGAAAAAAACTTCAAAAATCTTCTCTGAAATCACAGGGCCCAGAGCTTAGATATTTAGCATGTAGGAAGGGCAAGTGGTCAACTACATAATTCCTGCCAATCATGCACCTGGGTTCCAAGTGGGCCACGCCCCTGGGCCCCTTCGCTCCCATAGACTCATAATGGAAAAAAGCTTAAAAAATCTTCTTCTCTGAAACCACAGGGCCCAGAGCTTAGATATTTAGCATGTAGCAATGGCAAGTGGTAACCTATATAATTCCTGCCAGTCATGTCCCTTGGGTCCAAATTGGCCACACCCGGGGGCCCCTTAGCTCCTATAGACTCATAATGGAAAAAAGCTTAAAAAATCTTCTTCTCTGAAACCACAGGGCCCAGATCTTAGATATTTAGCATGTAGCAACAGCAAGTGGTCACCTACATTATTCTGCCAATCATGCCCCTGTGGTCCCAACGAGCCACGCCCCGGGGCCCCTTAGCTCCTATAGACTCATAATGGAAAAAAAGCTTCAAAAATCTTTTTCTCTGAAACCACAGAGCCCAGAGTTTAGATATTTAGCATGTCAACGGCAAGTGGTCACCTACATAATTCCTGCCAATCATGCCCCTGGGCTCAAAATGGGCCACGCCAAGGGGCCACTTAGCTCCCATAGACTCATAATGGAAAAAAAAAAAGCTTCAAAAATCGTCTTCTCTGAAAACGCAGAGCCCAGAGCTTAGAAATTTAGCATGTAGCAACGGCAAGTGGTCACCTACATAATTCCTGCCAATCATGCTCCTGGGGTCCAAACAGGCCACGCCCTTGGGCCCCTTAGCTCCTATAGACTCATAATGGAAAAAGCTTCAAAAATCTTCTTCTCTGAAACCACAGGGCCCAGAGCTTAGATATTTAGCATGTAGCAACCGCAAGTGGGCACCTACATAATTCCTGCCAATCATGCCCCTGGGTTCCAAATGGGCCACGCAGCTGGGGCCCCTTCGCTCCCATAGACTCAAAATTGAAAAAGCTTCAAAAATCTTCTCCTCTGAAACCGCAGGGCCCAGAGCTTAGGTAATTAGCATGTAGCAACGGCAAGTGGTCATCTACATAATTCCTGCCAATCATGCCCCTGGGGTCCAAATTGGCCACGCCCTGGGGCCCCTTAGCTCCCATTGACTCATAATAGAAAAAAGCTTCAAAAATCTTCTTCTCTGAAACCACAGGGCCCAGATCTTAGATATTTAGCATGTAGCAACAGCAAGTGGTCACCTACATTATTCCTGCCAATCATGCCCCTGTGGTCCAAACGAGCCACGCCCCGGGGCCCCTTAGCTCCTATAGACTCATAATGGAAAAAAAGCTTCAAAAATCTTTTTCTCTGAAACCACAGGGCCCAGAGCTTAGATAATTAGCATGTAGCAATGGCAAGTGGTCACCTACATAAATCCTGCCACTCATGCCCCTGGGGTCCAAATGGGCCACACCCAGGGGCCCCTTAGCTCCCCTAGACTCATAATGGAAAAAAGCTTCAGAAATCTTCTTCTCTGAAACCACAGGGCCCAGAGCTTAGATATTTAGTATGTGGCAATGACAAGTGGTCACCTACATAAATCCTGCCAATTATGCCCCTGGGGTCCAAATGGGCCACACCCTGGGACCCCCTTAGCTCCCATAGACTCATAATGGAGAAAAGCCTCAAAAATCTTCTTCTCTGAAACCATAGGGCCCAGAGCTTAGATATTTAGCATGTAGCAAGGGCAAGTGATCACCTACATATTTCCTGCTAATCATGCCCCTGGGGTCCAAATGGGCCACGCCCCTGTGCCCCATAGCTCCCATAGACTCATAATGGAAGAAAGCTTAAAAAAATCTTCTCAGAAACTGTGAAGCACAGAACTTAGATATTTAGTCCAAATTGGCCAAATCCTGTGGGTCCCTTAAGTCCAACAAACTTATAATGGAAAAAAGCTTCAAACATCTTCTTTGAAACCATGAAATACAGACCTTAGATATTTAATATATAGCAACACAAAATGGTCGCCTACATAAATCCTGCCAACCATGCCCTCTGGGTCAAAATTGGCCAAGCCCCAGGGCGCATTAGCTTCTATAGACTTATACTGGAAAAAAAAACTAAAAAAAAATCTTCTTTTCCAAAACTATAAGGCACAGATTTTGTTTGATTTGAGGTTTTACATCCCTGTCAACACTGTTTAGGTCATTTTGGAGATGTCTCTTCCAATTTTGTGGGACTTTTACCCGACATTGAGATGAAATTACCCTGTCGCCCAATGAAACCAATAGGGTTTATAAGCATGGACACCGCTTTGCCTGAGCTTAGATATTTAGTATGTAGCAATGTCAAGTGGTCTTCTACACTAATGATTTTCTGGTACACAGGTGAGCGATATAGGGCCATTGGGCCCTCTTGTTTTCCATTACGAGTCTATAGGAGCTAAGGGGCCCGGGGTGTAGCCCGTTTGTAACCCAGGGGTATGACTGGCAGGAATAACGTAGGCGACCACTTGCTATTGCTACATGCTAAATATCTAAGCTCTGGGCCTTGTGGTTTCAGAGAAGACGATATTTTAAGCTTTTTTCCATTATGAGTCTATGGGAGCAAAGAGGCCCCGGGGCGTGGCCCATTTAGAACCCAGGGGCATGATTGGCAGGAATTATGTAGGTGACCAATTGCCGTTGCTACATGCTAAATATCTAAGCTCTGGGCCCTGTGGTTTCAGAGATGAAGATTTTTGAAGCTTTTTTTCCATTATGAGTCTATAGGAGCTAAGGGGCCCAGGGGCGTGGCCTGTTTGGACCCAAGGGGAATGATTGGCAGGAATTATGTAGGCGACCACTTGCCATTGCTACATGTTAAATATCTAAGCTCTGGGCCCTGTGGTTTCAGAGAGGAAGATTTTTGAAGCTTTTTTCAATTATGAGTCTATGGGAGTAAAGGGGCCCCGGGATGTGGCCCATTATGACCCCAGGGGCATGATTGGCAGGAATTATGTAGGTTACTACTTGCCATTGCTACATGCTAAATATCTAAGCCCTGGGCCCTGTGGTTTCAGAGAAGAAGATTTTTGAAGCTTTTTTTCCATTATGAGTCTATGGGAGCGAAGGGGCCCCGGGGGGTGGCCTGTTTGGACCACAGGGGCATGATTGGCAGGAATTTTGCAGGTGACTACTTGCCATTGCTACATGCTAAATATCTAAGCTCTTGGCCCTGTGAATTCAGAGAAGATTTTTGAAGCTTTTTTTTCCATTATGAGTCTATGGGAGCTAAGGGGCCCCGGGGTGTGGTCAATTTGGACCCCAGGGGCATGATTGGCAGGAATTATGTAGGTGACCACTTGCTGATGCTACATGCTAAATACCTAAGCTCTGGATCCTGTGGTTTCAGAGAAGAAGATTTTTGAAGCTTTTTTTTCATTATGAGTCTATGGGAGCGAAGGGGCCCGGGGGCGTGGCCCATTTGGAACCCAGGGGCATAATCGGCAGGAATTATGTAGGTGACCACTTGCCATTGCTACATGCTAAATATCTAAGCTCTGGGCCCTGTGGTTTCAGAGAAGAAGATTTTTGAAGCTTTCTTTTTCCCTTATGAGTCTATAGGAGTTAAGGGGCCCCAGGGTGTGCCCAATTTGGACCCCAGTGGCATGATTGGCAGGATTTATGTAGGTGACCACTTGACATTATTACAAGCTAAATATCTAAGCTCTGGGTCCAGTAGTTTCAGAGAAGAAGATATTTTAATTTTTTCCCATTGTAAGTCTGTGGGAGCTATTTGTTGCCATGGCAACCAGAATTCCAATCTGATCTGCCCAAAAACCTTATGCAGCCTTTCCCCCTACCTGATGATGCTTCTCATGAAATTTGATCAAGACTGCCCATGGGGTATTAGAGATATACTTATTTGAAATTGTTTACGGACGCACGACGGACAAAAAGTGATCACAAAAGCTCACAGGTGAGCTAACAAAACCAACCAGGGCTCCATTGGGTCCATGCCCCATCCCCGTCTACTTCATAAAAGGCCTAATGTTTCAGATACTGAGTCCACATGGGTGCTCATTTGGATATGGGGGTTCATTTGGGAGACTTTATAATTGGTAGAATAAAATGATATCATGTTAAAATACATGGCTGCAATTGGGCAGTGCAGCCTGAGCTCTGGTGAGCATTGTTGCCCATGGGCCTCTTGTTTTTATCCCCACGTTTTTCAAAAAAGTGGGGATATTGCAATCGCCTCCGTCCGTCTGTCTGTCCTCCTAAACCGTTAGCCGGAATTCAACCAAATTTGGTATGCGAGTTGCTTACATGAATGGCTTGCGCAAGAGCACATTTTTTTTGTCCCCGCCCCCAGGGGCCCTGGGGAGGGGTCAAATTTTGACCTACTGTGGAGAAAACGTGGGGATTTGCGATGGCTTGCCATCGACTGCGCGCTCTAGTGTTGTTATTGTTGTTGTTTTGTTTGATTTTACGGCCCTTTCTAGATTATTTCACTCATATCGAGTTTATCGTGAGTCAGGTGGGCAAAACAACGGAGTACACAGAGAAAAACCACCTGACCTTCTGTTGCAGAACTTGGCGTCTCACATGTGACCAGAGTCAGGCTCAAACCCACAGCATTGAGAGACCTTTTGATTAAGAGTCAGCACTCTTATCCACTAGGCCACGGAGGCCTGTTGTGAGGGTTAGTTACATTGTCATATAGGTGATAAATACAGTGACATTTCAATGGCACAAACTCGGATGATCACTATTTATCAAGGGATCTATGGGCAACAATGGATTGAACACAATTTTTTCTTACATGCTTTTCAATGAAATATAGAGATTTCTCAGTGAAATCGAAAACGATATTGTCACTGTTTGAAACAGTGACTGGTATCAATTTTATTTTTCACTGTTTGGGACTACTTTTTTCTCGGAATCTAATTCTGTGGTCAGTTTTTCCATTGCCAGATGACTGAAAATTAATTAACTGAATTAGAATTGACGCTAAGCCCGTCTATACGTCACAAGGACCTCAATGACGCCATTTCAATGCTGACGTCACGTATTTTGTCGCCCGACGTCAGATCTAGGGAAACTAATCTCTCAATTATTTCCGTAACCAGTCATAGAAATGCCATCCCAGGCAGTTTCTCAAGTGCAATATTATACCCAGTAAATACGTTGGACACCACTAAATTGACGCGAAATGACCAGGAACAAAGTTAGTTTTCTCTGAGGGTGAGTGACGCGCTAAGTGAAGCTAAATATTGCTGTTTTGAAGCATGTCAGAAACAGAAAATTTGACTTTTTCAGTGTAAGATCAAATTTTATTTCAATCATGAACACCACTCGTGAAAATACTGGTTTTGGTGTTCATTCGGTGAAATAAAATACAATCTTACACTGAAAAAATCAAATATCCTCTATATTGTACATGTAGTTGACCTTTTAGACAATCTTAAGACAGAGAAACATTTTTTCACTCATAAACAATAGCTTTCACTGCACATAATCTCTTCATAACAAATAACCATTATACAACAATTTTGCATATAAATGTACATGTAATATGGTTAACTTTCTTCCCAAAGTAGAAGTGAAGGCAATGATAAGGAATCACTGATTTTTTGGAACACAGTCCTTTCAAACCTAAAGTACAGCTTGCAATTGCAAAGGAAATTAACTACCGTATGTATTCTGACAGACAGGCCTGAGCAAACAGTGTAGACCCAGATGAAATGCTGCTGAGCATTGTGTCTCATCGGGGTCTACACTGTTTTCCACTCATTCCACTTTCTTAGACACAACATCGGGTACGAGGGCCCTTCAAAAAGTTTTGTCACTGAGGTTTTATCTGCTAAACACACCTTTTAATAGTTTTTCCCTTTTGCAGGCCCTCACAGTACTCCCTTCTGCCGAAACGCATTTTTGTAACCTTCGGATCCAATTTCTAAAAGCTGCTTGGTAGTGTTCGTTGGGTACCTGTTGGAGGCACTGATAAATCACACTGAAAGTGTACTTCTTGACGTATATTTCTTTCCAGAAAGCATTTTCTTGAGCCTTGGAAACAAGAAAAAGTCGCATGGGTTCAGGTCAGGAGAATAGGGTGGATGATTTACAACCTCGACCTTTTCTGCTGCCAAATACGACCTCACAATCTCAGACAACCTGAGACTTGTGAGAGGAGGCATTGTATGAGGACTGTTCAAATATGAATGCAAGTAGAACGTTTTCTCATGCACTAATGCGAAACTCACCTGGAAATAAACATCACAGCATAGAAAAACATTTTACCTATACATTGATACTAAACCTGTTAAAATCCGTGCACTTTAGCCATGTATATCATTCAATAAGCACTGTCTACTCTTGTATACTAATACAAAACATGGTTGGAAGAAGGTCAGAGTACGCCGTTGAAATACGGTCCTATATTAAGAATTGTTGTAATTGTTATATTCTTGGTATATGGTGCAAAGACATTTTTGATGAAATATGTTCGGTTTATGGGCATAATGAAATGTCTTTTCAGACAGTTTTTCTTTGGTGTAAGAAATTCAGCTGTGGGCTAGGCTCAACAGAAGATGCACCACATGATCGTCGGCCGAAAAGAGCAACATCTGCCAAGATGGTTGCTAGAGTGAAAGAAATAGTTGCTACCGATGCACGATACACCACTAGGCAAATAGCTAGTATGGTTGGCATTTCATTATGAGCAGCTCATACAATTCTGAAACGGGATTTGAAAATGAGAAAGATCTGTGCTAGATGGAATCCCCATCTGGTGACAGATGAGCAGAAAAAGACACGCGTTCAGTGCGCCAAGAAGTTGCTTAAAAAGTTTCCAAATTACAATGCACGGTCTTTCGCTAATGTCACAAGTGACGAGACATGAGTTCACTTTTTTGAGCCAAAACGAAAGATTCAGAACAAAATATGGGCAACAAAGTATTGCAAAAGACCATGTATTGCAAAGCAGACCATGAGCATCAAGAAGGTAATGTATGCCATAGTCTTTTCAAATCAGGGCCCTGCTATTCAGGTTGCTGTGCCTAAAGGCAAATCTGTAAATGCGAAGTTTTACAAGAATAAAGTTCTTCGAAAATTGAAGAAATATTTCAAAGAACGAAGACCCGCAACTGGTTTGGCCAATGTCAGATTGCTACATGACAATGCGTCATCGCACAAGGCGTTCATTGTGCAAGACTATCTGAAGCAGGAAAAGGTTGTTGAACTCCCTCACCCCCTGTATTCCCCTGACCTTGCCCTGGGTGACTTTATTTTGTTCCCGCGGCTGATAAAATACCTTTCGGGTCGAAAATTTGTACAGCACAAAAAACCTCGGTTCTGCAATATTCCAGTGCCTTCATAGTATACCTTGAAAAGACTACCAAAATGCATTCAATGATTGGATCAGAAGACGGAAAGTTTGTATACATGTATCTGTTTAAGGGAAATACTTTGAGGGGACAAAATAAATTTTTCATCAAAATCTATCACGGAATCATTTTAAAGTGCTTAGTTGCATTCATAAATGAACAGTCCTCGTAATGGATCAGGTCCACTCCTGACCAACCTTTGCTTGGACGCTTCTTATTGTAAAACCCCTTGATTTTCTTTAGTACAGCATTCTTATAGAATCACCAAGTGACTTATGACCAGAAGGACAAGCCACTTGGATCACTGGCCCACTAGAATTGAAGAAGATTGCAAACAACATCTTCTTGGAACTGATGGTTCTCTTGACAGGGGCACTTTCGATCTTTGTGCTTCCACTGTTTGCTATCAGCTCTTCTCTAGGGCTCAAACATGTGCACCCAGGTTTTGTCACCTGTTAGCAAGTGTGTCACAGTTTTTGTATTTTTTCAAGAGCTTTTGGGCACATTTAAGGTGTTGCTTCTTTTGCTTCTCAGTGAGCAAATGGGGCACCTACCTGGTGCAAATCTTTCTCAAGCCCAAGTACTTTGTCAGAATGGTATGCACGCTGCCTTCGGATATGGCAGTGCATTTAGCTATCTCTTTCACTGACAGTTGCGCATCTTCTTCGATTGCTGCCTTTACAGCAGCGATGGTTGCCTTGGTGATGGAGGTCTTGGGCCTACCAACACAGGTATCATCTTTGACCGATGATTTAGCAACTTTAAAAGCTTTGACCCACCAATAAACTATGCGCTTTGAAATGGCAAGAGGTTCAAAAATGCCACACAATTCATCAAATATCTGACTTGAACCTATGTCAAGCCTAACACACCATCTCATGTAGCCTTTCTGTCCATTTTTCAATTGTAACTCGTAAATTGGCCAGTGTATATGACTGCATGTATTTCAATTAGATGTATCTCGGCCATTATAAAAGCAATTTGCAAGAAATAAACTGTTAGCAGGCTATTCAAGTGCAATGAAGCATGATCAGAAATACATACGGCAAAACTATGTAAACCTTTTAGTGACAATACTTATTGAAGGACCCTCATAGTAAATTGTGCTTGTTCAAACTTTAGAACAAGTATGGTAAGGAGTTGAGGTGTTCAAATACTTAGGAAAAATGACAAGGAACACTGTATTTACCTGATTTTAACTATGAGTTTTATTGGATAAACATGCATGATTGGTTGGATAACACAGATTTTGCTTTGAGTCCCATGAAATTGTCTTATAGAGGTAGTGTACTGGAATGTAAGTGTTTGAACAATACTGTTCATTACCCTGTTCAGGAAGCATCAACACACTCTAGCTCTCAATAACAAGAGCTGTCAGAGGACACCATAGCTTATCAGTTTGACCCTCACAATGGAGAAAAACAAAGTAATTCTCTGCGACTTTATGGTCATTTTGGAATGTGTAAGTAATTAAAATTTTCACTAATATTTAGATCAGTCTAAATCCAAGCTGAACTAAATTCATTGAGTCTCTGTTTACAAGCAACTAGAAAGTTACAAAAGTTGTACTCCTTGTAAAAACTAGGAAAATATGTCATGTGCAGCAATTCCCAAAAGATACCGACAAAGACTGTATCTGAAAATGTTGTCTATTTTCTTTCAAACCTTTCTAACTTTTTTGCACACAGACATATAGTGTGGACCCTGATCCGACTGTTCCTAGAGAAGCAGTCTTATCTGGGTCAACACTGTTTGTCCTGATCCAACTGCTCCTAGAGGAACAATCTGATTTGGGTCCACACTGTTTGCCAAAATAAACAAACAGGGTGGTAACAGTTCAGACTGATTCTCTATGATGGGACTGCTCCTCGAGGAACAGTCTGATCTGGATCCACACTGTTTGCCACAGTTACTTTTAAAGTAACCAGCAGACAACAATTGTTGTTATCGGCATCTTTAGGGTTAAGATCAGTCTGATAGGATTAGCACTATCACATGTCAATATGGGAAATTACTTGGATATCCCAGTATTTAGAATGATTATGAACACGAATTCTCGTCAACTAATACCACCACAAAACTTCTCTTAAATCTTATAAACTGTATATGGAAACTATAAGCAAACTATTTTGGGGCTTGAAGAAATAGATTGGGCTGCATGATACTTGTACACAGAGTTGACACAGGCTGCCCTGCACGCAAGTACTGGTAAATCGCTAAGAAGTTCTAAGCCTGCCCAGGAAAAGTGGTGCGAGTCAGGCCGCCCATGCATATAAACCCTCTTTGTTTCACTGGGTGGCAAGGCTTGAGATGTCATTTTCTCTCAATGTCGGGTAAAAGTCCCACAAAATTGGAAACAACATCTCCAAAATGACCTATACAGTGCTGACGGGGACGTTAAACCTCAAATCAATTAAACAAACATAAGCAAATCAATCTCACAGCAGCAGCCAAAGAGGCAACATGTGTTCTCCAGAGCTCTGACAATTCCTATGGATTTACCATATATATTGTCTTGATTTAGAAGGATCAAGTCTGACAATCATCTTAAGCCTCCACTGTGTTTCCTATTTAGGATTATTCGAAAGAAAAGGAATATATAGTGATAAATGTGAAAATCATCTTAAGCCTCAACTGTGTTTCTTAAATTTAGGATAATTTCGAAAGAAAAGGAAATTATAGTGATAAATGTGAAAATCATCTTAAGCCTCTTGTGTTTTTCAAATTTTAGGTATTCAAAAGAAAAGGAATATATAGTGATAAATGTGAAAATCATCTTAAGCCTCCTGTGTTTTTCAAATTTTAGGTTTATTCAAAAGGAAAGGAATATATAGTGATAAATGTGAAAATCATCTTAAACCTCCTGTGTTTTTCAAATTTTAGGTTTATTCAAAAGGAAAGGAATATATAGTGATAAATGTGAAAATCATCTTAAACCTCCTGTGTTTTTCAAATTTTAGGTTTATTCGAAAAAAAAAAGGAATATATAGTGATAAATCTGAAAATCATATTAGGCCTCCACTGTGTTTCTTAAATTTAGGTTTATCTGAAAGAAAATGAAAATATAGTGATAAATCTCAAAATTATCTTAAGCCTCCACTGTGTTTCTTAAATTTAGGTTTATTCGAAAGAAAAGGAATATAAAGTGCTAAATCTGAAAATCATCTTAAGCCTTCACTGTGTTTCTTAAATCAAGAATAAATATATAGTGATAAATCTGAAATCATCTTAAGCCTCCACTGTGGATTATTCGAAAGAAAAGGAATATACAGGAATAAATTTCATGATTGTAAATTAAAGAAGCTATTTGAAAAAAAAAAAAAAAAGAAAAGATGGCAGAATCATTAAATCAGTCTGCTGCTTCCACTGTGAGAACAGACGTGCGTGCAAATGAAACTTCATGCTCAAACTTATCAGGAATATCCTCTTTATTTGAGCAAGACAAGATTATGTCTGATAAATATGATGGTGTGTTGTACCACATGTTACCATCAGGACAGAAAGTTAACATTAAATTTTCAATTCCAGTGCTTTTCAGGGAATTCATCATTTTGTTGGAAAAAGAGTTTGTGAAATCTGAATGGAATATTAATGGCAAGTTTACAGTATCATCACATATTCAGGGAAGAAAAGTGCAAATAACTGTCTATGAAGTTAATAAAACCATTGAGATGTCAGGCCCTGGACATAAACTATGGAGAGATATAACCTTCAAAAGGCTTGCTAACAATTTGTGCACAAGGTTCATTCAAAGCTTCAGTGCTGACTCTCAGGACAGCATAAACATTTCCAAAGAACTACCAGAGGCCACAAGTACCCCCATAGTGATAGGGACTAACACAACATCTGTGCCTGTGTTAACTCCTAGTGGGCCCAGTGATGATCAAAGAACCCCCATTGAGAGGCAGATGGTAGCAATCTTTGAATCACTGTCTTATCACTCCAAGATGATTGCTACCCTGCAGGAGCAGCTCACCAACCTAACAACCCAGGTTGTCAAATTGCAGGAAAAGTCATCTGCCAACAAAGCAGATACACAGGAAAACCTGCCTGATACAACAAACAGGATCCTTGTGGACGAGTCTGTTTCTTCTCTTGATACGCATGTGACCTGCAACAATGCCGATCCCACTATTATTTTAGACACCTACCAGACTCCGTCTCTACCAAAATCCAAATCAAAGAAAACTATGAAAGCTAGGAGAATAAACAACAAAAGTCCACAACAAAACAACCCCCAAAACAGCCTACAACTCAATGATAATGTTAACAGGCCATCAAAAACCCTCATAATTGGAGATTCTATCATCAAAGGAATAAATGAAAAAGGTCTAAAAAAACATGTGCATAGTCATGGTATTTCTGGGGCCACAGTAGAGACTGTATTGGATCAACTATCACTGTTTGATATCAAGAATTTCTCTACAGTGATCATATCCGTAGGAGGGAATGACATTTGTAATGGAACAAATGTGGAATATGTGGAGGAAAAATATGATCACCTCATCCAGTACATACAGAAAATCAATCCGGACTGTAAAGTTGTTAATTGTACAGCCTGTCCAAGACAAGACTGTGATGTGTCTGAACTGAACAAGATACTCAAATCGCTGAGTGACGAATATAGTACCCACCTGGTTGATATGGAGAAATACTTTTATAATCAAGATGGTGCTCCAACTCTCCGATATTATAGTAAAGACAAAATTCATCTGTCAAATGCAGGAATCAGAAGGCTGTTAGATGCAGTTGAAAAATCATGTGATGGGTTGATACTAGTAGGAAATTTTGAAATGTGTGTGTTTAATAACAGACGCGCAGTAAATCATACAGGAAATGCTCGCCGCTCAAGGCCGAATAATAGACAGTCAGCGCAACATTACAACACAAAATATTCAGCAACACAGGAAGAGAAATTATGCAACAAGCAACAAAGCACAGAGCTGTGTAAAATGTGGTGAAACAAACCACTCTACATTCAACTGCAAGCACAAAGAGCAGATCAAATGCCACAACTGTGGATATCTTGGACACAAACAATTTAGATGTCCTAATAACTAGGAAAACGGCAATGACGCCTCAGTGTTTGACTCCCGTAATATATTTTCAATATTACAGGAACTTTGTTCTCAGTGCAACAGTATTTCTTGTCAGTGTACGGACAACAATTATGGAGACATATCTTTAATTTGTGCTGAACATCAAACCAAAGGAACTTTTTCAAACAACCCTAACAATTTAAGTGAGGAAGGATCCTCAAAAAACAACTTCAGTACACGTACTGAAATTAGGAGCTCATACAGAGAAGTCTATGAATGTGACACTTTTGTTGAAAGTGATACAAATTCTGTTGACTGTGTATATAATTATCCAACTACATCATCTTCTGTACATGAAATAAATGTTTCTCCCTTGCTGGCCCAAAACGATTTAATAAATTTAAGATTGAGAGGTAGAGGCTTGCGAATCGGTCATCTTAATGTACAGGGTATCAGAAGTGGTGAGAAAGTTGACCAGCTTAAGCTTATTCTTCACTCAAATGAGAATAATATTTGTATGCTAGGTATTAGTGAAAGTA
Organism: Lucinisca nassula; assembly: GCA_963580285.1. NCBI lineage: Eukaryota > Metazoa > Mollusca > Bivalvia > Lucinida > Lucinidae > Lucinisca > Lucinisca nassula. The sequence continues at coordinate 10,237,881 of OY757013.1, forward strand.
AACTAGGGAGTGACATTCCAGATAATTTCTGTCATATAGCAGATTTTAAGTGTTATAGAAAAGATAAAGTACAAGGGTCAGGTGGGTTGCTGGTTTATGTTCGACAAGATATTTCCTGTATAAGAAGGGTCGATTTAGAAGATGAAAATTTTGAAAGCATGTGGTTTGAAATTTGTCAAAAAAACAGCAAATCATTTTTTGTTGGACATATGTACAGAAATCCAACATCAACAGTTGCCTGGAATGAAACATTTGACAACCAGATCGAAAAGGCTATGGCGGAAGAAAAAGAGCTTTTCATCTTAGGAGATTTAAATCGTGATTTGCTGAATATGCAAATTAAAACCCCTTGGCTAGAATATATGAATACTCATGGGCTCATACAGCATGTTAATGAACCAACTCGTATAGTTCCCAATAGCAGTGAAACCTTAATTGACCACATTTATTCTAACTTTTCAGAAAATATTCAGCATGTTGATGTACCTAACATAGGTCTAAGTGATCATTACCCAGTGTTCTTTACTCGCAAAACGAACTTTAATCAACCAAAGGGGACCCATCATACTATAAGATATAGGTCCTTCAAAAATTTTAATGAAACAAAATTCATAGAAGATTTAATATTGGTACCCTGGGACATCATTAAAATTTTTGACAATATTGATGATGCATTGGAGGCATGGTATTCCTTGTTTAAAGATGTAGTAGACAAGCATGTTCCCTTGAAACAACATAGAGTAAAAAAAATCAATCAGCCAGACTGGTTAACCCCAGAAATTATTGATGGCATAAAAATGAGAGATAGGCATAAATCATTGGGCAATAATGATCAATACAAAATTTGGAGAAATGAAGTTGTCAGCTTAATCAGACAATCTAAGAAAGCACACTACCAAACTTTAATTGAAGAAGGTAAAAATCAGCCTTGCACTATATGGAAAATATTCAATCAATTAGGTGCAGGTAAACAAAAATCAGATGATTCATCTAATGTTAATTCAATTAAAATAGGGAATATGGAAATGGACAATCCCATAGATGTTGCAAATGCCTTTAATAATTATTTTGTCACTATAGCTGAAAATATTAAAGAGCCTATCATACCATCAGACCATGAAAAACTTAGCGAATTCTGTGGTCATAAAATTCCAAATGAAGTAACATTTGAAATGCCCCTTTTAAGTAATGAAAAAGTGCTAAAATACCTGAATGGATTGGATGTAAATAAATCAACTGGAACAGATGAATTAGGTCCAAGGTTACTGAAAATTGCATCCCCTTCCATTTCTGAAAGTTTAACGTACATATGCAATTTAAGTATTCAAAAAGGTGTCTTTCCCGAAAAATGGAAGGAAGCGAAAGTGAAACCTCTACATAAGGGAGGTCCTTCTAATGAGCCAAATAACTTTCGTCCAATATCCATTCTGCCTGTTCTTTCTAAACTCTTTGAGAAGCATGTTCACGAAACACTTATGGTTTTTCTTGTAAAGTATGACTTACTTTATAATGCACAGTCTGGATTTAGAACTAATCATTCCTGTGAAACAGCTCTAATTCACATGGTAGACAAATGGCTAAGGGCTCTTGACAAAGGAGAAATAATTGGTGCCGTCCTTGTGGACTTCCGCAAAGCTTTTGATCTTGTTGATCATAATATCTTATTGAAAAAATTGAAACTGTACAAGTTTAACCAAACATCATTAAATTGGTTCAATTCATATTTAACATATAGACCTCAAAAGGTGTCTTTCAATAATCTATTTTCGGATGAAAGATATCTTAAACATGGAGTACCTCAAGGCTCTATTTTAGGACCACTCTTATTTCTCCTTTTCATAAATGATCTCCCTTTATATACTGATGTCAGTACTGATCTTTATGCAGACGATGCCACAATATATGAAGCTAATTCATCCCTAAAGGAAATTGAAATCAAATTACAGAAGGCTCTGTCAAATATAGCAGAATGGTGTAAACAAAACGGTATGGTGATTAACTTTGATAAGACAAAAGCAATGTTAATAACAACAAGACAACGGAGAAACAGGTTGGAGAGAGATATAAGTATAATCTTCAATGGCATCCCTCTAACTACAGTATCTAATGAGAAAGTCCTGGGAGTCCATATTGACAACAATCTCTTGTGGGGGGGATCACATCAGCAAAGTTACAAAGAAAATGTCTACTAATATATGGCTACTCTCAAAAATTAAGTGCTATTTATCTTTAGAACATAGACTTATGTTCTATAAGGGTTATATCCAACCTCATTTGGATTATGCAAACACTGTTTGGGGAAGCACAGCAAAATCTAATATATCAAAAATTGAAAGGCTTCAAAGGAGGGCATGTAGAGTAATTCTGGATTATAATGTGGACAATATATACCAGTCAATGTCTGATTTGAAAATAATGACATTATCTGAAAGGGTATTCTTTAGGAAAGCAAAATTTATGTTTAAAGTTTCTAATGCTATGACACCTGAATATATCAATGACCTTTTTTCAAGGCGCCCTCAACTTAATCTTGATGGTACAGAAATGCACATATTGCGCTCAATGGCAGCTGATAATTTTGTTCTACCCAAACCCAAGACAGAGTTGTACAAGGGCAGTATGGCTTTTTCAGGGCCCATCATTTGGGGCAGTCTCCCTACCCAAGTTAAAAATGCACCCTCTGTTGAATCCTTTCATTCGAGGTGCATCAAATGGATGAAAAGTTAACGACATTCCAGGCAACTATAAGCTGAATCTAAAAGATCACTGTATATTTTGGTGTGTGTTCGTGAGTGAGGTATGCGTGCATTTTGTGTTTCATTCCATTTATTTGATCATTCATCAGTTCCTTGAAATCTTTGTCTCTTGTATATGTTTAATGACTCACTCACTCACTCACTCACTCCACTCCACTCCACTCCACTCCACTCCACTCCACTCACTCACTCACTCACTCACTCACTCCACTCACTCACTCACTCACTCACTCAATCACTCACTCACTCACACTCACTCACTCACTCACTATTATCTACTTTGGTGTGTATGCATTTGTGTATGCTTTTATACAGTATGAGTGTCATTTATTCTTGTTTTCCTTGTAGATTTGTAAATATTTGAGGGCCACAAGGGAGATTAGTTTTGTACTAATTGTGTTACCCTCTTGAAATAAAGACTTTATTATTATTATTATTATATTGGCCTCATTGGTTTGCCATTCTATTTACAGCTTTTAAGAACTTCTGATAAACTAATTTTTATTTGAAATTGTAAGTGCTATACTGTATATCTTGGAATTTATTTAGACAATTTCATTGCCTCATCTAGGACAGAGACAGTGTCTGCCCCCATCTATAGGTATCTGTACTCCAGTGATAAATGAAGCGTTGTCTGAAGCTAGGAATGCTATAGTAGAGGCCACCTCTTCTACCTCACCTGGCCGCCCCAAGGCATGGGTAAACTTCGTACGATCCAGAAACTGAAAATTATGAGAATAATGATATACAGCACAACCTCTTTATAACAGTATTTTTTTATTACATTATGGTTTTGGATACAACACAGTTTAAAGTGAGTGTTTGAGCTTTATGTCTCACCAACAGCTAAGGTCATATGGAGACGGGTCAACGCAGTTTAAAGATGGATCCTAAAAATGTACAGATTGTATAGGAAAGTAATTGTGGTCATGGCACCCAAGCCATTATCCAAACTCATAAATCCATAAAGGAATGACAAACTAGAGAAAGCGACCAGTGGGTCACATATATCCCCGGCCAGCAACATACTCTGATATATCTTTTGAGCTTGTATGCAATATGAATGAAGATGTCAAGAAGCTATAAGAATCTATAATTGTGCTTGTAAAAGCTAAGTCAAACATAAAATTTCTAAATGGACCAAGGGAGTGAGGGCATCAAAGTTACTGAAGGGGTGGGGGATATCAATGTTACTAAAGCAGCAGGGCTTGGTATGCATCAATGAGATCTTTGGACTGGTACATTGATGCAAGTATCAACTGAATTTGTCTTATTGAGAACATACAGTCAAACCTGTCTTAGTGGCCACCTCTATTAAGCAAGCAACCTGTCTGATGCAAGCAGGCAATCAGTTTCTGAAAAAGGAAAATGCACAGGCATCTATAAACTTTGTCATAAAACTTTAACCAAATGTAAAATTTATAAGTCCGTGACCTTGACCTCAAGGTTACCGTGGGGGTGGGACATGCATCAATGAAATCTTAAGACCAGTATGCAACTTCAGGTGTCAGTATCAACTAAATCTATCAAAGGGTTCAGAAGATACAATCTCTTAGAAACTTTGACACAAAACTTTAACCAAATGTAAAATTTCAAAGTGTGTGACCTTGAACTCAAGGGCACTGTGGGGGGTGGGACATGCATCAATAAAATCTTTAGACCAGTAGGTAACTTCAGTGTAAGTATCAACTAAATCTATCGAGGGGCTCAGAAGATAAAATCTCTTAGAAACTTTGACGCAAAACTTTAACCAAAATGTTAACGGACGGACAGACAGACGGATGGACGGCAGAACGAAAACATTATACCCCCATAGCATACTTCCTATGCCGGGGGTATGACCATAGTATACTTCATATGCCGGGGGTATAATAATCAGAATATTCAGACCAACAGACATGGACCCCAGAATGAAAAGTGTAATTAGGTGTCCGAGGATAGTAAGCATTACTTGGTAACCAAGCTTTGCCCACCATGCCAATAGGCCTGATCAAGGGAAATGAAGGGAGAAGTGCAATGTATTTTTTTTTTTTTAATCTAGCTATACATCTTTGTTTTGTTATAACATGGTTGTTTAAACTAGCATGGCCCAGCCATAGTGTAAGAAAGTGGTTGTAGTGTATCAGAAACAGGTATGAACTAATTGGGTACTGCCTTTAAAAATACAATAGTAGAGAGGAACACATTTTATTCTTCACTGCAATAGGTCCAAGGTACAAAGATAGACAACCAGCCTCAATGGCTCAAAGGTAACTGAGTGGTAATCAGGTCACAGGTTTGAAACCTGCCGGATTGGCAACATTCTTTCATGGAGACTGATTATGCAATCTTTTCTCCAGTCGTTCTCTCCCTTTTGCTGATTCAAGATTTCCAAGAAAGTGTACTGTGCTTGTTAACCATGTATGTAAAAGACTGTCGACAAACTGCGGCTAGGTAAACTCAACAGTCTGATATGACCTAAATAGTGTTGAATGGGCATAAACCCTAAAACAAAACAGATCACCGCTGTGGTTCGAGCCTCGCTCGGGTCATTTGTGAGACGCCAAGTTCTGCAACGGAAGGTCAGGTGGTTTTTCTCCGGGTACTCCGGTTTTCGCCCACCTCTGATTAACGATCGGCTCGATATGAGTGAAATAATCTTAAAAGGGCCGTAAAACCCAAACCAAAAAAAAAAAAAAAAAAAAAAAAAAACAGAACCAGACACAGACAATCTCAAGGGGTTCATAGACTAGTCATTAAACTTTTTAGCAATGTATCTAATAAGCTACATTTTAAGAAAGCTATGATATCACTTTTGACTTTTGGAAAACAAAACCTGTGTACATTAATAGTTTCCTTGAAGCACTTTAAACATGAAATTCTATCAGAGATAAGAACTCTGCCATTATCCATTAACCCATTTGGTACAGGAAACCCCAAAAGGGGTAGGTGGCAAACAGTGCAGGCCCAGATCAGATGCCACAGAATGCAGATCAGGGCCTACACCGTGAAAAGTTAAGCCATTTTCCAAACGAATTTTGAAGGAAAAAAAAAACCTGATGCCCCTTAATTTTGGAATGGACTCCTGGTATATTTAAGGAGAAGGATCCCATTTGGTAGAAAACAGGCACGTAGCCAGGCGGAAGCCCGGGCTTCAACAATATTTTGCCAAGTATGCCTTTACATAAGAATTTACCAAAAAGAATATGTCACTTTTCCAGAGGCACCTGCGACTCATCATCATCATCATCAACAGATTTTTGTTTAACATGTAGGTACAGCGGCAACGTCCACATAAGTGGGCCCCCTTCCAGGTTGCTGCACGCATGGCAGATCTTACACCAGATCTGCAGGCCTGTCTATCATGAGGATTGATAGCAGAGAGCTTCCATTCTCTGCAATCTCTTTCTGTCAGCTGCTTCCAGGTCATCTTGGGCCTTCCAGGCCCCTGCTTTCCACCTACTTGTATGTCACAGGCAGTCTTGACTGCACCATTGGAGCGTTCCACACGTCCATACCAGCAGAGCCTTCTCTCTTTCAGGATGAGGTCCAGGTCCTCGATGCCAAGATGCTCAAGTAACTCACTGGTGACAGTGTCATGTGGCTTGACATTGCAGATCTGTCTGATCATTGCCCTGTCATTCCGCTGAAGACGTTGGAGGTTTGGTTTTGTCAATGGCCATATCTCACTGGCATGGAGCATTGCCCTCCGCACACAAGAGCTGTACACACGGCCATGTGTCTTGAACGAGAGGTGGCGGGAAGACAGAACTGGTAGCAACTCCTTGAATTTCTTCCAGGCTGTTTTCACACGTGATGTGGTTGAAAGGTCGCAACCACCCGCTGCTGAGAGCATATCACTTGTCGGATCCGACTTGGACTTCCCTCTGTGGTCTGCCATCTAAGGGTCATGCAGTCTTGGCACCGTGTACACCTGTAATCATGGTCCTCCATCAAGCGCTTGAGCCCACTGCATTTCTTGTGCACCTAGAACATACAGCCATTACAAAATATATTGTTGCTGCCACTCCAGTGTGACATACAGCGCAAGGGAACTGGCCTGTACTATGCAGGAGGTCCAGACCTGAACCACAGATCATGATCTTTGTCTTTCCTGCATTCACTCTCAGCCCTTTAACATCCATTGCGTCTTTCCAAGTTAAGAGCCTCCTGACACATTCCTTAAGGGATTCAGCTATGATGACAAGATCATCAGCATACAGGTCCTCCCAGGGGACTCCAGAGCGGAAATCGCATGACAAGGCTTCAAGCACAATGATGAAAAGCAGAGGACTGAAAACAGATCCTTGATGAACACCTTCATTTCGAATTCTTCACTGTAACCATCACCAATAGGGACACGGCTCCGAGCATAAGCATACATCCCTTGGACCAGTCGCACAATCCACTCGTCCACTCCAAGTTTTCTTACTTCCCACCAGATGACTTTCCAAGGCACTCGATCAAATGCCTTCTCCAGGTCTACAAAAGCCATGTAGAATCTGCTGTTGGCCACCAGATACTTCTCTTGCAGCTGCCGTACAACAAAAATTGCATTTGTTGTGCCTCTTCCTGGGATGAAGCCAAACTTGGAATCGTCGATGGACACCAACTGCCTAATGAGACCATCCACAATTGTCTCCAGGACTTTCATGACCTGTTCTATCAGCTTGAGACCATGGTATTTGCCCCGTTCCAATGAAACTCTGTCCCCAGTCAGAGGGTACCTTTCCATCACGGATGATTGCAGCTGCAAAGGTCGCGGATCATTGAGGCACCCACATCACCTTCAGCTCTGATCATCTCCACCACTATGCCAGAAGGGGCTGGTGCTTGGCCAGTCTTCATCTGAGAGATAGCCTTCTTAACCATATCAATAGTGATTGGGCTGGGTGGCCCTTCAACTGGTGGTTCATCAGACAGGTGGTCTGGGTCCCAGTCAACCTCAACATTCAGTAGCCTTTGGTAGTGTTCTTAACAGGTCTTCTGCTTTGAGTCTTCACTCATTGACATCTCCCCTGCATCATTATGTCTCCCCCGAAAATTTTTTTTTTCGGAGAGACATATTGTTTTTCCCCCGGGCGTCTGTCCGTCTGTCTGTCTGTCACACATTCGTGTCCGCTCTGTAACTTGAAAACCGTTAGAGCCATCTTCACGAAACTTCGTATAAATATTAATCAGCATCAGACGACGTGCAGTGCGCAAGAACCATAACTCTCGCATTTATACTTTTTGAATTATCTCCCTTGGAAGTTTGTTGGTATGTATATATGTATGGGCAAATCCTGTCCGGTCAATAACTTTCTTATTTTTTGATGGAATTTAAAATTACTTGGCATAATTATTAACAACCACAAGACGATGTGTGGTGCGCATGAAGCAGGTCGGTTCCTCAAAGGTCAAGGTCATACTTAGAGGTCAAAGGTCAAAAAAGGGGCCTTTTTTCGTATTTTGGTCAATAACTTTCTAATTTTGAGATGGATTTTAAAATTACTTGGCATAATTATTAACAATCATGAGACGATGTGTGGTGCACATGAGGCTGGTCGGTACCTCAAAGGTCAAGGTCATACTTAGAGGTCAAAGGTCAAAAAGTGGGCCTTTTTTTCGTATTTGGTCAATAACTTTCTTATTTTGAGATGGATTTTGAAATCACATGGCAGAAATGTGAACCAATATAAGGCGATGTGTTGCGCGCATGACCCAGGTTGGTACCTCAAAGGTCAAGGTCATACTTAGAGGTCAAAGGTAAAAAAAGGGGCCTTTTTTCGGGTTTTGTCAATAACTTGCCTATTTTTAAATAGAATTTGAAGTTACTTGGCAAACATGTTAACTATCATGGGACGATGTGTTGCATACATGATTCAGTTTGGTACCTAAAATGTCAAGGTCATACATAGAGGTCAAAGGTAAAAAAGGGGCCTTTTTTCGTGTTTGGTCAATAACTTTCTTATTTTTAGATGGATTTTGAAATTGCTAGGCAGAAATGTTAACCACCATGAGATGATGTGTTGCACGCATGACCCAGTTTAATACCTGAAAGGTCAAGGTCATACATAGAGGTTAAAGGTAAAAAAAGGGTCTTTTTTGTGTTCTGTCAATAACTTTCTTATTATGCCCCCAACTTTGAAAAAGTTTGAGGGGCATATTGGTTCTGGTCCGTTCGTCCGTTCGTCCGTCCATTACGCTTTTGATGCATAGCATAACTAAAGAACTGTGTATGCTAGGGTTTTGAAATTTCATATATGGATTCCTCATGGAAAATTAGCTGACGCGTATTTTTTTTCTCGTCCGGATTATGCCCCCTTCAAGAGTTATTGCCCTTTGAATTTTTTTTTTAATAAAATCTTGTCAGCAAGATATCTCAAAAACTATTGGAGCTAGAGCCTTGAAAGTTGGTGATTATATTGATGGTGATAAGTAGATGAACTGATTAACTTTTGACAAAATTCCGAAAAATACTTTGTGAGTGATGGCCCTTTGTCATTTTGGTAATTTGTGCCCATTGCAATGTATGCTAAAAGTGATGCATAGCATAACTTTAGAACCATGTATGCTAGGGTTTTGAAATTTCATATATGGATTCCTCATGGAAAATTAGCTGATGCGTATTTTTTTTCTCGTCCAGAATATGCCCCTTTCAAGAGTTATTGCCCTTTGAAATTTTTTTAATAAAATCTTGTCAGCAAGATATCTCAAAAACTATTGGAGCTAGAGCCTTGAAAGTTGGTGAATAGATTGTTGGTGATGAGTAGATGAACTGATTAACTTATGACAAAATTCTGAAAAATACTTAGTGAGTTATGGCCCTTTGTCATTTTGGTAATTTGTGTCCATTGTAATGTATGCTAAAAGTGATGCATAGCATAACTTTAGAACGGTGTATGCTATGATTTTGAAATTTCATATATGCATTTCTGATGGAAAATAAGCTGACGTGTATTTTTTTTCTCGTCAGGATTATGCCCCTTTCAAGAGTTATTGCCCTTTGAATTTTTTTTAATAAAATCTTGTCAGCAAGATATCTCAAAAACTATTGGAGCTAGAGGCTTGAAAGTTGGTGAATATATTGGTGGTGATGAGTAGATGAACTGATTAACTTTTGACAAAATTCTGAAAAATACTTTGCGAGTTATGGCCCTTTGTCATTTTGGTAATTTGTGTCCATTGTAATGAATGCTAAAAGTGATGCATAGCATAACTTTAGAACTGTGTATGCTATGGTTTTGAAATTTCATATATGCATTCCTAATGGAAAATAAGCTGACGCGTATTTTTTTTCTCATCCGGATTATGCCCCTTTCAAGAGTTATTGCCCTTTGAATTTTTTTAATAAAATCTTGTCAGCAAGATATCTCAAAAAGTATTGGAGCTAGGGGCTTGAAAGTTGGACCAGGAGTCATGTGCAAGACCAAGGTCCATACCTCCAATGTCAAGGTCATACCTCGAGGTCAAAGGTAAAAAAAAGGACAGTCAGTAACTTCCTTATTCTTTGATGCATTATGAAATTACTTGGCAGAAGTGTTAACCATCATGAGACGATGTGTTGTACCACAAAGGTCAAGGCCATACTTAGAGGTCAAAGGTAAAAACGTGCTTTTTTTGTTTACGGCCAATAACTTTTTTATTTTTCTATGAACATTTTTAAAGTTACTATGCAGAAATGTTCATCTTCATTATATGATGTGTTGCACACAAGACCCAGCTCAATACCTCCAATGTCAAGGTTATACTTAGCAGTCAAAAACGGGGGAGACATCTGTGTTTTTGTAGAAAAACAAATTCTAGTTCTTTACTGGTTTGTCACCTACATCATCATTATCGCTTCTCATCTGGTTAGCAAGGCGGTATACTTCTGAGGACTTAGGGTCAATATTCTTGTAGATCTCCTTCTCAGCTTTTTGGCGAGCATGGTGCACCGTACGCCTGGCAATGTGTTTGGCTGCAAGATATGATGCAGGAGTGCATTAAAGCTGGAGGTGTGTGGCTGACGACTCGGATTGGTCGCGCCATGGTCTTGCTCATTGTGACTCATAGCGAATAATTCCTAACTAGTTTCTGCCTATTAGTAGGCTTTCATCAGAGGATGTGTGCGCTTGTCACAGATTTGGGGAACCCCTTCTCTGCTCGGAGACGGATGCGCCGGGTCAGCGTTCCATGGGAGAAGTCCAACACAGACCAACAGCGACATGTCAGTTGGCTCAAGCCTGAGCAATCTGACCCTGACATCTGCGTCAGCCAGTTCGTCGCGAATTACGGTTGTTCCCAAAGAGAAGAGTTCCAAGAAGAGGACCAGGGAGAACACTTCGGAAGAGGAGGCCGTCTAAGAAGGAAGACGCTAAAGTTACCGGCATAGATCCAACCGGCCTATAGAAGCCAGAAGAATCCTATCGAGGCTTATCAAGAAGGTTCGAATGAAGGAACACCAGCGCGACACCCGAAAAAACGGGATACGCCGGTGGCAAACCATTTCAACCTCCTTGACCATGCCCTCGAACAAATATTTCAAATTATTGAAATCTTACCATCAGACCCTGATGAACATAGGAGTACAAACCCCCGAAAATCAAGGAATTGTACTGGATCTATCAGCTACACACTCTCCGACCGGTCGGGACTAATGTTCAGGGATAGAGACAGGAAATTTCAGCCATGCACCTTTCACATGATGCAGGAGTGCCCTTACCAGTCTTCCATGCCCTAAAGGCTTGCCGCTTGGCTGCAATGAGCTTATTAACATGCTCATTCCACCACCAGGTTTCGCGACGCCAGCGGTGGGGCCGAGTTGTGCCACACACCTCTTCAGTTGTCTTGAGCAGACCGGTCTTGATGCTGTTCCATATATCCTCAGTGGGAGCATCAGCTACACCTGCTGAGGCACTCACATGCTGGCTGAAAACCTCCAGGAAATGATTTCTTGTCTGAGAGTCTTTCAGCTTCCAAACTTTTAGTCTGGGGTGAACTTGTCCTGGGTTTAGGTGCCACATAAATCCTCATATCGAAAATGGCTATTGTCAGAGACGATTCTAAGGTGTTTCGAGTTTGCCGTTTATCTTGAAGTGTTTGTTTTGTTTGTTTGATTTGAGGTTTTAAGTCCCCGTCAACACTGTAAAGGTCATTTTGGAGACGTTGCTTCCAATTTTGTGGGACTTTTACCCGACATTGAGATGAAATGACATCTCAAGCCCTGTCGCCCAATGAAGCAAATAGGGTTTAATGGCATGGACGGTCCGCCTCGCACCGTGGTTCCTCGACAGGCTTAGATCCTCTAAGCGGTTTACCAGTACTAGTGTGCGGGCCGGATTCAGCTCTGCGTGGAAGCATCATGCAGCCCATATATTTCTTCAAGCCCCTATGGGCGGGGGCTATTATCTTGAAGTGTCGGGAATCTTTAGTGTACAATATTTGTCTGCACTGCATGATTACAGCAACATTTTAAAGAAATGGCCTTTAGAACTAGAATTTGTTTTTCTACAAAAACACAGATGTCTCCCCCGTTTTTGACTGCTAAGTATAACCTTGACATTGGAGGTATTGAGCTGGGTCTTGTGTGCAACACATCATCTAATGAAGATGAACATTTCTGCATAGTAACTTTAAAAATGTTCATCGAAAAATAAAAAAGTTATTGGCCGTAAACAAAAAAAGCACTTTTTTACCTTTGACCTCTAAGTATGGCCTTGACCTTTGAGGTACAATACATTGTCTCATGATGGTTAACATTTCTGCCAAGTAATTTCATAATCCATCAAAGAATAAGGAAGTTATTGACTGTCCCTGTTTTTACCTTTGACCTCTAGGTATGACCTGGACATTGGAGGTATGGACCTTGGTCTTGCACATGACTCATGGTCTAATGATGGTGAACATTTCTGCATGGTTACTTTATAAAGTCCATCCAGAAATAAAAAAAGTTAATGACTGGACACACACACAAAAAAAAAATTTTTTTACCTCTGACCTCTTAGTATGACCTTGATCTTGGAGGTACCGACCTGGGTCTAGCTTGCACCACATCGTCTCATGATGGTTAACATTTCTGCCAAGTAATTTCACAATCTATCCAGGAAGAAGAAAGTTATTGACTGAACACTAAAAAAGGCCCTTTTTGTCCTTTGACCTCTTGTCCTTTGACCTTTTGTCCTTGACCTTTGAGGTACCAACTTGGGTCATGCACACAACACAGTGTCTCATGGTGGTTAACATTTCTCCCAAGTAATTTCAAAATCGATCTAAAAATAAGAAAGTTATTGACAGAACACATAAAAGGCCCCTTTTTTTACCTTTAACCTCTATGTATGACCTTGACCTTTCAGGTACCAAACTGGGTCATGCATGCAACACATCATCTCATGGTGGTTAACATTTCTGCCTAGCAATTTCAAAATCCATCCAAAAATAAGAAAGTTATTGACAGAACACAAAAAGGCCCCTTTTTTACCTTTGACCTCTATGTATGACCTTGACATTTTAGGTACCAAACTGAATCATGCATGCACCACATCGTCTCATGATAGTTAAAAGGTTTGCCAAGTAACTTCAAATTCTATCTCAAAATAAGCAAGTTATTGACAAAACCCGAAAAAAAGGCCCCTTTTCTTACCTTTGACCTCTAAGTATGACCTTGACCTTTGAGGTACTGACCTGCCTCATGCGCACCACACATCGTAACATGGTTGTTAATAAATATGCCAAGTAATTTTAAAATCCATCTCAAAATAAGAAAGTTATTGACCAAATACGAAAAAAAAGGCCCCTTTTTTACCTTTGACCTCTAAGTATGACCTTGATCTTTGAGGTACCAACCTGCCTTATGCGCACCACACATCCTCTGATGGTTGTTAATTATTATGCCAAGTAATTTTAAAATCCATCTCAAAATAAGAAAGTTATTGACCAAATACGAAAAAAGGCCCCTTTTTTGAACTTTGACCTCTAAGTATGACCTTGACCTTTGAGGTACCGACCTGCCTCATGCGCACCACACATCGTCTCATGGTTGTTAATAATTATGCCAAGTAATTTGAAAATCCATCTCAAAATAAGAAAGTTATTGACCAAATACGAAAAAAGGCCCCTTTTTTACCTTTGACCTCTAAGTATGACCTTGACCTTTGAGGTACCGACCTGCCTCATGCGCACCACACATCGTCTCATGGTTGTTAATAATTATGCCAAGTAATTTTAAAATCCATCTCAAAATAAGAAAGTTATTGACCAAATATGAAAAAAAGGCCCCTTTTTTGACCTTTGACCTCTAAGTATGACCTTGACCTTTGAGGTACCGACCTGCCTCATGCGCACCACACATCGTCTTATAGTGTTAATATTTCTGCCAAGTAATTTTAAAATCCATCAGAAAATAAGAAAGTTATTGACCGGACACGATTTGCCCATACATATATACATACCGACAAACTTCCAAGGGAGATAATTCAAAAAGTATAAATGTGAGAGTTATAGTTCTTGCGCACTGCACGTCGTCTAATGCTGATTAATATTTATACGAAGTTTCGTGAAGATAGCTCTTACGGTTTTCAAGTTATAGAGCGGACACGAATGTGTGACAGACGGACAGACAGACAGACGCCTGGGGGGAAAAACAATATGTCTCTCCGAAAAAAAATTTTTTGGGGGGAGTCATAATAACCACATGAAATAAATTCCTCAAAGTGTATTTTTTATCATTAGCCCTCGGTCCAGCAGGTCCTTAGTCTGCTTTATATACAGTCCATTTATATCATGAACATGCTCATTGTGTCATCGCGTCTCATCAAACACGTTAATGAAATCAATGCACTTCATGCATACAGTTAAAATTACTTATTTGCAAAGCGTGTAAAGCTTGAGTGGAAAACTCAAACAGTCTGTCAATGATAATAAGAAAATCCAAGAAACAGCAACAGTCAAAGAACACAGCTCATCTCATGCATCAGGAAAAAGAATGAATACGAAATTAACACTTAAAATTAAACAAGAGGACCAAGCTAGCTTGGTCCTGTATCGCTCACCTGAGCTAACAGATTCAAAGTTTAAGGAAGTGCCAACCTTTACTGAAGGCTTTATGGGAGGAAATGGTGATGACAGGGTAAGCATTTTCAGAAAATCAAGTAGAATGTAACTCTATGATAAACAGGCTGACCTCACCGGTTTTCAAACTCATTCAAGCTTTTATTCCTGACTTGCTAAGAAGATCCGATCTAAACTGAAGTGGCTATGGTGATGACAAGTTCAAAAACAAGAGTTTTCAAACTCCTCCAAGCTTTCTGCCTGACTTCCTTGTTTGTAAGTTTCATGAAGATCCGTTCAAAACTAAAGGGACAGCAGTGATGACAATGTCGGAAATAGGCATTTTCAGTAATCAAAGGCACGTCACTCTATGATAAATGTGCCGACTTGGCCGGTATTCGAACTCACCTGAGGTTTAATTCCCAGCCACCTTACATGTAAGTTTCAGAAAGATCCGATCAAAACTGAAGGGGCTACGGTGATTACAAGGTCATAATTAGGCATTTTCAGTACCGTATTCGGGTGTGTATTACCCGCAGTTTTTTTCCCTCAAATTACAGGCCCAAGTCCAGGGTGCGGGTAATCCGCCCGAATTATTTTTGGACCATTTTATTTTTACTTTTGTCAGCTGAAAATACGATGCATCTAATGTTATGCTCTATCCTTTTACGATTCCCGACATAAATAACGTTTAACTGTCCACTCAATTTTACTCACACATGAGTAATATAACAATCTCTATTACTAGCAAGCCCGATTTTGTGAGTATTATTCCTAAAACTCTGATTTTAAACAAAATAAAGAAGCAAGTTCAATGCGAACATCAAAGTTTTCCGGCATCCAAACTGCCGCCCACAAATCACCGCTAGTTTTTTTTCTGCACGCGATCGGTAAATGACGTCATCGTACCCCAGCAACCCCACACGTGTCTATTGTTTTATCTTAATGGGGCGTATCTCTCTCATAGAAAAATTGTTTGGAAACGGTAAAAAAATTCTCGCTAGCAAAACAGCGCTCTCCGTAAGCTCCAACCAACAACAGAATACAGATGTGTTAACACAAAGAGTTCAACTTTTCTCGCCAAGCGTCTGCTATTTGGCGCCAAAACATAACCATTCACGAGATAGCAAAATAGTCGTAGCAACTCATCTTAGGAGCAATTAAATAATTTTCACACTGATTGCGGATTAAATTTTATGATTGGGGAATAAACGCAAATTAGAGACATAACTTGACCATATTTTCACACCTTATCGACACGCACCGCAGGGTGGCAATTATATGACAGGGATTAACAATAGTGTCATAATTGGGATTAACAATAGTGTCATAATTGAACCGTTATAAATCAATAAACAGTGTAAATCCAAATCAGACATCTGCGCCGTCTTTCTGAGGTGTCTGATCTGGGACTGCACTGTTTGCCGATGTCCCAAAAAAGAAACGTCTGCGGCGTCTTTCTGAGGTGTCTGATCTGGGACTGCACTGTTTGCCGATGTCCCAAAAAAGGGCCGCGGGCATATGTTCGTCAATAAATAAATAACAATGGTGAACAGGTAAAGTTTTTTCAACATTTTAATGCGAAATACATGCTTTCTGGTGATACTCGCACGCACGTGCATTTTCCCGCCTTTTGAAGACGATCGGGCGTTCCGTTGTGTGCTACAAAAACTGGCCAAATTCTTACTTTTTCTCACTTACGCATCCACCAAAATTTCAGCAAATGTTCCATGCGGGTAATACAACAGAATAACAGTTTT
Organism: Lucinisca nassula; assembly: GCA_963580285.1. Classification (NCBI taxonomy): domain Eukaryota; kingdom Metazoa; phylum Mollusca; class Bivalvia; order Lucinida; family Lucinidae; genus Lucinisca; species Lucinisca nassula. The sequence goes on from OY757013.1 coordinate 10,254,385, forward strand.
CCCCCAGATTTTGGCAAAAAAAGGGGGGTGCGGGTAGTACGCAAATGCGGGTAATACACACCCGAATACGGTAATCAAAGGGATGTAACTCTACGAAAAATGGGCCAACCTGGCTGGTTTTCGAACTCATCCGAGGTTTAATCCCCAGCAACCTTACACATACGTTTCAGAAAGATCCGATCAAAACTTAAGGGGCTACGGTGATGACAAGGTCAAAAATTGACATTTTCAGCCATCAAAGGGACATAACTCTATGAAAAATGGGCTGACTTGGCGGGTTTTTGAGCTCATCCAAGATTTTATCCCCAGCCACCATACTTATAAGTTTCAGAAAGATCCGATCATAACTGAAGGGGCTATGGTGATGACAAGGTCAAAAATGGGCATTTTCAGCAATCAAAGGGACGTAAGTCTATGACAAATGGGCCAACTTGGCCGGTTTTCTAACTCATCCGAGATTTTATCCCCAGCCACCTTACATATAAGTTTCAAAAAGATTTGATCAAAACTGAAGGCGCTACGGTGATGACAAGCATTTTCCCATTGTAAGTCTATGGGACCTTGTGATTGCCATAGCAACCAAAGTTTTCATCCAATTTCAAAAAAACAGATTCAAAGTTTCAGGAAGTGCCAACCTTTACTGAAGGATTAATAGAAGGACATGGTGATGACAGGGTAAGCAATTTCTGCAAATCAAGTAGAGCAAACTCCATGATAAATAGGCTGACCTCACCAGTTTTCACTCATTCAAGCTTTTATTCCTGACTTGCTAAGAAGATCCGATATAAACTGATGGGGCTATGGTGATGACAAGTTCAAAAATAAGCAATTAACTGCTGCAATCAAAAGGATGTTACTCTGTGACAAATGGGCAAACCTCACGAGTTTTCAAACTCCTCCGAGCTTTTCTGCCTGACTTATTTGTTTGTAAGTTTCATGAAGATCAGATCAAAACTGAAGGGGCAGCAGTGCTAACAAGGTCGAAAATAGGCATTTTTAAGCAACAAAGGCACGTAACTCTATGACAAATGTGCCGACTTGGCCAGTATTCAAACTCATCCAAGATTTTATTCCCAGCCACCTCACATATATGTTTCAGAAAAATCCAATCAAAACTGAAGGGGCTACGGTGACGACAAGGTCAAAATTTGGCATTTTTAGCAATCAAAGGGATGTTACTCTAAAATAAATGAGCTGACTTGGCCAGTTTTCGAACTCATCCGAGGTTTCATCCCCAGCCACCTTACATATAAGTTTCAGAAAAATCCGATCAAAACTGAAGGCGCTACAGTAATGACAAGGTCAAAAATCAACATTTTCAGCCATCAAAGGGACATAACTGTACGATAAATGGGCTGACTTGGCCTGTTTTCGAACTCATCGAAGATTTTATCCCCAGCCACCTTACATATAAGTTTCAGAAAGTTCCAATCAAAACTGAAGGGGCTATGGTGATGACAAGGTCAAAAATCGGCTTTTTCAGCAATCAAAGGGACGTAAATCTATGATAAATGGACCAACTTGGCCGGTATTCGAACTCATCCTAGGTTTTATCTCCAGTCACCTGACATATAAGTTTCAGAAAGATTCGATCAAAACTGAAGGGGCTACGGTGATGACAAGGTAAAAAAATCGACATTTTCAGCCATCAAAGGGACATAACTATATAGTAAATGGGGCAACTAGGCCAGTTTTCGAACTCATCCAAGGTTTTATCCCCAGCCACCTTACATATAAGTTTCAGAAAGATCCGATCAAAACTGAAGGGGCTACAGTGATGACAAGGTCAAAAATCAACATTTTCAGCAATCAAAGGGACCTAACTCTATGATAAATAGGCCACCTTTGCCGGAATGCGAACTCATTCGAGGTTTTATCCCCAGCCACCTTGCATATAAGTTTCAGAAAGATACGATCAAAAATGAAAGGGCTACGGTGATGACAAGGTCAAAAATCGGCATTTTCAGCAATCAAAGGGACGTTACTCTGTGATAAATGGACCAACTTGGCTGGTTTTCGAACTCATCCGAGATTTTATCCTCAGCCACTTGACATATAAGTTGCAGAAAGATTCGATCAAAACTGAAAGGGCTACAGTGATGACAAGGTAAAAAATCAGCATTTTCAGCAATCAAAGGGACGTTACTCTACGATAAATGGGCCGACTTGGTCGGTTTTCGAACTCATCCGAGATTTTATCCCCAGCCACCTTAGCTATAAGTTTCAGAAAGATCCGATCAAAACTGAAGGGGCTACGGTGATGAAAAGGTAAACAAGAGGCCCAAGAGGGCCTGTCGCTCCACCGGCTAACTTCAGACAATTGTCATATTTATTACATTAACCAATTGTATACTAGTGGACTCTTCTATTGCTATATGTTGGACCAGTCCATTTGTCATATAAGGGGTGTCAGGCCTATTTTTTTCTATTTTTGATGGAAAATTCTGTTAGCAAATAGTGCAGGCCCTGATCAGACATGGTGTTCTGTGGGGTCTGATCTGGGCAAGCACTGTTTGCCAAGGTACCCATTTAGGGTTTTCCCGCATGCAATGGGTAAAAAAGAAACAAGTGATCCACCCAAGGAATGTCCATTCTATATTTTTTGGACCCCAGAGCCATGGTTGGCAGGATTTAAGTGAGTGACCATTTGGCATTGCTCCGTTCTAAATATCTAAAGCTCTGGGCCTTATGGTTTCAGAGAAGAAGACTTTTTTTAAGTTTTTCCTATTATAAGTCTATGGGAACTAATATGCCTCTGGGCAATTTTTTACCCCAGGGGCATTGTTGGCAGGATTTATTTGAGTGACCACTTGACGTTGCTGCATACTTAATATCTAAGCTCTGGGCACTGATGGTTTCAGAGAAGATTTTTGTCAGTTTTTCCCAGTATAAGTCTATGGGAGCTTATGGGCCTCAGGGTGTGGCCAATTTGGACCCCAGGGGCATAGTTGGCAGGATTTATGCAGTTGAATACTTCAAGTTGCTACATACTAAGCTCTTGGCCTTATGGTTTCAGAGGAGAAAAGTTTCAAGATTTTGTCATTATTAGTCTATGGGAGCTACTAAGCACCGGGGGGTTGCCAATTTGGACTCAAGAGTCATAGTTCGCAGGACTTAGTAGGTGACCACATAACTTTGCTACATACTACAGTTCAACCTGTATTAAGCAAGTGCCTAAGGGATAGTCAAAATATGCTTGCTTAAGACAGGTTCTTGCTTAATACAGGTGAAATTTAACACATCTGCCTTCCTTGGGAACTGAATGCCTGCTTGCTTAAGACAGGTTGCTTGCTTAATAGAGGTGGCCACTAAGACAGGTTTTACTGTAAATGTCTTAGCTTTAGGCTTTATGGTTTCAGAGAAGAAGTTTTTTCCGTTTATTGGTCTATGGAAGCTAATGAGTCAAAGGTGGTGGCCATGGCGGCCATGTTTTTGTCTGATCAAAATTTCTTCAATGAATCTGACAATGGTAGACACAAGGAACATTCATGAAAATTAAGAACGAAATCCATTTAGCGGTTTTGGAGGAGAAGATTAAAAAAAAAAAAGATCCCTTTATGAGTCTATGGAAGCTAATTAGCCAATGGGCGTGTCCATGGTGGCCATGTTTTTTGTCTGATCAAAATTGCTTCAAGGAATCTGACAGAGGTCCACTCAAGGAACATTCATGCAAAGTAAGAATGAAATCCATTAAGTTGAGCGGTTTTGGAGGAGAAGGTTTTTAAAACTTTTCCCCATATAAGTCTTTGAAAGCTAATGAGCCAAGGGGCATGGCCATGGCAGTCATGTGGGGCATGGCCATGGTGGCCATGTTTTTGGTCTGATCCGAATTTCTTCAAGGAATCTGACAGAGGTCCACCCAAGGAACATTCATGCAAAAATAGAAAAACAAAATCCATTTAGCGGTTTTGGAGGAGAAGATTTTTAAATAATTTTTTTTGGTTTCGATGCCATTTTGTTCTGCATGTAACAAAATTCTTTGAAGGAATTCAGAAGAGGACTATGTGAGAAACATTCCTGTGAAGTTTGGTTACAATCGACCAAGTAGTTAAGGAGGAAATGTTTAAAGTAAAAAGTTTACACACGGATGCACAACCGCACAGACGCACAACAGACACAGGGCCATAACATATAACATAAGACCCGCCGGTCTTTGGCCAGTGGAGCTAAAAAATGAACAGATTTATGTTTTTATTTCTTTATTTATTTATTTTTTCCTTTCCTCCGTCGGATTCGGTATGCCTCCCTTTTCAACTAAGCCATTTTAACCCTCAGGGATCTGGAGAACTGTTGACACTGTAGTATAATTAGGTCTAATAAATCAATCTCCCTCAGATTTTGAATTTATTTTGAAACATCAAGTCGTATAAATAGAGTTTATGTTGAAAACATCAGTTCTATCACCAGTGTGATGGGCAAGTGAAATTTCTGATGTTTTGAATTTTAGAATGACAATTTGTAGGTGGACCTCTATAGATATGTGATAGTCAGTAAAATTGGAGGAGATTAATTAAGATACAGGAAGGTACTTTTAAATAAATAAATAAATAAATAAATAAATAAATAAATAAATAAATAAACAAGAACTTTTGAAGACGAGAAGACTTTTTTAACATTTCACTACATGTTATGTAGTGAAAATAAACCCTGCCCACTGCAGCCATGTTTTTTGTCGGATCAAAATTTCTTCAAGGAATCTGACAGAGGTCCACCCAAGGAACATGCATACCAAATAACTATGAAATAAAACAAGAACTTTTGCAGAAAATATTTTCAACATTACACTATATGTTATATAGTGAAAATAAGCCTCGCCCATGGCGGCCATGTTTTTTTGTAAGATCAAATTTTTTTAAGGAATCTGACAACAGTCCACCCAAGGACAATTCATGCAAATTACAATGAAATCCCACAAGTACTTTTGCAGAAGAAGATTTTTTAGCATTACATTATATGTTAAATAGTGAAAATAAGCCCCGCCCATGGCGGCCATGTTTTTTGTCGGATCAAAATTTCTTCAAGGAATCTAAAAGAGGTCCACCCAAGGAACATTCATGCAAAATAAAAACAAGGCATCGCATGCGATACAAATCCCCTCGCACTAGACAACTTCGTGTGTGGAAAACACTGAAATGGCAAAAGTCCAACTTGCTTGAGATATTATCATATGCAACATTTGTGTAAAGTTTGTTTAAAAATCCTCCAATAAATGTACATTCTAGAGTGATGACGTTTCTCTAAAAATAGCCACAGTGACCTTGACTTGAGGCCATGACCACGAAAGTAGATCTTGCTCAAGATATTATCATAAGCATCTTTTGTGTGAAGTTATATTAAAATCTGTTAATAAATGTAGGCGGTAGAGCGATGACAAAGTTTTTCTAAAGATAGCCACAGTGACCTTGACTTTGAGGTCATGACCTTCAAAGTCGAAGTAAGTCGAGATATTATCATAAGAAACATTTGTGTGAAGTTCTATTACAATCCATCATTAAATGTAGGCGCTAGAGCGATGACAAAGTTTTTCTAAAAATAGCCACAGTGACCTTGACCTTGAAAGTCTAAATAGCTCGAGATATTGTCAAAAGGGACATTTGTGTGAAGTTATATTGAAATTGGTGAAAAAATGTAAGCACTAGAGCAATGACAAAGATTTTCTAAAAATAGCCACAGTGACCTTGACCTTGAAAGTCAAACTTGCTCGAGGTATTGTCATAAGGAACATTTGTGTGAAGTTATATTGAAATTGGTGAAGAAATGTGAGCGCTAGAGCAAAGACAAAGTTTTTCTAAAAATAGCCACAGTGACCTTGACCTTGAAAGTGGAACTCACTAGAGATATTGATATAAGGAACATTTGTGTGAAGTAATATTGAAATTGGTGAAAAAATGTAAGTGCTAGAGCAATGACAAAGTTTTTCCAAAAATAGCCACAGTGACCTTGACCTTGAAAGTCGAACTCGTTCGAGGTATTGTCATAAGCAACATTTGTGTAAAGTTATATTGAAATCAGTGAAGAAATGTAGGCGCTAGAGCGATGACAAAGTTTTCTAAAAATAGCCATAGTGACCTTGACCTTGAAAGTCGAAATGGCGAGATATTGTCATAAGAAACATTTGTGTGAAGTTATATTGAAATCAATGAAGAAATGTAAGCACTAGAGGGATGACGAAGTTTTTCTAAAAATAGACACAGTGACCTTGGCCTTGAAAGTTGAACTCGCTAGAGATATTGTCATTTGTATGAAGTTAAATTGAAATTGGTGAAGAAGTGTAAGCGCTAGAGCGATGACAAAGTTTTTCTAAAAAATAGCCACAGTGACCTTGACCTTGAGGCCTTGACCTTGATAGTCAAACCCGCTTGAGTTATTGTCATTAGGAACATTTGTGTGAAGTTATATTGAAATCAGTGAAGAAATATAGGCGATAGAGCGATGACAAATTTTTTTCTAAAAATAGCCACAGTGACCTTGACCTTGAGGCCATGAGTTGGAAAGTCCAACTCGCTGGAGATATTTTTATAAGGAACATTTGTGTGAAGTTATATTGAAATTGGTGAAGAAATGTAGGCGCTAGAGCGATGAAAAAGTTTTTCTAAAAATAGCCACAGTGACCTTGACCTTGAAAGTCCAACTCCCTCAAGATATTGTCATAAGGAACATTTGTGTGAAGTTATATTGAAATCAGTGAAGAAATGTAGGAGCTAGAGCGATGACAAAGTTTTTCTAAAAATAGCCACTGTGACCTTGACATTGAAGCCATGACCTTGAAAGTGAAACTCGCTCGAGATATTTTTATAAGGATCATTTGTGTGAAGTTATATTGAAATTGGTGAAGAAATGTAAGCGCTAGAGCGATGACAATGTTTTTCTAAAAATAGCCACAGTGACCTTGACCTTGAGGTCATGACCTTGAAAGTCAAACTCGCTCGAGATATTTTTATAAGGATCATTTGTTTGAAGTTATATTGAAATTGGGGGAGAAATGTAGGCGCTAGAGCCATGACAAAGTTTTTCAAAAAATAGCCACAGTGACCTTGACCTTGCGGTCATGACCTTGAAAGTCGATCGTGCTCCAGATATTGTCGTCAGGAACGTCCGTGTGAAGTTATATTAAAATCGGTCAAGAAATGTAGGCGCTAGAGTGATGACAAAAGTACGTACATACGTACGTGGCGCTAGAGCGATGACAAAAGTACGTACGTACGTGGCGCTAGAGCGATGACAAAAGTACGTACGTACGTACGGGACAAATGCTATATCCCCCCTCACAAGTATGTTGTGCGAGGGGATAATGAAATCCAACAGGTGGGTTTGGAGAAGATTTTTAAAGATTTTTAATTTTTTGTGTGGTTTTGTTGCCATGGCAACCAGAGTTCTGGGTGTAACTTAATTCTTTGAAGGAATTTAGAAGAGGACTAAGTAAGGAACATTCCTGTGAAGTTTGGTTACAATTGGCCCAGTAGTTTAGGAGGAGAAGATGTTTTAGCATTACACTATATGTTAAATAGGGAAAATAAGCCCCACCCATGGCGGCCATGTTTTTTGTCGGATCAAAATTTCTTCAAGGAATCTGAAAAAGGTCCACCCAAGGAACATTCATGCAAAATAAAAAAGAAATCCAACAGGTGGTTTTGGAGGAGAAGATTTTTAAAGATTTTTAATTTTTTGTGTTGTTTTGTTGCCATGGCAACCAGAGTTCTGGGTGTAACAAAATTCTTTGAAGGAATTTAGAAGAGGACTAAGTAAGGAACATTCCTGTCATGTTTGGTTACAATGGGCCCAATAGTTTAGGAGGAGAAGATGTTTTAGCATTACACTATATGTTAAATAGGGAAAATAAGCCCCGCCCATGGCGGCCATGTTTTTTGTCGGATCAAAATTTCTTCAAGGAATCTGAAAGAGGTCAACCCAAGGAACAGTCATGCAAAATAAAAATGAAATCCAACAGGTGGTTTTGGAGGAGAAGATTTTTAAAGATTTTTATTTTTTTGTGGTTTTGTTGCCATGGCAACCAGAGTTCTGGGTGTAACAAAATTCTTTGAAGGAATTTAAAAGAGGACTATGTAAGGAACATTCCTGTGAAGTTTGGTTACAATTGGCCCAGTAGTTTAGGAGGAGAAGATGTTTAAAGAAAAAGTTAACGCACGGACGCACTGACGGACGGACGCACGACGGACACAGGGCCATGACAATAGCTCTGCTGGCCTTCGGCCTGTGGAGCTAAAAATCGGCATTTTCAGCAATCGAAGGGACGTAACTCTATGATAAATCTTCGGACTTGGCCGGTTTTCGAACTCATCCGAGGTTTTATCCCCAGCCACATTACATATAGGTTTCAGAAAGATCCGATCAAAACTGAAGGGGCTACGGTGATGACAAGGTCGAAAATGGTCATTTTCAGCAATCAAAGGGACGTAACTCTATGATAAATGGGCCGACTTGGCCGGTTTTCGAACTCATCCGAGTTTTTATCCCCAGTCACCTTACATATAAGTTTCAGAAAGATCCGATCAAAACTGAAGGGGCTACGGTGATGACAAGGTCGAAAATGAGCATTTTCAGCAATCAAAGGGAGGTAACTCTATGATAAATGGGCCGACTTGGCCGGTTTTCGAACTCATCCGAGTTTTTATCCCCAGTCACCTTACACATAAGTTTCAGAAAGATCCGATCAAAACTGAAGGTGCTACGGTGATGACAAGCATTTTCCCATAGTAAGTCTATGGGACCTTGTGGTTGCCATAGGAACCAAAGTTTTAGAGCGATTTCAAAAAAAAGTTTATGTCATCAATGCCCCACCAGAGGCATGCTACAGATGAGAAATGATTGAGATCAGCCTGCAGGATACAGAGATATAGCTGCTCAAAAGTGTGGACGGACGACGGACGGATAGACGGACGGACGACGGACGATGGAGGACCCACTATACTATAAGCTCCCCTGGAGCCTTCGGCCCAGGTGAGCTAAAAATGAAAATACGCAGGACATGCCACAGTCAAGGACACAAACCATCCAAGCCAACAACGGGATAGGAGAACACACATTGGAAGGGTGAGCAACAAAATCATTTGAGGGCTGCCTTAAAAATTCTTAGTACCTTACCCTCGTTGTGGTTCTGATACAGCTCATCTAACCAGCAAATGTTCGGTCCGTATCGTGGCGCCCTTCTTCATAAATGAAACACCAAAACCCCAAAACTTAACAGCAAAAAACCAACTCCTTCCCCGTAACATGGGATCATATTAAGACAACCAACTATTCCAACAACTCAGATGCACAAAACCACAAAAGTCTACCACAAAAAGGCCTTAATCAGAGTGTTGGCTTTATTGAAGTGTGACTTCCATACAAACGTAAAAGTAACCTAAAAATTCAAACAAATTGGAGAAAGTCAGATAAGAGAGAAGTCAAAATAACCCTCCAGATGACACCAGTGGCCACCAAATCGTATTAAATTTTCAAAATTTTCCCGGGGGGAGGCCCCCCGGACCCCCACCAACAAGAGAGGCTTAATCCCCCTCTCATGCTCTCCCCCCACGCGTGCCAAAGACGCGTGCCTTTGGCACTCGCCCCACGCCTTTGGCGTGGGCTTCAACTTCAACATTTGCCTGGCTACGCCGCTGGAAAAAGGGTTAAAGAGTTATCTCACCTTCTGATAAGCTTCTTCATCCATCCCGCCCCTCTTGTGGATTTCTGTTTTTATTACACCAGGACTGAAATAAATACTTAACCTTTAAGACACTGAGAAAACCTACATCTGAAACTGTCATTTCCTTATGTCGTCTGCTGAAGTTTTTTGCAAACTTTGTAAAATATTTTTGCAAATAGTGTGGACCCAGGTCAGACTGCTCCTACAGGAGCAGTCTGATCTGGGTCCATACTGCTTGCAAACAAGAGGGCCCAGAGGGCCCTGGTTCGCTCACCTGATTCAAAGAATAACAAGTGGGCCCCGGGCAGGGTCAATTTTGGCCCAAGGGCTAAAATTTGAACAATCTTGGTAGAGGTCCACAAGATGAAGCTTCCTATCGAATATGAAAGACCTGGGCTTTCTGGTTTCAGAGAAAAAGATTTTAAAGGTTTACCCTGCATATAGAAGTCTATGTAAAACAAGATTTTCCCTATATAAGTCTATGTTAAACCAAAGGGCCCCGGAGCGGGGGCATTTTTGGCCCCAGTGCTATAATTTGAACAATCTTGGAAGAGGTCCACTAGGTGAAGCTTCATAACAAATATCAAAGACCTAAGCCGCCTTGTGTTTCAGAGAAGATGATTTTTAAAGATTTTCCCTATATAAGTCGATGTAAAACCAAAGGGCCAAATGGCGGGGGCATTTTTGGTCTCAGGGCTATAATTTGAACAATCTTTATAGAGGTCCACTAGCTGAAGCATCATAACAAATATCGAAGACCTAAGCCTTGTGGTTTCAGAGAAGAAGATTTATCAAGATTTTCCCTATGTAAGGCTATGTAAAACCAAAGGGCCCCGGAGCGGGGCATTTTTGGCCCGAGGGCTATAATTTGAACAATCTTGGTAGAGGTCCACAAGATGAAGCTTCATACCAAATATCAAAGACCTGGGCCTTGCAGTTTCAGAGAAGGAGATTTTTCAAGATTTTCCCTATATAAGCCTATGTAAAACAAAAGGGCCCTGGTTCGGGGCATTTTTGGCCCCAGCACTATAATTTGAACAATCTTGGTAGGGGTCTACTAGATGAAGCTTCACACCAAATATCAAAGACCTGGGCCTTGAGGTTTCAGAGAAGAAGATTTTTCAAGATTTTCCCTATATAAGCCCATGTAAAACCAAAGAGCCCCCGTGCAGGGGGCATTTTTAGCTCCAGCACTATAATTTGAACAATCTTGGTAGGGGTCCACTAATGAAGCTTCATACCAAATATCAAAGACCTGGGCCTTGCAGTTTCAGAGAAGAAGATTTTTCAAGATTTTCCCTATATAAGCCTATGAAAAACAAAAGGGCCCTGGTGCGGGGGCATTTTTGGCCCCAGCACTATTATTTGAACAATGTTGGTAGGGGTCCACTTGATGAAGCTTCGTACCAAATATCAAAGACCTGGGCCTAGCGGTTTCAGAGAAGAAGATTTTTCAAGATTTTCCCTATATAAGCCCATGTAAAACCAAAGGGCCCCTGTGCGGGAGCATTTTTAGCTTCAGCACTATAATTTGAACAATCTTGGTAGGGGTCCACTAGATAATGCTTCATACCTAATATCAAAGACCTGGGCCTTGCGGTTTCAGAGAAGAAGATTTTTAAAGATTTTCCCTATATAAGCCCATGTAAAACCAAAGGGCCCCCTTGCGGGGGCATTTTTGGCCCCAGCACTATAATTTGAACAATCTTGGTAGGGGTCCACTAGATGAAGCTTCATACCAAATATCAAAGACCTGGGCCTTGCGGTTTCAGAGAAGAAGATTTTTCATGATTTTCCCTATATAAGCCCATGTAAAACCAAAGGGCCCCTGTGCGGGAGCATTTTTAGCTTCAGCACTATAATTTGAACAATCTTGGTAGGGGTCCACTAGATAATGCTTCATACCTAATATCAAAGACCTGGGCCTTGCGGTTTCAGAGAAGAAGATTTTTAAAGATTTTCCCTACATAAGCCCATGTAAAACCAAAGGGCCCCCGTGCGGGGGCATTTTTGGCCCCAGCACTATAATTTGAACAATCTTGGTAGGGGTCCACTAGCTGAAGCTTCATACCAAATATCAAAGACCTGGGCCTTGCGGTTTCAGAGAAGAAGATTTTTCAAGATTTTCCCTATATAAGCCCATGTTAAACCAAAGGGCCCCCGTGCGGGGGCATTTTTAGCTCCAGCACTATAATTTGAACAATCTTGGTAGGGGTCCACTAGATGAAGCTTCATACCAAATATCAAAGATCTGGGCCTTGCAGTTTCAGAGAAGAAGATTTTTAAAGATTTTCCCTATATAAGCCCATGTAAAACCAAAGGGCCCCTGTGCGGGGGCATTTTTGGCCCCAGCACTATAATTTGAACAATCTTGGTAGGGGTCCACTAGAAGAAGCTTCATACCAAATATCAAAGACCTGGGCCTTGGGGTTTCAGAGAAGAAGATTTTTCAAGATTTTCCCTATATAAGCCCATGTAAAACCAAAGGGCCCCCATGCGGGGGCATTTTTAGCTCCAGCACTATAATTTGAACAATAATGGTAGGGGTCCACTTGATGAAGCTTCATACCAAATATCAAAAATCTGGGCCTTGCAGTTTCAGAGAAGAAGATTTTTAAAGATTTTCCCTATATAAGCCCATGTAAAACCAAAGGGCCCCCGTGCGGGGGGCATTTTTGGCCCCAGCACTATAATTTGAACAATCTTGGTAGGGGTCCACTAGATGAAGCTTCATACCAAATATCAAAGACCTGGGCCTTGTGGTTTCAGAGAAGAAGATTTTTTAAGTTTTCGGTGAAAAAAGTCTATTTTTGGCAAATGTGACCTATATGTGCAACGGACCAGAACCATTTGAACAACTTTGAAAGGGGACCACCTAGGGATCATTCCTGTGAAGTTTGGTCAAAATCCGATCAGTGGTTTAGGAGGAGATGTTGTTTGAAGAAAAGTTTACGGACGCACGGACGCACGCACGCACGGACACACGGACGCACGACGGACGACGGACAAAAAGTGATCCCAAAAGCTCACCTTGTCACTACGTGACAGGTGAGCTAAAAAAACAAGAATTCCGCAGAAGGTGGCGTCGCACCTGCTAGGGGCAAAAGTCACAGGAGCCACAATCAGAACGTTGTTATTAAATAAGTAAATTTCATTCTTAGCAGTGGGTAGTTGATGTAAAATGTGTCAAAGTCACTGGACCAAACAATATAGGCCATGGTCATCAGGTCAAGGTATGTGCCAAATCAGTACATCGAGGGGAAGCACTATGCAAGGCTTGGTGGTTGTAGGCCATTTATTTTAGGACATATAGAACATTGAAGTAAAATGTGTTAAAGTCAGTAGAGCACATAATATAGGTCAAGTTCACCAGGTCAAAGTACTCGCAGAGTCAGTAAATGTAAGAGAAGCACCATGCAATGTTTGGTGGTTGTAGGCCTTATAGTTAAGAAGATACATGTATGACATGTGAACCTAAAATGTGTAAAAGTCAATGGAGTACCATAAATAAGTCAAGGTCACCAAGTCACGGTACCTGTACAGTCAGTACATCTAGAAGCAGCATTATACAAGATTTTATGGTTGTAGGCCTATTATTTGCAGAAATCTGGAACTTTGACGTAAAATGTGTCAAAGTCGCTGGAGCGTAAAATATAGGACATGGTCACCAGGTCAAGGTACCTACAGAGTCAGTACATCTAGGAGAAGCATTATGCAAGATTTGATGGTTGTGAGCCTTTTATCTGGAACTCTGACGTAAAATGTGTCAAAGTCTGTGGAGAGTAAAATATAGATCAAGGTCACCATGTCAAGGTACCTGCAGAGTCAGTACATCAAGGAGAAGCACTGTGCAAGATTTTATGGTTGTAGGCCTTTTATTTGACAACATCTGGAACATCAACTTAATTTGTGTCAAAGTCACTGGAGCGTAAAATATAGGTCAAGGTCACCGGGTCAAGGTGCTTGCCTAGTCAGGAGCTTAGGATGAAGTGTCATGAAAGGTTTGATGGTTGTTTAGTCGTATAGTTGATTACAATACAAACTTTGACGTAATGTCGAACTTCGACGTAAGGTCAAAGTCACTGGAGTGTAAAATATAGGTCAAAGTCACCAGGTCAAGGTGCTTACAAAGACAGAAGGTCAAGGAGATGTTTCATGTAAGGTCTGATGGTACCTGAAGCTTGTAGTTGACTTAAATAAAAACTTTGACGTAAATGTTAACAGACTGACGGATGAACAGACACAAAATATAGGTCACCAGGTCAAGTTGCTTAAAAAGTGAGAAGGTCAGGGTGATGTTTCCTGTAAGGTTTGATGGTAGCTGAGGTTTGTAGTTGGCCTAAACAAAAACTTTGACGTAAATGTCGAACTTCGACCTAATGGTCAAAGTCACTGGAGCGCAAAATATAGGTCAAAGTCACCAGGTCAAGGTGCTTACAAAGTGAGGTCTATGAGATGTTTCATGTAAGGTTTGATGGTAGCTGAGGTTTGTAAAATAAGAACTTCTACGTAAATGTCGAACTTCGACGTAAATGTCAAACTTCGACGTAATGGTCAAAGTCACCAGGTCAAGGTGCTTACAAAGTGAGAAGGTCTATGAGATGTTTCATGTAAGGTTTGATGGTAGCTGAGGTTTTAAACTAAAAACTTTGACGTAAATGTCGAACTTCGACGTAATGGTCAAAGTCACTGGAGCGCAAAATATAGGTCAAAGTCACCAGGTCAAGGTGCTTACAAAGTGAGAAGGTCTATGAGATGTTTCATGTAAGGTTTGATGGTAGCTGAGGTTTGTAAAATAAAAACTTTGATGTACATGTCACACTTCGACGTAAATGTTAACAGGCCGACGGATGCACGGATGAACGGATGCACGGAGGGAAAATCGGAGGCCTATGTCGCACCCTGCTACAAGTAGGTGCGACAAAAATTAAGTAACTGGCAGACAACAATGGTCATGATTGGCATCTTATGGGTTAATAAATTTACACAGTAACTGAAAAGGTTTAAGTCTGACATATTCATAATTTCATACTTTGAAATATAAATTCAAATGAAGTTTTTCTTTAGCCTAACATCAAATCAAAATACTATAAGTATTAAACTGGGGACCACAGAAACAACCCTTGTCCTGCTGAACACAACCACTACCATAGCAAACAGTGTAGATCCAGATCAGGATCTACACTGTTTGACTTTCAGTTTTTGAATTTGAATGAACACATCAACTAATTTGATTGGTTGATAGTCAGAAATGGGTGTGGCAAAATCAATTTATTCTGCCCAACAGGAGTTAACAAGTCCATCTTATTAATGAGAATAGTGGGACAGGGCCTGTGTTTTCGTGAAATAAAGTGATAAAACATACAAGTTGAAATATCTTGTTTCATGGGCAGTTTAATTTTTAGAAATGTGGAATTTTCTAGCCCCCGCCCATCGGGGCTTGAAGAAATAGATTGTCTGCATGATGCTTCCATGCAGAGCTGAAACCAACCCGCACACGAGTACTGGTAAACCACTTAGAGGATCTAAGCCTGCCCAGGCAATGTGGCATGAGTCAGCCCGTCCATGCTTATAAACCCTATTGGTTTCATTGGGCAGCAGGGCTTGAGATGGCATTCATCTCAATGTCGGGAAAAAGTCACACAAAATTGGAAGCATCATCTGCAAAATGATCTTTACAGTGTTGATGGGGATGTTAAACTTCAAATCAAACAAACAAACAAATGTGGAACTTTCGAAACTGTTTTGAATATGGAGTAATATTTTCTCACAGATGTCTTGGCTGTGATTAGGCAGTTTGCAGTAAAGCAAATTACATGTATGACTCTGTTGTTCACTATGGGATGATTTTTAATAACTATTGCCCCACAAATGAGCACAGGAAATACATCACAGTCCATCTCCATGCAGGAATGTTATCAGCCCGTTAAACTACTGTGCCAAGTTATTCAAGACATAGGTATGTTACCAAAAAGAATATCTTTCATGAAGTTATTATATATCACTTTTAACTTTGTTTGTATTGGAGTTTAACGGCCCAGTCGACACTATTTTAGGTCATTTCTGAAGAAGCCATCTGATCAGGATCTTCATTGTTTGCCATTCAGTTTAAGAATTTGTTGCAATAATTTGCATCAAGTAATCTGACTTGCTGATCATCAGTAGTGGGTGTAACACATTTAAATATTCATCAGGACAAGGGTTAAAAAAGTGGTCAGATATTTTCAATTTTCGCAAGTAATATTTTTATTCAAATCAGGTGATTCAATAATTTTTAGTCATATTCAACTGGATATCCTGCCTTCCTTTCAAAGTGACACTGTGTTGGTACGTAGCTTGTCCAGATCAAAAACATTTCTGATACCCACACATTTCTCTCCTTCCCTGACAGGTCACAAACATCACGAAATACCAGCCATATAACAAGAAATCATGTCTTATGACAGGTTAGCAGCAATAGCTAAGATCTGGGACCCTATACAGTTGAAGGATTACACCTCAAACAGCGATTGGACCACAAAAAGTTTGAGACATATAATTCAAGCTGCTGAATTTAATTGTTGCATCAAGTCAGGAAGCATAATAGGAATACTAAAAGGATATCTCATTATGCAAACATGCCTATACAAATACATTGCCACCTTTATTGCCGAAAAAATAAAAATTTTAAGATGAAAAATTGTGATATTTTTCTTATTCCTGCTCAAATTATAGATTGTGGGCACTCGTTAGAACCGTCTCATCGAGGCGGTTCTAATGAGTACCCACAATCTATATTTTAGAGCAGAAATAAGAAAAATAAGGTTTACCCCTGTAAACCACAGTTTTACTATATAAAAGTGGGGTTCAAGGGGGGTCAAAATTATATAGGCGTGTTTTCATGATGTTTCCAATCATTATAAAATATGGGTCTGTTGTGTGTACTCATTCGAATCGCCTCATCATTTTCATAATAAAATAAGAAACTAATATTTCCCTGAATTATCCCAGGTATATCCCTGCATCTAAGCCTGTCCAGGCAAAGCAGTGCGAATCAGACCGTCCTTATGCTTATAAACCCATTTGGTTTCATTGGGCGACAGAGCTTGAGATGTCATTTCATCTGAATGTCGGGTTAAAGTTCCACAAAATTGGAAGCAACATCTCCAAAATGACCTATACAGTGTTGATGGGGACGTTAAACCTCAAATCAAACAAACAAACAAATTTCCATATGTTGTACTATAAGAATCTTATGTGGGTGTGAGGGGTGGATGGAAAAATCATCATCATCATCATCATTATCATCAGATTTTTGATTTGGTGATGATCATGAGGTATTGGTGTTCAAGCTATTGCAGTTCTGCTGTTGTTATTTGTTGTTGTTTTTTTTGTGTTTTTTTTAGGTTTTACACCCCTTTCAAGATTATTTCACTGGTTTAGACCCGTTCGTTAATCAAAGGTGGGCAAAATGGGAGTACCAGGAGAAAACCCATCTGGCCTTCTGCTGTGTTATACAGCAGACAGATCAGACTACAAGGAAAATGCTAAGTACTCTATGTTTAAACATGACATGTTTTCTCGCACTACTTCCCAACATATGACACCTGGCTATTAAAATATTTTCATGCTCAACACCTTGAACAGCATTTACCTTTTCCTGCTCATAAATCTTAATATTTATGAGCATGGCTAACAACATTCTCTGCTGAGCTGAGCAGGAGAGTTGCCTCACTTCTTGGTACATCACAAACTCTTTACAACACTATTCAGTATAACATAGTTTTGGATATAACATGTTTTAAAGATGGATCTCAAAATGTACAGATTATATAGAAAAACCATAAATGGTCATTTTTTCTATATAATCTACATATTTTGTTGGGATATTACATGGTTCTTTAATTATAAAGTTTCTATTTTGACCCCAACAATAGTGCGTGTGTTAGAGTTTTATGTCACACTAACAACGAAGGTCATACAGACACAGGACCTCAGTTTAAAGACTCATAAGAAAAAGTGTGGAGAAACCCAGGATTGAACCCATAACCCCTGGTTCATGAGGCGAGTAGCACAACCACTACATCACAGGGGCTTCTTCCAACAGTAGTGTTGTTAAGAAGTTGTGGTTTATTTAAATATAAATTTCATACTCAGCTGAGCTGAGCATGACAATAGTTTTATATTCTCAAGCCCAGTTACCCACTATAGTTACCTACTTTACACTGTTCACTCTAACTTGTTTAGGGGCAAGCTCTGGAAAAAAAAAACATAATGCAGCAGTTATAAAAAATAATAAGATATACCGTAAAAAGTCCTAAAAATTTGGACACCTTGAGAACTCGCTATAATTCTCCTAAGATTTTTTGAAAAAAAATTGTTTCATGATCTAGCAAGGAGTCCAAAAAGTACAGATGGACTGGTAGACAGTGTAAACCCTGATCAGACTGCTGATCTGGGTCTGCACTGTTTGCTTAGGTCTGTCTGTCCCATTACATATGGAGCTTCTGAGCGAATCAAAAGCAAGTTTGGTTTTGTTGTTGTTTTGGTGCTTTTAAGATGTAATTCTCATGGCTAAACTTCCATATTGTGAGGAATTTGGGGTCAATAACTTGGAATAAATATGATAAATATAGAGGATCTTACATGAGTGTTCATGTATTATTGAATTTATTAAACAAGTGGAGGAAAAGGGATAAAATAAGAGGCTTTGCCGAGCATTTTATTCCTTTTTCTCAACATGTTTAATAAATTCAATAATGCATGAGCACGAAGCAAGATTCTATTTATCATATGACATTTAAAACGCATTTTATTCACGATTGTTTACAAAAATGTCAATATTCCGCCGTTAGTAAACGGGACTTCGTTAAGGACGTCGTACATGTAACGTTACGGGATGTACCTAGCTAATTTGCATATTTAATCCACTAGTGGATTATCGAAAATATTACATGCCGTTATTACACTCTCAGAGGCGACGTCATATGATAAATAATATACCTAAATAAGTTGTTCAAGATCATTTTATCTATAAATTTCAATCATTAAGTTATTGCATCAAAATGCAGTACACTGTATCAAAACAAATCCTATTTAATATGCTCTTCATAATTTCTATCTACAGCATGGCTCACCCTTCAAGCTCTATGGAAAATTCTAGAGCAGACTGCAATCTCGTTATTTTTCTTTTTTTCACAGAAAAAAAAGGCTTCACATTTCATCTGAGTCATGGGCAGTTAATTCACATATAATATCAAGCTTTTTTTTTTTTATCAAACTTTCATTATCTGAAAAATAAGCAGAAAAAAATGGATGTCTGCTACTTGTGGATATCACTTGCATGCTTGACTCATTGTATACTAGTGGACTCTTCCATTGCTATATGTTGGACAAGTCAATTTGTCATATAGGGGTGTCAGGCCTACCTGTTCATTTATATTCTATTTTTAACGGAAAATTCTATTAGCAAATAGTGCAGGCCCTGCTCAGACACCACGTTCTGCGGCGTCTGATATGAGCCTGCACAAGTTCCCAAGGTAACCCTTTAAGGGTTTCCTGCATACAATGAATTAAACCATCTCCACTGGACATGGAAGACATTGTACAATGTCCACATGGCACAATGTCCTCAGCATGTGTGTGCATTTGAGTTTTACATTTTTAGATCCCACCAACAGCCAAGGTCATATGGAGACGGAATCTCTGTTTAAAGACTCATCCGAAAGTCTGGAGAAGCCCGGGACCGACCCTATGACTCCTGGTTTATAAGGTGAGTAGCATAATCATTACACTACAGAGGCTTCTATCCTCAACATGTACTCTGCTTAAGATGGACCTGAGGTTATAGAACTTTTTGCATGCTCAACTCAAGTGAGCATGAAATTTGTCCTGCTCATAAATATTAAAATGCCAACAAATGTTGGCATTTTAATATTTATGAGCAGGACAAATATAATTTTCTGTTGATCTGAGCATGAAAAAGCATCAAATGTGAATATTTTAAAATTTAAGAGCAAGAAAAATTTCCTACTCGTGTAAATTGTGCATGATAAAAAAGTTTCATAACCTTGGGACCCATTCAACCTTGCAGCATGTTCAGCCATTTAGACCTTAACAGTATGCAACAGCTTTGCATGCTCAACTCACTTGACAATTGCTAATAAATTTCAAATGCTATTTTCATGCTCAAACTGAGAGAAAATAAGTTCTTCTTTGCACATAAATATTAGTAGTATTTTAATATTTATTTGCACGACAAATTTCATTCTCAAATGAGTTGAGCATGGAAAAAACATAGTAACAATGGGTTTCCTACTGGAAATCAACTGATATGGCAACTGTTTAGATTAATTAAAGAATAAGCAAATCAACATTCTTGCATAGATATCTATGCGCAAGACTGTTTGAAGTCATTGTCAAATGGACCGAAAGCCGTGCTCAAACAGCAAAAACCATGTTCAAATCATGAAATTCGCCTGCTGTTAGAACATGGATTTTGAGCTTTTGATATCACAAGACGGGCCTTGCTTTGTTTACCTTACGTTGAGCGACGTAACGTTATCGCCCTGACCGTAGCGTTTTAGGGTTCTATGATGACGTCCGATGGTTACTGCGTAACAACATCATTGTAAACAACATTCTGAACTGGCCGCCATGATGGTTCGCCGGTCGCATTTGAAGAGTTTATATAGAGTTTATATGGAGCTTTTGGGCGTTTTAGTTAAAATTTGCTGTCGGAATCGTAAGTTATGCAAGAAAAACGATCAGCCATGGTTATTTCATTGCATTAACATTTGCTGGATCCCTCGGAAGATATTTGAACATTCGACCTAGCGGCCTCATGTTCAAACAGCTTCCTCGGGACCCGGCAAATGTTAATGCATGAAAAACCATGGTTGATCCCTATAATTACTCTGTGTCAAAAGACCATGGTTGTACTGATCCACTAAAATAACATGAAATTCCTTAACCTTTACATGACTGACTACGAATATTGACAGAACGGCATTTAAAACAAATGAACACACTGACATCTGTTGGCTATACGAGTAACACAGTGAAGGATCAAAGGTAATGGATACCCCTTCAGGGAAAACAACTCTGCCAAAAATTATTTTTCTCTCCCTTGTCAAGAGGAGCCTACTCTTTAAGGTAATACTCTTCTCTTCTTGTACTTTTGTTTAACCAATATTTATTTCTTTTAAACAATAATTACAGAATGAAAATACAGTCAAACTTCAATGGCTCGAACACCTTTGGGACCACGAAAATCTGTTCGAGACAGGGGTAGTTCAACCCACTGAGGCTTACTACCAGGAGGCATAATGGGGTTAATTTTGGGACCTCTTTTCGGTGTTCTATAATAAAAATGTATACTATGTGTACTCATTAGAATCGCCTCATTGAGGCGATTCTAATGAGTACACACAGCATACATATGCAAGACAAAAGTGAAAATCTCCAAAGTTATCCCGCACTACTTCTTATGTAGAGGAATTCCCTAGGGACTCAAGAACGGGTTCAACTCAGCCATGGTAAACTAGCCATCGGTGTTCGAGCCATCAAAGTTCTACTGTACTGTCCATACAATATAATTCAGGACCTGATGGTAAGCTAGAAGCTTATATGTGTCATTCTTGTACTTTGGTGCACATGAGCTACAATCACACCAAGGCCAATTTCAAAGTGACACCAATGACCAGAAAAATCTCAAGAATTATTAAAATTCTTCCATCTACAACTACATGCAACACAGACCGGCCCCAATAGCTCAGTTGGTAGAGTGTCCACTCCGGGGAACAGGAGGTCATGGGTTCGATCCTGGGCCGTGACATACCAAAGTCATTAAGAATGGTACTAGCAGCTCCTGGCTTGGCACACAGGTTTACAGGGTAGAGCTGGGACTGGTCGACCTAGTGTCAGGATAATGTGACTGGGTGTGGAATCATGTAATGTGTCTGGGACATGATACTTCAGTGAGGCAGCACTATAAAAGTGAGCATTGAGCTCCCTATCGCAACCAGACACTGTCGTGATATGACTGAAAAATTGTTGAAAGCGACGTTAAACCCGAATTCACACACACACACACAACAAGCAACACAAAATAAGAACCTTACCGATGGCAATACATCTTGTAAATTGGTCCACAGCACTTTTAGACATGCAGTATGCTAGAACATTTTGAAACTGGAAATAAAAGATCAATACATATGAACATAGGGAAAAAATAGTCTGACAAAGAAATAGTACATTCAAATTGATTCTTATATGGCTCTTTTAGTTTGAACATAAATGTACTTATTCAAAAACAATTTACCATAATGATTTTAAGTATTGGGACAGATAGAACTAAGAAAACAGTGCAGACCAAGATCAGACTGCTCCTGAAGGAGCAGTCTGATCAGGGTCTACACTGTGGCATTCCGTCTGTATTTTTGGACTCATTACTGGATCAAAGAACAAAGATCGGAGGATAAAAAGATATATAGACAGAATAAACAACCAACAACGGACTGTTGTAACAGGATGTGTTTTGATATCAACCTGTTTCGGTCATACAATGACCTTTTTCAAGATGTTTGATATACAAAAAAGTGCTACTGAAGTATGAAAAAAACAGATAAATTTGGTCATGTGATAGTTATTGTTGTTCAAAACGAGGTTGATGAAAGTGAAAGTAGAAACAGTGCTGTTGATAAGGTAGGTATATGTAAATGTCATTCCTTTGTTTTGATTGTTTATGTAATGATGTCTCAAGATGTCTGGTAAGATCCGTAAATTATAATTGGCGGCTGTGGAGGGATGGCTTCTGTATTTTTGTCTGGTAAGGTTTCATCATCAGAAGAAGATGGTGACAAGGCTAAATCCTCTTGTAGTTGGAGCATGTTGAGGCATCCTATAGTGGCTGTTACCTCTGTAAATGTGCTGAGCGCTTCCTCTATTGTCAGAGCAAATTATGGATCCATTCTACTTTTTCTCCTTTTCTGTTCCAATGTGTTAATGTGGCTCTTTTCACCGATTTTCAATTGGAATATGGTTGCCTTTGGTTTGGCTTCCGCTGGTGTCCATGCTTCTGTTGTTTTTTTTTTGTTTTTTTTTTTTTGGGTGGTGATTTTACGGCCCTTTCAAGATTATTTCACTCATATTCAGCCAATCGGTAATCAGAGGTGGGCGAAAACTTTCTGTGGCATCTGATCTTGGTCTACACTGTTTGCCAATTTCATAAATCAGTCATAAGCACACCAGCTTTCTAATGTATATTACCTGTAATGATTTTTCAGTACCAAGTTGGGCTTTTATAGGTTCAGTAAAGGTGTGGTCTTTTATCACTTCTAAACAGTGCATCTTTCTTTCTACCGATACTGCGTCGGTCACATTTGACCATTACCGCAGGTGTACATAACATACACTCAAGGTTTGCAGGATGAAAGCCTACACAGTAATCATGTAATTATGGTAGGGATCTTAAACCTGCACAGGGAATGGTTCTCCCTGCACAGGGGGCCTCTAGTTGAAGGACGGTGCACTTTATGACATTCATCCCCGCAAATTATGCCAATGGAGCATGTCCGAACACGAAATTTTATTGCCGCTGCCGGGGATCGAACCCTGGACCTCTAGCATCAGAGGCAAGTGCACTAACCATCGAGCTATCATGCTCAACAATCATCAACCAATTATCATTGAAAAATCAGTGGCAAACAACACTGAAATTCTGACCATTTCTGGTGGGGATGCGGGAATTACACTCTAGCATGTCAGTACAAGCTGGGAGAAATTGTTCTTCATGAAAGTACCACAGTTATGAAACTTACTGATCTCATTCCATTCACACTGGAGACATTAACAATACTGCCTTTGGTCTTGATAAGATGGGGTACAGCCAGCATCGTAATATGAAACATTGACCTGAAATGGACATCCAAAATAATAGAAGCACAAATACAACAAAAAACTTGCAGAGTCAAGTTGTTTAATCTTAAATACACACTTCAGTGGCTCAATCGTACATAAGTGGATCAGTCATACTTCAGTGGCCCAGTCATATGTCAAGGGTTCAGTCTTACTTCAATGGCTCAGACTTACTTCAGTGGCCCAGTTGTACTTCAGTGGCCCAGTTGTACTTCAGTGGCCCAGTTGTACTTCAGTGGCTCTGTAGTACTTCAGTGGCCTAGTCGTACTTCAGTGGCTCAGTGAAACTTCAGTGGCACAGTTGTATTTCAGTTGCCCAGTCGTACATTGGTTCAGTAATACTTCAGTGGCAAAGTTGTTCATCAGGGACTGTCATGCTTCAGTGGCCAAGTCCTACTTCAGTTGCATGGTCATACTTCAGTGGCTCAGTCGAACTTCAGTGCTCAGTCGTATTTCAGTTGCTCAGTCAAACTTCAGTGGCCCAGTTATACTTCAGTGCCTCAGTCGAACTTCAGTTGCCCAGCCATACTTCTGTGGCTCAAACACCTTTGCAGGATGGTTCAGTCATGCTTCACTGGCCTTGTCGATATTCAGTGGCTCAGTTGTACTTCAGTGGTCTAGTCGTACTTCAGTGGCTCAATCATACTTCAGTAGCCCAGTTGTACTTCAGTGGTTCAAACACCTTTAGGACAATGAAAATTTGTTCAACATGGCACCTTTGAGCCACTGAGGATTAACCAAAGCACCAGATCAGGAGGCATAATGGGGATAATTTATGATCTTCTATTAAATAAAAGTATGTTGTGTTTAAGAAATAGATCAGCTGTAGCTGTGATTTGTTGAGTAATAAATCACAGTTTGGAGGTCAGTTGTAATGTAGACAAATCACGCGCGCTACGCGGTCGTGATTTGTCTACATACAACTGACCGACAAACTGTGATTTATTACTCAACAAATCACAGACTATAGCTGATCTATTTCGATTCTAACACGCTGAAAATCAGCAATAATGCTGTTGTTTCCTTCAAAATCTCACAACTTTTCGCCATTGTTAGAAGAAATCCCGCTAAAATTATCGACTGAAACACATGCATTTATATCCTTTTCTAACGTTTTCGATGCGAGAAAATGACGTTACACCGTCTAACGTCAAGGAAATCGACTAGTAACGTCATAAATTTGCAGTTTTTAATGACGTCACTCGTCACGCTCTTCCTTGTCGTGATTTGTTGTAGAATAAAACACAGTTATTTTCCATTGCCAATATAGGCGGGCTGTGTTAGAATTGCTCATTTACATTGCCTCAACGTGGCAATTCTAATGAGTACACACAATATACATTTATAAGATAAACAAGAATTCTGCCGAAGGCTATGTCGTGCCTGTGGGGGTGCAAAGTCACTGAAACATGCCATCTAGGCCAAGGTCAAACATAGTTGCTTGCATAAAAGTTGGCATTCTTAAATGCAAACTTGTACTAAGTATCATTAATGAAGCTTTAATAATTCTTGAGAAATGAGCTTAACCATTTGGGTGATCACTAGGGTGGTTGCAATATTTTACAAAGTCAGTGAACCATAAAATGTAGGTCAATGTCAAATATGGATGCTTGCATTTAAGTTTCCATCTCCAGACACAAGTTTGTACCAAGAATCATTTATGAGTGAGTGAGTGTTTGAGTTTTACATCCCAGCAACAGCTAAGGTCATACGGAGACAGGACCTCGGTTTAAAGACTCATCTGAAAGTCTGGAGAAGCCCGGGATCGATCCTGCGGCCCCTGGTTTACAAGGCGAGTAGAGTTACCACTGCACCACGGAGGCTTCTGTATCATTAATAAAGCTCTTATAATTCTTGAGAAAATAACTTGACCATTTGGGTCAACACTAGGGTGGTCACAATATTTTACAAAGTCAGTGAACCATAAAATGTTGGTCAAGTCAAATATGGATGCTTGCATTTAAGTTGCCACCCCCAGATACAAGTTTGTATCAAGTATTATTAACGAAGCTCTTATAGTTCTTGAGAAATTAACTTGTCAATTTGGGTCAATACTAGGGTGGTCACAATATTTTACAAAGTCAGTGAACCACGAAATGTTGGTCAAGTCAAATATGGATGCTTGCATTTAAGTTGCCACCCCAAGATACAAGTTTGTACCAAGTATCATTAATAAAGCTCTAATAGTTCTTGAAAAATTAACTTGGCCATTAGGGTGAATGCTAGGGTGGTCACAATATTTTACAAAGTCAGTGAACCATGAAATGTAGGTCAAGGTCAAATATGGATGCTTGCATTTAGGTTGCCATCCACAGATACAAGTTGGTACCAAGTACCATTAATGAAGCTCTTATAGTTCTTATGAAATTAACTTGACCATTAGGGTGAACGCTAGGGTGGTCGCATTATTTTACCAAGTCAGTGAACCTTGAAATTTAGGTCAAAGTCAAATATGGATGCTTGAATTTAAGTTGCCATCCCCAGATAGAAGTTTGTACCAAGTATCATTAATAAAGCTCTAACAGTTCTTGAGAAATTAACTTGACCATTTGGGTCAACACTAGGGTGGTCACAATATTTTTCAAAGTCAGTGAACCATAAAATGTAGGTCACGGTCAAATATGGATGCTTGCATTTAAGTTGCCATCCCCAGATACAATTTTTTACCAAGTATCATTAATGAAGCTCTTATAGTTCTTGAGAAATAAACTTGACCATAAGGGTGAATGTTAGAGTGGTCGCAAATGTTGATACCTTAACAAATGGATGGATGGATGAACAAACAGATGAATGGACAAACAGATGGAAAACCGAATGCCTATACTGCGCCATGCTTATAGCAGGCGCGACAATAAAAACCACTATTAAAATTTGTTATCTGAAGTTATGGGTATAATCTCTAGGGATTGAAGAATGAGTGTGACTTTTTTAGGGGAATGGGTACACCTTCAGGCGTGGGAACTCCAGCAAAGTATTTTTGTCTCCCCTGGCAATAGGGGTCAACTCTTTTTTTTTAAGAGTAGACCATTTTTTCGGTGGGACTGAGCCTATAGAAAAGTGAGCAGGAAGTCCCAAACATTGTCTCCCTTTAAAAAATGGCGGGAAAAATACTAGGTGTTCCCATTCCCCTTAAATGAGCTAATATCTGTGTTCGAGGCATTCTGCAGTAAAAGGTATTAGCCAGCAAAATGTTATTTTTTTTATCATTTAATATCTCTGATATGTGTATATTTTTAATGACCAAAAATACATATGCAGCTCTACACTTAATTTTTTTGTTGAAAAACATGTGAGGAACATATGCATTTCAAGAAACATTGATCTGAAATGGCCATCCATGATGTTATCAGCACCATCATTGCAGCAAACTTACACTATTTAGATCATATCGAGATGCTCAGAATACCAAACCACACTTTTTGTTTTTGTTTATGGCCCTTTCAATATTATTTCACTTATTTTGAGCTGATTATTAATCAGAGGTGAGTGAAAACCGGATTACCGGGAGAAAAAACACCTGACCTTCCCTAGCAAAAGTTGGCAGCTCACTTGTGACCTGAGCAAGGCTCCAACCCACAACGGTGGGAGACCTTATGATTATGAGACAACGCTTATAACCACTAGGCCACAGAGACCTTACCCAGGCCTTATACAATAGTGGTTTAACAGTACACTGAGTACAGTACACATTATTTAGTCAGAAATTGACAATTGTCAAGGAGTAGTCTGATCATGGTTTTCACTATTTGCCATTCCATCTTAACTTTTTGCACTCCTTGCTGGATCATGAAACAAATCTGTTAAAACTTTAGGAGAATTGCAACAAGTCATTATACGAGGACTGTTCAAATATGAATGCAAGTAGAACGTTTTCTCATGCACTAATGCGGAAATTACCTGGAAATAAATATCACAGTGTAGAAAAACATTTTACCTATACATTGATACCAAACCTGTTAAAATCCGTCCACTTTAGCCATGTATATCGTTCGATAAACACTGTCTACTCTTGTATACTAATACAAAACATGGTTGGAAGAAGGTCAGAGTACGCAGTTGAAATGTGGTCCTATATTAGGAATCGTTGTATTCTTGGTATACGGTGCAAAGACATTTTTGATGAAATATGTTCGGTTTATGGGCATAATGAAATGTCTTTTCCGACAGTTTTTCGTTGGTGTAAGAAATTCAGCTGTGGGCTAGGCTCAACAGAAGATGCACCACATGATCGTCGGCCGAAAAGAGCAACATCTGCCAAGATGGTTGCTAGAGTGAAAGAAATAGTTGCTACCGATGCACGATACACCACTAGGCAAATAGCTAGTATGGTTGGCATCTCATTAGGAGCAGCTCATACAATTCTGAAACGGGATTTGAAAATGAGAAAGATCTGTGCTAGATGGATTTTCCATCTGTTGACAGATGAGCAGAAAAAGACACGCGTTCAGTGCGCCAAGAAGTTGCTTAAAAAATTTCCAAATTACAATGCACGGTCTTTTGCTAACGTCGTCAGAGGTGACGAGACATGGGTTCACTTTTTTGAGCCAAAACGAAAGATTCAGAACAAAATATGGGCAACAAAGTATTGCAAAAGACCATGCATTGCAAAGCGGACCATGAGCGTCAAGAAGGTAATGTATGCCATATTCTTTTCAAATCAGGGCCATGCTATTCAGGTTGCTTAGCCTAAAGGCAAATCTAAAAATGCGAAGTTTTACATGAATAAAATTCTTCGAAAATTGAAGAAATATTTCAAAGAACGAAGACCCGCAACTGGTTTGGCCAATGTCAGATTGCTACATGACAATGCGTCATCGCTCAAGGCGTTCATTGTGCAAGACTATCTGAAGCAGGAAAAGGTTGTTGAACTCCCTCACCCCCTGTATTCCCCTGACCTTGCCCCGTGTGACTTTTTTTGTTCCCGTGGCTGCAAAAATACCTTTCTGGTCGAAAATTTGTACAGCGCAAACACCTCGGTTCTGTAATATTCCAGTGCCTTCATAGTATACCTCGAAAAGACTACTAAAATGCATTCTATGATTGGATCAGAAGACTGAAAGTTTGTATATCTGTTAAAGGGGAATACTTTGAGGGACAAAATAAATTTTTCATCGAAATCGATCATGGAATCATTTTTATGTACTTAGTTGCATTCATATTTGAATAGTCCTCGTAATGTCCTAATTTTTTAGGATTTTTAAAGTACTCCTATCTTGAGCTATTACAACAAAATGTGTCAATTACCTGGTGTTGACGTTCATCACATGATCATACTGCTCCAGTGATGTAGTTTCTATACCTCCTACTTCCACTATACCAGCACTGTTTACCTACAGGAATACACAAACCATAAAAATCCTAAAAATTCCGACACCTTGATAACTTACTGTAATTCTCCAAAAATTTTAACAAAATTGTTTCATAATCCCGCAATTAAGGAGTACAAAAGGTGCCAGATGGAACGGCAAACAGTGTAGACCCATGATCAGATTGCTCCTTCAGGAGCAGTCTGATCTGGGTTTGCACTGTTTGCTTCAGCCTGTCTGTCCCAATGATCAGATTGGAACTTCAGGAGCAGTCTGATCTGGGTTTGCACTGTTTGCTTCAGCCTGTCTGTCCCAATGATCAGATTGCTCCTTCAGGAGCAGTCTGATCTGGGTTTGCACTGTTTGCTCAGGCCTGTCTATCCCAATGATCAGATTGCTCCTTCAGGAGCAGTCTGATCTGGGTTTGCACTGTTTGCTTCGGCCTGTCTGTCCCAATGATCAGATTGCTCCTTCAGGAGCAGTCTGATCTGGGTTTGCACTGTTTGCTTCAGCCTGTCTGTCTCAATGATCAGATTGCTCCTTCAGGAGCAGTCTGATCTGGGTTTGCACTGTTTGCTTCAGCCTGTCTGTCCCAATGATCAGATTGCTCCTTCAGGAGCAGTCTGATCTGGGTTTGGACTGTTTGCTTCGGCCTGTCTGTCCCAATACTTGAATCATTATGGTAAAACAATTTTATTGTAAGAACATTGACCTATTTTCATCAGGATCACCCATGTTTCTTTCATATCTCCCATACTGACATATTGTTTCCTTTTTTCTGCTTTAAACATAGGTTGTGGGTGCTCATTAGAACACCTTACTACTACTACTAATAATAATAATAATCGACCTTATTTATACAGGGTAACACATTTAGTACTAGTACTAATCTTCCATGTGGCCCTATTTTCCTGGGAAGAAACCAGTACTTAGCAATGTGGATAAAGTTTCTTGCTCAAGGAAACAACACGTGGCACTTGTGAGGATCGGACTGGCTACCTCTCGATCTCAAATCTGATGCTTTACCACTGCACCACAGCGCTCCACTACCACTGCACCACAGCGCTCTACTGAGGTAGTTCTAAAAAGTACTCGCACACTATGTCTTGGAGCAGAAATAAGAAAAAAATGCATATCCCTGTAAACCCCAGTCTTCTCTAATAGTATATTAAATTGGGGTTTGGGTTACAGGGTTGTTCATTACACGGGCTTGTTGAATAGAATCGTCCATTTTGTATTAAGCAAGAGTCTATTTTGTAAACTTGGGGTCCCAAAATGAGATATTCTAAGAAATTAATTTAGAAAATGGCTGAGGTTTTGCAATGGTAAAAGACCCTGATCAGATGCTTGGTTCTGTGGTATCTGCTCAAGACCTGCACAGTTTGCCAGTGCCAAGTTTGGGGGTTTCCAATATAAAATGGGTAAAAATAATTTAGTCTCATCCATTGCTTACTTTGAACCAATCAGATTACTTCAGTTGTTTTTTTCTACAAATTCACAAACTGAATGTCAAACAGTGTAGACCCTGATCAGATGGCTTCTTCACTGTTTGCGAAGGTAGTTGTTGTGTTCATTGGGATAAGCATCATAAGGGTCAACTAAATATGTGTATTATAATCATGTTAACCTTTTAAGTGGCAATCATGATGGCAACAAATGACAATTTCATACTAGAGCGAGCAGTTTATGGCAAGCCATCGCAAATCCCCACGCTTTTGCGAAATAGCAGACTTGACCTTTTGACCCCTTGAGATGGCCCCTTTGCGCAGAGCCAACTATAACGTCCCTCTCGCACGCCCTCACCATGTAAGGAAGTCATGTAGCAAATATGGTTGCATTCTGGCCAGTGGTAAAGCAGGAGATGGCATGACGGAGGAGGCGTTCACATTATCCCCCAATGCTTTCTTTAGAAGCGTGGGGATAATAAAAATTCACCAATAAATGACGTCACTAGAGGGATGACAAAGTTTTTTTTTTAAAAATAGCCACAGTGACCTTGACCATGAAGTCATGACCCTGGAAGTCAACTCGAGATATTGTCATAAGGAACATTTGTGTGAAGTTATATTGGAATCAATCAAGAAATGTAGGCGCTAGAGCGAGGACAAAGTTTTTCTAAAAATAGGCACAGTGACCTTGACCTTGAAAGTCGAACTCGCTCAAGATATTGTCATAAGAAACGTTTGTGTGAAGTCACATTGAAATCGGACAAGAAATGTAGGCGCTAGAGCGATGACAAAGCTTTTCTAAAAACAACCACAGTAACCTTGACCTTGAAAGTCAAACACACTTGAGATATTGTCAAAAGGAACATTTGTGTGAAAATATATTGAAATTGGTCAAGAAATGTAGGTGCTAGAGCGATTACAATTTTTTCTAAAAATATCCACAGTGACCTTGACCTTGAGGCCATGACCTTGAAAGTCAAACTCGCTTGAGATATTTTCATAAGGAACAGTTGTGTGAAGCTACATGTATATTGAAATCGGTCAAGAAATGTAGGCGCTAGAGCAATTAAGTTTTTCTAAAAAAAGGCACAGTGACCCTGACCTTGAGTCCTGTAATGCTTGCAACTATCAAGTTTCCTGTAATGTTTGCACCTTACTACCAAACTATCAAGTGTGCTGTAATGCTTGAACCTTACTTACCAAACTAACAAGAGCCCTGTAATGCTTGCAACTATCAAGTGTGTAGTAATGTTTGCACCATAGTTACCAACCTATCAACAGTCAAGTAATGAGTGCACCTCACTTTGTTACCAAACTAATGTCTCATGCAAATCTTTAAACATACTTGCCAACCTATCAAGTGTCCTGTAATGCTTGCATCTTGCTTACAAAACTGTGTTGCATCTTACTTCCAACATTCTGAAGTGTCCTTTAATGCTTGCAACATATTAAGTTTCCGGAAATGTTTGAGCCTTCATATCACAATATCAAGTTTCAGAGAGTCTAACTGTTGATTTTCTTTTGCTCCAGCATTTCAGTGGTTTATTGCTGTTGAGTCCTCACCGTTGTTTCATCTCTTGAGTTTGTTTGATTTTTGTGGTCTCGGAGATGTTGCACTGATGAGTTAGGAGGCCTTCATGTGGACTGAACAAATTATTTGTCTAAATCACGATGGAAGTAAGGGCGAAGAGAATCGCAGCTGTGCAAAATTGATTTAAGCCACCCAGTGGAATTTGTTTCACTGACCCATCCAAGTAGATTCTTCTGGCATGGTTTGTTTTTGTTATGGTTTGTCTTTGAGTGTGCGTTTCGCTTATATCATTTTGGTTTGGATAGCCAGTTGGCCATTTTGTGGGAAAGTAACTGTCCTTTTGGCTTTCCGCTATTGATGCTTCCATTAGGGTCTAGTTATTTCATGTCTGTGTTTCTGTCCCTTCGGTGTCACTGCTGGGGGCTGTGGGTTAATTGTATCGATTCCTGATCATTACCTTCACTTCTATACCAAAGTATTAGGTTTCCTGCAATGTTTCAAACTTACTTAAGAAATGTCAAGTTTCTTGTAAAGCATGAGCCTTACAAACCAAAATATCAAGTTTCCTGTAATGTTTGAACCATACCAAATATTTAGAGTCCTGTAATGCTCAAGCTTTACTCACCAAAATATCAAGAGTCACATATTATGCTTATCGCAAGTTATCGGGTATGCTTTACTTACCAAAATATCAAGTCTTCCATAATGTTTGACAGTTTCATCTACAACTCTAACCACATCATCTTCTTTCACAAGATCAGCTACTAGACACAATGGCTGAAATAATGATCCTGAAAATGACATGATTTTCCACATATTCATGATATAACAAAAACTGAAAGATGGAAAAAAAGGAATCCAAGCACAAATGACCATAAATGGTATAAGTTTCTCCGTATAATCTGCATAATTGGATGTAATACAACTATGTAAGCGACATGGGTTTTATTTGTTGGTTCTGGTATTTTTCGGTATAGTCGGCAGATTTGTGCCCCTGTAGCCCCAGTTTTCTCTAAATAGAGTTGGGTTTAGAAGTTTACTGTAATGATGGGTGCTTCTAACATCGTGGATGGCCATTTCAGATCAATGTTTCATGTAATGCCTAAGTTCCTAGCATGGTTTTAAACAAAAAAATTTAGTGTAGATCCTAAGTACTGGGACAGATAGGTCTAAGCAAACAGTGCAGACCCAGATCAGACTGCTCCTGAAGGAGAGTCTGATCAGGGTCTACACCATTTGCCATTTCATCTGCACGTTTTGGATTGTGGAACAGATTTATTAAAATTTTAGGAAAATTATAGCATGTCCTCAAGGTGTCCCAATTTTTAGGAATTTTTACGGCAACCACACATTTAGTCCCAGATAAGTGAACATTATTTGGCCAATAACTCACAACTGCCATATACAGTTGAACTTTTATGGCTCGAACCCCTTTGGTACCATGAAAATTTATTCGAGACAGTGGTAGTTCGAGCCACTGAAGGTCACTGCCAAGAGGCATAACGAGATACTGTTAGACATCTTTTCGGTGTTCTATGATGAATATGTATGCTGTGTGTACTCATTAGAATCGCCTCACCGAGGCGATTCTAATGAGTACATACAGCACACATTTGCAAGATAAAAGACTAAAATCTCCTTAATCATCCCCCACCATTTCTTATCTTGAGGATTTTCCTAGGGGCTCAAGTATGAGTTCGACCCAGCCATGGGAAACGAGCCATTGGTATTCAAGCCATCGAAGTTCTACTGTACTTGAATTCTCGTCCTGCGGAACCAGAATATGGTCTACCTTAGCAAACAGTGTAAATCAAGATCAGACGGCTTCAGTTTGTGAATTTGAAAGAAGGCAACACAAATCCCCTTGCACAAGACAACTCATAAAAAGCCGCAGTGATCTTGACCTTGAGTCTAGTATTTGTGTGAAGTTACATTAAAATTCATCAATAAATAAAGGCGCTAGAGTGATGATGAAGTTTTTTCTAAAAATAGCCTTGAGCCTATGATCATGAAAGTTGAACTTGCTCAAGATATTTGTTTTAAGTTATATTAAAATCCATCAATAAATGTAGGCGCTAGAGCATTCTCTCTAGCTCACCCTTACCAGCTGCTCTGTCTTCTACTTAAACCTTTCTCCCTTCCACTCACCTCCCTTAATCCTCTCTCCCCTCCACTCACCTCCCTTACCCTGTGAAGAAACTTTAAAGGAATGTCCAAGACTAATGCAATTCCAAACAAATATCAGACTTAACTTAGACCCCATTTTGATTTATATCAGTCTTTGAATCAACTGCCTATTCGAAATTCGCAAAATTGCAGTATGTTTCCTCTGGCTTTCTTTGCCGGATCATTACAGGGTCACTGATGGGGCTTTATTAGCCGAAACTACGTAGTATGACCCATCTTCTTTCTTATGAATGTTTTCATTGCTCTTAAAGGAACTCATTATTGATTTTTATTTGCCTTCACTGCAGTTGGTGTTGTGCCGTGTGGCGGCCGTAAAACGTCTCCCCGTACATCAACCATAATGCAGTTTATATTTTACTTTTGGTCCTTTGAGATCAGCGTGAATATTCTGAGAAATCAGAAAAAAATTATTGGTTTAGACTCATATTCTAGACAGGTTTTTAATTATTTAGACCCCATTTTGATTTATATCAGTCTTTGAATTGACTGCCTATTCGAAATTCGCAAAATTGCAGTATGTTTCCTCTGGCTTTCTTTGCCGGATCATTACAGGGTCACTGATGAGGCTTTATTAGCCGAAACTACGTAGTATGACCCATCTTCTTTCTTATGAATGTTTTCATTGCTCTTATAGGAACTCATTTTTGAAAGTTGATACTTGGTATCAAGTTTCTATGTCATTGCATTTCTACTTCCGGTACTGGACCGCGTTACTACACTTCCGCTGTTCGTTCGCTGCATAAAATAGTCCAAATTAAGCACTTGCCTCATTTCCTTTTCCAGCGCATTGATTTCTTAACATTTGCGCTGACGGCGGACTTGATTCCACAGGTGTTCCTTCCCTTTCACCCCTCAGTTGCCGAACTGGAGTTTTCCAGCTTTGATACTCGGTGTATCCTTTTATATCAAGGCAGACTTGATGCCACAGGTGTTCCTTCCCTTTCACCCCTCGGTTTCTGGACTGGACATTAGCCCATATATAACTAGCGTCACTTTTTCTGGCATGTAAGTATTGTAGGCCCAGATCAGACGCAGCACAACTTGGCGTCTGATCCGAGTCTGCATTGATTGCTAAAAAAACATATATTCTTGCAAAACCTACCTTTAAAAAAAACAAATCTGACAATCCTGTTCCGAACTTATTTGTTGGAAGATTCCATTGTCATATATTGGTTAAGCAAATTCAGAAGCCACTGATCAGACACCTCATTCTGTGATCTCGAATCAGAAACCTTCAGTGTTATAAAAGGAAGCTGTGCATTTTTGGGTGCATATGCACTCGTTTTATAGACACTTGGGAAGACGAATCTAAGTCGAAGCGTCTCCACTGTTTAAAATGTAGAAATAAAAGGGCCCTGCTGTAACGCCTCCGAAAGCAATGTACACATCATTTTTGGAGACCCATGACTCGCCGAAAGAAAGCAATAGGGTTTAAAGTTCACTCCCGTCCAGTGCTCCAGATAAACAGCGTATTTGCGTAAATACTCAATTAAACAAAGTGCTGAGAGATTGATCGTCTCTGAATGTAAGTTTGGAGAATAGTCATGAACTGAGAATCAGACTGTTCATTTAAGCAGGTACATTAGATCTGATCGGACTCTGCATTATGTGGCGTCTGATTACGAAGGTTCTGTTTGCCAATGGCCAAATGCACGAGCACAGTCCTACCGCCCCCGCCAATCAGGGCTTGAAGAAATAGACGGACTGCAAGATATTTCCACGCCGAGCTGAAATCGACCGCACATGAGTACTGGTAAAACGCTTAGAGGATCTAAGCCTGCCCAGGCAAAGTGGTGCGAATCCATGACACAGGCCTATTTGGTTTCATTGCGCGACAGGCTTGATAATTATGTCATTTCATTTTAGTGTTGGGAAAAAGTCTCACAAAATTGGAAGCAACGTCTCTAAATGACCTAGTCAGCGTTGACGGGGATGTTAAACCTCAAAACAAGCAAACAAACATACAAACAAATAAACAAGCACAGTCCAGAATTTTCTTCTGACGTTCCGCTCTGACATCTTAGGGGTGCTATCAATAACCAATATCTGGATTTTGTTCAGGGTCGGCGCCAGTCAGATGGTCAGTGATTGTCACGAGGACAATAATAAGCAACAGGAATTTTTTTCCTAGTCGAACCTGGTTAAACTCCTTTTTCAACCTTGTCAAAAAGATACTTAGAGAACTGTTTAATCTACCACTACCATTTTATCATGGTGAATATACCTCATAAATCAACTTTCCTCAGTACTTTCAGTACTTTGATTTATTTTTATTAACATACCGTAATGATCTTAAGTGAGTGAGGGTTTGAATTTTACGTCTCACCAACAGCTAAGGTCATATGGAGACAGGACCTCGGTAAAGACTCATCAGAAAGTCTGGAGAAGCCCGGGATCGATCCTGCCATCCTTGGTTTAAAAGGCGAGTAGTATAACCACGACACCATGGAGGCTTCTAATGATCCTAAGTATTGGGACAGATAGGTCTAAGCAAATAGTGCAGACCAAGATCAGACTGCTCCTGAGGGAGAGTCTGATCAGGGTCTACACTATTTGCCACTCCATCTGCACCTTTGGACCCCTTGCTGGATCATTTAACAAAGGAGCAGTCTCTATAAGGCTATTTTCATGGCCACAACCGATTTCCTTTAAACTTTGTAGCTTCAAATTGGTACATGTTGGCTGTCTAATGGTGAATTTTTAGACTCTTTGGTCCACTGATTTTTGCTGTATACACTATTAAAGTGGGTGGGGTAAAGTCACCCCATCAAGGGTATACCAACAAAAATGCTATTATTTTTGTTCAAAGTGCATGACTGGAGGCGATGTTTGACGTATGCTTACTACCCTTTTAGGCATAACAGCCGGTGATAACAGTCTTATAAATATCAAACAAGAGTAGAGTTTATACGCGCTTGTAAGTTGTACCCAAATATCAGTAATTTTTATTCCCCAACTTTACGAAAAACCACAACACCTTTACAGTTTTCAACTTGTTTCAAAGATCTTTCATAAATATGATGTTGATGTAATAGTCATTCTAGGTATATGTCAGAATTATTGTTAGTTCATAAAACTTAAGAGTTACCTGCCCCTGAAATTGAATTTTACCCATTTTTTAAATCAGAGTGCATTTATCCGTTTGTAGTACTCACAACTTCATTTGGGAGTGAATAAACTGATTCCATGCAAATATAATTAAATACATGTGGACAAAGAAGTCATTTGATTTAATAATGCATGCTAGCAAGCACATGAGCACAACATCCCACGGTACGAGCGCCACTTCTTCACCAACAGTACCATCCAGTGATTGGGTTCAGTCCTTGTGGTCTAAACACATTGCAAAACGAGCAAACAATTCTTACATAGTCGCCAACATATGGTATTTTACTATTGGATATTTTGTTGCTAAGCCTTCCACTTTGTAATTCTCCCATTAGCTGATTCGACAACCTATCTCACTTTGTACCTAGCCTTGAATCATTCGCCTCTTCAGTCGTATATTGCTTCTGAGATTTGATTAGGAAGTGAAGCATATGAGAATTGATTTCATAACCCTTTAGTATTTCTCTAACATCCCTGAATCATACATCAACTTTTGCAAATGTCCTATTTGGGGATTCAAATTCTGATGTTGCAATCGCAGTGGCTGATGGAACATACATATATATTGAGAAGAGTGAAAACTACTTATTTCAGAGAAGATCTTATTCCGTACGTAAAG
Source organism: Lucinisca nassula (assembly GCA_963580285.1). NCBI lineage: Eukaryota > Metazoa > Mollusca > Bivalvia > Lucinida > Lucinidae > Lucinisca > Lucinisca nassula. The sequence continues at coordinate 10,292,129 of OY757013.1, forward strand.
GACAGCCTTTGCTGGAACCTATGATGCTTGTGGCCACTGATGGTTACATTTTGACTTGGATGGGACCGTATCTTGCAGATGGGAAAAACACAGATGCTTAGATTACCGAACACATGTTAAAGACTAATGCAGAAAATATTACTGACTGGTTTGAAAAAGATGATGTTCTCGTTGTAGACCGCGGCTTCATGGATGCTATAGATATACTAAAGGATTTTGGAATCAATTCTCATATGCCTTACTTCCTAAACAAATCTCAAAAGCAACATACGACTGAAGAGGCGAATGAGTCAAGGCTAGTTACAAAGGTGAGATGGGTTGTCGAATCAGCTAATGGGAGAATTAAAAAGTGGAAAGCCCTTAGCAACACAATGCCCAATAGTCAAATACCATATGTTGGCGACTATGTAAGGATTTTTTGCTCATTGTGCAATGCATTTAGACTACCTTTGGTAACAAGCAAAGATTCAGGCAAAGTAACTGCTAGAAGAATGATGGCCCTAGCAATAGCTCCAAATAAGCTGCCGGATAAGGTCGTAACAAGAATTCCGCCGAAGGCTATGTCGCGCATGTGGCGCGCAAAGTCATCGAACCATGATATGTAGGTCAAGGTCAAACATAGATGCTTGCTCAAAAGATCCCATTCTCAAATGCAAGCTTGTACTAAGTATCATTAATGAAGCTCTAATAATTCTTGAGAAATTAACTTAACCATTAGGGTAAACGCTAGGGTGGTCACATTATTTTACAAAGTCAGTGAACCATGAAATTTAGGTCAAGGTCAAATATGGATGCTTGCATTTAAGTTGTCATCCCCAGATTCAAGTTTGCACCAAATATCATTAATGAAGCTCTTATAAATCTTCAGAAATAAACTTGACCATTAGGGTGAACGCTAGGGTGGTCGCAATATTTTACGAAGTCAGTGAACCATGAGATATAGGTCAAGGTTAAATATGGATGCTTGCATTTAAGTTGTCATCCCCAGATTCAAGTTTGCACCAAGTATCATAAATAAAGCTCTTATAGTTCTTGAGAAATAAACTTGACCATTAGGGTGAACGCTAGGGTGGTCGCAATATTTTACAAAGTCAGTGAACCATGAAATTTAGGTCAAGGTCAAATATGGATGCTTGCATTCAAGTAGCCATCCACAGACACAAGTTTGTACCACATATCATTAATAAAGCTCTTATAGTTCTTGAGAAATAAACTTGACCATTAGGGTGAACGCTAGGGTGGTCGCATTATTTATAAAGTCAGTGAACCATGAAATGTAGGTCAAGGTCAAATATGGATGCTTGCATATAAGTTGTCATCCCCAGATACAAGTTTGTACCAAGTATCATTAATGAAGCTCTTATAGTTCTTGAGAAATAAACTTGACCATTAGGTCGCAAATGTTGAAGCCTTGACGAACGGACGGAAAACCGTGCGCCTATATCGCGCCATGCTAATAGCAGGCGCGACAAAAAATGGCTGGGATAAAAAACGGGTTGTTTGGATAAAGATCGATGATGAGAAACTTGAGAATTTCCCAAAGATGACTGAGGATGAACTCGGGGATTTGAAACTGGGTATTTACCAGCTGAAACAAGCCAAATCCTACACAGATGAAAATTTTGACGACAATGGATCATATGAGATAATAGCACACAAAGAAGAAGATGGTGTTCTCAAAGCACAGATACGTTCTTGCCACACGTCTAATAAAACATATAACATGTGGGTTGAATACACAAGGACTGAACCCAATCACTGGGTGGTATTGTGGGTGCAGAAGTGGAGCTCGTACCGTGGGATGTTGTGCACATGTGGCTTCTGTTCTCTGGTATTTGGGATATTACCGGAACATAACAGAAAATAGTGAAGCAAAACCAAGCCGGGAACATATTGATTTTGTTTATGATGCTGCTGTTGACACATTGAGTACATCTAGCGATTCAGAGGAAGATCAGTAAATTAACAAATTCTTAAACATGTCGTGAGACAATACAGGTTTATATTTAAGCACAGTATCAGTCTAAAATGAGGTTCCACAACATGAGCAAAGCCTGCTTTGGTGGTCAAAAATGTTTGACAAATGACTTCCTTGTCCACATCTATTTAATAATATTTGCATGGAATCGGTTTATTCACTTTCAAATGAAGTTGTGAGTACTACAAACGGATAAATGCACTCCGATTTAAAATATGTGTAAAATTCAATTCCAGGGGCAGGTAACTCTTAAGTTTTATGAACTAACAATAGTTCTGACATATACCTAGAATGACTATTACATCAACATCATATTTATGAAAGATCTTTGAAATAAGTTGAAAACTGTAAAGGTGTTGTGGTTTTTCGTAAAGTTGGGGAATTAAAAATTACTGATATTTGGGTACAACTTACAAGCGCGTATAAACTCTTCTCTTGTTTGATATTTATAAGACTGTTATCCCCGGCTGTTATGCCTAAAAGGGTAGTAAGCATACGGCAAACATCGCCTCCAGTCATGCACTTTGAACAAAAATAATAGCATTTTTGTTGGTATACCCTTGATGGGGTGACATTACCCAACCCACTTTAAAAGTGTATACGGCAAAAACCAGTGAACCAAAGAGTCTAAAAATTCACCATTAGACAGTCAATATGTATCAATTTGAAGCTACAAAGTTTAAAGGAAATCGGTTGTGGCCATGAAAACAGCCTTATAGAGACTGCTCCTTTGTTAAAATTATAGAAGAATTATAGCAAGTCCTTAAGGTGTCCGAATTTTTAGGATTTTTACGGTAATTAACATGTATTTTAACCCTGAGTGTTTGAAATGGCCTTTGAATTTGGGCATTCCATTCTTGCAGATAGGCTGTTCAGTCAAAACTAGAGCTATCACTAAAGGTGATGAATAACCCAACAAAAACTGCCTTGATAGTACAACAGTGGCATTTTGCAATTTTTTCACTTGAAAGGGGCCATAACTATGTCGAAAATTGACGAATTGTAGTGGAAATCGAACTTGACCTGTATTTTATGATGTACATCAGTGTACCAAAAATTATAAAAATCGGTGCAGCGCTTTTTGAGTTATCGTCTGGAAACCAAGTCAACAGACCGACTGACCGACCGACTGACAGACTGACCGACCGACCAACCGACTGACAAGCTCACTCCTATATACCCCCCCAAATTTCATTTGTGGGGGTATAATCAAGGCAAACAGTGAGGATCCTGATGGGACGTCTAACACATCGATCTAAACTGATTGCATAGGTATCTGTATCAGTCTATAGGGCAAAAAGGTGAAGTGGTTTTACAACCACTAACTGTTTAAACCATTTGGTACCGAAAACACCAAAAGGGGTAGGTGGCAAACAGTGCAGGCCCAGATCAGACGACGTCTGATCAGGGCCTACACTGTTTGTGAAAAGTTAAGCAATTTTCCAAATATATTTTGAGGAAAATACAACCTGACACCCCTTAATTTTGGAATGGAATCCTGGTATAGATGAGTTTAGGCTGATTAACTTCCTTGGTTACGCTGCGCATGCGCAGTCTTGTGTGGCAAAAAGTAATCAATCGAGCCCGTGCGTGTACAGTAAACTAAGAAAAAATAAGATTTTTTAAGCATAGTGTTTGTCATTTCATCCACAACTTTATTACTGCAGTTCAGCGGCCCCCGCCCATCGGGGCTTGAAGAAACAGATGGGCTGCATGATGGGTCCACGCAGAGATGAAACCGACCCGCACACGAGTACTGGTAAACCGCTTTGAGGATCTAAGCCTGCCCAGGCAAAGCGATGCGAGTCGGATCGTCCATGCTTATAAACCCTATTGCTTTCATTGGGCGGCAGGGCTTGAGATGTCATTTCATCTCAATGTCGGGTAAAAGTCCCACAAAATTGGAAACAACGTCTCCAAAATGACCTTTTCATTGTTGACGGGGACGTTAAACCTCAAATTAAAGAAACAAAAACTGCATTGCACAATCTTTTGAATCACAACAGTCCTATTGGTTTCATTGGGCGACAGGGCTTGAGATGTCATATAATCTCAATGTCGGGTAAAAGTCCCACAAAATTGGAAGCAACGTCTCCAAAATGACCTTTACAGTGTTGACAGGGACGTTAAACCTCAAATCAAACAAAACAAACACAGCAGTACTTAGCAGATATCATGTCCGAATGTATTATAGGTTATTTTACTATTCCATTATTATATGCACATGCTATTTGTTGTTTGCTGTATGTTGTAGATGACTGCTTGTTTGAAATAGGGAGCACTGAATAAATCTTTGACCTGACTTGACTTGCTAGAAAAAAAAAATGAGCAGTTAAGCAAAAACATTGCGGGCAGAGTTTCAGAAGCGATACTTTGAAAAACCTGAAGTACCATAGCCAGACTGGATAGCACTAAGAGATACGGCACGAATCTCATTAGGCTGGGGTGGAAGGTGTGGCTCGGTATCTCAGTCGGTAGAGTGTTTGTACGGTATACGAGAGGCCCTGGGTTCGCAGAGCTAAAACTGACCGCACATGAGTACTGGTAAACCACTATAAACCACATTTTTTTTTATTTGGCGGCAGGGCTTGAGATGTTATTTAATCTCAATGTGGGTATAGGAAGCAACGTCTCAAAAATGACCCAAGTAGTGTTAACGGGGACGGTGATTTGTTTGTTTGTTTTTTGTTTGTTTTGATATTTAACGTCCCCGTCTACACTGTATAGGTCATTTCGAAGACGTTGCTACCAATTCTGTGGGACTTCTACCCGATATTGAGATGAAATGACATCTCAAGCCCTGTCGCCCAATGAAACCAATAGGGTTTATAAGCATGGGCAGTCTGATTCGCACCTTTTTGCCTGGGCTGGCTTAGGTCCTCTAATTGGTTTACCAGTACTCGTGTGCGTTGGCTTCAGCTCTGCGTGGAAGCATCATGCAGCCCATCTATTTCTTCAAGCCTCGATGGGCGGGGTCGCGGGGACGGTAAATTTCAACATTTAAACAACCCTGTTACTGGTTGTAGACGATTGCTCTTTATCACACACATGTTGAATCCGTCAGGGTGGTAATCCTTCGATTCATCTTCACTGTCTCGCCCCCGCCCATCTGGGCTTGGAGAAATAGATTGGGCTGCATGGTGCTTCCACGCAGAGCTGAAACTGACCACACATGAGTATTGGTAAACCGCTTAGAAGGACTAAGATTGCCCAGGCAAAGTGATGTGAGTGAGACTGTCAAATGCATATAAGCCTTTTGGTTCCATTAGGTGGCAGGGCTTGAAATGTTATTTCATCTCAATGTCGGGTAAAAGTCCCACAAAACTGGAAGCAACGTCTCCAAAATAACCTAAATAATGTTGACGGGGACATTAAACCACAATTCAACCAACCAATCATCTTCACTGTCGCATCGTTTGTCTTGCGATTAGCGCAACATGACGCGACCATTGTCAGTTAATTATTCGATTATTATTTGTTTTGGGTTTAACGACACGTCAACCCCTGTGCCATGGGTAATTTTGTCTCGTCTCCCAGAGAAAGGGAGAAAAAAATATAGAAGAGATCGTAGGTTAACGTTAAGGACAGAGGAGAAAGAGGAAAATGAATCGAAGTATAGAAACAGAAGGAATAAGAGCACTCACTTCTACCCTTACCTGCTGCAAGGATAGCAGGTCTTACCCAATTGTCAGCCAATATCAGTTGGACGCCACAGTGACGCAAGACATACGTCACCTTTACCTTAAGCTCTATTTAAAATTGTCAAATTCAAAGAAATTAATAAAAGCTTTCGAATCAGTCTGAACAACGGTTTTTTTTTTGCCACACAAAACTGCGCATGCGCAAAAATACGGAATCGTGGGATAGCATTTCCTTAGCAACCGGTGGCGTCCTAAACTCATCTATATATAAGGAGAAAGATTCCATTTAGTACAGAAAAGGTTAAACGTCATAAAACTGCGTCTGAAAATGTCTGTTTCTGTCATCTTCTGCATCTTCTTGCAAACTTTTTTTAACCCTTGACCTGCTGAATATTTAAATATGCCACACCCACTACTGATTAACAACCAATCAGATTACTTGATGCAAATTATTGCAACAAATTCACAATCTGAATGACAAACAATGAAGATCCAGATCAGATGGCTTCTTCAGAAGCCATCTGATCTGGATATTCATTGTTTGAAAATTAAGGCATATCTGGGCTCAGCAGGACAAGGGTTATGTACTTTTGCGTGCAGGCAAATAGCAACTATGACTTTTAAAGTAATCAGCAGACAACAAAGCGGATGACAATAATTGTTGTGACTGATCGGTCTAAACCCATTTTATGCCTCTCACGACAATTATCGTCTGCTTTGTCATCTGCCGCTTACTTTAAAAAGTCATTGTTGCAAACAGTGTGAACCCAGTTCAGACTGCTCCTCTAGAAGCAGTCTGATCTGGATCCACAGTGTTTTTCTGTATGCAAAAATATTTTTAAAAAGTTTGCAAGCAGATTCAGTAGACGACATAAGCAGACGACACTTCCAGATGCAGTTTTCCTTGGTATCTTAACCCTTGTCCCCCTAAGCCCGGATATGCCTTATCATTCAAACAATGTAGATCCAGATCAGATGGTTTCTGAAGAAGCCATCTGATCAGGATCTTCATTGTTTGTCATTCCATTTATGAATTTGTCACAACAATTTGCATCAAGAAATCAGATTGGTTGATAATCAGTGTTGGGTGTGGCATAATATTCAGAAGGACAAGGGTTAAGAGCTAATTTGTACAGGATAAAGATGCCTTCTGACTTGTGACACCAGGCATACATAACCATTCTAAAGAACATTATGTACCTTGGTATTTCCTAACTGTTCACAAGCTTCTGCTGTTGTCTTTAGGTTCACCTCATTTCTTCCTGTAATGGCAAGTTTAGCACCAAGCTGGGAGAACATTTTAGCTGTGCCAGCTCCGATCCCTGAGCTTGCCCCTGTAATATACACTTATAGTAACAAATGAAGTTGGTATTTGATGATAACTAATTAGGAATATCTTCTTTATTTCTCCATAGAAACGTATGTTGTGGATATTCATTTGAACCACCTCAATGAGGCAGTTCAAATTAATACCCACAACATAGGTTTTAGTGGAAAATTGACAAAAAATATAGTTCATCATCATCATCATCATCAGATTTTTTATTAATATGCAGGTTTTGTTTTGTTTGATTTGAGGTTTAACATCCCCGTCAACACTGTAAAGGTCAAGTTGGAGGCTTTGCTCCCAATTTTGTGGGACTTTTACCCAACATTGAGATGAAATGACATCTCAAGCCCTGCCGATCCAATGACACCAATAGGGTTTATTAGCATGGACCGGCCAACTCGCACCACTTTGCCTGGGCAGGCCTAGATCCTCTAAGCGGTTTACCAGTATTCGTGTGCGGGTCGGTTTCAGCTCTGCATGAAAGCATCATGCAGCCCATATATTTCTTCAAGCCCTGATGGGCGGGGGCCGTTTAACATGCAGGTACAGGGACAACATCCACATAAGTGGGCCCCCTTCCAGGTAGCTTGTTGCTGCATGCATGGCAGATCTTACACCAGATCTCCAGGTTTGTCAACTCAACCTAACTCAACATACCGTATTCGACCTATTTAACGCACCGTGCGCTTAGTTTTTTCAAAATTGTATGAAAATATTGTGGTGAAAAATCTACCTAATAAGCGCACACTCAATACGAAAAAAAAATACTCAATACGAAAAAAAAAAAAAAAAAAAGCTTCCGATATGATTATTTTATAGAGTTTTAATTTCAGCATAGGGGTTCACCACATATACATATGATTGTCCGGGTCAAAGATGCAGCAAAACTCAATATGAATTTGTTGGGAGGTTACTGTAAAGTGTGCGCTTGTGTATTTTTTCCAGAAAAAGCTTGGGTGTGCGCTTATAGGAGCATGTGCGGTAAATAGGTCGAATACGGTAACTTTATTTTCACTCAGACACACATAGTGGCAACATGAGACATGTATAAAATACTTTCAAATATATAGTGTAGAATGAATTTTTAAATCATCCAGTAGGAAATTGAGTCAAAGTATCTCTATAAAAGAAACAGCATGAGTGAGGCGGATAAATAGCAGCAGATATAGCAGTATAATAGTTTTAATGTAATCCATGTAGTAGTAGGACCATAGATTTTCCTACTATACCCTTCATAATCAGAATGCAGGGGCCGCTGGGTTTGGGAGAACAGCTTGCTAATATTTTAGATGTGAATTTAAATCAACAGTAACTTTGTCAATTTTAGTCTGATTTTCATGAAATTTTCATCAAAAATGTAGCACAAAATCAGAAATTGGGTTTGTTGTAAAATTTGGGAATATCTGTCTATAAATTGGGAAAAATAGGGGTTGATTACCGGCCCCAAATTTGCACTAGGAAAATCCCTGACTGGACTGTAGTGGCAGTAGAGTAGTAGGGAACAGATTAGTCGATTTTTTTATCTTTTTTGCTGTGTTTTTCGGTGATCAATAATTCAATATATCTGAAACAAATAACATAAGCTCTGCAGAGCTTTTATTGAGACAAACAAAGTATCCTGTAACGAATACTTACCTGCCTTGATTTATCTTCCTAGGACTACCCCTGATAATGCGAGTGTCAGCCACGGGAGCGCCTAGTACTATTTTTCACGCCTTTGGTATGGTGCGGCCGGGGATCGAACCTGTGACCTCCCATTCCCGAAGCGGACGCTCTACCACTGAGCTATCGGCTCCGCCAACTTCTCAAAAAGGTTTCATATCCCTAAGTTATCTGAGCAGACCTGTAATCAGATGGAGATTTCTGCAATTTCAGGTTTGTGCAAACTTTTCTGTTTCCACTAGTCCCGCCTTGATGGTGTGGTTTGACGATTAGTCGTCTGTTCAGTGCTTGACTGAATAACAATTATGTGGGTCATTCAAATATCCTGCATGATTACTTTTCACAGACATGTACAAATGTGTTTGAAAGTGAAACAGAATGTCGGAATGGCTGCAGGGATATTTCTGGGATAGGCCAAAGCCATTTTATGAGATAACTGTTAGTTAATTGTTATAGATTGAATCTGATTTTACTTTTGGTTGGGCCCCATAATTATACAAGCTATTCAAATTTGATGTTACATGTACATGTAAGTTTGCTGTAAGGTCTTGGGCTCATCAATATTTACAAAAGGCCCATGAAAATTAAAAAAGGCCCATCAAAATCTTTATTTTTTCATGTAAATGAAAGGACCTTGGCCTATCAATATATTATCAGTATGACTGGTGTAGTAGTTTTAATATTTTAACAGTATAGATCCAAGGCGAACCACCTATTTCATGTTTTTGACTGTCAACATTCTAATCAACATCCCTTCAGTTGGATGCTTCGTTGGCTGCATGGGATTTATCCGTATAGATATCGTTTCAAATAGGTCAGCCATTTATCTAGAGCCTTTAGTCTCTCACTATATTCCAAATTTCTCTATTCAGGAACAAGTTTAGTTGATCCATATTGTCTCTTCTCTAAACATTCAATATCTATTCTAAGACATGGATTCCATGCCTGAAAAGAACTGAGAAACTCTTTCTATCATAATGTGTGAAAGTTGTTTTTACAAATCCTAAGGCCTGAGATGCATTTTAGCTGCTTCAATGCATTGTAAACTGGGTTTTGCATCTTCTGTAAAATACATGTATATTCCAAAATTCTTCTCATTTGTTACTTTAGCTACCGTAAAGCTCCTAAACAAGAGGGCCCAGAGGGCCCTGAATTGCTCACCTGAGTATCAGTGTCTCCAATGCATTTTTGGCCCAAGGGCTATAATTTGAATAAACTTGGTAGCGGTCCACTAGATAAGGCTTCATACCAAATATCAAAGACCTGGGCCTTCTGGTTTCAGAAAGGAAGATTTTTAAAGGATTTCCCTATACAAGGCTATGTAAAACCAGCGAGCCCTGGCGCGTGGGCATTTTTGGCACCAGGGCTATAATTTGACCAATCTCAGCAGAGGTTCACTAGCTGAAGCTTCACACAAGATATCAAAGACCTGGGCCTTCTGGTTTCGGACAAGAAGATTTTTAAAGGTTTTTTCCTATATATGCCTATGTAAAACTAGTGGGTCAGAACGCAGGGGCATTTTTGGCCCCAGCACTATAATTTGAACAATCTTGGTAGAGGTCCATTAGATGAAGCTTCATACCAAATATTAAAGACCTGGGTCTGTTGGTTTCAGAAGATTTTCCCTATATAAGCCTATGTAAAACCAAAGGGCCCCGGGGCGGGGGGCATTTCTGGCCCCAGCACTATAATTTGAACAATCTTGGGAGGGGTCCACTAGATGAAGCTTCATACCAAATAGCAAAGACCTGGGCCTTGCGGTTTCAGAGAAGATATTTAAAGATTTTCCCTATATAAGCCCATGTAAAACCAAAGGGCCCGGGGCGGGGCATTTTTGGCCCCAGCACTATAATTTGAACAATCTTGGTAGAGGTCCACTAGATGAAGCTTCATACCAAATAACAGGGCATTGCGGTTTCAGAGAAGACGATTTTTAAAGATTTTCCCTACATAAGCCCATGTAAAACCAAAGGGCCCTGGGGCAGGGGCATTTTTGGCCCAAACACTGTAATTTGAACAATCTTGGTAGGGGTCCACTAGATGAAGTTTCATACCAAATGGCAAAGACCTCGGCCTTGTGGTTTCAGAGAAGAAAATTTTAGATTTTCCCTATATAAGCCCATATAAAACCCATCGGGCCCCGGGGGGGGGGGGGGGGGGGGCAAGCACTATATTTTGAACAATCTTGGTAGGGGTCCACTAGATGAAGCTTCATACCAAATATCAAATATCTGGGCTTTGTGGTTTCAGAGAAGAAGATTTATAAAGATTTTCCCTATATAAGCCCATGTAAAACCAAAAGGCCCCAGGGCGGGGACATTTTTTGCCCCAGCACTATAATTTGAACAATCTTGGTAGGGGCCCAATAGATGGAGCTTCATACCAAATATCAAAGATCTGGACCTTGCGGTTTCAGATTACCGGTAGAAGATTTTTAAAGATTTTCCCCATATAAGCCCATGTAAAACCAAAGGGCCCTGGAGCAGGGGCATTTTCACCCCAGCACTATAATTTGAACAATCTTGGTAGAGGTCCACTAGATGAGGCTTCATACCAAATATCAAAGATCAGGGCCTTGCGGTTTCAGAGAAGAAGGTTTTTAAAGGTTTTCCCTATATAAGCCCATGTAAAACCAAAGGGCCCTGGGGCGGGACATTTTTGGCCCCAGTACTATAATTTGAACAATCTTGGTAGGGGTCCACTAGATGAAGCTTCATACCAAATATCAAAGACCTGGGCCTTGCGGTTTCAGAAGAAGATTTTTAAAGATTTTTCCCTATATATAATCCTATGTAAAACCAAAGGAACCCGGGGCGGGGACATTTTTCGCCCCAGCACTATAATTTGAACAATCTTGGTAGGGGTCCACTAGATGAAGCTTCATACCAAATATCACAGACCTTGGCCTTGTGGTTTCAAAGAAGAAGAATTTTTAAGTTTTCGGTGAAAAAAAAATCTATTTTTGGCTCCTGTGACCTAGATGTGCAATGGACCGGAACCATTTGAACAACTTTGAAAGGGGACCACCCAAGGATCATTCCTGTGAAGTTTGGTCAAAATCTGATCAGTGGTAAAGGAGGAGATGTCGTTTGAAGAAAAAGTTTACGGATGCACGAAAGGACGCATGCACGGACCCACGACGGACAAAAAGTGATCCCAAAAGCTCACCTCGACACTACGTGACAGGTGAGCTAAAAAGTGGACACATTATAGACTTGTCGTAATTCTCCTAAAATTTTGACAAATTTGTTTCACGATGCAGCAAGGTGTCCAAAAAGTGCAGATGGAATGGCAAACAGCAAAGACCCTGATCAGACTGCTCTGGAGCAGTCTGATCTGGGTCTTCACTTTTTGCTTGGGCCAATCTGTCCCAATTCTTAGGATCATTACCATAGTTCAACATTTCCTAAGACATACCCGTATGTATGCTTGGGATTGTCCTTTCCAAAGTATAGACTTTACATTTCAATTCATTAAATTTCATAAGCCACTTTCTTGACCATTCCTCCAACTTTTCTAGGTCATTTTGTCCACCCCCTCCCATAGGGGCTTGAAGAAATATATGGGCTGCATGATGCTTCCACGCAGAGCTGAATCCGACCCGCAAACTAGTACTGGTAAACTGCTTATAGGATCTAAGCCTGTCCAGGAACCGCGTTGTGAGGTGGACCGTCCATGCTAATAAACCCTATTGGTTTCAATGGACGACAGGGCTTGAGATGTCATTTCATCTCAATGTCGGGTAAAAGTCCCAAAAAATTGGAAGCAACGTCTCCAAAATGACCTTTACAGTGTTGACGGGGACGTTAAACCTCAAATCAAACAAACAAACAAAAGGTCATTTTGTAAAGATCACAATCACAGGGACACGGTTCTTTGATTTTGCCATTCTAGAATGAAAAATGGTCAATTGGCTATCCAAAACAAAAAGATAAAAGCGACACACACATTCAAAGACGAACTAGAAACAAAAGACTGTATATCTGTGCACTAGCTGACCGATGCTTCTGTTGTTCACATGTGTTGAATATGTATGTTTGGCAGTAAAATAAAAGGAAGAAGTGATGAATTTATTTGTTCATTCAATTTTCATATTTCAAAATAAATTATATACAATCTCTCTCTCTCTCTCTCAAAATATGTGTATATAAAACTGTTGTAAGCACGTGTAATTTCATCATCTGAATTGCTGTTGCTGCTGCTTATGGTACAGATTCCCCAACCACTTTGATGTCACAATATTTTTTTTCTTTAAACTCCCAAGTTTTGCTTCTTTTTGGAGTGATTGTTACTTACGACGACCATTTGTCTCCTCTGCTAAGTTATTCTGAGTTTTTCTTGCCTCGATGCCTGTACAACGTCATAAAACGTGTTTAAGCCCGCGGATTTACATTCTTCATTTGTTGTCCGTTGGCCGATAGGCTCAACGTCCATTTCCATACAGTTCCGGAAATTTACAGAAACTTCTCTGTTACCGTGCTTGAATAATTTCGCAGTTACCAATCTTATACAGATTATTTTATTAGAAATGTATAAATTCTTATTTTCCCCTTTGAAATGTTAGGGTTATCTAGTTCAAAAATATAATACTTCTATATTATATTTAGAACAATGTCAAAGTGTACATTTCAAGTGATATAGACACTAGAGTTTAGAAACTCATTTTATTTCTGCCAGTCCTACTATCACCAAACTTTTCTAATCAGTCCATTGTTCAAAAATTAGCGGAATCTTACTCCGTGGGCTTCTATCAATACAACACTGTATCTCATAACTTCAGCAAGGTCTGTAGTTATGTCCCCCTTTTTTTTTTATTGAGTCGCTGGCACGAAGGTGCTGAATAAGCTTGCTCATAGGAGCAGAATGCAATTTTTGCCCCTCTAGGTTTTCTTTATTTTTGTATACCCACCTTAACTTTTGTAAGGGGGTTAAGGAGCATCTTCTGCCGCCCCCGCCCATAGGGGCTTGAAGAAATATATGGGCTGCACGATGCTTCCACGCAGAGCTGAATCCGGCCCGCACACTAGTACTGGTAAACCGCTTAGAGGATCTAAACTTGTTCAGGAACCGGGGTGCGAGGCGGACCGTCCATGCTAATAAACCCTATTGGTTTCATTGGGCGACAGGGCTTGAGATGTCATTTCATCTCAATGTCGGGTAAAAGTCCCACAAAATTGGAAGCAACGTCTCCAAAATGACCTTTACAGTGTTGACGGGGACGTTAAACCTCAAATCAAACAAACAAACAAACATAAGGAGCATCTTTGGGTTCAAACCATGACTTCATTCTAGCAAACACATTATGTTTTTTGCCAATGTTTAAACATCGGTAACATGCCATTTCATGTCCATAATTAAAATATGTTAGGAAAACAGAAAACCTCTTCAAATATTTTGCCGATGCATGAGTCAAACCGTATCCCGGTGATCGAGCCTGACTATACGACTCACAGGGGTGGCGTAGAATCAAACCTGTGACACCCTAGGAGGCAGTGCTAGTCTTGTTTGTGCTGGATATGGCTTAATTCGCTTGTCTAGAGTTTACAGCCTGTCAACACCATTCAGGTCATATTCAGTTGGATAGTTTTTCCTGCTAGTAAAGTTTGGTTTGTCTGGCATTACCTTTTAGGCCATATAGAGTCAAGCAGTTTTCCTCTTCATCCTCTTCTTGGGTAGACTCATACGTAGGCTGTTTAATGGTGCAATGCGCATTCTTGCACCAAAGCCTTACAACAGCCCTTCTTGAGCCAACAGAAGGGAGAGAGAAAACCGACCTAGGTATTGAAAAATAGGGCTTGATGATTTAATACCTTATCCAGCACATGAATCAGACTGTTTGCTGTTAGCTGCCAAACTTAGCCTTGTACCACAAAACAAAAAATCAAATTACCTTAGGCAAAAATTGTAACATCTGTTGAATTTACGTATTGCTGTTACCCTACCGTGCATAGACAAATCCAATTATGACATTGCGTTTTGGTAAATACAGGCGCGTTTTGGTATTTCTATGGACCATTTAGAAATCCTTATATGTAATGCACTACTATGTAATGAATGTCATTTGACATGTCAATAAAAACAATTCTGATTCTGCGTCATTTGTAACCCTGCCCCCCCACCCACCCACCCACCTATGAGGTATCGTTTTACTATAAATTGCCTATTTTTGATATCACTAAATCGATTTTGTGATATCACAAAATCGATTTTGTGATATCACTAATTATTATGTGATATCACAAAATCCATTTTTTGATATCACTAAATCGATTTTGTGATATCACATAATCAATTTTGTGATATCAAAAAGTAAGACTGAATTTGTGATATCAAAAATTGATTTAGTGATATCAATTTGTGATATCACAAGATCGATTTTGTGATATCACAAAATTGGCATCATTTTGTGATATCACTAATTCTATTTTGTGATATCACTAATTAGTTTTAGTGATATCGCAAATTCATCTTTATTTAGTGATATCACAAAATCTATTTTGTGATATCACTAATTCGATTTTGTGATATCACTAAATAGATATGAATTTGTGATATCACTAAAGCGATTTTGTGATATCACAAATTCATATATTGTTTTTGAATTTTTGGAATAATGAGAGCTCCCGAAATGATCACTGCGCCTGCGATACAACTTCACATGCTCTAACGGCAAACCATCCGGGTGGTGAATGCAGCAATGACTGCTATTCAAAACCGGCATTTACCAGTTTGACATGTCATTTTCCATTTGTGTGCGTGCGTGTGTGTGCGATTTTGTTCCGCCAAAGATTTCTCAAGAACTGTTGGGCTTAAATTTCTGAAACTTTGTAGCATTGTAATGAACTAATGTATTCATGTAAGGCGTCTGCTAGTAAGGCAATTCACACTGAAACCGATTGCACATGAGTTCTGGTAAACCGCTAAGAGGATCTAAGCCTGCCCAGGCAAATCGGTGCGAGTCAGAAAGTACATGCTTATAAACCCTATTGGTTTCATTGGGCGACAGGGCTTGAGATGTCATTTCATCTCAATGTCGGGTAAAGTCCCATAAAATTGGAAGCAACGTCTCCAAAATGATCTATAGTGTTGACGGGGACGTTAAACCTCAAACAAACAAACTACAAAAACGGTTAAAAACCACACAAAACGTGACATAATGGTGTGTATGGTTGTTAGGGGAGCACCTTCTATGCAAGACAACTAATATCTATTAGCCCATTGCATGCGGGAAACACCTAAAGGAGTACCTTGGAAAGATCAGACCCCACAGAACATGACGTCTGATCAGGGTCTGCAATTTTTGCTAGCATAATTCACCATCAAAAATAGAATAAAAACCGAAAAAATAGGTCTGACACCCCTTATATGACAAAATATAAACTTGTCCAACATGATATAGCAGTGGAATAGGCTACTAGTATACAATGGGTTAGGGAGTTGGTTGATTTGAGGTTTAATGTCCCCGTCAACACTGTAAAGGTCATTTTGGAGACGTTGCTTCCAATTTTGTGGGACTTTTACCCGACATTGAGATGAAATGACATCTCTAGCCCTGTCGCCCAATGAAACCAATAGGGATTATAAGCATGGACGGTCCAACTCGTGCGCACCGCTTTGCCTGGGCAGGCTTAGATCACCTAAGCGGTTTACCAGTACGTGTGTGCGGGTCGGTTTAAGCTCTGCGTGGAAGCATCATGCAGCCCATATATTTCTTCAAGCCCAATGGGCGGGGCCGGGGTTAGGGAGTTAACATTGCATTATTTGCAAATATATTATATATAGTGATATCACTAATTTGATTTTGTGATATCACTAATTCGCTCATATTTAGTGATATCACTAATTCGTTCATATTTAGTGATATCACTTATTCGATTTTGTGATATCACTAATTCAATTTTGTGATATCACTTAATCATGTATATTTAGTGATATCACAAAATCAAAATTAGTGCTATCACAAAATCGAATTAGTGATATCACAAAACCAATAAAGTGATATCACTAATAAGATTTTGTGATATCACAAAATAAATTTGATTTAGTGATATTACTAATTCTATTCAGTGATATCACTAAATTGATTTTGTGACATCACTAATTCGATTTTTTGATATCACAAATTCATATATATTTAGTGATATCAATAAATAGAATAAGTAACACCACTAATTGGATTTAGTGATATCACAAAATAGGGGATTTATAGTAAAACGGCTTTTGATATTATGCAAACATACCCCAGTGGAATTAACTTTTATAAACATCGGGGCAATGACATTCAGGAGGTCCCCGCAGTGCAGGGCTCCTAGAAGAGTTTTGAAAATTGAACAGTCATTGTCCCCACTATTCCCCTTAGGTAAGGGGGTAGTGGTTAAAAAGGACTGCATAATCTGTGACTGTAATATACTTACATATTAACTGCCATATTATTACAACATAAGCATGGTAAATTTTGTTATTTTTGTACTGCACAAATCAATGTGTGGTAGGCGTAGACTCAAGCTTTTTACGAAAGCTAATACTTGCTATTGCCCCCATTTTACTTACATTCGCCACTTCACTGTTTCGGAACAGAAAGAAAATGTCATCAACGTATAAACCTCCACAAAACATTATCTTGGGAAGTCTGATGGCATATAACGGAAGTAAAACAAAGGCAAATGACCTGTTATAAGGGCGATTTTGTCGTCTAACCTTCCTAATCCGCCACCTGTCGCCATTTCGTTTGGGTTGTTCGATTATGCGACAATTAATTGAGCTGTTGTGCGCCGTAATGGTCCCTGGACAATTCGGCCCATAACAAAATCGGCCCATAGAAATTACGATCCACCATTTTAATGATGGTATAATTAGTATGTTTGCATGTAATTGGTTTGCTTGCACGGCCAAATCAGTAGCATGTTAGTCGAAAAGGAGATAAAGTGAAACATATGTTTTGTTTGTGAAGTTAATATTATTTCTTAATTTCGTGCATTAACATTTGAGGGATTCCGAGAAAGCCGTTTGAACATAAGACCGCTTGAAACAAAGTACATATTAAGCAAGGGGCCTAGTAATTTCTACAATTCGGCCAGCATCCACAGATCAGCTTGCTCAGCTGCGCAGTATGGCCATGATCGCTGGAAGCATTGGATACTTAACGATTCTTAATTACAGTGCACAGCGAAGACACAAATCAGAATGCGCAGATGCGCAGGCTGATGTAAGTCTTTTGCTGGACCCCGGCGCTAGGCCAACTTATAGCTATCGATGTGCCTTCATAAAATGAAACCGAAAGAAAGAAATAAAGAGAGAATTAAAGTCACGCATTAGCTGATTAGAGACATTAACTTGTGGCTGATTGGCACGTGCCCCAATAAGGACTGAGGTTTGAGTAATATGATAATCGTTCTGTTTGTTACTTTACCGTACCTGTCAATATAGGTAACAACATTAAGTAATTATCGATTATCATTTTGCATACCGACATGTGCCAACAAAATTAATAAATGAATAATGTCCCCAGAACTTCAAATTCCAAGTTCATAAATATACATTATTTTTAAAATAAAAACACCCTCTTTTAAATTATATTTTATTTCATATATTCTGTTACAAAGATTACATTGCGAGAAGACTCACATCTGGGGATGGTACTTATTAAAAATAATGATATAAATACCGAGTGGTGAAAAGGGGGAAATAATAAATTGTATATACATGTATTTTATGTATTTTATCGTAAAATAACTATATCTTCCATTTTTTATATATTTTTTGCTGATAATCTATCCTTATAACAGCATTAAAGAATGCATCCGGATGATGGAAATCAGGAGTCCGGGATTACAAATAAGGAAAGTAGAAGTAAAACAAAGATCAGGAATTGATACAATTAACTTACTCCACCCATAAAAGACACCAAAGGGAAAGAAATACAAACATTACCATTTGGCCATTTTGTGGGAAAGTAACTGTCATTATGGCTTCCTTTGTTTAGGTTTCCATTATGGTCTCGTCGCTTCATGTTTGTGTTTCTTTCCCTTTGGTGTCTTTCATGGGTGGAGTAAGTTAATTGTATCGATTCCTGATCTTCGTTTTACTTCTACTTTAGTTCCGACACCAATGTATGAAAACATTTTGTTTGTTTGAATTGATGTTAAACGGCCCCGTCAACACAATTTAGGTAAAAAATATAACCCATTACATGGTAATTCTCCTGTATGAATCGATGTGTCAGGAGTTAATTTGCGTATCAATGCACGCAGGCGTACGTCACTATTTATGCCGAAGTAAATAAAACATCATATTAACAAAGTAGAAGTAAAACAAAGATCAGGAACCGACACAATTAACTTACTCCATCCATAAAAGACACCAAAGGGAAAGAAATACAAACATTAAGCGACCAGACCACAATGGAAACCTAAACAAAGGAAGGCCATATGGACAGTTACTTTCCCACAAAATGGCCATATGGCCATCCAAAATTAAAAGACACAAGTGATACACACAGTAAGTAACAAACAACAACATAAATAAATCGCCACAGAAGAGCCGCCTTGGAACGGTCAGTGGAAGATTTCCACTGGGGGGCTTAAATCGATTTTACGTGGCCACAATCCTCGCCCTTACTTCCGTCGCGATTTAGACAAATAATTTGTTCAGTCCGCATGAAGGCCTCCTAACTCATCAGTGCAACATCTCCGTGAACACAGAAATCAAAGAACCACAGAGGTGAGACAACGGTGAGGACTCGACAGCAAGAAACCACTGAAATGCTGGAGCAAAAGAAAACCAACAGTTAGACTCCGATGAGCCCGACCAGAGACAGAGCATCAGGCACCAACCAACATTATCTCTTTAATTTTCAATAAGCCTTTACGTTGGAGCCGTCATAGAATCTGAGGCCTGACCCACCGGCGTGCAATTAAAGAGGGAAGCAAAGTTGCCAACCGTGATTGGGTTAACTACCATGCATGCAGTCTGTCGTATAATATCCATGTTGTACCCAATCTTTTTATATCGAAGAATGATTTTACGAAATTGGGTGCTGAAGTCATTGCGGTTATATATTTTTCTGAATTTATATACTAAGTCACCATAAAATTCGGGTTCCGATAGACCTTGTTGCAGAAGAGATTTAAGTCCAATATTGAATTTTGAAATTAAATCAGAATGGCGTCTATAAAATTTTGAAAAGGCTTTGCGTAGTTTATGGTACCGATAACCCTGATTAAGGAGTTTAGCCGTTAATAATTTATTACGAGTGTTGAAGTCAGTTACATGACTACACACTCTGGCAAATCGAATTAATTGCGAAATATAAACGCCATAGGATGGCGCACGAGGAACATCACCATCCAAAAAAGGAAAATTTACAATCTCAAAATCAAAGTCATCGCGTTTATCATAAATTTTGCACGAAACAAATCCATCTACAATAGATAGATGTAAATCCAAAAACGGGGCCTCGGTATCAGAAGAATTTGCTTTATTTAACTGAAGTTCTTGGGGGTAAATCTGACTGATCAAACCATCAAAATAGGTATTATCAATATTTCAATGCTGCCTTTCTTTCTTTGATTTGTAATGAGTAACCACAAATTATGTTTCGGGACAGAACTAAGACAAGTAATTTGTATTCCTGCAACATTTTTTTTTCATTATATCAAATGGGGTTTGCTGTGCTGTTTGTAACGGGACATATGCAAGTGAATGGCATGTGTTTTTCTGTCCTGTTCTCACAAAATAAAAACGAAAAAGGGATAAACAAACCCTTGATGCTAGATATCGAAACATGTTAGAAGAACACACGCACGCATAGAGAGACTTCCTTGAAACAAAAGTATATATCACTGAAATGTAACATAATTATTTGGATTTTTTTTTTTTTTTTTTTTTTTTTTTTTAACATTTACAGAATCACCATTCTAAATTGGATAAAAGATTTTCTTGATAACAGGACTCAATCAGTTTTACTCAATGGTTCAAACTCGGATAACATTCCAGTGTCTTCAGGTGTCCCACAGGGCTCGGTTCTCGGACCCATGTTATTTTTAGCCTATATTAATGATCTACCGGATCAGGTTAGATCCAGAGTAAGGTTATTCGCCGATGACACAGCCATGTACCTAGCCCTTGATGCCAAAAATGATTCTGAGACCCTCCAAAAAGACCTTAAGTCACTTGAATCATGGGAAAAACTCTGGGATATGAGTTTTAACCCCTCTAAATGCCAGGTCATTCATGTGACCCGACGTAAAGACCCCTTTGAAACTGTATATCACCTGCATGGCTGTATCCTTGAAAGTGTACCCTCATCTAAATACCTTGGGGTCACCATTTCGGAAGACCTCAGATGGACATACCACATTAACAATATCAGCAAAAAGGCCAATCAGACTTTAGGATTTTTAAAACGGAATATTCGGGTCCACAACAGGGACCTGAAATCCACTGCTTACAAAACCCTTGTCCGCCCACAGTTAGAATATGCTTCTACTGTGTGGTCCCCCCATACTGCTTCTGACATCTATAAACTAGAAGCAGTCCAGCGTAGGGCTGCTAGATGGGCAACCAGAGACTATCAGTACCAGTCTAGCGTTACCAAAATGCTTCATGACCTCAAATGGCGTACCCTTGACCAGCGGCGCATAGACAGCCGTCTGGTCCTCCTATATAAGGTCACATATGGCCTTGTTGCCATACCTGCTACTGACTACCTGATCCGGAACACCCGCTCCTCTGCAAGAAATCACTCTCTAGCATACAGACAGATCACGACCCTAAAGGACTACTATAAGTACACATTTTTCCCCCGCACAATCATCCACTGGAACGCCCTACCAGCCCACATACCAGTTCTCCCTACTGTGGCACAGTTTAGTACAGCTGTTTGCCAGGTATTCCACTCATCACCTTAAACGCCAGTTACTGTTTTTATCTTTTAACTATACTAACACTCTCACTCGCACTGTACAAACTCATTTCACCCACTTTTCTATCCCCCCTTTTTTGTTCGACTAACCCCCTTTAGCTCTTGGTTTTACCGGAATCACCATCTGAAGTCCTCCAAGGAGGTTAAGATGTATAGACACATCCAAACACTACGTCATCGCTCAATAATACTATTTGCCGGGACGTACCGGTGGTTGGCAAAAAGCGTCTTTGGCCGTTTATCGCCATTGTAAATGCGATGTTATTTTCTGTGAACTTGTATTTTGTTTGGACTCGAAACGACAAATTTGAGCTTTAAACTTTTATAATAGACATTTCTTAGCTAGTAATTATTGGTTTCTAGAAGATTTGAGGATGTTTTTGATGATAATTACCTGTTAAACTTATGCATGTAACGAGGCGGGACGGTCTTAATTATTTGTAATAAAAATGCGCAAAACGATTGACTAAATGCGGAAGATGCATGAATGAACTCTAAAATATATATATCTATCCATTTAAAGTGTAATTCGATCGATTTTCTGTGACAGTCACTAAAATATGCCCGTAATATTAAACCAATTTACAATGTGTTTATATGGAACCAGGGGCTTTTTGCCAACCACGAAAGAACGTTATCGGATGGAAAAGTAATTTTGCGCATGCGCAATGACAGGTAAACAAGGTCACGTGTCAAAACATTGGATCCGTCTATTGGAAGATAGATAGATAGATTCGCCGACGAAGTCAATGGGTTTAACCAACCAACACAATTAAAGACGCTCGCATTTAATGCATGTTTTCACACCTTTAATAGCGTCTAAAACATTAAAGTACTTTATATTCAGGTCATGAACCGGCACTCAATTAATCACAAATACCCTGATAAAGAAGAGGATTAGACAACCCCAGCAAAAATGATTAAGGGATGATTGATTTATGGGTGATTAAAGTGTGATGATTTAATTTAGTACTTAAAAAGCCAACAACTTAAAGTGTGAAATAAATAACAGTTTGGATGGCATTGTGGCTGCAGTAGATTCTTTTTGCCATTACGAAAAATGTAAAAGAAAGAACCAGGGAGCGCCACACGTCAATACCTTGTAAATTTTACCGCCAAAAAATGTCAATTTCCAGATGAAAAATTGTGATATTTTCCTTATTTCTGCTCAAAAGCAGAAATAAGAAAAATAAGATTTACCCCCTTATTTATATAAAAATGGTGGTTCAAGGGGGCGTGATGGCACCCTACAATCCAACTGAAGCCGGACACAGTAAACGAGCAAACTTTCCTAAATTTAGCCAATCAAAAGTCAGTACGTATTTAACCCTACGACCTACTTTCAGTTTGCCTTCGCTATTTGCGTGTGGATATTAAATATGCTAGATCGCCTTTGTGTCATTTTTGAGAGTAAAAAAAACTTAATATTTGTATTTCAAATATTTATTTGTCCCTCTTTTGCAATTAAATAGTGAAAGTTTGGGATGTCACTGGTCCGTGCGAATGATTCATGGTTATTTTAGGCTTTGGTTTTATGTCAACACATGGTCCAGTTTGATGCTTGCTGCTACACTAATAGTTATGCCTTGACTGTAGAATGCTTCAGACAACCTGGATTGCACTCCTTCTAGGATTTTGGTCCTCACTTTATCTGCTAGATGTATTTCTGAAGGTAGGTATTCAGTGTTGATCACCAGGGGTACACAAACACCGGATCAAACCGAATTACCGGATTGGACCAGGTTTTCATGTTTACCTTTTGTTCTATACTGCACTGTTTACTTTTAGACAAATTGAATCTAGAGTGGAGCATGGTAGCTCAGTGATTAGTGCACTTTCCATTGATGCCTGAAGCCCCCGGTTCTATTCCCGGCAGGGGTAATAAAATTGCGGTGTCCAAACATGCTCCATTGGCATCATTTGCAGGGATGAATGCCACAAGTGCACCATCCTTGGGATCGGAATTTTAACTGGAGGCCTCCTGTGCAGGGAGAACCATCCCCAGTGCAGGTTAAAGATCCCTACCGTATTTACATGATTACTGTGTAGGCTTTCATCCTGCAAACCTGGAGTGTATGTAATGTGCACCTACATGTAAGAGTAATGGTCAAATGTGACGGATCGCGGTATCAGTAGAAAGAAAGGAAAGAAAGTGCTCAATATTCGTAACCTGAGCCTTGAAGATATAATGAAGTGATTCTGCCAGGCAGATTTGGCTTGGAATCTGGTTCCACTGTATTACTGCCCTTGGAAAGAAGGAAAAGCCTGTGTAGTACTTGTCAGCTCTCAACTGGCGATACTGCATGGTGTTCTTGTCCGGAGGACATCACGCAAACACGTCTATTATACAAATACATTGCCACCTTTATCGCCGAAAAAATGAAAATTTAATGATGAAAAATTGTGATATTTTTCTTATTTCTGCTCAAAATATAGATTCTGCTCAAAATATAGATTGTGGGCACTCGTTAGAACCGCCTCATTGAGGCGGTTCTAACGAGTACCCACAATCTATATTTTAGAGCAGAAATAAGAAAAATAAGGTATACCCCCGGAAACCCCAGTTTTACTATATAAAAGAGGGGTTCAAGGGGGTCAAAATCATATAGGCATGTTTTCGTGATGTCTCTGTAAGTACAGATTCTCATCAATGACAAGAAGATGGTTTCTTATCTTATAGAGTGTGGTTAGTCTGGAATCCACATTTTTCTAACTACAGTAAAACCTGTCTCAGTGGCCACCTCTATTAAGCAAGCAACCTGTCTTAAGTAAGCAAGCATTCAGTTCCCAAAAAAGGAAAATAAAAATTCACCTGTGTTAAGCAAGCACCTGTCTTAAGCAAAAACTTTTTGAATATCCCATAGGTACTTGCTTAATACAGGTTGGACTGTATTTCAAAGCATTACATAGTTTATATATATCAGATCAGCCATCTTCACTTGTTGCTTTTTATCAGGTGCAAGCTGATCATACAACCGAGAACAAATTTGACTCTCACAAATTACAAAGACTAATCAGTCAGCACATTTCTCAATGATCTGTCACTGCATGATTTGTCTTTAAATAAGCCTCACTTAGGCATTGTAAATAATATGAGAATGCAAACAGATGCAGTGGAACAATCTTATCCCATTACTCACAGTTGAATACAGATGCAGTGGAACAATCTTATCCCATCACTCACAGTTGAATGCCATCAGAGGGCTGTCCAGAGAATGTTTTGTGGCATGTTCATTACGAAAGCACGCCTATACATTGTAAATTATACCACCGAAAAAAAACTAAATTTTTTTAGATGAAAAATTGTGATATTTTTTTTAACCGCCTCGATGAGGCGGTTCAAACGAGTACCCACAATCTATATTTTGAGCAGAAATAAGAAAAAAGGTTTACCCCTGTAAACCCCAGTTTTACTACATAAAAGGGGGTTTGGGGGTCCAAATTATATAGGTATGTTTTCGTGATGTGTTCTGAATCTGTGCATATCTTTGTGAAACCAGCAAAGACTGATTTGCCTACATGTCTGCATGACATTGGAAGAATTAGACATTCCCGCGTTTGCGTGCAGTCTGATCAGAATTTTTGAGGATCACATGAACCTTCTGCAGCCACAGCACTATCCTTAGAGATAAAAGAGCCTGTGCATTTTCTTGTGCAACCAGGGAAGAATTGGAACATTCTGCACGTGTGCAGTCTGATCAGTTTTCATAGTTCTGAACCTTCAGCAGCCACACCACCATTCAAAGAGATATGTGTACATTTCAGCATATAAAGGTGTTGGCTTTTTAAGAAACAAATTTAATCATCAGACATGTTAATCTGTTTTGCTGGAGTTATTTAATTTCTTTCCTTTTTGTCTCATGGGGCTTAATTGAGTGCTTTTGTCTCATGGTGCTTAATTGAGTGCAGGTGCATGACCTTAATTATGTTATGTCTGATCAGGGTCTACACTTTTTGCCATCAGTCTGCCCATTTTGTACTCCTTGCTGGATCATAAAACAAATTTGCTGAAATTTTAGCAGACATAAAGCAAGGTCTCAGTATGTCCAAATTTTTAGGATTTTTTAGGCGGGCGTAGCCCGTCTATAGTCACCGTACACCTCGTATATCAGATTTTTGTGCACCTCTTTAGACATGCCTTCTTGTAGTCCTCCGCTCAAAAAAGAATAACTAAAATGAAAAAGCAGTACACGCAATAAATCCAATCAAGTTCGACCGGACTGTTTGAATAATGAATACTGTTTGTAAAAATAGACCTGCTTATTAGATTTCACGAATAATTTTGCGCTGAAAGCTGAGTATAAAAATCCGGCACTGTTTTCCTACGCCCTTGCTGTTTATGCTAGAAATTATTCCCTTTCATCCCCCAGTTTCTGAACAGAACCCTTCTAACTTTGATATTCAGTGAACCAATTCTTATAGAATGGTGTATTGTTCAAGTCATTGACAGTTGGCGAACGGTGTAGAACCTGATGAGATTGCTTGTCATATGCCGTCTGATCTGGATATGCAAGGTTTGTATCGGTATCGGTACCTGAATCGGTATCTGCAGCGATGTACAGGGTTGAAAGGGTTGACAGGCTTCTCTGTACTGATCGACATCAAACATATCCGATCGCTTTGGAGAGGTCTAATAACTTGTATAATTTCAAAATATAAATCTTATTTGCTGTGAGTTTACATGAAGTTCCGTGCTTTAAGCAAATAATGAAGGCCCTGATCAGATGCCACATTCTGTGTCTGTAATCAGGGTCTTCAGTACATTCGAATGCTCCAGTAAAGGGACGCTTGGCACTGATGGGCAGATTAAGCTGCATCTGTCTGACCAAGGCTCACGCCCCCGCCCATAGGGGCTTGAAGAAATATATGGGCTGCATGATGCTACCACGCAGAGCTGAAACCATCCAGCACACTAGTACTGGTAAACCGCTTAGAGGATCTAAGCCTGTCCAGGAACTGCGGTGTGAGGCGGACCGTCCATGCTAATAAACCCTATTGGTTTCATTGGGCCACAGGGCTTGAGATGTCATTTCATCTCAATGTCGGGTAAAAGTCCCACAAAATTGTAAGCAACATCTCCAAAATGACCTTTACAGTGTTGACGGGGACGTTAAACCTCAAATCAAACAGACAAACTGATCAAGGCATACAGTCTAATAATTTAAAATCCAGAAATTAAAGGGTCAAACGACTGACATGGTAAAATTTAGCGAAACTTTTTGTCTTTTTATGTCCCCACTTCCATCGGAAATGGGGTGGCGTGTCCGTTGGGCTTTGACATTCTTACAGAAGGGGAACAGAACAGAACAAAACAGGACAAAGCAGAACTTTATTTAACTAACTGCACAGGTGGCATTTGTTTGTTTGATTTGAGGTTTAACGTCCCCGTCAACACTGTAAAGGTCATTTTGGAGACATTGCTTCCAATTTTGTGGGACTTTTACCCGACATGGAGATGAAATGACATCTCAAACCCTGTCGCCCAATGAAACCAAAACGGTTTATCAGCATGGACGGTCCGCCTCGCACCGCGTTTCCTGAACAGGCTTAGATCCTCTAAGCGGTTTGCCAGTACTGGTGTGCGAACCGGATTCAGCTCTGCGTGGAAACATCATGCAGCCCATATATTTCTTCAAGCCCCTATGGGCGGGGGGGGGGGGGGGACACAGGTGGCGTAAAGTTGAGCTATTATCTCGAATTTACGGTATTAGCATGACAAACAAAAAGGAACAGGCTCGTTTATGTTTATTTATTTTTTTATTAGGGCCCCGCACTGAAAGTGTGGGTGCCCTACAGTAATCACTCTGTCCGTCTGTCTGTCTGTCCGTCCACAAATTTCTGATAGCGCTGCCGGGGCCCTAGTCAGTTTCACTGACAGCTCTAGTTTATTTAGATTTATTAGATTATTGCATTTCCTCCGTCGGATTTAGTATATCTCCATTTTCGACTAAGCCATTTTAACCATTTCGGATCTAGAGATCAGCTTAATTGACATTATAATTTGGCCTAATAAATCAACCCCCTCAGTATTTTGATTTCATTTGGAAACATAAAATTGTATAAATAAAGTTTGTTCCGACTCAGTGATCAAATGCAGCGGAATACGAGTGTGTTGAAAACATCAGTATTACCACGAGTGCGATACACGAGTGAAATTTTTGATGTTTTCAATACACAGAATGATAATTTGTAGGTTGTCCTCAGTGTATAGCTATGTGAATGTCAGTCGGCCCCCGCCCATCGGGGCTTAAAAAAATAGATAGGCTGGATGATGCTTCAACGCAGAGCTGAAATCCGACCGCACACGAGTACCTGTAAACAGCTTAGAGTACCTAAACCTGTCCAGGTAAAGCGGTGCTAGTCGGACCGTCCATGCATATAAACCCTATTGGTTTCATTGGGCGACAGGGCTTGAGATGTCATTTCATCTCAATGTCGGGTTAAAGTCCCACAAAATTGGAAGCATCGTCTCCAAAATGACCTGTACAGTGTTGACAGGGACATTTAACCTCAAATCAAACAAACAATGTGATCGTCAGCAAAGTTGGTGCAAATTATTTTTTTTTTTTTTGGTTTTGGTTTTACAGCCCTTTCAAGATTATTTCACTCATATCAAGCCGATCGTTAATCAAAGGTGGGCGAAAACCGGAGTACCCGGAGAAAAATCACCTGACCTTCCGTTGCAGAACTTGGCGTCTCACATGTGACCCGACCGAGGCACGAACCACAGCGGTGAGAGACCTAATGATCAAGAGTCAGCGCTCTTAACCACTAGGCCACGGAGGCCCGGTGCAAATTAATTAAGATACAGGAAGATGCATGTAAATAAATAAATAAATGAATGAATAAATCATTGAACAGTTTCTTCCAGCTTGAAAAGAGTCAACTTCTTGGAGACCTGCATCGTGTCTGTGGCCTTTTATTGAAATAGCCGGTTTGAAGATAAATACACTCAATGACAAATTCAAGAACAATTACGTGTGACTATAGTAATTTATTTTTCAAGTTTTAACGAAAGAGCGTTGTAAATAGATGACATTACATGCCCGCCTCTCAGTACTTTCAGTACTTTGATTACGGTTAGCTTTGGTTGAGATTTTATAAAAATTGTCCTATTATTATCTCTCTATACTATTTTGTTTATTTTACATATTGATCAGGGAAAATGAAGCTTAAGATTTTATGAGCATCATTTGTATGCAAATTTGTTTCACCCTTATCCTGATGAATGATGATCACCGATACCTTTGCAAAGAGTGTAGCTCAAGATCAGATGACTTCTTCAGCATACAGTGTAGATCCTGATCAGATGGCTTTTTCAGCAGACAGTGTAGCTCCAGATCAGATGGCTTTGAGCCATCTGATCATGATCTACTCTGTCATGCCGTGTATGAATTTGAATGAACACATTATATCGAGTAAATTGATTGGTTGATGGTCAGAAATGGATGTGGCAAAATTAATGTATTCAACAGGACAAAGGTTAAAGCTCCAGCTCTTTTTTCTGATCACATTTTGCAGACTAGAAAATGGTCAGCAAGAAAGTACATCTTGTGGTTGGACAGAACAGGTCTAGGTGTGTCTGTCTGTCAGTTCAGGTGGTACACCACCTTCTTCAACAGGACATTTGTTCGACTGGCCCAGTGGAGACCCCACTTCCTGAGGACCTGGTTTACATGTGGTGTTTTCTTTGGTTTGGTTGCTATGCTACTGTCTGTGTTCCTGCTCACCCTCATGATCTACAACACACTTGCAAGAAAAACTGTGGAACAGCAAGTACTCACACCAGTGGTAAGCTTGAAATACCATTAATGTCAATCACGAAAACTGTCGTCTGCTTTGCTGTCTGCCGGTTACCTTAAAAGTAATTTTTTGCAAACAGTGTGGACCCAGATCAGACTGCTCCTGTAGCAGTCTGATCTGGGCCCACACTGTTTGCCTGTATGCAAAAATACTTCGAAAAAGTTTGCAAAATAATTCAGCAGACGACAAAAGCAGACAACATTTTCAGGTGTAGTTTTTTTCGGCGTCTTAAGGGTTAACACAAGTGTGACCATGTGAATTTTCTAATACAGTCAAACTTCAATGGCTCGAACACCTTTGGGACCTTGAAAATCTGTTCGAGGCAGGGGGTAGTTTGAGCCACTGAGGGTTACTGGCAGGAGGCATAACGTGTTACTTTTAAACATCCTTTCGGTGTTCTATAATGAAAATGTATGCTGTGTGTACTCATTAGAATCGCCTCATGGAGGCGATTCTAATGAGTACACACAGCATACATTTGCAAGATAAAAGACTAAAATCTCCTTAATTATCCTCCACTATTTCTTATGTAGAGGATTTCGCTAGGGACTCTAGAACGGGTTCGACTCATCCATGGTAAACGAGCCATCGATGTTCGAGCCATCGAAGTTCAACTGTAACTGGAAAAAATAAACATGCCTCTGTCGTGGTCTAGTGAGTCAGAGTGCTGACTCTTAATCATTAGGTCTCTAACCACTGTGGTTTGAGCCTAGCTAGGATCACATGTGAGACCTAAACTGAAGGTCTGGTGGATTTTCTGCAGGTACTCCGGTCTTTGCCAACCTCTGATTAACCATCCATTTTGAATTAACCCTTGTCCTGCTGAATATTCATATATGCCACACCCACTACCGATTATCAACCAATCAGATTACTTGATGCAAATTATTGCAACAAATTCATAAACTGAATGACAAACAATGTAGATCCTGATCAGATGGCTTCTTCAGAAGCCATCTGATCTGGATCTTCATTGTTTGAAAGATAAGACATATCCGGGCTCAGCAGGACAAGGGTTAAGTGAAATAATCTTAAAAGGGCCTTAAAACTAAACCAAAAAAGAAAAGAAAAATGACCCTTTTTTCTTAGAAAAAAAAGACTATTTTCTTATATTTGCTTCAAACAGTTTATGGCCCTCACCCATCGGGGCTTCGAGAAATAGATTGGGCTGCATGATACTTCCACACAGAGCTGAAACAGACCACACATGAGTACTGGTAAACCGCTTAGAAGGTCTAAGCCTTCCCAGGCAAAGTGGTGTGGGTCTGACCGTCCATGCATATAAACCCTATTGGTTTCATTGTGCGGCAGGGATGGAGATGTCATGTCATCGCAATGTCTGGTAAAAGTCCCACAAAATTGGAAGCAGTGTCTCCAAAATGACCTAAATAGTATTGACGGGGACGTTAAACCTCAAATCAAAAAAACAAGCAAACATAGATTATGGGCACTTGTATATGGCAGTTCTATCAATGTGTTTCGGGCCAGAGATAAATCCTACAATGTATACTGTTGTAAACTCCAATTTTCCCATTATGAAGTGGGATTTACAAGGATATATACTGCACAAATTAGTTAACGTGATACCAGTCTATCTTTAAAGGGAAGTGGAACATCTAGCAGATTTGTCCACCATTTTTCAAATGGAGACAACTTTTGGGACTTCCTGTTCACATTTTTAGCTCACCTGTCACGTAGTGACGAGGTGAGCTTTTGGGATCACTTTTTGTCCGTCGTCCGTGCGTCCGTCCGTAAACAATTTCAAATAAGTATATCTCCAATACCCCATGGCCAATCTTGATCAAATTTCATGTGAATCATCATCAGGTAGGGGGAAAGGCTGCATAAGGTTTTTGGGCTGATCAGATTGGAATTCTGGTTGCCATGGCAACATATAGCTCCCATAGACTTGTAATGGGAAAACATTTTAAAATCTTCTTCTCTGAAACCACAGGGCCCAGAGCTTAGATATTAAGCATGTAGCAAGGGCAAGTGGTCATCTACATAATTCCTGCCAATCATGCCCCTCGGTGCCAAATGGGCCACGCCCTAGGACCCCTTCGCTCCCATAGACTAATAATGGAAAAAAAAGCTTCAAAAATCTTCTTCTCTGAAACCACAGGGCCCAGAGCTTATATATTTAGCATGTAGCAATGGCAGGTGGTCACCTACATAATTCCTGCCAATCATGCCCCTGGGTTCCAAATGGGCCACGCCCCGGGGCCCCTTCGCTCCCATAGACTCATAATGGAAAAAAGCTTCAAAAATCTTCTTCTCTGAAACCACAGGGCCCAGAGCTTATATATTTAGCATGTATTAACAGGAAGTGGTCACCTACATAATTCCTGCCAATCATGCCCCTGGTGTCCAAACGGACCACGACCTGGGGCCCATTCGTTCCTATAGACTCATAATGGAAAAAAGCTTCAAAAATCTTCTTCTCTGAAACCATAGGGCCCAGAGCTTAGATATTTAGCATGTAGGAAGGGCAAGTGGTCAACTACATAATTCCAGCCAATCATGCCCCTGGGTTCCAAATGGTCCACGCCCGGGGGCCCCTTCGCTCCCATAGACTCATAATGGAAAAAAGCTTCAAAAATCTTCTTCTCTGAAACCACAGGGCCCAGAGCTTAGATATTTAGCATGTAGCAATGGCAAGTGGTAACCTATATAATTCCTGCCAATCATGCCCCTGGGGTTGAAATTGGCCACACCCCTGGGCCCCTTAGCTCCTATATACTCATAATGGAAAAAAAGGTTCAAAAATCTTCTTCTCTGAAACCACAGGGCCCAGAGCTTAGATATTTAGCATGTAGCAACGGCAAGTGGTCACCAACATTATTCCTGCCAATCATGCCCCTGGGTTCCAAATGGGCCACGCCCAGCGGCCCCTTAGCTCCTATAGACTCATGAAAAAAAAGCTTAAAAAATCTTCTTCTCTGAAACCACAGAGCCCAGAGTTTAGAAATTTAGCATGTAGCAACGGCAAGTGGTCACCTACATAATTCCTGCCAATCATGCCCCTTGGGTCCAATTGGGCCACGCCCCAGAGCCCATTCGCTCTCATAGACTCATAATGGAAAAGAGCTTCAAAAATCTTCTTCTCTGAAACCACAGGGCCCAGAGCTTATATATTTAGCATATAGTAACGGCAAGTGGTCACTTACATAATTCCTGCCAATCATGCCCCTGGGGTCCAAACTGACCACACCCCGGGGCCCCTTAGCTCCTATAGACTCATAATGGAATAAAGCTTCAAAAATCTTCTTCTCTGAGACCACAGGGCCCAGGGCTTAGATATTTCGCATGTAGCAAGGGCAAGTGGTCACCTACATTTTTCCTGCCAATCATGCCCCTGGGTTACAAATTGGCCTTGCCCCGGGGCCCCTTCGCTCCCATAGACTCATAATGGAAAAAAGCTTCAAAAATCTTCTTCTCTGAAACCACAGGACCCAGAGCTTAGATATTAAGCATGTAGCAAGGGCAAGTGGTCACTTACATAATTCCTGCCAATCATGCCCCTGGGGTCCAAACTGACCACACCCCGGGGCCCCTTAGCTCCTATAGACTCATAATGGGAAAAAAGCTTCAAAAATCTTCTTCTCTTAAACTACAGGGCCCAGAGCTTAAATATTTAGCATGTAGCAACGGCAAGTGGTCACCTACATAAATCCTGCCAATCATGCCCCTGGGGTCCAAATGGGCCACACCCTGGGGCCCCTTAGCTCCCATAGACTCCTTATGGAAAAAAGCTTAAAAAATATTCCCCTCTGAAACCACAGGGCCCAGAGCTTATATATTTAGCAGGTAGCAACGGCAAATGGTCACCTACATAGATCCTGCCAATCATGCCCCTGGGGTCCAAATGGGCCACGCCCCGGTGCCTCTTAGCTCCCATAGACTCCTAATGGAAAAAAAGCTTAAAAAATCTTCTTCTCTGAAAACACAGGGCCCAGAGCTTAGATATTTAGCATGTATTTGTTTGTTTGTTTGATTTGAGGTTTAACGTCCCCGTCAACACTGTAAAGGTCATTTTGGAGACGTTGCTTCCAATTTTGTGGGACTTTTACCCGACATTGAGATGAAATGACATCTCAAGCCCTGTCGCCCAATGAAACCAATAGGGTTTATTAGCATGGACGGTCTGCCTCGCACTGCGGTTCCTGGACAGGCTTAGATCCTCTAAGCGGTTTACCAGTACTAGTGTGCGGGCCGGATTCAGCTCTGCATGGAAGCATCATGCAGCCCATATATTTCTTCAAGCCCCTATGGGCGGGGGCGGTATTTAGCATGTAGTAACGGTAAGTGGTCACCTACATAAATCCTGCCAATCATGCCCCTGGGGTCCAAATGGGCCACGTCCCGGGGCCCCTTAGCTCCCATAGACTCTTAATGGAAAAAAAGCTTAAAAAATCTTCTTCTCTGAAACCACAGGGCCCAGGTCACCTACATAAATCCTGCCAATCATGCCCCTTGGACCAGAATTGGCCACACCTAGGCCCATTAGCTACCATGGATGGACTTAAAATGGAAAAAAAAAACTTAAAATGGGAAAAAAGAAACTTGAAAAATATTCTTCTGTGAAACCATAAGGCCCAGAGCTTAGGTATTTAGCATGTAGCAACATGGAGTTGTTGCCTACATGAATCCTGCCTGAGTCTTGCCCCTGGGGTTCAAATTGGCCAAATCCTGAGGCTTCTTAACTGTAATAAACATAATGAAAAGAAAAAAAAAGCTTTAAAAATCTTCTTCTTTGAAACCGTGAAGTACACACCTTAGATATTTAGTATATAGCAACATAAAATGGTTGCCTACATAAATCCTGCCAACCATGCCCTTTTGGTCAAAATTGACCTATGGACTTATACTGGAAAAAGAATCAAAACTCTTTCTCCAAAGCCATAAGGCCCAGAGCTCAGATATTTAGGATGTAGCAATGTAAAGTGGTCTCCTACACTTATGATTTTCTGGTACACAGGTGAGCGATATAGGGCCATTGGGCCCTCTTGTTATAAGCCCTGTCCCACTGAAAAAGGGGTCTACTCTTAAAGGAAAGAATTTGTTCCTCAGGAGCAAATTCTTTCCTTTAAGAGTTGACCCCTATTGACATGGGAGACAAAAATACTTTAACAAAATTAATGTTGCCTCCCCTGAAGGTGTTCCCATTCCCCTTTATGGTTTGAACAACTTTACCGTAATGATCCTAAGTTTTGTGACAGATAGGCCTAAGCAAACAATGTAGACCCAAATCAGACTGCTCTTGAAGGAGTAGTCTGATCAGCATCTATACTTTATGCCATTCTGTCCGCACATTTTAGACTTGCTGGATCATGAAAAAAATCATTAAAATATTAGGAGAATTACAGCAAGTCCTCGAGGTGTCCAAATTTTGGGGATTTTTATGTTATTGCCGACAGAGATAGTACAAGTTCAATATTTGTTATTTGTATCTACATGTATGGGAAGCATTCCCCAGAGACTTTGTTTGTTTGATTTAAGGTTTAACGTCCCCATCAACACTGTAAAGGTCATTTTGGAGACGTTGCTTCCAATTTTGTGGGACTTTTACCCGACATTGAGATGAAATGACATCTCAAGCCCTGCTGCCCAATGAAACCAATAGGGTTCATAAGCATGGACGGGCCGAATCGCACCGCTTTGCCTGGGCAGGCTTAGATCCTCTAAGCCATTTACCAGTACTCATGTGTGGGTCAGTTTCAGCTCTGCGTGGAAGCGTCATGCAGCCCATCTATTTCTTCAAGCCCTGATGGGCGGGGGCCATCCCCAGAGACTTAAGAATGAGTTTTGAATGGTTGGTGATAGATGACTGAGCCATCACTGAAGTTGCTGTGGACTACAATGTTCTACAAAAATCCAGGAATCAGCTTTTTCATATGACGTCACGTCTGTGAGTGTAATAACGCCATGTAATATTTTCAATAATCCACTAGTAGATTAAATAGGGCAATTAGCTAGATACGTTCCGTAACGTTACATGCACGACGTCCTTAACGACGTTGTGTTTTCTAATGGCGGAATATTGACATTTTTGTAATCAGTCGTGAATAAAATGCGTTTTAAATGTCATATGATAAATAGAATCTTGCATTCGTGCTCATGTATTATTGAATTTATTAAACTTGTTGAAGAAAAGGGATAAAATGCTCGGCAAAGCCTCACATTTTATCCCTTTTCCTCAACTCGTTTAATAAATTCAATAATACATGAGCCTCGTTGAAGAAAAGGGATAAAATGCTTGGCAAAGCCTCGCATTTTATCCCTTTTCCTCAACTCGTTTAATAAATTCAATAATACATGAGCACTCATATAAGATCCTCTATTGAACATAAGCTTTTTTTGTGGTACATCTTTGCTCTTTTGTGCTAGATTTGTATATTTCTACATTGATCCAGATTGTTTCAGATGCCAGGTGTAAATCTTCCCGCCAGTCAGGTGTCATATTACTTGCTGACATTACTAGTCTGTGGAATACTGCATGAAGTTGGGCATGCTATTGCTGCTGTCAGGTAAGCCCCATCTTACATTTATATTTATTATTACTCATTAATATTCATGAGCTCTTCAAGAATTCATAATATTCCCCTCTGACATTACTGCTCAAATGTACACATGCACTGGTAGTTTGTTTGTTTATTTGTATTGGAGTTTAACGGCCTAGTCAGCACTGTTTTAGGTCATTTTTTGAGCCGGTCAGTTTACCTATCCACACTTTTCCTGGGCAGGCTTATACATATGCGGTTAACAAGTACAGTGCACATTCTTTCGCCAGAAACTGACAACTGCCCTTCTTGAATCAGCGGAAGGGAGAGAATGACCATAGAAAAGATTTCATAATCAATCTCCACGATAGAATGTTGCCGACTCAGGCAGGGATCGAACCCGCATCCTCCTGATCACCAGTCAGACGCGCATCCTACTGAGCTACGTGTACTGGTAGTAGAATTTGGTATAATAAAACATTTTTTGCCCTTATGTGAATGGAATATGACAATTTGTTCACCTGAGCAGATAATATTGCCAGAGGCTACAGGGAGTATGATGGTTTGTTCAACAGAGTAGGTAATATTGCCCGAGAGTGAAGACTAATAAATGGATAATTTCCTTATTTCTTCATGGAAACATGTTTTGGGTACTCATTGAGGAAATTCTAACAAGTACCTACAACATATGTTTTAATGGAGAAATAAGAAAAATTATTTCAAAATAATTCTCTGTTCTCCTTCTTATTCTTAGCTAATAATATAAGAATCTGATATGGGGTTCTGTTGTAGATAAGCATTTCCAACCGGAGGGATGACCGTGCTGAGCGGAACCGAGGCGACGCCGAGGTTCCGCTCAGCACGGTCATCCCGAGGGTTGGAAACGCCCATCTACAACAGAACCCCATATTGGATTCTTTTTCTTGCACAACACCTCCGGTTAGTTTTGACAGCTCGCACATGTATATTGTTTACAAAATAAAAGTAGTGCAGAAGTAGTTCCAGCAGTTGAATAGAATTGAAGCGCATTTATGTTAGTTGCCTGGGTCAGAACACCAGGGTCAGAACATAAATTTCTATCCCAGGGTAAAACCATGGATTTCCTTGTCTGGTGTGCAAGAATAATATTTTACCATTCAGTGATTATCTTAATTGTCAGCATCCAAATGATTTAGTAGGCCTCACAGTAATGTCTGTCTGTAGAATATAAGGACTTCGGTCTGGGGAAAAAATTGGGTAAAAGAGTGGAAATCTCCAGTTGATGTATTGCCATACACCAGTTACCCTAATTTTTCAGTTTATTTGGTATCAGTATAATCCTCAATTAACCCTTATCCAGCTGAATATTACAACCCCTATCTTTGCAAACATAGATGCAGAATAACAGTGTAGATCCTGATCAGATGGCTTCAGAAGAAGCCATCTGATTAGGATCTACACTGTCATGCAGTTTATGAATTGAACAAATACATAATATCAAATAATTGGTAGGTGGATACATGAAGTTATAAATGGGTGTTGCAAAATTAATTATGCAGCATGATAAGGTAAAGACACAACCTGCTGTAAAGAATATTTCACCAGTCCCAAAAGATCACTCCCTTATTGGTTGTAGCTCATCTTGGTATCTCAGGTGTATTCACCTTATTTGCATTATCTGCTGGTTCCTAGTCTGAAGGTTATCAGTATTGGAAAAACAGGTAACCAGACCCCCTGACCTTGAAAGGTCAGGGGGGGGGGTCTGGTTACCTGTTTTTCCAATATTGACAATGTTCAAGCTGGGAGCCAGCAAATAATGCAAATATGGTGAATGGACATCTAAATGGTGAGCAGGAAGTTTCAGGTTTGCTTCCTAGCTGGTCAGTAACATACTTTTGTTGAGATTGATCATGAAATCTTTTCTAAGATCATTCCCTCCCCCTGATTTAAGACAGGTAGTTGTCAGTTTCTGGCAAAACAATGTGTACTGTACAGGATAACCACTTGTGTAAGCCTGCACTGGAAAAGTGTTATTAGGTTGACTGACCCAGTCAACATGACCTAAATAGTGTTGGCTATGCCATTAAACCCCAAAACAAACCAAACATCCGGGGCAGGGACACTTAACAGGAAATGGTAGAAAAAAGGAAATTGGGATTGTAAGGGGAATCCTTGATTAAAGAAGAAAACAATCTTGCATTGTAATAATACACCACAGCTTCTTTATAACACTATTAATGGGGCCCAAAGCAGAAACTGTGTTCGTTAAACAACATGTTATAGCACAGCCCTCGCCCATAAGGGCTTGAAGAAATATATGGGCTGCACGATGCTTCCACGCAGAGCGAAATCCGACCCGAACATGAGTACTGGTAAACCGCTAAGAGGATCTAAGCCTGCCCAGGCAAAGCGGTGCGAGTCCGACCGCCCATGCTTATAAACCCTATTGGTTTCATTGGGCGACAGGGCTTGAGGTGTCATTTCATCTCAACATCGGGTAAAAGTCCCACAAAATTGGAATCAGCAGCTCCAAAATGACCTTTATAGTGTTGGCGGGGACGTTAAACCTCAAATCAAACAAACAAACTTTATGTACTCCTACTGTAGCTATGATAATTTTCCAGAGAACAAGTACGGGTTGATGGATTTGGCCTCTTTCTTCTGATGATTTACCCTGGTGCTTACGTCAACCTCAGCACGGAGCAATTGCAGATTATCTCCCCTGTTCGTCAGCTGAGGATCTACTGCGCTGGAGTGTGGCATAACTTCATCATAGTCCTGATTGCTATACCCATACTCTTCCTCTACCCCTATGGTCTGATGCCTTTCTACACTACAGGGAAGGGAGTTGTGATCACATCAGTGTCGGAGGTAAATACATGAACGGAGGGCATGTTAGGTCAGTGTTTACATATTGGATGTTAATTCCAGGAATATTTTCTTCAGGAAGATGTTGGGGGTCCAGTGACTGGCTCAGGATCCCTCCAGAGTCCAGTTCCTCAAAACTAACGATGCCGTTAGTTAACAGATCATCAAGAGTTTGATTGTTTACTATGGCAAATTTTTTTTCGGGGGGGGGGGGGGGGTTTACGGCTCTTTCAAGATTATTTCACTTATATCGAGCCGATCCTTAATCAGAGGTGGGCGAAAATCGGAGTACCCGGAGAAAAACCACCTGACCTTCCGTTGCAGAACTTGGCGTCTCACATGTGACCCTAGGGAGGCTCGAACCACAGCGGTGAGAGACCTAATGATCAAGAGTCAACGCTCTTAACCACTAGGCAGTGGAGGCCCGTCTACTATGGCAAATATGCTAATATTTTTGCTGGAAAAATGTGAGTACTGTAATGATCCTAAGTATTGGGGCAGATACATTGTAGGCCTAATCAACAGTGAAGACCCAGATCAGACTGCTCCTTTAGGAGCAGTCTGATCAGGGTCTACACTGTTTGCCATTCTGTCTGCACCTTTGGGAGTCCTTGCTGGATCTTGAAACAAACTAGTCAAAATTTTAGGAGAATTACGACAAGTTCTTGAGGTGTCAGAATTTTTCGGATTGTTGGACGGGTTTTTTTAAAAAAAATCCGTCTCTTAAAATAGCGATGTCCGGCTGGGCGGGCGTCCTGCGGGCGGACGGGCGGGTGGGCGGGTGGGCGGGCGTCGTCCCAGGTTTACCTTTTGGTTAACCTTTTTTTCAAAGTGATATTTAGGGCCCCGCACTGAAAGTGTGGGTGCCCTATAGTAATCACTCTGTCCGTCCGTCTGTCTGTCCGTCCGTCTGTCCGTCCACAAATTTTTTTATCCTCCATAACTTTTTATTATTCCTGGATGGATTTAAATATTACTTGGCATCATTCTGTCCGTCCGTCTGTCTGTCTGTCTGTCCGTCTGTCCGTCCACAAATTTTTTTATCCTCCATAACTTTCTTATTCCTGGATGGATTTAAATATTACTTGGCAGAAATGTTAACCATAATGTGATGGAGTGTTGCGCGCAAGACTCAGGTCCGTACCTCAAAGGTCAAGGTCATACTTAGAGGTTAAAGGTCAAAAAAGGGTCTTTCCTGTGTCCAATTAATAACTTTGTTATTATTCCTGGATGGATTTAATTACTTGGCAGAAATGTTAACCATAATGTGACGAAGTGTCACACGCAAGACCCACAGCCGTACCTCAAAGGTCAAGGTCATACTTAGAGATAAAAGGTCAAAAAAGCGTCTTTTTCATTGTGTCCAATCTATAACTTTCTTATACCTGGATGGATTTAAATATTACTTAGCAGAAATATTAACCATAATGTGACAGTGTGTCACGCGCAAGACCCAGGTCCGTACCTCAAAGGTCAAGGTCATACTTAGAGGTGAAAGGAAAAAAAACGTCTTTTTTAACATCAACATTTTCCTACTCCTCTGATAGCGCTGCCGGGGCCCTAGTCAGTTTCACTGACAGCTCTAGTTTTCATCTATTCTGCAGCAGATTGTTTTAATATCAGGACTGATGCATAAGTGGAGGTACCGCTTTCATGTATTATCCATAAATGGCGCAAAAGACTAAAATTTTGGCGGAAATTGTCATTTTTCAAACTTGCGTTTTTCAGGTTTACCTTTTGGTTAACCTTTTTTCAAATGCCAGTGTAGTGGATAGAGTGCTGGACTACGGATCCTATTGTTGACTATGAATCTGGGGGGCGTGAGTTCAAACCCCGGTGGAGACATTTTTTTTTTTTTTTTTTTTCTGTTCTTTTTTTTTTTTTTCTTTCTTTTTTCACTCTTTTTTTTCTTTATTTTTCTTTTCTTCTCCATAAACACACATAGAAGCCTCTGTGGTGTAGTGGTTACGCTACTCGACTTGTAAACCAGGGATCGCAGGATCGATCCCGGGCTTCTCCAGACTTTCGGATGAGTCTTTAAACCGAGGTCCCATCTCCATATGACCATAGCTGTTGGTGGGACGTAAAACTCAAGCACTCACTCACTCTCCATAAACACATATGAACAATTATTATCTTCCTCCCCTGATAGTTGCTAGTAATAATACATACATGCATGCACAGGCATGGAATTTTCTTTTTTTGTTTTTTTTTTTTTTCGTTCTTTTTTTAGCTCACCTGAGCACGAAGTGCTCAAGGTGAGTTGATGTCCGTCGTCCGTCAACAATTTCTTTAAACGACATCTCCTCCTGGGATAATGGCCCGATTTCAAAATTATTTTACAGAAATGTTCATTAGGTGCCCCTTTTTCAAAATTGCTAAAATCAGTGGCCACTAGAGCTAAAAATAGAGCTAAAAATAGAAAAAACTTTATTTTATTTTCTTCGTAAAACACATAAACAAATCCCCCCCCCCCCCCACACACACACAAAAAGTTGTTACTGGGTTAGGATATTGCATTTGTTCTGTACATACATGCATACTTAGTTTTATATACATACCCTACCCACCCCACCCTACCCTAGCATACCCTACCCTACCCCACAACCCCACCCCACCCCATCCCAAAACAACCCCAATCCACCCCCAACCCAACCCCATCCCACCACTCCCCACCTTACCCGACCTCACCCAAGCCCACCCCACCCCACCCCACAACCCCACCACACCCCATCACACCCCACACCCCACCCCACCACAAATTCCACCCCATCCCACCCGACTCCTAACCCATTCCACCCCACCCTACCCCACACCAGCACACCCCACCCTACCCCACCCATGCCACCACCATCCTAACCATACTGAAAAAAAAAAACCCGTCCATAATGCCATTAGGCATTTTTCTTGTTATGGTATATTTTGCAAATGCAAAAGCTACTCACATTTTTCAGCAAAAACACCCATGTATAAGATATTGTTCTTGCTGCAGTGATTAACATTTTGACCACTTAGGAGAGCATTTAGCACTGAACTGCTATTAAACATGTTCTCTTATTCCATGTGTTGCATGATCAAACAGATTAGCAATTTATGTGTCTCTAGTGAGATGAAACCCAGACCCCGCTGCTTAAAGGTTAGACTCGGTGTCCTGAGGCCATGCACTTCATGTAACCATTGGATGATAAAGTAGATTAAGAATTTATGTGCCTCTAGTGAGATTAAACCCTGCCTAAAGGTCAGACGCCGGCCTCAGTGGCTCAGTCGGATGCGCGTCTGACTGGTTGATCAGGAGGACGCGGGTTCGACTCCCGCCGGGGTCGGCAACATTCTTTCGTGGAGATTGATCATGAAATATTTTCTACGGTCATTCTCTCCCTTCCGCTGATTTAAGAAGGGCAGTTGTCAGTTTCTGGCGAAAGAATGTGCACTGTACTGGTTAACCGCCTACGTATAAGCCTGCCCA
The DNA here is from genome assembly GCA_963580285.1 of Lucinisca nassula. Taxonomy (NCBI): domain Eukaryota; kingdom Metazoa; phylum Mollusca; class Bivalvia; order Lucinida; family Lucinidae; genus Lucinisca; species Lucinisca nassula. The sequence continues at coordinate 10,334,278 of OY757013.1, forward strand.
GGAAAGTGTTGATAGGTAGACTGACCGGCTCAAAAATGACCTAAATAGTGTTGACTGGGCCGTAAAACTCCAATACAAACAAACAAACTAAAGGTCAGACTCAGTGTCCTGAGGCCATGCACTTCATGTAACCATTGGATACCTACTTATATAGAAAAAATGACCATTCTATATAATCTGTATATTTTTGGGATCCATCTTTCAATCTTGTTATATTCAAATCTGTCATAACCCTTAAAATGCCAATCACAACAATTGTCATCTGCTTTGACGTTTGCTGGTAACTTTAACTCTTATCTTGCTGTTCACGACAATCCCTATCTTTGGAAACAGTGCAGATCCATCTGATCAGGATCTACACTGTTTGACATTCAGTTTAAATATTTGTAAGAATAAATTACATCAAGTAATCTGATTGGTTTTAAGTCAGAAATGGGTGTGGCTAAACTGAATATTCAGCATGAGAAGAGTTAAAAGTCATTTTTACAAACAGTATGGACCCAGATTAGACTGCTTCTCTAGAAACTGTCTGGCCAGGTTCCAATCTGTTTGCCCTGTATGCAAAAATATGTTTGAAAAGTTTGCAAGAATATGCAGCAAACAACATAAACAGACAACATTTTCAGATCTAGTTATATGTGACATCTTAAGGGTTAAGTTTATTTTCTCTTTTCTCCAATTTGATGAAAACCCTGATATAAAAGGGTGACTCTGTTTTAAGGAAGAAAATGCTTATTTATTAACAGAATACAGCTGTATCTGGGCCCAGGGGTCTGGCAGTTGGTGACCCTGTGACCAGTATTGGTGGCTGTCAGGTGACAAATATTCGTGACTGGAATGGTTGTCTGGCTCAGAGTATGAGAGAACCGTCCTGTGGTAACTGTGTACCAGTCAGTATGATTAATGAACTTGATACAGCCAGAAAGAAGAAACTTGGTAAGAATTAATCAAATGCTTTAAGGGGAATGGATACACTTTTCTTGGAGGCAGCACCTTTAATATTTTTAGTTCCTGAGGACGACCAATCAAAGTATTTAATATTATGTATTCATTCAAATTTACAAACTGAATGACAAACAGTATAGATCCTGATCAGATGACTTCTTCAGTGGTATCCATGCATTTTCAAAAATACTAAAACAATAATTATTATATCTTTGACGCACAAACAGTTTTATTACATTTATTTTTCGCAATAATTCTTCACTATCTCCGACATTTCGGCTTTTTACAGCCTTTATCAGGGAATTATGTCTCCCCCGAAAAAATTTTTTTCGGAGAGACATATTGTTTTTCCCCCGGGCGTCTGTCTGTCCGTCTGTCTGTCTGTCCGTCTGTCCGTCTGTCACACTTTCGTGTCCGCTCTGTAACTTGAAAACCATTAGAGCTATCCTCACGAAACTTCGTATAAATATTAATCAGCATTAGACGACGTGCAGTGCGCAAGAACCATAACTCTCGCATTTATACTTTTTGAATTATCTCCCTTGGAAGTTTGTTGGTATGTATATATGTATGGGCAAATCGTGTCCTGTCAATAACTTTCTTATTTTTTGATGGATTTTAAAATTACTCAGCAGAAATATTAACAACCATAAGACGATGTGTGGTGCGCATGAGGCAGGTCGGTACCTCAAAGGTCAAGGTCATACTTAGAGGTCAAAGGTCAAAAAAGGGGCCTTTTTTTCGTATTTGGTCAATAACTTTCTTATTTTGAGATGGACTTTAAAATTACTTGGCATAATTATTAACAACCATAAGACGATGTGTGGTGGGCATGAGGCAGGTCGGTACCTCAAAGGTCAAGGTCATACTTAGAGGTCAAAGGTCAAAAAAGGGGCCTTTTTTTCGTATTTGGTCAATAACTTTCTTATTTTGAGATGGATTTTATAATTACTTGGCATAATTATTAACAACCATAAGACGATGTGTGGTGCGCATGAGGCAGGTCGGTTCCTCAAAGGTCAAGGTCAAGGTCATACTTAGAGGTCAAAGGTAAAAAAAGGGGCCTTTTTTTCGTATTTGGTCAATAACTTTCTAATTTTGAGATGGATTTTAAAATTACTTGGCATAATTATTAACAATCATGAGACGATGTGTGGTGCACATGAGGCAGGTCGGTACCTCAAAGGTCAAGGTCATACTTAGAGGTCAAAGGTCAAAAAGTGGGCCTTTTTTTCGTATTTGGTCAATAACTTTCTTATTTTGAGATGGATTTTGAAATCACATGGCAGAAATGTGAACCAATATAAGGCGATGTGTTGCGCGCATGACCCAGGTTGGTACCTCAAAGGTCAAGGTCATACTTAGAGGTCAAAGGTAAAAAAAGGGGCCTTTTTTTCGGGTTTTGTCAATAACTTGCCTATTTTTAAATAGAATTTGAAGTTACTTGGCAAACATGTTAACTATCATGGGACGATGTGTTGCATGCATGATTCAGTTTGGTACCTAAAATGTCAAGGTCATACATAGAGGTCAAAGGTAAAAAAGGGGCCTTTTTTCGTGTTTGGTCAATAACTTTCTTATTTTTAGATGGATTTTGAAATTGCTAGGCAGAAATGTTAACCACCATGAGATGATGTGTTGCACGCATGACCCAGTTTAATACCTGAAAGGTCAAGGTCATACATAGAGGTTAAAGGTAAAAAAAGGGCCTTTTTTTGTTTTCTGTCAATAACTTTCTTATTATGCCCCCAACTTTGAAAAAGTTTGAGGAGCATATTGGTTCTGGTTCGTTCGTCCGTCCATTACGCTTTTGATGCATAGCATAACTAAAGAACCATGTATGCTAGGGTTTTGAAATTTCATATATGGATTCCTCATGGAAAATTAGCTGACGCGTATTTTTTTTCTCGTCCGGATTATGCCCCTTTCAAGAGTTATTGCCCTTTGATTTTTTTTTTTTTTTAATAAAATCTTGTCAGCAAGATATCTCAAAAACTATTGGAGCTAGAGCCTTGAAAGTTGGTGATTATATTGATGGTGATGAGTAGATGAACTGATTAACTTTTGACAAAATTCCGAAAAATACTTTGTGAGTTATGGCCCTTTGTCATTTTGGTAATTTGTGCCCATTGTAATGTATGCTAAAAGTGATGCATAGCATAACTTTAGAACCATGTATGCTAGGGTTTTGAAATTTCATATATGGATTCCTCATGGTAAATTAGCTGACACATATTTTTTTTCTCGTTCGGAATATGCCCCTTTCAAGAGTTATTGCCCTTTGAAATTTTTTTAATAAAATCTTGTCAGCAAGATATCTCAAAAACTATTGGAGCTAGAGCCTTGAAAGTTGGTGAATAGATTGTTGGTGATGAGTAGATGAACAGATTAACTTATGACAAAATTCCGAAAAATACTTTGTGAGTTATGGCCCTTTGTCATTTTGGTAATTTGTGCCCATTGTAATGTATGCTAAAAGTGATGCATAGTATAACTTTAGAACGGTGTATGCTATAATTTTGAAATTTCATATATGCATTTCTGATGGAAAATAAGGTGACGCGTATTTTTTTTCTCGTCCGGATTATGCCCCTTTCAAGAGTTATTGCCCTTTGAATTTTTTTTAATAAAATCTTGTCAGCAAGATATCTCAAAAATATTGGAGCTAGAGGCTTGAAAGTTGGTGAATATATTGGTGGTGATGAGTAGATGAACTGATTAACTTTTGACAAAATTCCAAAAAATACTTTGTGAGTTATGGCCCTTTGTCATTTTGGTAATTTGTGCCCATTGTAATGTATGCTAAAGTGATGCATAGCATAACTTTAGAACCGTGTATGCTAGGGTTTTGAAATTTCATATATGGGTTCCTCATCAAAAATTAGCTGACGCGTATTTTTTTTCTCGTCCGGATTATGCCCCTTTCAAGAGTTATTGCCCTTTGAAATTTTTTAATAAAATCTTGTCAGCCAAATATCTCAAACACTATTGGAGCTAGAGCCTTGAAAGTTGTTAGTATATTGGTGGTGATGAGTATATGAACTGATTAACTTTTGACAAAATTCCGAAAAATACTTTGCGAGTGATGGCCCTTTGTCATTTTGGTAATTTGTGCCCATTGTAATGAATCCTAAAAGTGATGCATAGCATAACTTTAGAACTGTGTATGCTATGGTTTTGAAATTTCATATATGCATTCCTAATGGAAAATAAGCTGACACATATTTTTTTCTCATCCGGATTATGCCCCTTTCAAGAGTTATTGCCCTTTGAATTTTTTTTAATAAAATCTTGTCAGCAAGATACCTCAAAAACTGTTGGAGCTAGAGGCTTGAAAGTTGGACCATGAGTCATGTGCAAGACCAAGGTCCATACCTCCAATGTCAAGGTCATACCTAGAGGTCAAAGGTAAAAAAAAGGACAGTCAATAACTTCCTTATTCTTTGATGGATTATGAAATTACTTGGCAGAAATGTTAACCATCATGAGACGATGTGTTGTACCGCAAAGGTCAAGGCCATACTTAGAAGTCAAAGGTTAAAAAGTGCTTTTTTTGTTTACGGCCAATAACTTTTCAATTTTTCTATGAACATTTTGAAAGTTACTATGCAGAAATGTTCATCTTCATTAGATGATGTGTTGCACACAAGACCCAGCTCAATACCTCCAATGTCAAGGTTATACTTAGCAGTCAAAAACGGGGGAGACATCTGTGTTTTTGTAGAAAAACAAATTCTAGTTGTTCTTTCAAGCTATCACATATTTTTTCAGTTCATCTTTCCACCATATTGAACCTCGGATTCAATTTGGTGGAAAGATGAATTGGAAAAATATGTGATAGCTTGAAAGAACAATTCCCTGATAAAGGCTGTAAAAAGCCGAAACGTCGGAGATAGTGAAGAATTATTGCGAAAAATAATTATTATATGCATTAAACTCGCTATCATATAACATTACTGTTATTTAGTGGATAACGTCATGTTATAAATGACCACACATGTAATAACATGGTCACTGGTGTGTCTTGTTTAATAAATTTCATATGAATAACCTTTCAGTTAAGTTCCTTTATTGTAACATGGATTTGGATGGATGGATAAATATTAATAGCTTATATAGACAAATGACGATTTATGATTAAAAAATTTATATGCATATTGTATCGAAAAAATGGCAATAAATATTCATTTTTAGCTCACCTGGGCCGAAGGCTCCAGGGGAGCTTATAGCATAGTGGCTCCTCCGTCGTCCGTCCGTCCACACTTTTGAGCAGCTATATCTCTGCAGCCTGCAGGCTGATCTCAATCATTTCTCATCTGTAGCATGCCTCTGGTGGGGCATTGATGACATAAGCTTTTTTTTTTGAAATTGCATGAAAACTTTGGTTGCTATGGCAATCACAAGGTCCCATAGACTTACAATGGGAAAATGCTTGTCATCACCATAGCCCCTTCTGTTTTGATCCGATCTTTCTGAAACTTATATATAAGGTGGCTGGGGATGAAACCTTGGATGAGTTCGAAAACCAGCCAAGTCGGCTCATTTATCATAGAGTTACGTCCCTTTGATTGCTGAGAATACCGATTTTTGACCGTGTCATCACCATAGCCCCTTCACTTTTGATCGGATCTTTCTGAAACTTATATGTAAGGTGGTTGGGGATAAAATCTCGGATGAGTTCGAAAACCGACCAAGTCGGCCCATTTATCGTAGAGTAACGTCCCTTTGATTGCTGAAAATGCTGATTTTTGACCTTGTCATCACCGTAGCCCTTTCAGTTTTGATCGAATCTTTCTGAAACTTACATGTAACGTGGCTGGGGATAAAATCTCGGATTAGTTCTAAAACCAGCCAAGTTGGTTCATTTATCGCAGAGTAACGTCCCTTTGGTCGCTGAAAATGCCGATTTTTAGCTCACCTGTCACGTTGTGACAAGGTGAGCTTTTGTGATCACTTTTTGTCCATCGTCCGTCGTGCATCCGTCCGTGCGTCCGTAAACAATTTCAAATAAGTATATTTCTAATACCCCATGGCCAATCTTGATCAAATTTCATGTGAAGCATCATCAGGTAGGGGGAAAGGCTGCATAAGGTTTTTGGGCGGATCAGATTGGATTCTGGTTGCCATGGCAACATATAGCTCCCACTGACTTATAATGGGAAAAATTTAAAAAATCTTCTTCTCTGAAACCACAGGGCCCAGAGCTTAAATATTAAGCTTGTAACAATGTTAAGTGGTCACCTACGTAAATCCTGCCAATCATGCCCCTGGGGTCCAAATTGGCCACACCCCGGGGCCCCTTAGCTCCCATAGACTCATAATTGAAAAAAAGCTTCAAAAATCTTCTTCTCTGAAACCACAGGGCCCAGAGCTTAGATATTTAGCATGTAGCAATGGCAAGTGGTCACTTATATAATTCCTGCCAATCATGCCCCTGGGGTCCAAATGGGCCATGCCCCGGGGCCCCTTCGCTCCCATAGACTCCTAATGGAAAAAAGGTTCGAAAATCTTCTTCTCTGAAACCACAAGGCCCAGAGCTTAGGTATTTAGCATGTAGAAATGGCAAGTGGTCACCTACATAATTCCTGCCAATCATGCCCCTGGGGTCCAAATTGGCCACGCCCCCGGGCCCCTTAGCTCCTATAGACTCATAATGGAAAAAAAAGTTTCAAAAATCTTCTCTGAAACCACAGGGTCCGGAGCTTAGATATTTAGCATGTAGCAACGAAAAGTGGTCACCTACATAATTCCTGCCAATCATGCCCATGGGGTCCAAATGGGCCACGCCCCGGGGCCCCTTCGCTCCCATAGACTCATAATGGAAAAAAGCTTCAAAAATCAACTTCTCTGAAATCACAGGACCCAGAGCTTAGATATTTAGCATGTAGCAACGGCAAGTGGTCACCTACATAATTCCTGCCAATCATGCCCCTGGGGTCCAAACGGGCCACGCCCCGGGGCCCTTTAGCTCCTATAGGCTCATAACTGAAAAAAGCTTCAAAAAGCTTCTTCTCTGAAACCACAAGGCCCAGGGCTGAGATATTTTGCATGTAGCAACAACAAGTGGTAACCTAAATAATTCCTGCCAATCATGCCCATAGGGTCCAAATGGGCCACGCCCCGGGGCCCCTTCGCTCCCATAGACTCATAATGGAAAAAAGCTTCAAAAATCTTCTTCTCCGAAGCTATAAGGCCCAGAGCTTAGATATTGACTGTAGCAATGTCAAGTGGTCTCTTATACTGATAATTTTTGGTACACAGGTGAGCGATATAGGGCCATTGGGCCCTCTTGTTGACCTTGTCATCACCGTAGCCCTTTCAGTTTTGATTGGATCTTTCTGAAACTTATATGTAAGGTGGCTGGGGACAAAACCTCGGATGAGTTCGAATACCTGCCAAGGTGGCCTATTTATCATAGAGTAAGGTCCTTTTGATTGCTGAAAATGTTGATTTTTGACCTTGTCATCACAGAATCCCCTTCAGTTTTGATCGGCTCTTTCTGAAACTTATATGTAAGGTGACTGGGGATAAAACCTCGGATAAGTTCGAAAACCGGCCAAGTCGCCCCATTTACTATATAGTTATGTCCCTTTGATGGCTGAAAATGTCGATTTTTGACCTTGTCATCACAGAATCCCCTTCAGTTTTAATTGGATCTTTCTGAAACTTATATGTAAGGTGACTGGGGATAAAACCTTGGATAAGTTCGAAAACCGGCCAAGTCGCCCCATTTACTATATAGTTATGTCCCTTTGATGGCTGAAAATGTCGATTTTTGACCTTGTCATCACCATAGCCCCTTAAGTTTTAATTGGATCTTTCTGAAACTTATATGTAAGGTGACTGGGGATAAAACCTAGGATGAATTCGAATACCGGCCAAGTTGGCCCATTTATCATAGATTTACGTCCCTTTGATTGCTGAAAATGACGATTTTTAGCTCGTCTGTTTTTTGAAAAAAAACTTTCGAGCTATTGTCATCACTCCGGCGTCTGCGTAGTCGTCCTGCGTCGTCCTTCGTCGTCCTGCGTCGTTCCAAAAAAACTTAACCTTGGCTATAACTTAAAAAGTATTAGACCTAGCCTCATGAAACTTCATACACACACTCATCATCACAAGAGCTACATTTTGACCAAGGACCATAACAACATTGTTGATTTTGGCTGAATTATCTCCCCTTTTCCAATTTTTTTCTGAAACACATTTTTTGCTCTCATTTTAATACTATTCACAACAGAGCCTTCAAACTTCACATGAATGTTCCTTGGGACAAGACCTTTTCAGTGATACCACACTTTTTGATCTGTGACCTTGACCTTTGAACTTTGACCTATTTTTCGAAAATTTAACCGAAAACCTTAACCTTGACCATATTTCCAAAAGTATTTGGCCTACCTTCATGAAACTTCATACACATACTCACCATCACAAGAGCTACATTCCCTACAAGTTTTATAACTCCATCTTGCAATTTGATTGAATTATCTTCCCTTTTCTCTCCATTTTTTTTTAAATTGTTTTTGTCTCTTATTTCAATACTATTCACAACAGAGCCTTCCAACTTCACATGAATGTTCCTTGGGACAAGACCTTTTCAGTCATACCACGCTTTTTGACCTGTGACCTTGACCTTTGAACTTTGACCTATTTTTCGAAAAATTAACCAAAAAACTTAACCTTGACCATATTTCCAAAAGTATTTGGCCTACCTTCATGAAACTTCATACACATACTCATTATCACAAGAGCTACATTCCCTACAAGTTTTATAACTCCATCTTGCAATTTGATTTGACTTAGAACTTTTGTTTTCTAAAAGAAACTGCAGACGAGCGTTGGCACCCGCTTGCGGTGCTCTTGTTGACCTTGTCATCACCATAGCCCCTTCAGTTTTGCTCAGATCTTTCTGAAACTTATATGTAAGGTGGCTGTGGATAAAATCTCGGATGAGTTCGAAAACAGGCCAAGTCAGCCCATTTATCATACAGTTATGTCCCTTTGATGGCTGAAAATGTTGATTTTTGACATTATCATCACCGTAGCCCCTTCAGTTTTGATCGGATTTTTCTGAAACTTATATGTGAGGTGGCTGGGGATAAAACCTCGGATGAATTTGAAAACTGGCCAAGTCGACCCATTTATCTTGGAGTAACATCCCTTTGATTGCTAAAAATGCCAAATTTTGACCTTGTCATCACTGTAGCCCCTTCAGTTTTGATCGGATCTTTCTGAAACTTATATGTAAGGTGGCTGGGAATAAAACCTTGGATGAGTTTTAATACTGGCCAAGTCGGCATATTTATCATAGAGTTACGTGCCTTTGATTGCTTAAAAATGCCTAATTTGGACCTTGTTAGCACTGCTGCCCCTTCAGTTTTGATCGGATTTTCATGAAACTTACAAACAAATAAGTCAGGCAGAAAAGCTCGGAGGAGTTTGAAAACTCGTGAGGTTTGCCTATTTGTCACAGAGTAACATCCATTTGATTGCAGCAGTTAATTGCTTATTTTTGAACTTGTCATCAACATAGCCCCATCAGTTTATATCGGATCTTCTTAGCAAGTCAGGAATAAAAGCTTGAATGAGTTTGGAAACTGGTGAGGTCAGCCTATTTATCATAGAGTTACATTCTACTTGATTTGCAGAAATTGCTTACCCTGTCATCACCATGTCCTTCCATTAATCCTTCAGTAAAGGTTGGCACTTCCTGAAACTTTGAATCTGTTAGCTCAGGTGAGCGATACAGGACCAGCTTGGTCCTCTTGTTCTATATAATCTATACATCTCTGTTTGAATGTAACTAGGCTGTTTAACTTACCGTATTCGCCCTAATTACCGCACATGCTCCAATAAGCGCACACCAAAGCTATTTTTGAAAAAATATGCATAAGCGCACACCTTACAGAAACCTCCCATTGAAGCTTTCACGGGAAATCTATAAAAAGTTACCGTTATTTCTTCAACAGTGAAGTGGGGAACAAGACAGTTCACCTGCCAATACAGTTACCCGAATGATTTGTGTGCGCTTAATAGGTCGATTTTTCACCACGATTTGTTGACACAATTTTGAAAAAACTAAGCGCACGGTGCGGTAATTAGGGCGAATACGGTACATTGTTTCAGCTTTGGACCCCAACAATAGAATTACAAAGAAGATAGGATGTACTTTTATTGATACTTGATGTTGCAGCACATTAGATGTTAACAGTGAGGATCTTGCATGAGTGTTCATGTATTATTGAATTTATTAAAAGGATTGAGGAAAAGGGGTAAAATGCGAGGCTTTGCCGAGCATTTTATGCCTTTTCCTCAACAAGTTTAATAAATGGAATAATACATGAACATGAATGCAAGATTCTATTATATGACATTTAAAGCACATTTTATTCATGATTGTTCGACAAATATGTCAATATTCCCCCATAAGTAAATGTGACGTTAAGGATGTCATACCTGTAACATTACCGAGCATATCTAATTTCCATATTTATTCCACAAGTGGATTGCTGAATTTATATTACATGGCGTTATTACATTCTCAGCCTTGACGTCATACGATAAAAAAACAAATGCAGTGCATTTTTCATTTCAACACTTACAGTGTCACCAGGGCTTTCTATTGTGTGCACATGCCACAAAATCCTCGAGGAAGCTATAAAGTAAGAACAATAGATCTTGTCTTAGTATTTGGCCTAGCATATCCATTTGTGGGAACACTGCTGCATATGTGATAAGGACTATTTAACCCTTTTTGTACCAAATTGAACCTTCCCCCTTACATATAGCCGGAGTCCATTTCAAAATTTAGGGGTATCAGGTTGTGTTTTCTTCAAACTTTATTTGGAAACTGGCTGAAAGTTAAGCAGTGTCGGCACTGATCAGATCTGGGCCTGCACTGTTTGCCAACTACCCGTTTAGGGGTTTCTGGTATAAAAAGGGTTAATTCTCATGTAGCTCAAGATAGGGTAATTAATTGAGTACTTTCCTTATTTCTAGTTTGAAGCATATGTTGGGTGTGCTTGTTTGAATTGCCTGTACAAAGTGATTCTAACTCAAACAGATACCCACAGTTCAGTAAATTCCGTATTAAGACCACCTAAAATCATACTGAACTTATCTAAAAGTTTTAGTTTTTCTTTCATTGTGTTTTCAACACCCAACATCCTCCAGCAAGAGACCCCCTTTTGGACTGTTCAAAAGTGGTCTTTAAGACCACTTTTGAACAGTCCCAATGGTGGTCTTGCTATGAGAATTTTATTGTACACGTTTTGAAGGGAAAATAAGGAAAGGTGTCTTAAATTTATTTTTGCTACTCCTTCTATGATTAGTCTTGTGTTGGTTTGTCTAATTTTCTTTTCTGAATTTCAGATCCCATATCTCAGTTTGTTGACTGCTGTAACACCACTAGTAGTACACACCTGTGTTTCATGTACCACACCAAAAACAGTCCAGATAATGTAAGTATTGTATGGCCATGCCAAACAAAAAAAGGGTCTCCCAGCATGTGTAAGAAGCCTCCATGGTTAAGCTACTCGCCTCATAAACCAGGGGTCATGGGTTTAATCCCAGGCTTCTCCAGACTTTCAGATGAGTGGTCAAACGGAGGATTCATCTCCATATGACCTTAGCTGTTGGTGGGATGTAAAACTCAAAGCACACACAAACACTCTCAGCACATGCTACCAGAAAAGACTTCCATCAGCCTTTGCATCTGCACTGTCTGATCAAAGTGTCTTCAATGTGTATTATTAGGCAGATCGAGTTGGTAAGTAGGCTAATTTTTGTAATGTCTAAGCATGGCATGATATAGGAGTCCAGTATTCTGACCTTTTGTTTGTCCGTTTGTCATTCCTTCAACATCGGAATCAGCCTTAGCTTCAACCAATATGTTCAAGTCTATATAAGAATTTAAATCACACGTGCAACATGACCCTTTTGCGAATTCTTGTTGTTTTAGCCGACCTTCGTACTTGATGGACCCTTTTCACTTGCTTTGGTCTATATTACTGGATTTACCTGTCTTGTCCACCATTTTTGTAACGAATTTGCTCCCTTTGCATTCACATACAGGAACAAATTCTTTTGAAAGAAGACCCATTGTCAGAGGTCCTCATTTTCTCATCTACAGTCTTCTGTTGCTAAAAAATAAATAATAGGGATTATCAACTAAATGATAATCCCATTTATTTGGTGCGAACAAATTGAATGGACTGTCATTAATGTGTCATGATTGCAGCTTCAGGGTGGCTTGACCTCTCATTATTTAGGTTTAAACAATGTCTGATCGCAATTTCGATCTCGTCATCCACCATGACAGTTGGTCCAGGTTACTGGACGCTTGCACCGTGTTTGTTATTCAGCAGTCAAGCGTCTTAAGGGCCAAACTATGGTTTGGCGTCTTGCGCATGCTCAGGGAAACCTTCCTTTTCCGTTTTCAAATCCAGCAAAAGAAAGTTGTATTTTTTAAGAGGAATCTAAAACTAAAAATCCAGCAAGAGAAAGTTGTCGGGACTCGGTTGAGATATATTTCATAATAAAAGAAGAAGAGGGTCTCCTTTAGCTATAATATAAGAATTTCCATTGGTTGACCTCGAACAACAATAATAATATCGGTACTTTCGTTTTGCAACCGGAAATGATAAAATGCGTTAGTGACGAGGTACAACTAAATAGGGACAAAGTGACAACTAAGACAGTTCACCGTTACCAAAATATTAGGAAAAGTGACACTACGACGGCATAAAAATCGCCATTTTAATTGCAAAATATACATGGGTGACAATGGTGGCCCTGCGAGTTTTTGGTACCTTATAAAGCTTGGGAAAAAATGTTATTATGGAAGATAAATAGTATGCAGCGAAGAAATTAAAGGGCTAAATATGATTTCGGATATAAGGACGGTCGGCAGGGAACTCTTCAGTAAAAAGAAACAAAGAACGGATATCTTTCCCGCCAGTTTCTCATTTGGTGGAGGTGAAAGCTTCGGTTTTTATTGCTAAAATTTGATCATTTTTGAACAGTTTTAAAAGCAAACTCTTTGCCAGAGGTGTGGGACTGATTGAAAATATTTCTTGTGTACATTTGGTAAGGTCATATAGCAGAATACCTTTGTTTGCACCTCCGAAAACGGCGGACCTCAGTGGAAGTGACTTCACGCCGATCGTCCTTATATATTTTGTACCACAGGGACGCCCGGTATCTGTTTATTTTGAGTGCAAATCTTGGGAATTTATCTGTAGATAGATTGTAGACAAGATGGTGGCCGATATTTACAAACTGACTGGGGAATTTCCACAGGGGTCATGACCTTTGGCACTCATTGTTTAACACTAAATTAACTTAAAATACCATATTTTAAGTAAATGCGCTTTTAGAATTTTCTTTATATTTTTGAAGGGATTATGCCTCGACTTTCGGGTATAATAGCGTCAGTTTGGGTTGTCAGAGTTAAACAGCGCAGGCATTGCGGGATAGCTTGACGGCTCGGCTGACCAGCTATGTTATTTTTAAATATGCAAATGACCATGTGTTTGTCAGATGTTAGTTTATTTATGAACACCCGACCTACTTTTGAGCCGGACATAGCCGCTTGAATCACAGGTGTGATATAGCGATATTATCGATAGTAACTTGTCAATTAAACATATATTGGGAATTCAATGACCACAAACAATATATTTTCTAAAGGTAATTTTATTGACTTTCAAAACATATTCGAAGCCACAAACCTCATCTGATTCGATATGAGTCTGCCAATATCAAGCCAGACATTGTAAAAAAAAAAAAAAAAAAAAAAAAAGTTAAAGCAGACAGAGTGGCTGGACCTTTTGACTCTTGTCCGCTATAAACTCTGCACATATCACCATTAGGTCTTGTATATTATATTGTGCAAATGGTTCAAGCTTAAGGCTGTGGTTGCCTTTTGGTAAATTCCGATATAAAAGGAAAATTTGGGCTATTACCCATCTCTCCTTTAGACTCTGATCAGCTCAGATTCAAGCTTGACGGGAAGTTTTATTTTGTTTAAGCAATGCCATTTGGTTGCAGCATAGCACGCCAGACTTTCGAGACTGTCGCTACTTTTTTGGAATTCTGGGTAGCTAGACATGTTTCTGAGGGACGATTCATATGTTATCTTGAAAGTTTCCTGCTTGGTACTAGGGAGTCCATTTTGTGGGCAATTTATAAATGCTACATGTGGTTTATCAAAGATACACTGTCACCTTCGCATCACAGCAGATATGAAGGAATTTGAACTTTGGGTACAATTTTTCAAAAAAAAAAAAAAAAAAAAAATTATGGTATTTCCGTTTCTCATGACTGGTTCTGGATGTCAAATGAGGACTTACAGCACTGCACCATTCGTGCAAGGGATTTGAACTCGGTTTTGGTGCCTACTTTGTAGGTAATGAGATAAGACCAGTGGTCCAGTGGATAATTTTTCCATCTTTGGAGCATCTTCTGTTATTTATTTTTGATATATATATAAAAAAAAAAAAAACAGTAGTGTACTGGGAACTGCACCCTGCAGTACACCACATTCTATTCAAAATTACAGACCAACCTTACCAAGTCACGGAAGGCAATGTTAATCGAGATATTTCCATGACATATTCAAAATGTAGAGTGCCGTGCACTGAACCTTGCAGTACACAACATTCTTTTCAAATCTACGGATCAACCTTACCGCTCACGGAGGGTAATGTTTAATGAGATATTTCCATTTATGTATTTATTTATTTTAATTTATGCATTTATTAAAATGTAGAGTACTGAGCACTGCACCTTGCAGTACACCACATTCTAATCACACATACCCACTCACGCAGGGTAATGTTGGATGAGATAGTTCTAATCAGATAAACAAACTAGATAAATATATACTTCATCTTTAGAATTAGTTGAGACATAACTGCCCTCCAACAATATCGTGCATCCCACTTGCAATCAATGCATCTATATGTTGCCTTGGTTGTCAAACAATATATGATGTGGAAGCCTGATGGTAGTCTAGACTTCTTTTGCCTCCGGCTCAGTGGCATTCTTGTGACAGCTGTAGAAAATAAACTAGGACTTCCAAAGCAACTTTATGCTGCACATTCCTTTAGAATTGGAAGGGCTATTAATATGGCAGCTAAGGGTATTCTAGTATAGCCATAAAAGAAATTGGTTGATGGAAAACTGGGGCGGTAACATGGTACATACGTTTTAAATTGTCTGTTACAGATATATTGCTTATCGGTGATTCCCTGGTTTCACACCTTGCTGACAGTGTATCAGCTCTCAGACCTCCAGCTAATGCAGTGATTGTTAGCTAAAATTTTTATTAGGGTAAAGCGGTGCACTGGGATCACTACGACACCGAGCTCCAATGGTTGCTGCAGTTTCATTCAACCCTTGTGATGATAATTATTCACCTCGGGGGGCAACAACCTTGTTGAGTGGTCCCAAAGCAAACTTCTTAAAGACTTTTAAAAGCTAATTTGCATACATGGCTTCAATCTATCCCGAAGCCCAAACGGTATGATCAGACATCCTCCCTAATTGTCAGTCGTGGCTGGGGGCGGACAACACTCATGAAGGGCTTAAAAAGCTGGATCAAAGGAGGGGTATAAACCAATCGGGTAGACAGCCTGCTTTAAATGTAGTGACCGAACAATCAAGCATGTGCTCAATTTCAATACAACAGGGCTATTTAAGACGGATAGGGTTCATCTCACTGCTGTGGGCAATATCATATTTTTGAATACATTTGAAGAAGTAGTCAATTTGTTACAGACCCTTCTTCCCAAATGTAAAATCCTAATATGTAGTTAGAATAACAGGACAAGGATAAAAAGGCTATATTCATAAAAATGTTGACTTGCTGAATTGGGGGACAAATTTATGTGGGGCATCATAAATTTGCTGTGGCGGAATTCAGCATTTGATAGGGGGGACGCTTTGCTTAGACAGCTGTTTGGTTGTAATGAAACTTTACGCCTTGAGCCTAGATTCCAAATACTGGTTGCTGGGAGCAAGGCTGAAGTTTGTTTCTTTCAGGACTTCTACTTGGACTGGGTGGCATCTCCTTCATGGAAGTGGTTCGCCATACCCTGAAGATTTGTTCTTGAGCCTAGATTCCGGGTACTGGTTGCTGGGAGCAGAGCTGAGGCTTGTTTCTTTCAGAACTTCTTGAACTGGGTGGCGTCTCCTTCATGGAAATGGTTCGCCATAGCCTGAGGATGTGTTCCCCCCAGGGTCATACTAAAAAATTTCTAAATTGCAAGTCATAAGTAAGGTTCGCACGTGCAGCCGGGGCTATTTGAATATATGTAATATGGGATGGATTACATGGTATGCATTGCATAATGCAGAAGATGGTATGGAATGCGTGTCATGGAATGCATTTTGGAGTGCACATTACGGAGTGCTCACTGTCAAGATTAGTTGGAGTGCATAAATTGGAGTGCACAAGAGTTGGGATAGAGTGGAGCGTACAAATAGGATGTCCACAATATCTGGATTGTTACATAATTTGGAGCGTACAGTCAGGATGTGCGCAATATTTAGAATGCTAAAAATTTGTAAAGCATACAAACAAGATGTATGCAATATTTGGAATACTTGGAGCGTACAAATAGGATGTGCGCAATATTTGGATTGTTACAAAATTTGGAGCGTACAAACAGGATGTGCGCAATATTTGGAATGTTAAAAAATTGTGGAGCGTACAAACAGGATGTACGCAATATTTGGAATACTCTGTTACAAAATTTGGAGCGTACTATAGGAAGTGCGCAATTTTTGGAATGTTACAAAATCTTGGAGCACACATTTGGAGTGTGCGCATATTTTGGAATACTCAAAATTCAAAATTGGACTGCACAATATTTTGAGTGCAAACAAATTAATAATTTGGTGCCCGTTTTCGTGCGAGCAAGGTTATATGCTGTCACTGCGTCCCCCCTTCGACCTGAATCTACTCGGTGTCCATATACTGCCAGATATTGTAGAGACTGAAAGTAAGACAACAAAACACATTATTGAAATAATGTTTTATTAAATATGTGAAAAAGGAGATAAATAAAAGTAGTTGTATCTATATATATTTTGTTGTATGAGTGAGCATCCTTAATAATAGGGATTATCAACTAAATGATAATCCCATTTATTTGGTGCGAACAAATTGAATGGACTGTCATTAATGTGTCATGATTGCAGCTTCAGGGTGGCTTGACCTCTCATTATTTAGGTTTAAACAATGTCTGATCGCAATTTCGATCTCGTCATCCACCATGACAGTTGGTCCAGGTTACTGGACGCTTGCACCGTGTTTGTTATTCAGCAGTCAAGCGTCTTAAGGGCCAAACTATGGTTTGGCGTCTTGCGCATGCTCAGGGAAACCTTCCTTTTCCGTTTTCAAATCCAGCAAAAGAAAGTTGTATTTTTTAAGAGGAATCTAAAACCCACCCACCCGCCGCTGTCGTTGTGATCTTATTGGCAGTCCGGGAATTTTATTACCTGATACTGTCTTAAGTTCTTTTCATTTCAGGCTTGTTTGGTGCCTCCTGGTGCTGAGGCTGGCATGTCCTAATTGTCAGAGATTTAAATCAGAAAGGGATACTTTAGAGTATAATGTTGAAGAGATTCTGGGCAGAGAGGAGGTGAAAATGGTAACAGACATTAACCTGAAAGTGTTGACAGGCATGATTAAAGACATTAGTAAGCAAGGAAGGAAGGAACTGACAGATGCACTGATGGAATTCATCAGGAGCACAAAAAGATTTTAAATTGCGTTGTAATATTAGTATCATGAGTTTTTCACATAGTGAAATGTACAAGTGACTTATTTAAGTACCAAGTGGCTATAGGCAGGGATAAAATGCCTTATAGATTTACAACAACAACAACAACAAATATGTTCTATAAAAGGGTTATCCTTTGGAAGCAAGGAATACACTACAGAAGTGAAAAATATGGAGTGTGCATGTTTTCTGGGCCAGACTAGCTAGTTTCGGCCAATCAGGCCTCATCAGTGACCCTCAGATATTTTCAAATTTCCACAATGGAATCAATGATCCCAAAGGACAAGAAAATATAATCTACACTATGATGTAGACTCCGGATCTGTTGTTTATGGCCACCTAATTTTATCACCGAGAGATTCTGCTGACTTTTGATCAGCTGAGCTTCGAGGTGCAATGCGGAATTCAGCATTCGATAGGGGGGACGCTTTGCTTAGACAGCTGTTTGGTTGTAATGAAACTTTACGCCTTGAGCCTAGATTCCAAATACTGGTTGCTGGGAGCAAGGCTGAAGTTTGTTTCTTTCAGGACTTCTACTTGGACTGGGTGGCATCTCCTTCATGGAAGTGGTTCGCCATACCCTGAAGATTTGTTCTTGAGCCTAGATTCCGGGTACTGGTTGCTGGGAGCAGAGCTGAGGCTTGTTTCTTTCAGAACTTCTTGAACTGGGTGGCGTCTCCTTCATGGAAATGGTTCGCCATAACCTGAGGATGTGTTCCCCCCAGGGTCATACTAAAAAATTTCTAAATTGCAAGTCATAAGTAAGGTTCGCACGTGCAGCCGGGGCTATTTGAATATATGTAATATGGGATGGATTACATGGTATGCATTGCATAATGCAGAAGATGGTATGGAATGCCTGTCATGGAATGCATTTTGGAGTGCACATTACGGAGTGCTCACTGTCAAGATTAGTTGGAGTGCATAAATTGGAGTGCACAAGAGTTGGGATAGAGTGGAGCGTACAAATAGGATGTGCGCAATATCTGGATTGTTACATAATTTGGAGCGTACAGTCAGGATGTGCGCAATATTTAGAATGCTAAAAATTTGTAAAGCATACAAACAAGATGTATGCAATATTTGGAATACTTGGAGCGTACAAATAGGATGTGCGCAATATTTGGATTGTTACAAAATTTGGAGCGTACAAACAGGATGTGCGCAATATTTGGAATGTTAAAAAATTGTGGAGCGTACAAACAGGATGTACGCAATATTTGGAATACTCTGTTACAAAATTTGGAGCGTACTATAGGAAGTGCGCAATTTTTGGAATGTTACAAAATCTTGGAGCACACATTTGGAGTGTGCGCATATTTTGGAATACTCAAAATTCAAAATTGGACTGCACAATATTTTGAGTGCAAACAAATTAATAATTTGGTGCCCGTTTTCGTGCGAGCAAGGTTATATGCTGTCACTGCGTCCCCCCTTCGACCTGAATCTACTCGGTGTCCATATACTGCCAGATATTGTAGAGACTGAAAGTAAGACAACAAAACACATTATTGAAATAATGTTTTATTAAATATTTGAAAAAGGAGATAAATAAAAGTAGTTGTATCTATATATATTTTGTTGTATGAGTGAGCATCCTTAATAAATAGATTTTTGACGAAAAAGCGGCAAAAAAGATAAAAAAAAAAAATCAACTTTAGTTTTGTTAAAAAATGTGATTTCTTTTGAAAGTAAAAAGCTATAGACATTTTTTTTTTCTCAGAAAAACTAGTAGCATATCTGCCTTATTACATGGTTAAACATTTAATGATAAGTTAACTGATGTCATCATGAATTTGGAACAACATGGCACATGAGAGCTACCCTATCCTCTAACAGATCTTGTTCTGTTTAGAATTGTCGTCTTTGATACAGTCAACATGAAATACCTTTTCATTATTTGAATCCTGTATTAACTCTTATCCTGCTGTTCACGACAACCCTTTTCTTTGCAAACTGTGTAGATCAGGATCTACACAGGTTGACATTCAGTTTATGAATTTGTAGGAATAAATTACATCAAGTAATCTGATTGGTTCAAAATCAGAAATGGGTGTGGCTTAACTGAATATTCAGCAGCTCAAGATGAGGAAGAAGTTTTGGGATGAATTTTCTTACTTTCCCATAAAAAATATTTGTTGTGGGTACTTGTTAGACTTGTCTCTTCCATGTGATTCTGACAAGTACCCACAGAATATGTTTCTTACTTTTTCATAAAAAAAACCCAGAAAAAACACACTCACACACATACGGTGTGGGTACTTGATAGACTTGTCTCTTCAAGGTGATTCTGACAAGTACCCACAAAATATGTTTCTTACTTTTTCATAAATAAAAACAAACAAACAAAAAACATGGTATGGGTATTTGATTCACTTGTCTCTTCCAGGTGATTCTGACAAGTACCCACAGATTATGTTTCGTACTTTCTCATTTAAAAAAACAACAACGTATCGTGTGGGTACTTGATAGACTTGCTTCTTCCATGTGATTCTGACAAGTACCCACAGAATATGTTTCTTACTTTCTTATTAAAAAACAACAACATATGGTGTGGGTACTTGATAGACTTCTCTCTTCCATGTGATTCTGTCAAGTACCCACAGAATACTTACTTTTTCATGAAAAAAAAAACATATGGTGTGCGTACTTGATAGACTTGTCTCTTCCAGGTGATTCTGAAAAGTACCCACAGAATATGTGTCTTTCTCATTAAAAAAAAAAGAATATGTTTCTTACTTTCTCATTAAAAAACAACAACACATGATATGGGTACTTGAAAGACTTGTCTCTTCCATGAGATTCTGACAAGTACCCACAGAATACTTAATATTTCATGAAAAAGAAAAACATGGTGTGGGTACTTGATAGACTTGTCTCTTCCATGTGATTCTGACAAGTACCCACAGAATATGTTTCTAACTTTTTCATAAAAAAACAACACAACATATGATGTGGGTACTTGATAGGCTTGTCTCTTCCAGGTGATTCTGACAAGTACCCACAGAATATGTTTCTAACTTTCTCATTAAAAATAAAACATAATTTTTTATGGTGTGGGTACTTGATAGACTTGTCTCTTCCAGGTGATTCTGACAAGTACCCACAGAATATGTTTCTAACTTTCTCATTAAAAATAAAACATAATTTTTTATGGTGTGGGTACTTGATAGACTTGTCTCTTCCATGTGATTCTGACAAGTACCCACAGAATGTTTCTTAATTTTTCTTAAAAAAAACAAAAACATATGATGTGGGTACTTGATAGGCTTGTCCCTTCCAGGTGATTCTGACAAGAACCTACAGAATATATTTTTGTCAAGAAATAAGGAAACGTCCCTTCACCCTTTTGGTACCAAATGGAATCTTCCTTCTTATATATAACAGGAGTCCATTTCAAAATTAAGAGGTCTCAGGTTTTATTCTCTTCCATATTTATTCGGAAAATGGCTGAACTTATTGCAAACAGTGTCAGCCCTGATCAGACGCCGCATTCCGTGGCGTCTGATCTGGGCCGGCACTGTTTGCCAGGGTACCCGTTTTGGGGTGGGTTAATTATCCTTACCATGAATTCTTATCTGGAACAATCATTACCCATTGTCACGAAGGTAACCTTTTTCTACCTCAGAACTATGCCTGCCTGCCAGCGAGAACCACTACAGATCGTCCGATGTGTAAGCTACAGAGTGATTGTCATAATCCTAACATAGATACTTCCTGTGTCTATCCGTCCATTGACAATCAGACCAAACTACTCAGGGTTATACATGGTCATAAACCACCATTATTGTTCCTCGGTCATCCATTAGATCTTCATTATGCAGGTAAGCTAACCCCTTATTACATTTTACCTGATGTTGCACAAAATACTTATACAGTACATCTCAGATATTACTTGGCCCCCGCCCATCGGAGCTGGAAGAAATAGATGTGCTGCATGATGCTTCCATGCACACACTAGTACTGGTGATACGCTTAGAGGATCTAAGCCTGCCCAGGCAAAGGGGTGCGAGTCAGACTGTCCATGCTTATAAACCCTATTGGTTTCATTGGGAGACAGGGCTTGAGATGTCATTTCATCTCAATGTCGAGTAAAAGTCCCACAAAATTGGAAGCAATGTCTTTAAAATGACCTTTACAGTGTTGACAGGGACGTTAAATCAAAATCAAGCTAATACTATAGTCATCCGAATATGATCAAATTTATCCGAATATGATAATTTAAAGTTTATCCAATTATTAAATTCCAGTGGACGTACTCTTAGACATCTATCAGTATTTATTACAAAAGCAGTTATAATCAGAAACTTGCAATGGAATGAATTAACACAATATATTAAACTTGTTTTGGTTATTTGTATTACAATAGATTAAACTAAGGGAAATAAATGTGTTACAACTTATCTATTTACATGGCACAAATTGCAAATTACCGTAATTCCCTGTGAAAAAAAACCCCTGCGTGTAATACAATGGCATAGAAAAATGACATTGTTTTTCTCGAAAAGTCGGCAGGTCACGAAAACCCATTACAAATACAATGTGACACTTTGAGACCCTCATAAAGTTCGTTTGACATATTAATTCATTGAATCATTCATACCATTAAAAATGCAATCAATATTCCTATCTCAGACATTCATCTTACAGCCATATTACCTTTTATTGGCACAAAAATCGTTTCCAGATTTTCCACATTTTGACAGGAAGGTATACCCAAATTTACGTAATGAACTAATTTGCTGAATCTGAATAGACTGGTCACAAAACAGTGGTTGGTTGGAAATACAGAAATTCTGCATTTTTTGAAAACTTCTAATAATAATTATAATAAAAATAATAATATTATTATTAATAATAATACTTACAGTATTAATTATGATAGTTAATGTATGTCAACAAAGTTCCAAATTGCACACGACATCGGGTTCCTTGAAGTCAGGCATGAATCACCGTTTTATTAACAGTAAAAGCAAAATGGGCTTCTTTAATTGAGTGAGATGTTTGACTCGCGCTGAGAAGGTGTTAATTATGGGATTAGCATAGAGAACGTGTGAACAACCAGAGGTGTCTAACTACGCAATCTACCTGTAGATACCTTTAATTTCTGTCAATAAAGCTATGGAGCACCTGCCTTTGAGGCATGTTGTCACAATTTTACCTTTGGAAAGAAACCTGTTTCTATCTTTCCTTGTGAAAGAAAACTGGGAAAACGCATTGTCATCTTTCATAATAAATGAATAACAGCACCCTTAAAATGTCACTTTGTCACACACCACCGTTATGGGTAAAGGGAGAAATGCCCATGCTGAAAGAGAGAAACTAACCACTATTCTATGCAGCACTATAAATGTGAGCATTGAGCTCCCTGTCGCAACCAGACACTGTCGTGATATGATTGAAAAATTGTTGAAAGCGACGTTAAACCCGAATTCACACACACACATAACCAGTCAGGCTATTTTGATAGTAGCCAATCAAAATTTGTGTACTTTCATTTTCAATCAAAATGGCATCTGAGAAAAGCATTCTGTGATACTGGGGAAAAGCATGTGCGTGTTTTAGACTGGAATATCTTTTTTTCACATATCTTGGACTCAGAATTGAGGTGCGTGTTATAGATGAGTGCGTGGTATACACAGGGAATTACGGTATGCCATCCTAAAATCATTCTGCCAATCCATTTTATTTTGCTCTCTCTAGAGCAATTAGTGCGCTTTGAATATTATTGCATGCGTAAAATATTTAAATTTTGAAATGGACTTCTGCTATATATATGGTGGAAGATTCCATTTGTTTGTATTGGAGTTTAACGGCCCAGTCAACACTATTTTAGGTCATTTTTGAACCGGTCATTTACCTAACCACACTTTCCAGAGCAGGCTTATATGTTAGCGGTTAACCAGTACAATGCACATTCTTTTGCCAGAAACTGACAACTGCCCTTCTTAAATCAGTGGAAGAGAGAGAATGACCGTAGAAGAGATTTCATGATCAATCTCCACGAAATAATGTTACCGACCCCGGCATGTATTGAACCCGCATATTTCAAGGTTACCGTCCACCACTTATTGCCAGAGTTATGTCACTATCATTTTGAGGTTATGGTCCACCAAATATTACTAACCATGACAATTTGTTGGAGGCAGGTAGTTTGAGCCATTGAGGGTTATTAATAGTGCCAGGTAAGAATATATGGAGCACATATTGTTCCCTGGTTACATTCCACAAACCCAAACAGTCAGTATATATATGCTGCATCTTACCAATTGCCACGGGCGTATAATGCCCCGCTTGCGGAGCTCTTGTTCTATATAATCTATACATGTTTCAAATCAAACAAACAAACAAATTTTTCTGTTTGAATGTAACACAGCTGCTTAACTAACATTGTTTCAGATTTGGACCCCAACAATAATACTATTATTATTAAAAAGTTAGGGTGAACTTGTATTGATACTTGATGTTGCACCACATTATACATAATGGGTTACAGTATACATGTATGATATTGTATGTTTCAGTCAGATTTGTTTGTTTGATTTGAGGTTTAATGTCCCCGTCAACACTGTAAAGGTCATTTTGGAGACGTTGCTTCCAATTTTGTGGGACTTTTACCCGACATTGAGATGAAATGACATCTCAAGCCCTGTCACCCAATGAAACCAATAGGGTTTATTAGCATGGACGGTCCGCCTCGCACTGTGGTTCCTGGACAGGCTTAGATCCTCTAAGTGGTTTACCAGTACTAGTGCGTGGGCCGGATTCAGCTCTGCGTGGAAGCATCATGAAGCCCATAAATTTTCTTCAAACCCGTATGGGGGGGGGGCGTGTTTCAGTCAGATACTCACCAGAGCTTACAAATTACTGAAGTATGAAATACTCTGTATGCATATGAAATGACTGTTCAGCATAGTAACAAGGGATGATTTTCTTTATTTCTTGTAAGAAACATATGTTGTGGGTATTTGTAAGAATCGATTCAAGGAGGGGATTCTTATAATTACCCACATCATATGGCTAAGCAGAGAAATAAGAAAAAAAAATTCCCCACATTATCTTTGTTACCATTTCGAAAACACGCCTATACAAATACATTGTAAACTTAACTGCCTAAAAATAAAAATTTTAAGCTGAAAAATTGTGATATTTTACAATATTTTAAAGCAGAAATAAGAAAATTAAGATTTACCCCTGTAAACCCCAGTTTTACTATATAAATGTGGGGTTCAAGGGGGTCAAAATTATATAGGCCTGTTTTCGTGATGTCCTTATCCAGAGTTATGCACCCATGAACTGTATTAATCGTTTGACCTAGAGTCTGAGAATGTAATAATGCCATGTATTAAATTCAGTAATCCACAAATGGATTAACTATGCAAATTAGTTATGCCCCATAACATTACAGATTTGACGTCCATAATGACGTTGTGTGTACAAATGGCAGAATATTGACATTTTTGTAAAAGATTGTGAATAAAATGTGTTTTAAATGTCATATGATAATTGGAATCTTGCACATTATTAAATTTATGTGATAGATTATTAAATTTATTAAAAAAAGTTGAGGCTTCAACTCGTTTAATAAATGAACACTCTTGTAAGATCGTCTATGTATAATGTTGTTTTATATTTCAGTGATACTCAGCAACTACATTCCAAACAACTCTCTTGTCTCATTGAATCTACCTTATGTCATAGATACATTCTGCAAGTATCCTTTTCAAGTAATACAATCCAGTTAATGTGTCATTGTTTTGTTTGTTTGATTTGAGGTTGAACGTCCCCGTCAACACTGTAATGGTCATTTTGGAGACGTTGTTTCCATTTTTCTGGGACTTTTACCCGACATTGAGATGAAATGACATCTCAAGCCCTGTCGACCAATGAAACCAATATGGTTTATAAGCATGGACGGTCCAACTCATGCACACCGCTTTTATTGTGACGTTGTATATGCCAGTAGAGGCACCTTATCCTAGTCTTGATTTTAGCTCACCAGAGTACAAGGTGCCCAAGGTGAGCTTTAGTGATTTGCCTGTGTCTGTCGTCATCATGTGTCATCTGTTGTGTGTCATCAACAATTTCTTCAAATGCCATTTCTTCCTAAGCCACTAAACCAATTTAAAAGTAATTTCACAGAAATGTTCCTTGGATGACCCTCTTCAAAAATTTCTTTAACCATTCCATTCAGATGGACAAAATGGCCACCACAGCTAGAAATAAAAAAAAATATTGACCTCTCCCCCTTAAACACTGGCTGGCTTTTGAATGTGCCTTGGGTGACCCACTACCAAAAGAGCTCAAACTGTTCTGCTCCGAGGAACAAGATGGCCACCAGTGCTACAAATAGAAAAAAACTTTAAACAGCTTCTTCTCCTTAAACACTGAATGGATTTGGAAATAGTTTCACAGGAATGTTCCTTGGGTGACCCTCTACCAAAATTGTTCAAACTGAGTTCCGTCTGTATTGGCCAAGTTTATCACTCATATGATTCGGACCACTTTTGCCATATAAATATTTTATTGCTAGTAGTTAATTTATACTACTCGTATTATGTTATTTATCAAGTAACTTCGTATTGGCCCAGTTACAGGTCCGATGTCTGCTATATTGGCCCGAGGCCAAGGGCCGAGGCCAATACAGCTGACCTAGGACCTGTAACTGGGCCAGTACAGAATTACTTGATTGATGACAATTTTATTAATTGACACCTTTCAAAAAACATGATTATTAATTGACTATCCTGTATTGATCAGAGGTCATCCGTATTAACACCAGGTCAACCAATATTAACTGAGGTCAAGTGAGGTCAAAAAATCAATAATCATGCTTTTATAATTGTGTCAATTAATAAAATTGTCATTAATCAAGTAATTTCGCATTGACCCGGTTACAGGTCCTGGGTCAGCTGTATTGGCCCTCAGCCTTCGGCCTCGGGCCAATGCAGCAGACCTCGGACCTGTACCTGGGCCAATAAGAAATTACTTTATTAATAACATTATATTATTGATTTTTTTACCTCACTTGACCTGTTGGTAATACTGATGACCTCCGACCAATACAGGATAGTCAATTAATAATAGAATACATGTATACAAGGCCAGTTGAAAGAGAACCTGTCTTTGGGGTAATTGACTGACCAGGTAAGACTGGCCTCCTTAGCTACACAGACTACCCACAGTCTGGAATTTAAGAAATATTCAGCTCTTGTGTGTGACTTCTGTAGTAATAAATCACAGTTTGGGGGTCAGTTGTAAAGTAGATCACATCACGAGCATGTAGCGCCAGTGATTTGTCTCGTTGCAACAGACCAACAAACTTTGATTTATTACTCAAGAAATCTCACACTAGAGTTGATCCATTTTGATTCTAACACTAATTCTAAAAATGTGCAGTAATTTTATGGTTTCCTTCAAACACTCCTTTTGCCATTGTTAGAAGAAATCTGGCCAACATTATTGACTCTATCACACAGCTATGTCCTTTTGTAATGTATTTATTGCGAGAAAAAAAAAATTTAACATTTGGGAGACATGGCATGAAAATGTTATGTCCAGAAACCATGTTTTCACAGGCACCATTTAATTGAAACTTCTATGTATACCGTAATGATTCTAAGTGTTGAGACAGACAGGTCTAAGCAAACAGTGATGACCCAGATCAGATCAGGATCAGTTTGATCAGGGTCTACTCTGTTTGCCATTCCCTCTGCACTTTATGGACTCCGTGCTGGATCATGAAACAAATTTGTTAAAATTTTATGAGAATTACAGCAAGTTTTGATTTTTTTTTAATTTTATGGTTCATTACCATTATTTTCCTTGACAGCTGTCAGATATCTTATATCCCTCTCCGGAGCCCTAGTCATCCTAAATGTTGTTCCATGTTACGCCCTCGATGGACAGTGGATCTGTCATTCATTTATAGAACTTACTTTGCGATCATCTGTCCCCGACCGGGAGGCAAGGGGTGCAATATACTCGCTAATTGTTTTGTTTGGGACCATTCTTACTATATTAAATATTGTTATTGCAATGTGGACCCTTTTTATAGGTTGAAGATAGCACTGTGGGATAAATGGTTCAAGTAAAGCTTGGTGCATTGTGGGTAAAAATTTTCGCTTGTTGAAAAC
Source organism: Lucinisca nassula (assembly GCA_963580285.1). Classification (NCBI taxonomy): domain Eukaryota; kingdom Metazoa; phylum Mollusca; class Bivalvia; order Lucinida; family Lucinidae; genus Lucinisca; species Lucinisca nassula. The sequence continues at coordinate 10,362,146 of OY757013.1, forward strand.
TGTCTCTAGTTGAATGAGAACAACTGGCAGGTACACGGCAAACTAATTATAGCACTGTTAGTTACAACAAGGTTTTGGATGTAACATGGTTTCAAGATGGATCTCAAAAATGTATAGATTGTATAGAAAAATGACCATAAATGGTCATTTTTCTATATAATCTATACAATTTTGTTTGGATATTACAGGGTTGTTTAACTAACACGGTTTCTGCTTTGGACCACATTACTAGTGTTATAAAGAGGCTGTGGTGCACTCACAAAAAGATATGTACGGCTTGGTTCTCAGTTCGATGTTTGAGTTTTCATTGTTGAAAATGACAGACCTGATAATGACAGATCTGGCAATGTGATGTACTTGCAGATCATATTTATTCAGTTTCAAAATGTGAATGTGTGTTTAAGGTCGATAGACACACCAGAATGATGTTTTTCAAAGCGAGACAAAAAGTGTAGACAGATAAGCTGCTTTCCTGACATTTGAACCTTTACCAAATGGGCAGCTGCTCCCAGAGGGATAAAGTTCACAGCATAAATTTTCATGGCGTAGTAATTTTCTTTGGAAATAAAACTTACACCTGTTAAGTGTCGGTTCAAGTGAAATGAGTGTATTTCCAAGAAATATAGCTCCCACAGACTTGCTGTTTGTGACGAGAGAATATTGTGCAACACCAAGAGAATTTTGTGCAAGCGGGCGCAGAACTGTTTATGGTTTAGTAGGAGTGAAGTAGTTATGCTATTATATACAACATTAGTAGGAGTGAAGTAGTTATGCTATTATATACAACATGTATTTTTGGTTAGTATATTCTTTAAAGTATCCGGGGGTGGGGGGGGGGGGGGGGCTGTTCTTGGAAGATGAAGAAATGTGTTACAGAGCATCATACCTGTCATTGGTCATGTGACTAGGCGGATTATGCATAACTTGCTTATTCTCAGGGGTTAGAGAATTGAGGAGTTTTCGGGCTAGGTAACTGCTGGCTACTGTGATTTTTTTCTGTCATGCTTCATACGAGGACTACTACTGTGGTTTTTACCCTTAAAAAGCCGAGAAAAACTGCGTCTGAAAATGTTGTTATTTTTATATTGTCTGCTGCATCTTCTTGTAAACTTTACAATCATATTTTTGCATACATGCAAACAGTGTAGACCCTGATCAGACTGCTCCTATAGGAGCAGTCTGATCTGGGTCCACACTGTTTGCAAAAATGACTTTTAAAGTTACCAGACAGTCTGATCTGGGTCCACACTGTTACCAGAAGATGACAAAGCAGACGACAATTGTTGTGATTTTCATCTTACATTTTAACCCATTGCATGCAGGTAACCCCTAAAGGGGTACCTTGGCAAACAGTGCAGGCCCAGATCAGACGCCACATTCTTTTGATCAGGGCCTGCACTATTTGCTAACAGAATTTTCCGTGAAAAATAGAATAAAATCATCAACAGATTTTTGATTAACTTGCAGGTACAGGGGCAATGTCCACATAAGTGGGCCCCCTTCCAGGTAGCTGGCTTGCTGCACGCATAGCAGATCTTACACCAGATCTCCAGGCTTGTCTATCATGAGGATCGATAGCAGAGAGCTTCCATTCTCTGCAATCTCTTTCTGTCAGCTGCTTCCAGGTCATCTTGGGCCTTCATAAAAATGAAAAAATAGGCCTACCACCCCATATATGACCAATGGACTTGTCCAACATATAGCAATGGAAGAGTTCACTAGCATACAGTGGGTAAATGGCCTAACAACAGACTTTTGCTGATGATTCTATAAATATGGTCATGACCCAGTTGTTCAAGCATCGTTTACTTAACGAGCTTGTTAGTGGTAAAAATTTTAACTGGTCCAGTAACTACAATATCTGATGCAATGGTATTTTTGCTGAAAGAAAATACTTGTAATATGTCATATTTTAAAAAATGATCAAAATTTTAACATTATGTTAACTTATTTCACTGCTGTTTTGGGGCCCAGGTTATATGTTCGTGTGCAGAAATAGTTTGTTTGATTTAAGGTTTAACCTCCCCGTCAACACAGTAAAGGTCATAAGGTCATTTTGGAGACGTTGCTTCCAATTTTGTGGGACTTTTACCAGAGATTGAGATGAAATGACATCCCAAGCCCTGTCGCCAAATGAAACCAATAGGGTGTGTGCAGAAATGAAAAATGGCAGGAAAAGGGAAGAGGAGTGTTAGAAGTAGGAGTCGAGAAAATGGGGAAGTTAAAGATGGTAGACTGGATGAAAATAAACTAGCAATATAGTGTTGGGATGACTCATTTCTCTATACGAGAAAGAAGGAGTTGAGGAAATAGGGAAGGTTGAGAAGATAGTGGACTTGATGGAAATAAACTAGCAATATAGTGTTTGGGTTAGACATTTTTCCATACGAGAAAGGAGTTGAGGAAAAAGGGAAGGTTGAGAAGATGGTGGACTGGATGGAAATTTAATGATACATCGTGCATCCTCTCCATCTTGTTCATGAGATATAAACAGAATGAGGGAATATCACCCAGTGGTTAAGAGAATTCTGTTAAAAGATGCAATTCAGACCTGGCTCATAAACTGTTCACTACTTTCTTTTTTGGGAATGATAACGTCAGCAAAAGGAAAGAACATAAATTTTTAAATGGACTACTGTTATACATGTATTTAATTGTTGTTGTAAAGTTTTAATTTTAGTCCGCTACAGTCAGGCGCATTAGCATTTCCCCACAACAGGGGCGTAAAGTTTGAGTGCTTCTGGGCTGCAAATCACAGTAGAGTTCAGCAGTATGCAAATCATGCTGATCTACCAGTACCCTCTCCTACGCAACCTAAGTAAAGTAGAAGCACTGTAATTTTGAATTTTGAATGCCAGGTCTAAATTGGGCATAAAACAACAGAGAAATCAAGGCCAATTTTGACTGCAAATCATGATTTTTCTGTCTCGCCTGAGAGCAAACTAGGTCATGTTGCTCTCGCTTAGGGCCACGTGGTTGGCTTTCAGTCTGGCTACACATGAAGTAGCCATGCAGTACCCATGATAAACAGGGTTTTTGGACATGTGGCCCCACAATCAGTACAGGATGCAGTAGCCTATCTTCTGCACTCTGGTGGGTGGATGTTGTAGGCATCGCCGTCCTTCTAGTCCAGCTTGAAGCCCTTCGTGCGCTGTGGGTCTTGATCTTTGCCGTTGGTCTAGTAGAACTCTGTCATCTCGTACTCCGGTGTTGTCCTGGTTTGAAGGAGGTAGTACTCGCTGCTTGTCATCGTCACTTGGTCGAACATCAGGTAGGCAATCCTCACGTGGCGGTCTGGTTGACCTGGGCCCTTGTAGGTTACTACGGCTACTTCAGCGTAGGTCCCGTTCTGATGCTCGAACTTGCATGCTGGAGAGAATTTGTAGTCTCTGTGTATGTACGGCACTGGGTAAATGTTGAAGCGCAGATCTTCCCCGGTGAACGGCGGTCGCTTGTAGGTGAAGACTGGAGGCGGAGGCGTCGATTCTGACATCGTCTTGGGAGGCGGTTTGGTAACTGTAGGAGACTCCCGGCAAGGCATTTTCCTGGGTGGTGGTCGGAGATCTGGTGATGGTCGGAGATGATGGGATCTCGATGGTCACAGACTTTGGCGGTGCTGTTTCTTTAAGTGGTCTCTCCATCACTGTAGGCTGCTGCTTTACTGTCTTCTTGGGACTGGCTGGAGCTGGAGTGCTCAGATACGAGTGAAGAGTAACAGTGACACTCTGAAGGCCTATGGTCACTTCAGGCACCCAATGAAGTTGGCACGACTTCAAGAAAGCCACAAGTGGCTCTGGAAGGCGATACTTTTTCAAAGAGACAAAACATTCTGAGAAAGTTGTTGACTGTTCAAGAGTTGAACACCCAAAGAGGTCATATGAATGTGAATGTATGTAAATGTATTTAGTAAAACTATGATGGCTTAAAGACTGATGGCCGGTTCACCATTGTTCTTTTGAACTCATATTTAAGTCCCTAGGAAATTCAGAGGCCAGTTGTTCAAAGCATCGTTAGCTTAACGAGCTTGTTAGTGGTCAAATTGTTAGCTGTTCTAGTAAGTACAATATCTAATACTCTGGTTCTTTTGCTGAAAAAAAATGTGAGCAGCTTTTGCAGATGCAAAAGCTGCTCACATTTTTTTCAGCAAAAATGTTAGCATACATTGTATTTACCCTATTAAATGATCCAAGTTTTTATGAAATGTTAACTAATGACATTGTTTGTTTCGAACAGTTGGCCCCTGAGCTCTGTTTGTTTTGAACAGTTGTCCCCTGAGCTCCGTTTGTTTTGAACAGTTGGCCCCTGAGCTCTGTTTGTTTTGAACAGTTGGCCCCTGAGCTCCAGATTAAAAATTAGGGATCATTTGCTGCATTGTTTTATTTATTTTGAAAAGGTATGTTGTATGCTCTCATTAGAATAAGGCGATTCTAGTGACAGGACAGCACACAACATATCTTTATGCTAAAGAACATCAGTGAAATATACCTAAATCATTCTGACCTGGTGCTCTAAATAACCCTCTGTGGTTCAAAATACCTCATGGGTCCAAAGGTGCTTGAGCAATTGAAGTTCGATGGTATATGGTGGATGATTGTATTTGATAGGACAAAATGGGGTCAATAAAAACTTCACTACCAGGGCCCAGTTGTTCAAAGCATTGTTAGCTGAAAGAGCTCGTTAGTAGTAGAAAAATCACCGGTAAATGTTCTGGTAAGCAAAATAGCTAAAACATTGCGGGGTATTTGCTGAAAAAAAATGTGAGCTGCTTTTGCATTTACAACTGGCAGGTCGTTAGTTTTGAACACCTGGCACCAGTTATTTCCTGTGACAGAATGACAACTTGATTTTTTGTGATACTTTTCTTATTGATACTCAAAACATAGGCTTATGGTTGCTGGATAGAATCGCCTTATAGAGGCAGTTCTTGTGAGTACCCACCATCTATGTCTTAGAGCAGATATAAGAAAAATATTGTATACCCCCAGTTTTACCTATGTAAAGTAGGATTTAAAGGGGTGTCCATTTCATGGACTTGTTACCATTATGTGTTTTATTTTAATCAGCCAGGTACCACAAAACTACAAGACCAGCAATGATTCAAGAGCCTGAGCATCCACTTTTGGGCTTTTTAGATACACCACACATTCTTTTAGTAGTTTTATTTGGATGAAGGAATGCACAGGACATGTTTCCTGCTGTTGTCTATAAGGGCAATTACATGTAATATTGTTGCTTTCATGTACGCAAGCCCCTTCAGAAAATTTGGTCTACTCAGGAAGGAATTTGCTTCTCAGTAGCAAATTCCTTCCTCTAAGAGTTTACCCCAATCCCCCTCCCTTCTCTCCCTCTGCTAATTCAAGAAGGGCAGTTGTCAGTTTCTGGCAAAAGAATGTGCACTGCCCTGATTAACTGCCTCTGCCTGCAGAGAAGCATGCCCAGAAAGTGTGGTTAGATAAACTGACCAGCTTGATATGACCTAAATAGTGTTGATTGGGCTGTTAAACAAAATAAAAAAAACAGTATAGAAAGAATTGCCTTTCTGGAAGGTGTATCCATTCCCAAGAAGTTTTGTATTATTCCCGTATGTAAAGTCAAGAATCCCAGGCGTCAACAAGAGGGCAGTGAAGACTGCTGCAAGAGGATGTCTGAAGGCTGATCGGGATCTCTGCCAGAAGCATGTGCCAGAAGATACCTGTTCTCCAGATGCTTATTTCTGTTTGAAATGTTTTAAACAACACCGGTCATTGTTTTAGTAATTGTAATTTATTAGTTCATCTTAAGAGATAAAGTGAATAAATTATTTTTTTGTAAAACTTTTTTTTTTATTTTCAATACAATGATCCTGTTCTATGTCTCTTAAGCCTTAAGATGTCAATAACAACAATTATCATCTGCTTTGTTGTCTGCTGGTTATTTTAAGTGTCAGTGTTGCAAACAATGTGGACCCAGATCAGACTGCTCCTCGAGGATCGCAGTCTGGTCAGGGTCCTTTTTGTTTGCTGGGATTCAAAAATGAAGTTTGCAAGAAAATGCAGCAGATAGCAGATATGTTTTCAGATGCAGTTTTTCTTGGCATCTTTTAAAAGGTTAATAGCAACATCGTTGTTTCATTTCTTTATGACCCCCCCCCCCCCCCCTCCCCCAGCACCACCACCATCATCCGGGCTTGAAGAAATAGACTGAGCTGCAGGTGCCTCCATGCAGAGGTGAAACCAGCTGCACATGAGTACTGGTAAACCGCTTATAAGGTAAAGCCTGCCTAGGCAAAGTGGAGCAAGTCAGGCTGACCTATTGGTTTCATTGAGTGGCAGGGCTAGAGATGTCATTTCATCTCGATGTCAGGTAAAAGTCCATTGGCAGCAACGTCACCAAAATGACCTAAATAGTGTAGATGGGGATATTAAACATCCATCAAACAAACATCATTTCTTTGTTAATACAGTAAAATTCCTTTATTAACCCTTGTCCTGCTGAATATTCATATACGCCACACCCACTACCGATTATCAACCAATCAGATTACTTGATGCAAATTATTGCAACAAATTCACAATCTGAATGGCAAACAATGTAGATCCTGATCAGATGGCTTCGTCAGAAGCCATCTGATCTGGATCTACATTGTTTCAAAGATAAGGCATATCCGGGATTAGCAGGACAAGGGTTAAGACCACTTTTAGGACTGTTCAAAAGTGGTCTTAAAGATCACTTTTGAACAGTCCCAAAGGTGGCCTCTGACCAGAGGACATGGTATGCAGAAAACACAAAGAAACAATAACTACAACCTTTAAAGCAGAATAAGTCTTAACCCTTGTCCTGCTGATCCCGGATATGCCTTATCTTTGAAACAATGTAGATCCAGATCAGATGGCTTCTGACGAAGCCATCTGATCAGGATCTACATTGTTTGCCAGTCAGATTGTGAATGTGTTGCAATAATTTGCATCAAATAATCTGATTGGTTGATAATCGGTAGTGGGTGTGGCATATATGAATATTCAGCAGAACAAGGGTTAAGTTTTGGTGGTCTTAATAGGGAAATTTTACTGTACTGTTTCCTGAAAGTTTGTGGAGTATTCTCACCTGTGTGAAGCGGTTATGGTATGCAGGGAAACCTCAATGTCTTGAACACTTATGGCCCAGTTACCATGGCTGGTCCCAGTTACCATGGCTGGTCCCAGTTACACTTGAGTCCCTGAGGACTTCTTCTCATGGTTCCAGATTAAGGAATGGGGATACCGTATTCGCCCTAATTACCACACCGTGCGCTTAGTTTTTTCAAAATCGTGTCATAAAATCATGGTGAAAAATCTACCTAATTAGCGCACACTTGTTACGAAAACAACAACTTCTAAGATGATGCATACTGATATTTAATGGGACGGAAAAAGATACTTAAGCATTGCCTTCACTGTTGGAAGAAATAATGGTAAGTTTTTTATAGATTTACTATGAGAGCTACAAGGGGAGATTACTGTAAAGTGTGCGCTTATGCATTTCCTTTTCAAAAATAGATTTGGTGTGCGCTTATAGGAGCATGTGCGGTATTTGGGGCGAATATGGTAATTTAGGGAGACTTGAAAAGGTATATATTGCATATACTCAATAATTGCCTCGAGATGATTCTGATCAGTAAACACAACCTCCCTTTATTTTTATGTAAGATCTAATAGATGCCCTTTATATATATGGTAAAATTCCTATTATAAGACCATCTTTGGGACCCGTTACCAGAGGACATGCTATGCAGAAAACACAGAGAATAACAGCAACCTACTGAAAAGCTTTTTAACCCTTATCTTGCTGTTCACAACAACCCCTATCTTTGCAAACAGTGTAGATCCAGATCAGATGGCTTCTTAACCCTTGTCCTGCTAATCCCGGATATGCCTTATCTTTGCAAACAGTGTAGATCCAGATCAGATGGCTTCTGAAGAAGCCATCTGATCAGGATCTACACTGTTTGACATTCAGTTTATGAATTTGTAGCAATTAATTACATCAAGTAATTTGATTGGTTGATAGACAGAAATGGGTGTGGCTTAAATGAATATTCAGCAAGAGAAGGGTTAAAGCAGAATTAGTCTTAATAAGTAAGTAAGTAAGTAAAGTCTTTATTTAAAGAGGGTTACACATTTAGCAAGAAGCTAATCTTCCATGTGGCCCTCAAATCCATTTACACTATTTACAAAGCATATATACATTAAAAACACAGATAAAGTGCAAACAAACACATATCAGCAGAATACATGTAATGATAACAAACCAAAAAAAAAAAAAAAATAAATAAATTTAACCCATTTTGTACTGAAAGAAACCTCAACTCACTCGAAGGAGTTTAGGGTACCGGGCTAAGTAGAATTTAGATGTTCATATAAGATTGGATGATCTGCAAACAGTAAAGACCCTGATCAGGTGTTGCGTTTTGCAGCATCTGATCGGGGCCTGCACCATGTACAAGTGACCTGTTTTGGCGTTTCTCTGCAAAAATGGGTTAAATCAGTAAAACAAAGTCTAAACTGGAATGAAAATATTTACAAAAAAAAAAAAAAAAAAAAAAAAGTGACAGAGTTCATCTGGTGATACCAGTTTCTTTAAGACCGTTTTAGTCACCATTCAACCATTTAACACATCTTTTATGGAAACAGTCTATCGACTGAGAGTTCTTGATGCTATCAGGTAAGGAGTTCCATATGAGGCATCCAGAGTATCTCATGGATTTTTTGAACAAAACTTTATTTGGCTTAGGTGGGACAAAACAGCCTGAACTTGCTGATCTGAGAGCTGGTATGGTTTTATTAACTTGTCTAAGTTGAAAGTTATCTGCAATGGAGGGAGGGGCCGAGCCATTATAGATCTTGAACATTAATTTTGCTTTTCGAAAGAATATTCTATCAAAAATAGACATAATTCCCAAAGTATTCATAGCTTCATTAGTATTTTCTACATTATAGTCTAATATGACACGACAAGCACGTTTTTGTAGCCTAAAAATTTTATTTTTATTGTTTTCTGATGTATTACCCCAAATGATATTACAGAAATCAATGTGTGGCTGAATATAAGATCTGTAATACTGTACTCTGTGTGAAAGAGACAGAAAATGCTTAATTTTTGACAGAAGCCAAATGCTTGAATTTATTTTCTTAGAAAGGTATTTAACATGCTCTCCCCAAGATAAGTTATGATCAATAAAGACGCCCAAGACTTTTTCATGACTCACATTACCTATAGATTCATTTTTGTAATGAAGGTTCAAGTCTTGATTTTCCATTCTTTGTCTTTTCTGAGATGTTGTAATCAGCATTAATTTAGTTTTTTCTGTATTTATTACCATTCCATTACATTTACACCAGCTGCTCAGTTTGTTTAAAGCTTCATTAAGGTTCCGCTCAATATCGGCTGTACTGCCCTGAATGTCAAACAGGGTTGTATCATCGGCATATAGCTCTGTATGTATATCGTCAGTATATAATGGCAGGTCATTAATGAAAAGGAGGAATAAAAGTGGTCCTAAAATGGAACCTTGAGGGACACCACATGATGTAGGCCTTGTGTCTGACTTCACATTACCCATTGAAACAAGCTGTTGTCTTTGTGTTAAGTATGTTTTAAACCACACAGACGTTTCTTCCGACATTCCATACAGTTTAAGTTTGGACAATAAAATTTCATGATCAACTAAATCAAATGCTTTTTTAAAATCTATCAATAAAACCCCTATGATTTTATTATTATCAAGTGCCTCAAGCCACGAATCGACCATGCTTAAGAGGGCAGTTTCACAGGAATGGTTTGGTCTAAATCCAGACTGAGTTTTATGAAGCAACTCATGCCTGTTAAGATGATGCATTAAGGTGTCATGGACATGTTTTTCAAGGATTTTTGACAGAGTCTGAAGAATTGAAATTGGACGGTAGTTGTTTATTTCTTCACAAGAGCCCTTTTTAAATAAGGGTGTGACTTTCGCTTCTTTCCACTTTTCTGGAAATGTAGAAGTTCTGACACTCTGGTTGCATATGTAAGTTATTTGATCTGCTATGTATGGTGCTGAAATTTTTAGTAGTCTGGGGCCTATGCTGTCAGTTCCTGTTGCCTTACTGACATCCAAATTCTGAAGAAATTTTAATACTTGATCGGTCTTAATAGGTGGAATACTGAATTTAGATTCTGGTGCAAGTTTTGAATTACAGAAGTTTCTTAGTTTCTCATTGCTGGAATTTTCTAGTGGTTCCTTTATTTTTGAAGCTACTGTAACAAAAAATTCATTGAAAGTATTTGCAACCTTAATTGGCTCTTCTATATGCAAATCTCCACTCTTAATTGGACCACAATTTGCTTGTTCCTGCTGACCTTTACCAGCCCCGACTTCACGAAATAATTTAAAGATACTTCCAGGATTCTGCTTATTTTGATCTATAAAAATTTCGTACTTTTCCTTTTTGGATTGCTTTATCATATTGGTCACTTTATTTCTCCAGGTCTTATATTCATCTTCATGGCCTAATCCTTTATGCCTGTCCCTTATTTTTATGGCATCCAATATTTCAGGTGTTTGCCACTTAGGTTGGGTCTTGTGCTTAACCCGATGTTGCCGTAAAGGTACATTACAATCAACTACTTCAAGGAAAAGGTCTGTCCAAGCATTTAATATATCATCAGGGTGTTCAAAAATCTTTATGATATCCCATGGAACTGATTGAAGCTCACTGATAAATTTGTTTTTGTCAAAGTTCTTAAAGGATCTATATGTTATACTATGATGTTTTGTCTTAGGTAAAGAAGAGTTCATTTTTCGTGTGAAAAATATGGGAAAATGGTCACTTAATCCTATTTTCGGGACATGGGTACATGTTACATTTTCTTTGAAATTACAGTAAATATGATCAAGTAGTGTTTCTGAACTGTTAGTTATACGTGTAGCTTCAGTGATAACTTGTGTTAGGCCAAAGGACTCTGTATAGTCTAGCCATGATGCCTTAACTTGCTGTGTTAGTAAATCCCTATTAAAGTCCCCTAAAATGTACATTTCTAGTTCTTGTTCCAGTGCTTTTTCAAGACTTTCTTCAAAAATGTCATTCCATTGCACAGGTGAATTTGGAGGTCGATACAAATGGGCAACCAAGAAAGATTTACTGTTGACTGGTTTAATTTCAATCCAAATGCACTCAAGCATGTCAATTTCTAGATCAGATCTTCTTAAACATGAGACCCCATTTTTTACATACACTAAGAGACCACCACCATTGGAATTTCGATCTTTCCTAAAAGGTTTTTGATACCCATTTATTTCAAATACTGAATCAGCATGATGAGCACTTAATTTGGTTTCACTTAAACCAAGCATATGTATTTGATTAGAGTGGGACTGTAACATGATTTGTATTTGATCTATCTTATTGCCAAGACCCTGAATATTAATGTGGCCGATCCGTAGACCTTTACCTTTCAGACCAAGATTTGTTGTGTCAAAGGAGTTCTCTGTAAGTGTTGTGTCACATACAGAACTACCGGTACATTCACTGTCAATAACATGAGACCCCATGGGAGAATTAGCTAAAACATCTGATACATTCAAAACATTGTGACACTGAGAATCTGAAATATTCTGCGTAACATCAGTCAATGTTGAAAAGTCATGAGTCGGAAAGTCGTTTTTGCATTTATCATTTCGATTTGTGTCTAAATTTGCACCAAAATGAGACAGTGAGCTGGTGTAACAATTCTCACCCAGGTCTGACAAGCTGTGTGTATTGTCATTCTGTTCTTCACTTTGGACAGCAGTCTGATCAGTGTCGCAAACACATAAACTAAAATTACAGTTAGCACATGCATCTTGAAATACATAAAATCTATTTACAATAGGTACTTCAAACTTTTGTAGATATTTCTTACATATGGCATCATAGCCCAGTTCCTATCTGTTTTCAAACCGTTTCGTTTTATGCCCATAAAAACCACAATCATGACACTGAATCTGTTGAATTTTAACCCATAACATGCCAATCACATCATGTCTTCTTTACAGTCTGCCGGTTACCTTAAAAGTCTTTTTTTATGCAAACAGTGTGGACCCAGAAGAGAGAAGCATTCTGATCTGAGTCAACACTGTTTGCCTGTATGCAAAAATAGTTTTTAAAAAGTTTGCAAAAAGATTCAGCAGACGACATTTTCAGATGTGGGTTTTCTTGGCTTCTTAAGGGTTACGTGGTCTGAATAGCAGAATTTCACTGTATATAATCCCACTATGCATCATTACCTTGCACTATGAATTGCCCATTATCCCCAGGGAACGGGCCTCCATGGCCTAGTGGTTAAGAGTGCTGACTCGTGATCATTAGGTCTCTCACCGCTGTTTTTTTCAAAAGTAACTAAGCGGGGAAAATTTTTTGTTATGCTCTGTGTGAAAATGACATTTTCATTTCACACATCTGGTTCTGCATTGCACATGGCTGCTGTCTGGTGGTACAGGGCTCTGTATTTTAACCCTTGTCCTGCTGAATATTCATATATGCCACACCTACTACCGATTATCAACCAATCAGATTACATGTAACAAATTATTACAACAAATTCACACTCTGAATGACAAACAATGTAGATCCTGATCAGATGGCTTCTTCAGAAGCCATCTGATCTGGATCTACATTGTTTCAAAGATAAGGCATATCCGGGCTCAGCAGGACAAGGGTTAAGCTCGGCTGTGTTCGAAGAAACAACGAGGTATTGTCATAGCTCTGGCGTCTTCCTCGTGCAAAAACTTGGACATTTTGTTATGTCTCTGTCATTACTGAACAAATTTACTTGAAACTCGGACTAGTAACTGTTGTTCATTATGAAATGGGGAACTCATACCTGTAGGTTAGGTAACCCTCAAAATATTTGTGGCACAGTTATGCCTCTTTTTGGACTTAGAATTTTGGGTCGTTGTCATGCAAACACTTGGACATTTTGTAATATCTCTGTCATCACTGAACATATTTACTTGAAACACGGACTAGTTGTTTGTTATGAAAAGGGGAACTCATACAAATAGGTGAGGTAACCATCAATATATTTTTGGCACAGTTATGCCCCTTTTTCGATTCAGAATTTTTGTTTAAAAATTGTTTCAAAAACTTGGACATTTTGTAATATCTCTGTCATTACTGAACATATTTACTTGAAACTCTGACTAGTAGTTCATTATGAAAAGGGGCTGCAGCTGAGCGTTGGCACCCGCATGCGGTGCTCTTGTATCTGAATACTGGCAGTAGACAGCCGCATTTTTGTATGTATATAATGAAACACATTACCACATCATTGTCAAAGGTAACATGTTTGAATTAAGGTTAAGTGTAGATAATATTTTCTTGTCCTTTGGGATCATTGATTCCATTGTTGAATTTTGAAAATATTTGAGGGTCACTGATGAGGCCTAATTGGCCGAAATTAGCTAGTCTGGCCCAGAAAACATATACACTCCATATTTTTCAGTTCTGTGGTGTATTCCTTGCTTCCAAAGGATAACCCTTTTCTAGAACATATCATCCCCGTCAACACTATTTAGGAGACACTGCTCCCAATTTTGTGGGACTTTTACCCGATATTGGGGTGAAATGACATCTCAAGCCCTGCCACCCAATGAAACCAAAAGGCTTATATCCACTGGATAGTCAGACTCACAATACTTTGCCTGGGCAGGCTTAATGCTTCTAAGCGGTTTACCAGTACTCATGTGTGGTCAGTTTCAGCTCTGGGTGGAGGCACCATGCAGCCCAATCTATTTCTCCAAGCCAAAAAGGTAACTTGTACCTCAGTGCAGTAGAGGTGTGCAACATACACCACTAACTCTTTGTAACATTGTTCAATAAAACTGTTTGGATATAACACTATAAAGATGGATACCAAAATGCTCTGGAACTTCAGAAACTCGAATGTGGATAGCTCATTTACCTCAACCTTGTTCTTGAGTCCCTAGAGAATTCATCAAATACTTCCAGATATCCATATATTTGGATATTTTAGGGAGATTTTTCTGATTTGATCTGTAAAATGTATGTTGTGTGTACTCATTAGAATCGCCTCAGTGAGGCGATTCTAATGAGAACACACCATTATTTAATATAAGATTGTTAAGATATTAAAGTGATCCCCTGTTATTCTTCATGACCTAAACTATGATTAACAAGAAAGCAGTCTGCGGGACAGCCAAATCCCCCGCCACACTTTAATAACAAGGCTCAATTTTGTGACCTTCACCTGTGACCTTGGCCTTGAGTTGGCACTGTTTATTTATGGGTTCTGCACATCAGCTCACTAAGGGGGATATTTGACCAAAGTTAAATGAAAATCCAGGGTTAAGGGAGACCTGGAACAGATACAAGATTCAAACATCCAAACTCGTGACCTTCACCTTGACCTTGAGTCTGCATGGTTTATTTAGAATTTCTGCATATCAGCTCACTGAGAGGGATATTTGACCAAAGTTTAATGAAAATCCTTCAAAGGGTGAAGGAGATATGGGGACACAAAACAAACTTGTGACCTTCAACTGTGACCTTGACCTTGAGTCAGCAGTTTTGCACATCAGCTCACTGATGGGGATATTTTACCAAAGTTTAATGAAAATCCTTCGAGGAGTAAAGGAGAAAGACACACAATTCAAACTTGTGACCTTCAAGTGTGACATTGACCTTGAGTCAGCATGGTTCATTTATGGGTTGTGCACATCAGCTCACTGAGAGGGACATTTGACCAAAGTTTAATGAAAATCCTTTGAAGCATAAAAAAGATATGGAACGGACACAAAATTCAAAGTTCAAACTTGTTACCTTCAAATGTGACCTTGACCTTGAATTGGCATGGTTCTTTTATGAGTTCTGCACATCAGCTCACTGAGGGGGATATTTGACCAAAGATGAATGAAAATCCTTCGAGGTGTAAAGGAGATATTGAATGGACACAATATGAGTCAGCATGGTTCATTTATGGGTTGTGCACACCAGCTCACTGAAGGGGATAACTGACCATCATTTAATGAAAATCCTTTGAAGGGTAAAGGAGATATGGAAGGACACTAAATTCAAAGTTTCAAACTTGTGACCTTCAAGTGTGACTGTGACCTAGAGTCGGCATCATTCATTTATGGGCTCTGCTCATCAGCTCACTGAGGGGGATAATTGACTAAAGTTTAATAAAGTTGGACTGTTTATAGAACAAGAATTACGCAGAAGGCGGCGTCGCATCTGCTGGGGGCAAAAGTCTCATGAGCCACAATCAGAACGTTATTAAATAAGAAAATTTCATTTGTAGCAGTTGATAGTTGATGTAAACTGTGTCAAAGTCACTGGACCAAACAATTTAGGCCATGGTCACCAGGTCAAGGGACTTGCCGAATCAGTACATCGAGGAGAAGCACTATGCAAGGTTTGGTGGCTGTAGGCCATTTCTTTTAGGACATATCGAACATTGACGTAAAGTGTTTTAAAGTCACTAGTGTGCATAATATTGGTCAAGGTCACCAGGTCAAGGTACCCTCAGTCAGTAAATGTAGGAGAAGCACTATGCAAGGTTTGGTGGTTGTAGGCCTTCTAGTTAAGAAGATATGAAATGTCGACCTAAAATATGTAAAAGTCAGTGGAGTGCGAAAAATAGGTCATGGTCACCGAGTCAAGGTACCTGCACAGTCAGAACATCTAGGAGAACCACTGTGCAAGATTTGGTGGTTGCAGGCCTTTTATTTGAGATCTGGAACATTGACGAAATATAGGTCAAGGTCAGCAGGTCAAGGTACCTGCAGAGTCGGTACATCTAGGAGCAGCATTATTCAAGATTTGATGGTTGTAGGCCTTTCATTTGCGGAGATCTCGAACTTCGCCGTAAAATGTGTCAAAGTCGCTGGAGCGTAAAATATAGGTCAAGGTCACCAGGTCAAGGAACCTGCAGAGTCAGTACATCTAGGAGAAGCACTAGGCAAGATTTGATGGATGTAGGCCTTTTATTTGAGAAGATCTGGAACATCGACGTAATTTGTGTCAAAGTCACTGGAGCGTAAAATATAGGTCAAGGTCACCGGGTCAAGGTGCTTGCCTAGTCAGGAGCTCAGGGTGATGTTTCATAAAGGTTTGATGGTTGTTCAGTCTTACAGTTGATTGCAATAAAAACTTCGACATAATGTCGAACTTCAACGTAATGGTCAAAGTCAATGGAGTGCAAAATTTAGGTCAAAGTCACCAGGTCAAGGTGCCTGCAAAGTCAGAAGGTCAGGGAGATGCTTCATGTAAGGTTTGATGGTAGCTGAGATTTGAAGTGGACTTAAATAAAAACTTTGATGTAAATGTCGAACTTCGACGTAAATGTTAGAAGCATCCGTGGTGTAGTGGTTACGCTACTCGCCTTGTAAACCAGGGATCGCAGGATCGATCCCGGGCTTCTCCAGACTGTTGAATGAGTCTTTAAACAGGTCCCGTCTCCGTATGGCCTTAGCTGTTGGTGGGATGTAAAACTCAAACACTCACTCGACATAACTGTTAACAGACGGATGCACGGAGGGAAAAGCGGACGCCTATGTCACGCCCTGCTACAAGCAGGTGCGACAAAAATGACCATAAATGGTTATTTTTCTATACAGTCTCTACATTTTGTTTGGATATGTAACACTGTTGTTTAATAACTAACACCGTTTCTGCTTTGAACCCATACAATAGTGTTGTAAAGAGGTGTTGTACCTATATCCTTTAACATTCTCACCCACAATGTTAAAATATCCTTTAATTTTGGAGTCCAAGCCACAATCTCCACAATTAAGCAGTGTGACTAAACTTGTAGCCACTTGTCTATGTTCCTGTCATTTTGTGGTTTTGAGGCCACACAACTATGGTAGACTAAGCCAGAACACTTAACCCATATACGCCCAGCGGCCATTTTCTGGGACATTGGCAAACACTGCAGACCCAGATCAGATGCCGCATAACGCGGCATCTGATCCGAGTCTACACTGTTTGCTTAAAGAGCATTAATTTTTGTAAAATTTGCTGCAGACAAAAACAAACCCGAAACCCCTATAATAGGAAATGGACCACTCCAAACATATCAGGTGGAAGATTCCATTGTCAAAAATGGGTTAAGGAGAAGCACCAGGTTTAGAGTTCAAGAGCCCAGTCAACAGTACTAAGTAGTGTCAAGCTGGTCAGTTTGCCTAACCACCACAGATTTATACATAAATGATAAACCCTTTCTGTACCAAATGGAATCTTCCACCTTATATACAGCACAAGTCCATTTCAAAATTTAGTGGTGTCAGGTTGTTTTTCCTTCAAAACTTATTTGGAAAATGGCTGGATGTTTTGCAAAGTGGAGACCCTGATCAGATGCGGCGTTCTGCGGCATATGATCTGTGCCTGCACTGTTTGCCAATTACCCGTTTGGGGTTTCTGGTACAAAATGTTAATCAGTATAGTGCAAATCTTACAACTGCCCTTCTTGAATCTGCAGAAGGGAGAGAATGATGTGTGCTTTTGGTGCAAACTAGCTTTGATATCATGGCATGTAGTTTTAAGGCATTATATTCCTCTGTGGACTGGCCTTGTAAACCAGTGTTGCTGAGTTTGAGTCCAGGTTTCATAAATCAATAACCTATTTTATATTAAAAATCCAAAAAAGGACACTGACTAACAGTGCAGGCCCAGATGATGCCTTCATAGATGTTCAGGACCCTCTCTGTTAGCAAAAAGTTCAGTCATTTTCTTTATACAAATTGGTTGATTCATGATATTTTTTCCTTTAATCTTTACCATTTTAGACTGGAAACCCAAACAGGGATACTAACAGTGTAGGCCTAGTTGAGGCATCTGATGGACCCTCGCTTTGCAAAAAATTTGGTCATTTTCTCAATAAAAAAATTTCTATAACTCATTTTGTACTGGAAACCCCAAAACAGTGCAGGCCCAGATCAAACGCTGCAGAATGTGGCGTCTGATCAGGGCCTACACTGCAAAAATTTTGAAGAAAACAGCCTGACACCCCTAAATTTTTTAATTACACTTGTGCTATATGGTATGTAAGGTGGAAGAACCCATTCAGCATGAAATGGGTTAAATGACTTCATACCCCTCATATGGGGGGGCTGGTTGTGTATCTTGCTTCACTAGGGGGTGGGTTCCAACTGATATTAGTATACAGTTTGGCAAGGCCTGCTGTCCTTGCAGCAGGTTAGGAATTTTTATGCCCCCTGAGAATCTTTGATTGGGGGGGGGGGGGGGGGGGGGGGGCATATAGTATTTGCCCTGTCTGTCTGTTTGTTTGTCTGTCTGTCCCTGTCTGTTTGTTTGTCTGTCTGTCCGTCACAAAAACTTTAACCTTGATCATAACTTCAAAAGTATTTGTCCTAGCCGAATGAAATTTCACACACTTATTCACTATCACAAGGGCTACATTCTGACCAAGGGTCATTTTTGGCTGAATTATCTCCCCTTGAAATTTTGCAAAAATTCCGAAATTGGCTCCCATAGGGAGCATTGGTCACCTATAGTGACAGCTCGTTTTTTTTTTCATTTTCAAGATTATTTCACTTATATCGAGACAATCATTAATCAGAGGTCGGCGAAAACTGGAGTACCCAGAGAAAAAACACCTGACCTTCCATTGCAGAACTTGGCATCTCACATGCGATCCAAGTGAGGTTTGAACCGCCAGTGGTGGGAGACCTATTGATTGAGATTCTGCTCTCTTATCCACAAGGCCACGGAGGCCTGTGCAGGTTAGTATAGAGGGAATATTTGTTACATCTTTGTTTCTGCACTTTCACTTATTTTCATCTTTCTCCCATCTGTCATTTACATCTCCTCTACTCTCTTTTCTTCCTTTCTCTGCGAGATGACACAAAATGACCCACAAGGGTTGATGTATCGTTAAACCCAAACACAAAACTTCTAATATAACCTAGCTGTTGGACAAGCATAAAACGTTAACACGTAACCGGGAGGACAGGAAATAAAACAAAATCCTTGTACAGAAAATAATATTTATTTTTGTTATTTTGATGATGATGTGAATACCTTTAGACACTTCTTGAGGTATTGAGTGTGTTTCTTAACCAAGTCTTAACAAATATCATGCCTATTTATAATAAATGGAGAGTTAAATTGTGTTATGTATTAAAAAGACTGAAAATAAAACCTTAAACAAGCTAGTACAGTAAAATTCTTATATTAAGACCACCTTTGGGACTGTTCAAAAGTGGTCTTTAAGACAACTTTTGAACAGTCCCAAAGGTTGTCTACGACCATAGGACACGGTATTCAGAAAACGCAAAGAAAGAATAAATTCAGTCGCTAAATAAGCTTTTTAAAGCAGAATAAGTCTTAATTTTAGGTGGTCTTAATAGTGGAATTTCACTGTATAAAAAAGGAGGATTTTGAAACGATTAAAAGAACTTGGCAGCATGTAATGATTCTAGTTCCCGATATAGATGAGTAACAATGATAATTAAGAGATAATTTTCCTTAATTCTTTTTAGAAACCTCTGTTGTGGGTACTTGTTAGAATTGCTCACTGAGGCAATTTTAACAAGTACCGAAAGCATAGATGTTTATTAACCCTTGTCCTGCTGAGCCCAGATGTGTCTTATCTTTCAAACAATGTAGATCCTGATCAGATGGCTTCTGAAGAAGCCATCTGATCAGGATCTTCATTGTTTGCCATTCAATTTATGAATTTGTTGCAATAATTTGCATCAAGTAATCTGATTGGTTGATAATCAGTAGTGGGTGTGGCATATTTAAATATTCAGCAGGATAGAGGTTAAAAAAAGGAAAAATCATCCTTGAACTTGTATTATCCTTGTTTTGGCTCCTTATCTGGAGCTAGATATGGGTCTTCATTCACCCTTATCCTGCTGAATAAATTAATTAAGCTGCATCTGTTTCTAACTGTCAACCAATCGAAATACTTGATAAACATTCCATTCGAATTTGCAAACAAACTGACTGACAGTGTAGATCCTGATCAGATGGTTTCTTCTTCAGAAGCCATATGATCTTGATCTACACTGTTTGCAAAGGCAGGAATTTTCCCATTCAGTTTGACAAGGGTTTTGTTGTTTATTTTGGTGGTACGACCCTTTCAAGATTATTTCACTTCTTTCAGCTGACCCTCAATCGGAGGTGGGCGAAACTGGAGTAGCAGAACTTGGTGTCTCATATTTCACTTGGGCCAGGCTCGAACCATAGGGCTGTGAGACCTAATGATTTAAGAGTCAGCGTTCTTATCCAAAAGACCACAGAGGCGCTCTTCAGAAACTGTAACGTTGTTCTTCAGAAACCTATGTTGTGGGTACTTGTTAGAATCACCTCATTGAGGTCAATCTAACAAGTAACCACAATATAAGTTTTTGAAGAGATATAAGGACAATCCTTATTGATGTATAGAAGCCTCCATGTTGTAATGGTTATGCTACTTGCCTTGAAAAGCAGGAACCACAAGATCGATCCCGGGCTTCTCCAGACTTTCGGATGAGTCTTTAAACTGTGGTCCAGTCTCCGTATGACCTTAGGTCTTGGGGAGATGTAAAATTCAAACACTCACTTATTGAGGTGATTATTGAGCATGTGCAATAATTGGGCTGGGGCACAGCATTTCCTGCAATTTATATGTGTGCCCAGCAAAGAATCAGATCAGCCTACGCATCCTTTTAGTCTGACCAGAGACTTCTCTTGCTGCATGAAGGAGCATTGGGATTTTAGCTATCCTTAGAATGCACAATGAAGACTCTGACCAGACTGCGCAGATGTGCAGGCTGAGCCAAGTCTTTGCTGGGCGCACATGTTAATTGTAGGAAATGCTGTGTTCCTGCTCAATAATAGTAAATACTATAGGTCATGTTGCTCATGCAGCTACATTTGTAGGCTCTGATCTGGCTGCTGTTAATCCTTATTCTGCTGAACAAATTGAGCCACACCAATTTCTGACTTTCAACCCATCAAATTACTTGATATAATGTTTTCATTCAAATTCACAAACTGCATGACAGTGAAGATCTTGATCAGATGGCTTCTTCAAAAGCCATCTGATCAGGATCTACACTGTTTACATTGTAGTGTTCAGCAGGATACCAGTTAAAACTGGTACAGACTTACTGTATCACTAGTAAGAGAATGCTCTCATAAAAGACAATTGTGTGTGGAACTAATCTATAAGGACGATCGGCGTGACGTCACTTCCCCTGAGGTCCGCCATTTTCGGAGGTATAAACAAAGGTATTCTGCTATATGATCTTACCAAATGTGCACAAGAAATATTTTAAATCAGTCTTCTACCTCTGACAAAGACTTACTCGATATTATTGTTCTGTATATTTCCTTTTAATTCTGATGATTGTCGATAAAATAATCACACACATTTTGCTTTAAAAACTGTTTAAAAATGATCAAATTTTAGCAATGAAAACCGAAGCTTTCACCTCCACCAAATGAGAAAAATGGCGGGAAAGATAGCCGTTCTTTGTTTCTTTTTACTGAAGAGTTCCCTGCCGACTGTCCTTATGAAAGTTATTTTATTGACCTCCAGGGAAGTAGCCTCAGGGCTCAAGTAACAAGCAAAATTGATTATTTTTCTTTTGATTCTCCTCAAAACATTGCTGTGGGTATTCACTGGACCTGCCTCAAATTGCAATTCTAATGACTACCCACACTGCTTATCCCTAAGCTATCCTCATGAGACTTCACTCGTTATCTTGTCTCTAACCCTTGTCCTGCTGAATATTTAAATATGCCACACCCACTACTGATTATCAACCAATCAGATTACTTGATGCAAATTATTGCAGCAAATTCATAAACTGGATGGCAAACAATGAAGATCCTGATCAGATGGCTTCTTCAGAAGCCATCTGATCTGGATCTTCATTGTTTGAAAGATAAGACACATCCGGGCTCAGCAGAACAAGGGTTAAGTTGAAACCCTATTTTTCTGCATGAATGAAAGTGTCTTACAGACAAAAATAAATAAACTGATGTTGATGATGATAATTTTGTAAAAATAAAAAACAAAAATTATGCACAACAATGATGGAATGATGAATGTTACCATGTCTAGCAGATTCAGAGGATCAGGTTAACCCTTATCTTGCTGTTCACGACAACCCCTATCTTTGCAAACAGTGTAGATCCAGATCAGATGGCTTCTGAAGAAGCCATCTGATCAGGATCTACACTGTTTGGCATTCAGTTTATAAATTTGTAACAAAAAATTACATCAAGTAATTTGATTGGATGATAGACAGAAATGGGTGTGGCTTAGATGAATATTCAGCAAGATAAGGGTTAACCTGATGTCTAATTAGTACTGACTATGATTTCTTTTGTTTGTTTGGAATGTAACAGCCCAGTCAACACTATTTAGGTCATATTGAGTCAGTCAGTTTACCTAACCACACTTTTCCTGGGCAGACATATATAAGCAGTTATCCAGTACAGTGCACACTCTTTTGGCAGAAACTAACAACTTCCCTTCTTGAATCAGCAGTAGGGAGAGAATTACCAGTACCTGTAGAAAAGATTTTATGATCAACTCCATGACTAAAGTGTTGTCAACCTACATTACGAAAACATGCCTATACAAATACATTGTAAACCTTACCGTGGAAAACATGAAAATTTTAAGATGAAAAATTGCGATATTTCTCTTATTTCTGCTCTAAAATATAGATTGTGGGTACTCGTTAGAACCGCCTCGAGGGCTCTAAAATATAGATTGTGGGTACTCGTTAGAACCGCCTCCTCGAGGCGGTTCTAACGAGTACCCACAATCTATATTTTAGAGCAGAAATAAGAAAAATAAGGCGTTCCCCTGTAAACCCCAGTTTCACTATATAAAAGGAGGTCAAAATTATATAGGCTTGTTTTCATGATGGACAGGTAATGAAACAGCCACCAAGGAGGCCAACACTTCTGTACTACTAGGGGCCCCCACCTATCAGGGCTTGGAGAAATAGATTGGGCTGCATGATGCTTCCATGCAGAGCTGAAACCGACGGCACATGAATACTGGTAAAATGCTTAGAGAGTCTAAGCCTGCCCAGGCTGTATGGTGCTTCCACACAGAGCTGAAACTGTCCAATTTTGAGTACTTGTGTACTGCTTAGAAGGTCAAAGCCCGCCCAGGAAAAGTTGCGTGAGTCAGACCGCTCCTTAAACCCTAGCTGTTTCTTTGGGCGATAGGGCTTGAGATGTCATTTTATCTCAACGTTCGGTAAAAGTCCCCCAAAAAATTGGTTAACGTCTCCAAAATGACCTAAATAGTATTGATGGGAACAGAAAACCATAACGCAAGCAAAAACTACTAGCAGCTGACTTATTTTTCATGTTACTTCATCTCTTACAGGGCTTATATATAATGACAGAAATATGCTTCACATGGCTGTAACTTACTTTTCAGCAAAGTTTAATAATAAAAAAGAACATCAGTATGTAACAAAAACAGCACTTCACAGTATAAAACTAGTCTTAAAAGCTATTGAACGACTCGCAAACTATACTAAACGTCTAACAACACAACGCTGCTGATATATACACAGATAAATACACAAATTTTACTATAATTCATTAATTCTAATATTTTTTTTCAATTTCATATTAAATCTTTTGATCAATGGATTTTATGAAAAACAGCCATGATAATAACACAAGCTAAATAAGAAACTAAGACATCAACACAATCTGTTGCTGTTGTTTTTTTAAGTGACAAATATATGTACAAGAACATCAGTACTGCTAACTGGAAAACAGAATATTGTACAAATGCTAAAATTCTCTAAAAGTAAAAACATAAAATGCTGCCTTTGGTGCAATATATATGGTAAGTTCTCTAATCATTCAACCATGAATACCATACTTACTCTACAAATTGAGTAACACTAATATACTAAAATTTGAACAAGTGCTTTCTAATTAATTGTTAGTGTTGGGGCAATGACATTTTTCTTTGCATATTTTGACATATCAGTATCTTCTGTATTTAAAGGAAAAAATCTCAGAATGTAAATAAGGAAGAGAAATGAGGATAATTTTGTCATAATATTCCTCCATTGAAACATAATTATGTTGTGCCAACAGGTAAGGTTGGTATTTTGTGATAATTGAAAAAGAATTTTTGTCAATTCTCCGTAAACATTACGATAACACATCCGTGCGACAGTGCAATTTTTACATCTCCAAAATGGCTACTTTTCTGACGAAAATATGTGATATTTTTCTTATTTATACTGCAAACATAGGTTGTGGGTACTCGTTAGAACCGCCTCATCAAGGCGGTTCTAACGAATACCCACAACCTATGTCTTGAAGCAGAAATAAGAAAAATATTGTTTACCCCCGTAAACCCCAGTCTTCTCTATATAAAGTGGGGTGTAAGGGGGGTGTTCATTTCACGGACTTGTTCACGTGATGAAAACCTATGTTGAGGGTATTCATCAGAACCCTTTTAAGGCAGTTCTTGTTTGTTTGAATTGGGGTTTAACATCTGCGTCAACACTATTTTAGGTCATTTTGGAGATGTTGCTTCCAATTTTGTGGGACTTTTAACTGACATTGAGGTGAAAAGACATCTCAAGCTCCCTCCAATGAAACTAGAAGGCTTATATATGCAATGGACCATCTGCCTCACTATGCTTTGCCTTGGCAGGCTTAGTCCTTCTAAGCGGTTTACCAGTACTCGCGTGTGGTCAGATTCAGCTCTGCGTGGAAGCATCATGCAGCCCACTCTATTTCTCCAAGCCCCAATGGGCGAGGGGCGAAAGATGGTTCTAATGAATAATGAATACCTAGAACAAAGGTTTATATGCCTAAATAAGGAAAACTATACTTCAATTATCACAAAATATGCACCTTATCTGTGCCATAGGGTTTCCAACAACACAATGGATAATTATCGCGTTATTCATTACTCCTCATTTTCTGGAGCTATGCTTTAATGTGTGCACATAGTTTGACACAACAAAAAATAATAGTCTTTGCCCAAAAAATGACCTTGTGGGCAATACGAGAAACGATGTCATTTGCAGCTCCATTTCAAAATAACCATAATTTCATCAAACAGGCAGTTAGAATTTTGGTGGCATTATATTATGATCTTGCAAATCAGGTGGGTGACCCCAAAATTTTATTTCAATTTTTTAGGCAAACATTGAACTCTGACTGAGTGGAATCTCATAAAGTTTTCAGTGTAGGATTTACTCAGGAAGGAATATATCCATAAATATTTTTGTCTCCCTTATCATAAAAGAAAGAGAGCAAATATTTTCCTTTAAGAGTAGGCCCCATTTTTAGATGGACTGAGGGACGGGTAAAACAATCAGGGTTCAGTTGTTCAAAACCTTGTTAGCTTAACAAGCTCTTAAGTTGTCAAATTGTTAACTGTTCTAGCAAGTACAATATCTAAAATTGTGTTATTTTTGCTAAGAAATGTGATATGCAAAAGCTACTCACATTTTTTTTTCAGCAAAAATATTAGTATATTTCCCATATTGAATGATCAATGTTCTAATGATTCATCAATTAAAAACATTGTTAGTTTTGAACAACTGGCCCCAGAAGTCA
Source organism: Lucinisca nassula (assembly GCA_963580285.1). Lineage (NCBI taxonomy): Eukaryota > Metazoa > Mollusca > Bivalvia > Lucinida > Lucinidae > Lucinisca > Lucinisca nassula. The sequence goes on from OY757013.1 coordinate 10,387,720, forward strand.
AGAAAGTGGTTTCCTTTGTGAAAAAAGGTGGAAATTATGTGTGGTGTATCCTTTATGTGGTTTATATAAAATATTGTTTAAACCCTTACCCTGACCCAGCAGTACTCTCAGTGCTTTGATTATTTACAAAAGCATGATCTTGCCAAAAATGTCTCTTACAAGCACACTTTTTCAAAAACAGTGCATTGCAATCCTTCTTGAAAATGTAAACTGCATGGTAATGAGATTTAAAAATCTCAGAAATGTATTTTAAAACATGTATATATTTCTTACTCTAAAACACACAGGAATGTTTAGTATTCAACTTGCATTGACAGACCATGCAAGACAGTAATTTCATATAATATTATTTAACCCATTTAGTACCCAATCCCCAAAACGGGTACCAGGGCAAACAGTGCAGGCCTAGATCAGACGCCGCAGAATGTGGCGTCTGATCAGGGCCTACACTGTTTGCTAAAAATTCAGTCATTTTCCAAATCAATTTTGAAGAAAAAACAACCTGACACCCCTAAATTTTGAAATGGACTACTGCTATATATAAGGAGGAAGATTCCATTTGGTACAAAAAAGGGTTAACAGTATTTGACTTCATTTACAAATCATTTATATCTACACATGTACAATCAATGTAACACATTTTACAATTTCATATATACATGTATGCATGTTTTTGAACTGTATCATGTCATTCTTTACATACAAATGCCTTCTAAAGACTTTACCCTTAAAAAGCTGATCACAACTAACAGTCTGTATTTATTTTTCAAAGAAAATAAGTATTGACATTTCATGTGAATTGTCTGCTTGGCAGATAATTCACATGAAATGTCAAGCCTGTCTTCTGCTCCAGAGTTTTCCATAGTGCTTTCTTCTCATCAAGAGCTAATCTGGGAATTTTTGTTCCATGAAAGCCACTTCTTCAGCTCTAGTTCAGAAACATTGTCCCTTTGAAAAATATCAGCTACACTATTTATTGTACCAGGTACATTCTATTTGTTCCGATTCTGTTGTCTTTGCTAGGCACACATCGTAACATACATTTTCTCGCTGATTGGCACTTGTTTGTTTTGTAAATGTAGATTTCAGCACCAAATATTTACAACACATCAATACATTGTCTTAAGAGCACTAAAATCATCCACTTGAACCTTGCTTAAATTCCTTATTAACCAATTAAGATGAATTTGCTATGGAAAAGAAATACTCATAGCTCAAAATAAGGAGTAATAAAGATAATTAAGGGATAATTATCTTAATATCTTGATAGAAATATGTTATGGGTACTAGTTAGAATTGCCAAACAAGCCTACTTACAAGTAACCACAGCATAGGTTTTAACCCTTATCATGCTCTTCACGACAACCCCTATCTTTGCAAACAGTGTAGATCCAGATCAGATGGCTTCTGAAGAAGCCATCTGATCAGGATCTACACTGTTTGGCATTCAGTTTATGAATTTGTAGCAATAAATTACATCAAGTAATTTGATTGGTTGATAGACAGAAATGGGTGTGGCTTAAATGAATATTCAGCAAGATAAGGGTTAAAGGAGAAAAAAGAGAATTCTCCCCAAAGTCTTCTGCACTCTTCCTCATCTAAAACTACCATAATTATTCTAAGTATTGAGACAGACAGGCCTAAGCAAACAGTGCAGACCCAGATCAGACTGCTCCTGAAGGAACAGTCTTTCAGGAGCAGTCTGATCAGTATCTACACTGTATGCCATTCCGTCTGCTCTTTTTGGACTCCTTGTTGGATTATGAAACAAATTTGTTAAAATTTTAGGAGAGTTACAGCAAGTCCTCAAAGTGTCCGAACTTTTATAATTGTTATGGTTCGATATTCAATCTAGCCAGTCTCCAAAACTTACTGAGCCACAGCTTGCAGGTCTTTCGTGTAGCCGTGTGGTCTGCTATCACCTCAACAATTTGGTCTATTGAATACCCTTGTATTCCGACTTTCTAAGGAGAAAATTGGAGTTTAAAAGGATAAAGATTGTTTTCTATATTCCTGCTTAAAAAGATATATTGTAGATACTCAATGGAACTGCCTCAATGAGGCAGTTCTTTTGAGGCATTTCTAATGAGTACCTACAATCCATGTTTTAATCACAACTTTTCATAAGAAAACTCAATTTCAGAGATAGAGAAGACAGAATTATCTGATATGGATGTGTTATTTAAATGAGTCGAGTTACACCCAGCTTTTTCTGGCCTTGTGGCCCCTTCATCAGGGCCCAGTTACTCAAAGCTAGTGAAACATAAATTTGTAATATTAAAACTTAATCACTGCAGATGGCACACTTGCAGACGTTAGAGCTTTGCTGAAAAAAAATTTTTAGTAGCTTTGGCTGCAATTCGTGAATATCAGTATGCTAGATATGTGGCGGTTTGCTAGCACACCCGCCCATCCGGGCTTGGAGAATTAGATTAGGCTGCATGGTGCTTCCTTACAGAGCTGCAAGCCCATCGAACTTGAATACTGGTAAACTGCTTAGAAAGTGAAGGCAATGAGCTCCTCAATGAGTCTACCCAGGAAAAGTGGTGGGTGTCGGAACACCCCTTCAACCCTAGCGGTTTCTTTGGGCAGTACGGCTCGTGATACCATTTCTTTTCAATGTCAGGTAAAAGTACCACCAAATTGGAAGCAACACTTCCAAAATGACCAAAATAGTGTTGAAAGGGACGTATTAGTTTGCCAGATTCCAACATAAAATGAGTCTTCAAGCAAATGGTGTGTTGAACTACTGAGCTCTGATGTGCAGTAACGAAAGTAAGACAAAGACCTTTATCAAGGGAACAAATAACAGATGTTGACTGTAATTTTCATACCATTTCTCCTTTACCATGAAAATGTATGATATGGGTATTCATGAGAATTACCTCAACCAGGCAGTTCCAAAGAGTACCTGTTACATGTTTTTATGTAGACCTGCAGATTATATTCAAGCTCTCCCTTCACATAAAATGGCTCAGTTCAGTAGATCGTGGAAACTGGCAAGAACTAATGAACCTGAAGCTTTGTATAAGGGAGATAACCTCTGTCAGCTTTCCTGTCAAATCAGTCCCTCGTAAAAAGGGATCTACCCTTTAAGGAAAGAATTTGCTCCTGAGGAGCAAATTCTTTCCTTTAAGGGTTGATCCTTATTGATATAGTTTGAACAATTTGACATGAGACTGGTGACCTCTGTTACCATAATTTCACACCTGACTGTATATGCATATATTCTCTCTTCGCCATTTTCCGAAGAGGTCAATATTGTTATTCAATACATAGAGGTCGGTAAATGGGTCGATATCCATGAGATGCTGAAAATTCAAGAAAAGTTTACGAAAACAACCCTATTAGGCGAAAACACTAATTTATTCGTTGCATAAAGGTTAGTCTCATGTCAAATTGCACCAGCAATATATATATAAGAGAGACAAATATATTCTTCAATGTTTTTGTTTGTTTGATTTGAGGTTTAACGTCCTAGTCAACACTGTATAGGTCATTTTGGAGACGTTGCTTCCAAGTTTGTGGGACTTTTACCCGACATTGAGATGAAATGACATCTCAAGCCCAGTCACCCAATGAAACCAATAGGGTTTATAAGCATGGACGGTCCTACTCGCACTGCTTTGCCTGGGCAGGCTTAGATCCTCTAAGCAGTTTACAGTACTCATGTGCGGTCTGATTAAGTCTGTGTGGAAGCAGTTTACCTCCCTTGAAAGCGTATACCTTCTCCTTAAACCTGAGAAAACCGCCAGTCATCCTCAATTTCAATTGTCTTCCCTGACTTTGATGATTTTACTGTTTTCACATTGAAATTTGAATCTCTGTTACTTTGGTTACTACCACCATTTACAAAATTAGTTTTTGACCTTGACCCTGAAGATGAGTTCAAAGAATTGTGGGATAGATTTTGTATGGATGATTTTGCAGATGGAGTCACTGACATATGTAGAGTGTCTGTTGAACCTGAAAAATCATCATCCTCAAATATGGGATCAAACTGAATGTATGTGGATGAACGATTTTGATTATTCTTGTTTGCTTTTCTCGTATCATTCCTATTATTATCAATAGATGAAACAATTTCGATGGGATCGACATCCGTTTGTGTCACTTTTCTGATTCTATCTGACTTTTGTCCTCCATTTTGCAATGAGGATGTTGATTTACTGTCTTTTGATTGGCTCTTTCCAGAGATCAATGGCTGTGGTTTCCCAGAATTCAATTTTGGAGATTTTCCAGCAATTCCTTTCGCCTGATCAACATCAGTGATTCCCATCCGCCTAACATCACGACCTCCTGAAGGAGACCTTGAGTCACTCAAGCTTAATGCCTCAAGTTTAGAGTTTGCACCTACAGGCAGAGCATCGTCAATTGCAAACCTGTAAGATGTGTTTCTGTTTGGAACATCTGGAATTATGCCATTTGTGTTTCTCACTGCAATTCTGTATGAATCTGCTCTACTCATAACTTCCTCATCAAAATTTAATTTTGGATTCATATCCATGGCAACACGGACTGGTCCGCTTTGCTTAGAAGCTGGTAAGCTTGGGTAACTTTTACTCTGACTGGTTGCTGCACGATATGAACTGTTACGATTTTTATTACCCGTGGCAACATGATAAGAATCAGATCTTGAATTGTCACTGTTATCATGTGAAGAATAACTTGGGAAACTTCTACGATTCTGGTCCTGAGAATTAGCACTTCTGTTAGAGTAGTTATTGCCACCATTCAATGTTTCTGACGATGAATTTATTGCATTAAACCCATTAGGACATGATCGGGATGATATCATGTGTTTGTCAAGTTCTGCTGCCTGATGTAAATTAGCAGTTTGTTCAATCTTTTGCCTAGTATCAGCTAGCAGACTTTTACCGTAAGTTGTAGAGTCTGTTGGAAGAGAGCGTCTGCTGGTATTTCTATATGATGGTTCCTTTCTTGTATCTGCTCTACTGTGTCTTTGCTTTGAATGTGATGATGAATTTGTTCCTATGGCAACTGGAGTTTTAGCACTACCCGGAGTTGATAAGTTTGAAATTTGTGTAACTTTAGTCAAATCATGTGACGAATCTAATGAGCGACGGCCTGTGGTTGTATTAAATGAAGACACTGAAGAAACTGAATTGTCTGTTCTAGAATTTGATGACACATTAGAATCTGGTGTCCTAATCCTATTTAAAGATGGCCTATTACCACTATGACCTGGTGCTGGCACACTTGTATTGCTTGGAGTCACTACAGGCCCCACCATAGCACTTCTAAAATTATTTTTATTGTCCATTTTATTATTGCTACCATTCCTATGAAGATTTGTATTAATCTGATATGTGTCATTCTCAAGCCCATTAGTAGGAGTTCGCCTAATATCCAGTAGAGAATCCAATGATCCTGATGGTGTATTGCTAACTGAAAAGTCCATCTGAGATAAGTTAGGTGAACTACAAGGACTTGACATGCTCATGTATGTTGAATTATCATTGAAGTTGAGACATTCTGAAGAAGCCAGTGAGCTTGAACTCCCAGCTGATTTCAGAGATTGCATGTCCATGTAACCATTTAACTCACCGTTTGAATTCTCAATATGACCCTGTCTATTAGCAGCTTTTTGTGAAAACACTGGACTCACAGCATACAAATTTGGTGGGGAGCCAGCATTTGATTGTCCCGCATTTGGCGTTGACTGAGCTGATGGCTTGATGACTGAGGTTGTATCATATATGGCAGTTCTGTTCTGATTTGAGTCTGGAGTCAGCTTCACATAAGCCCCTGACCTATCGGAACTATTTCTATCCCCAGACCTGGACCGAGGAGTGACAGTTATAACAGGTTGGTACTTTAATGGCAGTCCTGTTTTGGGGTCAATTTCCTGTTTACCCTTCATATTTTGACTATCTGAACTTAGCGGCACTGACAGTTTATAGCTGCTGTCTGGAGTTACAGCAGGCTGAAAGGAGTTCATATGAACCACAGAACAACTATAATTGCCTTCACTTGATGATGAGTTTGTAGGGGATGGTAATGGCATTTGCTCTGAAAACTTAGTTCCGGGGTTAAACAAATTCACAACAGGAGCAAAATTCAAAGTCTTAGGTGGTCTAGAATTGTCCTGAGTTTTCTCTGGTGTCTTAAGAATTCCTGGTGTAGGATGAGATTTATGTGACCTTGGCCAAGACCGATAACTTGCTTCACTTTGGTCCTTCACTTTTTTCTTAGAACCCTTAGGTAATGTAAGAGAATCGTATCCTTGATCAGTGCACTCTAGAGCAGATTTAGAATGCTTCAAAGATGATTCTGAAGGTGAGAAACTATCACTATTAGAAGAGTTTAAGTAACTTCCACTCTTGTGCGAAATAAATGAAAGATCAGAAGTATCCTTAAAACCCTCTACAGTTTCATTTTCATTAAAAATATAATCATCAACTTTTTCTTTACTTTTCTTCCTTGAATTTTTATATGAATTGTTTGGTGAACTCTCGTCTTCACTAGTGGAGAAAGCAACAAGTGATGGAAAGGCAGTACTGGAAATCTGAGTTTTAGTTTTGACACGAGTGAATACAGCTTCTTGATCTGATTCTGACACAGATGAATCTTGTGATGCGACTGATAAGAGTTCTGGTGGTTTAGTGGAATCAGTCAGGTCCTCACCAATTGCTATGTCTTTCTTAGAAGAGCTCCTTATCGGAGGAGCTGGGGGATTAACTTTACTTAGCACTTTAGGCTGACTGCCCCCTTTCCTTAGTCCAGCAAACTTACTGTTCTTGTCAGGTATATGAATAACACTTTCTACACTACAAACACTCTGAGAATCCTTCAAGCCAGAATATTCTTCATCATCAACTAATGTGTTTGTACTTTTCTTTAATCCACTATCGTTATGGAATGATGTATAAAATCCTTCCTGATCAATTGAATATACCGATGATTCTTCTTCTGTTCTTAGCCGTGGTTTGCCATCTGACATCATAAGATCAAGTGCCAGGATATTTTGTTTTGTCAAGCGAGACAATGACGTGAGAGTGTCAGCACTCTTTGATGTCACTTCCTCTCGCTTGGCTGCTCTAACTGCAAGACTCTGCAACCAAGCTTCTGTATCAACCTGAGTAAAATCTGATTTCGGGTTGCCGACGGAAACAGAATCACTGCTACCTGCTATAGTACTTGTCCCATCAGCAGCATAACCAGCAGTGCTGGTTCCATCTGTAACACACCTGAAACAGAAAGACGATATTTTAGCGGCTGAATTTGACCCTTTAACCCATTGCATGCAGGAAACCCCTAAAGGGGTTCCTTGTAAACAGTGCAGGTCCAGATCAGACGCCGCAGAACCCGGCGTCTGATCAGGGCCTGCACTGTTTGCTTACAGGATTTTCCGTCAAAAGTAGAATAAAAATGAAAAAATAGGCCTGGCACCTCTTAAATGATAAATGAACTTGTCTAACATATAGCAATGGAAGAGTCCACTAGCATACAATGGGTTAACCCATTTTGTACTGGAAACCCCAAAACACTTGGTTGGCAAACAGTGCAGACCCAGATCAGATGCCGCAGAATGCAGCCTCTGATCAGGGTCTACACTGTTTGGAAAATGTTCAGCCAGTTTCCAAATAGATTTTGAAGAAAACACAACCTGTCACCCCTAAATTTTGAAATGGACCCCTGCCATATATAAGGAGGAAGATTCCATTTGGAAGAAAAAGGGTTAAGCATGATGCACACATATCAGAAGACGTTTCCTACCATAAAAATCCTTCACCCTTTTTGTACCAAATGGAATCTTCCACCTTATATATAACAGGAGTCCATTTCAAAATTTAGGGATGTCAGGTTGTGTTTTCTTCAAATTTTATTTGGAAAATGGCTAAACATTTTGCAGTGTAGGCACTGATCAGATGCCGCATTCTGCGACGTCTGCATTGGGACAGCACTGTTTGCCAGGGTATCCATTTTGGCGTTTCTGGTACAAAAAGAGTTAAAATTCGGACACCTGAACAGTTTGTTGTAACCATCCTAAAATTTGAACAAGACACCTTGTCCAAGCAGAAATTCATCCAAATGATGCAGATGGAATAGCTAACAGTGCAGACCCAGATCAGATCAATCTGATCTGGGTCTGCACTGTTTGCCCAGGCCTGTCTGTCCCAAAACTTAGGACCATTTTGGTAAGTATCTTTATTATTTTTTTCTGAATTATCTCATGACAATCTGCATGAAATTCATGACACTCTGAATTCAACGTCATAAGATGTCCTCAATTTTAAGACTATATCAATAAGGTATCCCATTATAATATTAACCCTTGTCCAAGCGGTTTACCAGTTCTCGTGTCTGGTCGGTTAAATTTCAGCTCTGCGTGGAAGCATCATGCAGCCAATCGTTTTCTTCAAGCCCCAATAGGTGGGGTCCGCAAAACATGGTTTAACAGAGAAATAAGAAAATTTATCCCAAAATCATGGTTTCATTACATAAAGCCAGCCCTGGTAAGTCAGTCTTATGTAATTCTGACAGCTGATCAGGTGGTCGTAGGTTTGATACTTCAATCTTTCTTGGAAATTGATCATGAAATCTTTTCTACAGTCATTCTCTCTCTTCTGCTGATTAAATTTGTAAGTTTCCAGTGAAAATAAGTGCACTGTACTGGTAAACAGCTTATCTATATAAGCCTAGTTAGGGTAAACTGACTGGCTTGTTATGACCTAAATAGTCTTAATTAGGCTATAAAACTCAAATCAAACAAACTTCTCCTTTCACCCATTTTGTACCGAATGGAATCTGCCTCCTAACATACTGAAGGCATCCATTTCAAAATTTAGGGGTGACAGGATGTGTCATCTATAAAATTTATTTGGAAAAAAGTTGAACTTTTTGCAAACAGTGTAGGCCCTGATCAGGGCCTGCACTGTTTGCCGATTACCCATTTAGGGATTTTCGGTACAAAATGTGTTAACATGCATGAAGAACAGACAGATTGTTCTATCTTTTAGCATTTAAGACTTGCATAAACCTATTTAAATTTTACAATAATGAATTATGTCTAGACAGTAACGAACTTATTAAGCAATATTTTTTAAAACTAATAAAAAAGACAAACCATCCTCTTGGATCTGATTCAAACAGTGGAAATATAAAACTGACAGCTGATGTAATTGCCTCCTCCAATTTCAATGGTCTACCAAACTCTATATATGACATGCATGAGGATAAAGTAATAATAATCCATATTAAATATAACAATCTCTGACACAAAATCTGCCATCAGATAAAAGACACATCTGCTATTTACAAACACAAATAAATTGTAGTTTATTAAAGAAATAAAGATCTCTGCAAAGATTGGAGATTATCTTATGAAAATATTTTGATCACATACTCAAGGCAAGATCTTGTTTTTGAGACTTAACAATATTACATGTACTCGACTATTAAGCTAATAATGTCCAAGATATTTCACAGGAAACTAGTATTTACAGCATTATATGTTTGCCTAATTGTTTTCTTATCTTCCCCTGATAGATAACATTTTACTGAAAATCTTATATATTTTTTAAAAAAAACTTTGCATTTGAATCAAGAAATTAATTTGAAGAACATTTCAAGTAAAGGAACTAAGTTAATGGGATAGCATTTTACACATCTTATATTTTCAAAAAGAGCTTGAACTTTCAATCAAGACAGTTTGAACGGATTTACTGGCATTTTACACCCCCCCCCCCCCCCCCCACACACACACACATCTACACTATTAAGGTCATTTTAGAACTTTAGAGGATCTAAGCCTAAGCCTGCCCAAGGAATGTGATGCGAGTCAGCGAGTCCATGCTTATAAACCCTATTGGTTTCATTGGGCGCCAGGGCTTGAGATGTCATTTCATCTCGATGTTGGGTAAAAGTCCCACAAAATTGGAAGCAACGTCTCCAAAATGACCTTTACAGTGATGACGGGGACATTAAACTTCAAATCAAACAAAAAAACACTATTTAGGTCATTTTAGAGACGCTGCTTCTGACTTTTACCCGACATTGAGAAGAAATGACACCTAAAGCTCTACCATTCAAAAGAACCATTAAGGCTGGCTCCCACCACTTTTGCTGGGCAGGCTTAGACCTTCCAAGCTGCTTACCAGTACTCTCAGCTCTGCGCTGAAGCACCATACAGCCAATCTATTTCTCCAAGCCCCAATGGGCGGGGCACTTCAAGTAAAGGTACTTAAACATCGAAGAATACATCTTAGACATTTTTCTTCCATTTCTTAGAAGGAAGACAACTCTTTGATTTTCTGTTGTCTTTCCTGTACAGAGACCCATTCAAAAATTCTCTCTACGTAGCTTGTGTATGTTCTACTGATATGGATATACTTCAAGGGAGGCAATTCAGTTTTAAGAGGAATGAATACACATTGCAGATTTTTCTGCCATTTTTCAAAGGGAGACAACTTTTTGGACTTCCTGTTCGCTTTTTGATAAAGTCTGTCCCACAGAAAAAAGGGTCTACTCTTGAAGGAAAGAATTTGCTCCTCAGGAGCAAATTCTTTCTTTTAAACGTTGAGCCCTGTTAACATGGGAGTCAAAAATGCTTTTGCAGGAGTTGCCTCCCCTGCAGGTGTATCTATTCCCCTTAAAATATATTTATCTCCCTTGTCAACAGTGATCTACCCTAAAAGGGAAGAATCATTATTTCCTTTTAGAGATGATACCATCCCGCTGGAGGGGCCAAAACAGGAGAGTGAAGCAACTTGTTTCCCATTCTGCTGGAGGGGCCAAAACAGGAAAGTGAAGACAAATTGTTTCCCATCCCGCTGGAGGGGCCAAACAGGAAAGTGGAGCAAAATGTTTTAATTGCTTCCCATCTGGTTGGAGGGGCCAAAACAGGAAAGTGAAGCAAATTGTTTCCCATCCACCTGGAGGGGCCAAAACAGAATGTGAAGCAAATTGTTTCCCGTCCAGCTGGAGGGGCCAAAACAGGAAAGTAAAGCAAACTGTTTCCAATTCAGCTGGAGGGGCCAAAACAGTGAAATGAAGCAACTTGTTTCCCATTCCACTGGAGGGACCAAAACAGGAAAGTGAAGCAAATTGTTTCCCATCCAGCTGGAGGGGCCAAAACAGGTAAGTGAAGCAAATTGTTTCCCATCCGGCTGGAGGGGCTAAAACCGAAAAAGTGAAGCAAATTGTTTCCCGTCCAGCTGGAGGGGCCAAAACAGGTAAGTGAAGCAAATTGTTTCCCGTCCGACTGGAGGGACCAAAACAGGAAAGTGAAGCAAACTGTTTCCCATCTGACTGGAGGGGTCAAAACAGGTAAATGAAATTGTTTCCATCTGACTGGAGGGGCCAAAACAGGAAAGTGAAGCAAATTGTTTCCCATCTGGCTGGAGGGGTCAAAACAGGTAAATGAAGCAAATTGTTTCCATCTGACTGGAGGGGCCAAAACAGGAAAGTGAAGCAAATTGTTTCCCATCCGGCTGGAGGGGCCAAACCAGGAAAGTGGAATAAATTGTTTCCCATCTGGCTGGAGGGGCCAAAACAGGAAAGTGAAGCAAATTGTTTCCCGTCCACCTTGAGGGGCCAAAATAGGAAAGTGAAGCAAATAGTTTCCCATCCACCTGGAGGGACCAAAACAGGTATGTGAAGCAAATTGTTTCCCGTCCAGCTGGAGGGGACAAAACAGGAAAGTAAAGCAAACTGTTTCCCATCCAGCTGGAGGGGCCAAAACAGGAAAGTAAAACAAACTGTTTCCCATCCAGCTGGACGGGCCGAAACATGAAAGTGAAGCAAATTGTATCCCATCTTGCTAGAGGGGTCAAAACAGGTAAGTAAAGCAAATTGTTTCCCATCTGACTGGAGGGGCCAAAACAGGTAAAAGGAGCAACTGTTTCCTTTAAGACTTTACTCCTTCTTGAAGGGGATAAACTTACAGGAAAGCAAATTTTAGTCACAAAAGTCGTCACAAAAATGGCCGAAAGTGACCCTTTAGGTGCCAATCACAACAAATGTCATCTGCTTTGTCATTTGTTGATTACTTTAAAGCCTTTGTTGCAAACAGTGTGGACTCAGATTAGACTGTTCCTCTAGGAGCAGTATAATCTGGGTCTACACTGTTTGCCTGTATGCAAAAATATGTTTGAAAAGGTTGCAAGAAGATTCAGCAGAATGATATAAACAGATAACATTTTACGATTCAGTTTTTCTCTATTAGTTTGTTTGATATGAGGTTAACGTCCCTGTCAACATTGTATAGGTCATTTTGGAGACATTGCTTCCAATTTTGTCGGACTTTTACCCGAGATTGAGACAAAATGACATCTCAAGCCTTGTCGCCCAATGAAACCAACAGCTTCTTAGATCCTCTAAGCCGTTTACCAGAACTCCTGTGCGGCCGATTTAAGCTCTGCTTGGAAGCATCATGCAGCCCATCTATTTCTTCAAGCCCTGATAGGCGGGGTTGGGTGTCTTCTCTGATTAAAGTATTATGAAACACCAACACCTGAGTAAATCTCTTCAATAAACAAAGGGTCTTGGCTAATCTAGTTAGGTATACTTGCAAACCTGACCTGGTCAAGACACAAGAAATGTAATCAGGGAGAGATAAGACTTTGTAAAAATTTAAAATGGCTAAAGTGTTAGATAAGATTTTTTGATTAATTTAATAAGAATAACACAAGCCCAAAATCCGACTAACACTTTTTGAAAAGACTCTTTGATTGGATTACGTCTTGTAAACACATTTTTATAATCACAATATATTAGAATTAGTAAGGCGGATAAAATTTATAACAAAACTCAGTATAGTCATCAAAGCGCCAAAGGCACTGAAATGACAGATTCTACGAGAAAATCATAACACTGTAAAAACTTACATAAAACCTTTCTCAAAAGATCTTAAATTTAAAAAGATTGTTCTGCAAATTTCAATATATGATATGTTTGCAGATGTCTATAGACCGGTGGGATTATGAGAAGCGATTCGATGTTTCAATTTTTTTGAAAAACTATGTACGTTTTCAAAACCAAACATTAAAATTCAAGTTTAACAATGCTACTGACCATATTAAGTAACATTTTTTGTCTGGTCGGTTGTGGAAACCTCTGTTCTGAATGTTCTTAATGACACTAAGCTGCGTTTGCTAACTACACGCAATAGCTCGCGACACAATTACGCTTATTTCACCCGATATGACATGCTCTATTACGCACGCGTCGCCTCGGCATACCTTAGACCTGTACGTCGAAACGCTCGGAAACGACAATCGGCGTGATTCACGCTGAAGTGCGATTTGTCACTGAAACGCATATGTCAGTCTCTTAGACGCCAATTTACGTATATCATGCACTAGCGTAAATGTTCCGTGCTGTGTCGACGCGTTAACTTTGGTCACGACGGGGACGTCTAGCTCTCCAACGTGCATCGCATAAGGGCGACGATCAGTGTCAGTGCTTATTAGTCAGTAGTTGAGACCCCTTGTTTATCTACAGGTACAGTGTAGCAGCTGCCGGTGAAAATCTGTTTCGCATGTGCGTCTGACGGTTGAATCGATCTTGACGTACTGACGTCGGTCTTCCGCTACGTCGACGTCCACTAGCGTCTTCTGTATATAGTAAGATGTCGCTCCAATTGATGATAGATCACACACATGTGGCACCCAAAATCAGCGTCAACGTCGTCCGCTTTCCGACCAGCTTCTAATTGTCTAGGGGCACACTTACGATCCTTTGATGAAAAATGTTGCAATACGCTCTCAATGCTTTTTTGAGAACAAATTTCAGTTTCTTATTTTCTAGGCACGACCTTATATTACACATCAAAAATTTGATCATGAACATGTGGTTTCTATCTGTACTGGTGTGAATGTAGCACACAGGATCAACGTGGCCTGACTGGTAACCAGACGTCACTGTTGATTGATTTAACCGTTTAAGCTTAAGGACATGGTGCCTAAGCGTGTTGTAATCGTTTGGTTTCAGAATCAAAGCACTGAGAGTGTGGGGTGTAGGTTGGAGTAATAGTCCTGGGCTGAGATTTAAACTGGTTCATTTAATTCTGAAATTCCAAACTAATAGTGAAGATTTTGATAGGAAGACGCGTTCTGTAGCGTATCTTGGTCTACACTGTTTGCCAAGCTCACCCTATATGATTCCTGGATAACCCTCTTCCGTCTTATTGAATACCCTGATCTCACTGCGGCTATTTTCTACAAGACAAAAAGTTATTCTGACAAGTCAGTGATAGTCACGTAGACATTAGCACTGAAACGCTTCTCTTATTATCAACTTCGGGTCGAATGCCAAACAATCAACTCAAACAGAGCCGCGTCGTTTGTCAGTGTTAGGCACATGTAAGTGTTATCTGTAAATCTGCACATGAATCAAATGTTGGATCTGGCAAACAATGTAAACTCAGATCAAACGCCACAGAACACGGTGCTGAGCTTGTTCTACACTTTTTGCATTAGTTACTAACACCTTAAGTTTAAACGAATCAGTTCCCGTTTATGACCAGCCTGCATTTAGAGACAATCGGCAAGAGTGTTGTCAGTGCTTTGATTTATTCACTGGCTTGAGTTTCTGGAGTGCATTCTTCCATCACTGAAGTTCGGCTTGTCCATTCTGCTAAGTATATGGCATCTAGAATTATATCACAGGACCTTCACTAAATATCTGTACCATATTCCAGGGTTGAAAGGGACAGCCTTTCTTTCCAATTCTCCACCCAAAGTCAATATACACCTAAGTTGTAACTGACCTAAACTTGACCTCGACAGTCAGAAAGAAACCCATTAATATTTTTGTCTGCACCTGACCTGGTCCAACAGCAGGCTGGTCTTTAAGGATTAAATATTGACAGCACTGATAGAAAACAATGTAAAACATGAGCAGACTGTTGAGCATCGGCCAATTGATCTGGTATACAGTCTTCGCAAAACCCGTCGCATGATGCAGTTGTTTCATATGAAATGCTGAATCGTAAGATAAAATCGTCAAGTCGTCTGCTTCAAAAGTTTGTATTACGCTTACAGGATATCTAATACGCGTGTACAATTTTGATTACTGCGCCAAACCGGACTATATTTTGTGCGGACTCAGATTTCTATGGCGGTTAAAGCCGGAAGAACTGAAGCCTAAATTACTTTAAACGTGTAGCACAGCAAGAATAGAAAGATGGAATCTGTCATTAAAAATATCAGAATGATGAGAGGACAGCATAAAAAAAATATTGTTTTTATATGAAACAGCTGGTGGTGGTAGATTTACACTCATTCATACTGAATAGATTTTGTTTGTGTTTGTTTGATTTTGAGGTTTAACATCCCCGTCAACACTGAAAAGGTCATTTTGGAGACTTTGCTTCCAATTTTGTGGGACTTTTACCCGACATTGAGATGAAATGGCATCTCAAGCCCTGGTGCCCAATGAAACCAATAGGGTTTTTAAGCATGGACGGGCCAACTTGCACCGCTTTGCCTGGGCAGACTTAGATTCGCTAAGTGCTTTACCAGTACTTGTGTGCGGGTCGGTTTCAGCTCTGCGTGGAAGCATCATGCAACCCACATATTTCTTCAAACCCCAATGGGCGGGGGCTATCAGGCTTCTTGGAATTGTACATGACAGACCAAGGGTGCCTTTTTTCGTCATTGTTCGTTTGTTTTGCTGCCCTTTCGTTTATATCAAGCTGGTTGTTAATCAGAGCTAGGTGGGTGAATACTGCGCAGAATAAAATGTAGACAGACTAGAACTTGCATCTCAAATATGACGCAAGCGAGGCTCGAACTCCAAGAAGTGAGAGACATAATGATTAACCCTTATCCTGTTGAACACGACAACCCCTAATTTTGCAAAAAGTGTAGATCCTGATCAGATGGCTTCTGAAGAAGCCATCTGATCAGGATCTACACTTTTTGTCATGCAGTTTGTGAATTGAACAAATGAACAAATACATTATATCAAGTACTTTGATTTGGTTGAAAGTCAGATGGGTGTGACTAGATTAATTTATTCAGCAGGATAAGGGTTTATGAGTCAGCACTCTTCATGACCTAAGATTCTCGTTCTGGTTATTAGTTGTATTACTTGTAAGCTCTACAGAAGTCTCTGTAATTTTCTGTGCAAACAGTGTATAGACATTCTATGATCAGTCTTGCAGTACGCAGCATCTCATCTTGGCAACTTTTAAACACCTACCGCATTTACCCTATGTATTCAGACAGACAGGCCTAAACAAACAGTACAGACCCAGATGAGATGCTGCAGAATGTAGTGTCTAATCAGGGTCTACACTGTTTGCCACTCATCCCGCTTTTCTTAGACACAACATCGGGTGTATACGTAGTAAGTTGTACTTTAGAACAAGAATGTTAAGGTGTTGATCTGTCCAATCTTTCCGGCCCCCGCCCATAGGGGCTTCTCCAGACTTTCGGATGAGTCTTTAAACCGAGGTCCCGTCTCCGTATGACCTTAGCTGTTGGTGGGACGTAAAACTAAAACTCACTCACCCAATACAAATACATGTAAATTGATCCCCCGCCCATCGGGGCTAGAAGAAATATATGGGCTGCATGATGCTTCCACGCAGAGCTGAATCCAGCCCACACACTAGTACTGGTAAACCGCTTAGAGGATCTAAGCCTGTCCAGGAACCGCGGTGCGAGGCGGACCGTCCATGCTAATAAACCCTATTGGTTTCATTGGGCGACAGGGCTTGAGATGTCATTTCATCTCAATGTCGGGTAAAAGTCCCACAAAATTCGAAGCAACGTCTCCAAAATGACCTTTACAGTGTTGACGGGGACATTAAACCTCAAATCAAACAAACAAACTGTCCAATCTTTAGGATAAATATGACACCTGTGAAACCAGAGGAGACTCGGATCAGACTTAGCATCAAACCTAGCTAGCTGGAGTTGTTGCTGGTTGATCTCTAGACAGCTAAAGGGCTATAAAGGTATGGACTCTGATAAGACTACGCAGATAAACAGGCAAATCTGAGTATTTGATAGTTACAGTTTGTTTTGTCTTGCACAAGCTCATAAGCTCATCTTTTCTTCATTTTATATTTTTCTATGCCCAAAAGGTCAAAATGATACCATTAAGTTTTTACCCATGTATACCTAGTATAGCTTCCCCAAAAACAGGCAAGCACAGAAGACCAGATCAAATGTTTCAGAATGCAGTAACTGATCAGCATCTTCACATTTTGCTTAAAACAGAGTAAATTTTGTAAAACTCCTAATAAATAAAATAAATCAAGCACCCCATAAATTTAAATTGGACTAGTCACAAGCTGTTAGGTTATATAAGCATTCTATTCTCCATGAATGGGTTAAAATTAAAATTTAATAAAAATTCAACAAATCAATCAAAACTGTCATTACCATTATTTGGGAATTGTTCACAGTAATGCGAGATCAAGTTTTCTTTCACTATCTCAGAAAAATAGTGTTGCACTCAATTTTCTTACAAAAATCTGCAGGGGACATGAATATATTACCCTGTTTGATATGCATTTCACTAAGCATTTTATATTTTATGATGAAAATTATTTAACCGAGATCAAAATAGGACCGCAAGACCACAACTGGAGTATTACATAACTTCTGATAGGGAGGAGCTTGTATGCGGAGGAGTGAGTGAGTGTTCAAGTTTTACGTCCCACCAACAGCTAAGGTCATACAGAGACGGGACCTCGGTTTAAAGGCTCATCCGAAAGTCTGGAGAAGCCCGGGATCAATCCTGTATTTGTATGCGGAGGTATATTTGGGGATATTTATGCTCATTTCGGTACTTGTTAGAATTCCCTCCAAGTTTTGTAGACTTCGTTCCAATTTAGTTTCAAAATTCAAAGTTGGACTTTAAATCTCTTCTGCAACAAGGCCTATTAGAACCCGAATTTTATGGTTACTTAGTATATAGATTTAGAACAAGAGGGCCATGATGGCCCTGGATCGCTCACCTGATCCATAGAGTAATAAATGGGCTTCGGGGAGGGCCATTACTGATCCTAGGGTTATAATGTGCATATTGTTGAGGGAGGTCTAAAAAGGTGAAGCTTCATACCAAATATCAACAAAGGCAATAATTTGAACAATCTTGGCAAAGGTCCACTAGATGAAGCTACACACCAAATATCAAAGACCTGAGCCTTGTGGTTTCAGAGAAGAAGATTTTTTTAAAGATGTTCCCTACATAAGCCTATGTAAAACCAAATGGCCCCGGGGCGTGGGGCATTTTTGGTCTCAGGGCTATAATTTAAACAATCTTGATAAAGGTCCACTAGATGAAGCTTCACACCAAATATCAAAGACCTGGGCCTTGCTGTTTCAGAGAAGAAGATTTTCAAAGATTATCTCTATCTAAGTCTATGTAAAACCAAAGGGCCCCGGGCGGGGGCATTTGTGGCCTGAGGGCTATATTTTGTTCAATCTTGGTAGAGGTCCACTAGATGAAGCGCCATACCAAATATCAAAGACATGGTCTTGCAGCTTCAGAGAAGAAGATTTTTAAAGATTTCCCTATATAAGTCTATATAAAACCAAAGGGTCTCGGGTGGGGGCATTTTTGGCCCCAGGGCTATAAATTGAACAATCTTGATAGAGGTCCAGTAGATGAAATTTCACACCAAATATCAAAGACCTGGGCCTTGTGGTTTCATAGAAGAAGATTTTTAAAGATTTTCCCAAAGGGCTCTGGGGCGGGGGAATTTTTGGCCCAAGCACTAAATTTGAACATTTTTGGTAGGGGTCCACTAGATGAAGCTTCATACCAAGTAGCAAAGACCTGGGCCTTGCAGTTTCAGAGAAGAAGGTTTTTAAAGATTTTCCCTATATAAGCCCATGTAAAACCAAAGGGCCCCAGGGCGGGGGCATTTTTGGCCCCATCACTATAATTTGAACAATCTTGGTAGAGTTCCACTAGATGAAGCTTCATACCAAATATCAAAGACCTGGGCCTTGCGGTTTCAGAGAAGATTTTTAAAGATTTTCCCTATATAAGTCCATGTAAAACCAAAGGGCCCCGGGGCGGGGGCATTTTTGGTACCAGCACTATAATTTGAACAATCTTGGTAGGGGTCAACTAGATGAAGCTTCATACCAAATATCAAAGACCTGGGCCTTGCGGTTTCAGAGAAGAAGATTTTTAAAGTTTTCGTTGAAAAAATCTATTTTTGGTTCCTGTGACCTATAATTATGTGCAACGGACCGGAACCATTTGAACAACTTTGAAAGGGGTCCACCTAAGGATCATTCATGTGAAGTTTGGTCAAAATCCTATCAGTGGTTTAGGCGGAGATGTCGTTTGAAGAAATTGTTTACGCACGGAAGACAGACAAAAAGTGATCCTAATATAAAACACAAGAGGGCCATGATGGCCCTGGATCGCTCACCTGATCCATAGAGTAACAAGTGGGACCCGGGGAGGGCCATTATTAACCCCGAGGCTATAATGTGCATAATGTTCAGAGACGTCTAAAAAGGTGAAGCTTCATACCAAATATCAACAAAGGCTATAATTTGAACAATCTTGGCAAAGGTCCACTAGATATGCTACATACCAAATATCAAAGACCTGGGCCTTGCGGTTTCAGAGAAAAAGATTTTTATTAAAGATATTCCCTACATAAGCCTATATAAAGCCAAATGGCTCCAGAGCGGGGGCATTTTTGGCCTCAGGTCTATAATTTAAACCATCTTGATAGAGGTCCACTAGAGGAAGATTCACACCAAATATCAAAGACCATGGCCTTGCTGTTTCAGAAGAAGATTTTTAAGGAATATCTCTATATAAGTCTATGTAAAACCAAAGGGCCCTGGAGCGGGGGCAGTTTTGGCCCTAGCACTATAATTTGAACAATCTTGGTAGGGGTCCACTAGATGAAGCTTCATACCAAATAGCAAAGACCTGGACCTTGGGGTTTCCGAGAAGAAGATTTTTAAAGATTTTTTCCATATAAGCCCATGTAAAACCATAGGGCCCCGGGGCGGTGGCATTTTTAGCCCAAGCACTATAATTTGAACAATCTTGGTAGGAGTCCACTAGATGAAGCTTCATACCAAATAGCAAAGACCTGGGCCTTGTGGTTTCAGAGAAGAAGATTTTTAAAGATTTTCCCTATATAAGCCCATTTAAAACCAAAGGGCCCCCAAGTGGGGGGGGGGAAGGACCATGGCCGTGTGGGATGAAGCTTCATACCAAATATCAAAGACATGGGCCTTACGGTTTCAGAGAAGAATCTTTTTAAAGGTTTTCCCTATATAAGCCCATGTAAAACCAAAGGGCCCGGAGCGGGGGCATATTTGACCCCAGCACTATAATTTGAACAATCTTGGTAGGGGTCCCCTAGATGAAGCTTCATACCAAATATCAAAGACCTGGGCCTTACGGTTTCAGAGAAGAAGATTTTTAAAGCTCTTCCCTATATAAGCCCATGTAAAACCAAAGGGCCCTGGAGCGGGGGCATATTTGGCCCCAGCACTATAATTTGAACAATCTTGGTAGGGGTCCACTAGATGAAGCTTCATACCAAATATCAAAGACCTGGGCCTTACGGTTTCAGAGAAGAAGATTTTTAAAGATTTTCCCTGTATAAGCCCATGTAAAACCAAAGGGCCCCGGAGCGGGGGCATTTTTGGCCCCAGCACTTTAATTTGAACAATCTTGGTAGGGGTCCACCAGATGAAGCTTCATACCAAATATCAAAGACCTGGGCCTTGTGGTTTCAGAGAAGAAGATTTTTTAAGTTTTTGGTGAAAAAAATCTGTTTTTGGCTCCTATGACCTAGATGTGCAACGGACCGGAACCATTTGAACAACTTTGAAAGGGGACCACCTAAGGATCATTCCTGTGAAGTTTGGTCAAAATCCAATCAGTGGTTTAGGAGGAGATGTCGTTTAAAGAATTGTTTACGGACGGACGGACGGATTTCTTGGAAAAAAAGACACACAAGTAACCTATTTTAGACACACAAGACACTGATGGAATAAATCGCATTGAGTTTAATGGAAGTGTCCATACTTTTAAACACACAAGTATACATCTGTTCCTGCGGACGCACGACGGACGAAAAGTGATCCCAAAAGCTCACCTCGTCACTACGTGACGGTGAGCTTAAAATATATGCTTGCAATGATTTCCGTACCCAACTGCCTAAAACTTTCTTCAATATAAAAAGATTGGGTACAACTTTAATGTTATATTATAGACTGCATGCTTGTTAACCCAATCATGGTTAACTCTTATCTTGCTGTTCACGACAACCCCTATCTTAGGAAACAGTGAAGATCCAGATCAGATGGCTTCTGAAGAAGCCATCTGATCAGGATCTACACTGTTTGACATTCAATTTATGAATTTGTAGGAATAAATTACATCAAGTAATCTGATTGGCTCAAAGTCAGAAATGGGTGTGGCCAATCTGAATATTCAGCAAGAGAAGGGTTAATAACTTTGCTTATAGGTTGTCTTTGCCATATGTATTGTTTATATCTGTTTTTTTTTTATTTTGGATAACTGTTTGACCATTTTGTGGGGAAGTTTTACTGTCCTTTTGGCTTTCGGCTTGTGATGTTTTCATTAGGGTTTAGTTATTTCATGTTCGTGTTTCTTTCCCTTTGATGGAAGGTGTTGAGTAGTTGTATCGATTCCTGATCATTGCCTTCACTTCTATTCAGCATGATGAGAGTTAATTTACGTACTCCTCTGAACGGTAACCAAGCAAATTAACCCTTCTCTTGCTGAATATTCATTTAAGCCACATCCATTTCTGTCTATCAACCAATCAAATTACTTGATGTAATTTATTGCTACAAATTCATAAACTGAATGTCAAACAGTGTAGATCCTGATCAGATGGCTTCTTCAGAAGCCATCTGATCTGGATCTTCACTGTTTGCAAAGATAGGGGTTGTCGTGAACAGCAAGAAAAGGGTTAAATGTGTTTAACCTCAGGATCTGTCCGATCAATTTACATGTATTTGTATAAAATAAATTCATAAACTTTTATATGACCATTGAATTGCAAAAAAATATCATATGATGTAGAAGCAAACATACTTAATGTCCTCAAGGGTATCATTAGATACTATTTAATAATAATGTGCTGCATATCAGATCTTTATTATAGGGTTGTTCTTGTTTGTTTTATTTATACATGAAGTTTAACATCTAAATAAACAGCCATGGCCATACTGGGACAGTCCATTTAACATGTTAAATGATCCAGCTGATTGACTTACTAAGCTGTAAACCAGTATCTACTGCAAATTTTTGTTTCGTAATTCAAGAAGGGAAGCTGTCAGTTTCTGGCAAAAGAATGTGCACTGTACTCTATAAGACTGCCCAGTAAAAGTGTCGTTAGGTAAACTGACAAGCTTCATATGATATCTGTAGTGTTGACTGGGCCGTAAAACTCCAAACAAACAGAACCAATTTAGCTGCCTTTCATGAATCAGTGGCAGGAAAACAATGATCGCAGAAGTTAGTTAATGATCAGTCTCCATGAACATATGTTGCCAGACCCAAGTTCCTAGGCCTCCTTCAAAAGTGCATCCAGACCCATAAATGAGGGTGTGAAATTTCAGACGGCAATCTTAATAATATGACATACTCATTTTCTTCCTCCAATGTCGGAGAGTCTCTGCCTGAATCCTTTCCTAGAGAGTACTGAGAGTTAAACTTCAAGTTCTCTCCCTTGATATCTGAATCTAGAGAGTGACGGTTACTGCTTGTTCCACTTTGGCTCCAATTTCCTGAAGAAGAAAAAGCATCATTTTTTAACCCTTGTTCTCCTGAGCCCAGATATGTCTTATCTTTCAAACAATGAAGATCTAGATCAGATGGCTTCTTCAAGATGGCTTCTGAAGAAGCCATCTGATCAGGATCATCATTGTTTGTCATTCAGCTCATGACTTTGTTGCAATAATTTGCATCAAGTAATCTGATTGGTTGATAATCAATAGTGGGTGTGGCATATATAAATATTCAGCAGATCAAGGGTTAATTTTCACTTTGCTATCTATACAGTGGGACCAAATCCTTTGCACTGAGGGGACTGAAAGGTGTGACCTAAGTATGTTAGTTGCAACAAAAAATAAGCCTTAGCCCATAAAATGCCAATCATGACAGTTGTCATCTGCTTTGCCTTCTGCCAAGTAGTTTAAAATTAATTTTTGCAAACAGTTTGGACCTAGATCTAGGAGCAGTCTGATCTGGGTCCACACTGTTTGCCTACATGACAAAATACATTACAAAGTTTCGAGAAGATTCAGCAGGCGACATAAGCAGACAACATCTTCAGATGTAGATTTTCTCGGCACCTCAGTGTGAACTGCCTGCAGGGCAGACAATGCACAGGTTACAAACGTGTAGCTTTTTTTTGTGAAAAATAAGAAAAACTAGAGCTGTCAGTGAAACTGACTAGGGCCCCGGCAGCGCTATCAGAGGAGTAGGAAAATGTTGATGTTAAAAAAGACGTTTTTTTTTCCTTTCACCTCTAAGTATGACCTTGACCTTTGAGGTACGGACCTGGGTCTTGCGCGTGACACACTGTCACATTATGGTTAATATTTCTGCTAAGTAATATTTAAATCCATCCAGGTATAAGAAAGTTATAGATTGGACACAATAAAAAAGACGCTTTTTTGACCTTTTATCTCTAAGTATGACCTTGACCTTTGAGGTACGGCTGTGGGTCTTGCGTGTGACACTTCGTCACATTATGGTTAACATTTCTGCCAAGTAATATTTAAATCCATCCAGGAATAATAACAAAGTTATTAATTGGACACAGGAAAGACCCTTTTTTGACCTTTAACCTCTAAGTATGACCTTGACCTTTGAGGTACGGACCTGAGTCTTGCGCGCAACACTCCATCAAATTATGGTAAACATTTCTGCCAAGTAATATTTAAATCCATCCAGGAATAAGAAAGTTATGGAGGATAAAAAAATTTGTGGACGGACAGACGGACAGATGGACAGACAGACAGACAGACAGACGGACGGACAGAGTGATGCCAAGTAATATTTAAATCCATCCAGGAATAATAAAAAGTTATGGAGGATAAAAAAATTTGTGGACGGACAGACGGACAGACGGACGGACAGACAGACAGACGGACGGACAGAGTGATTACTATAGGGCACCCACACTTTCAGTGCGGGGCCCTAAAAATAGATTTTCATCTGCTCTAGAATTTTCCGTACTGCTCCAACTTTAGATGTATCAACAAAATCCAACATTTTCAGTGTCATCTATCACCTTGGTTTCAAGCAGCAATTTAAGATGACAGATACACTATCTCTGTATAAAATCAGGATATTTAAGATGTGTCAACCAAAGAAGACTTTGATACAAACTTGACAAAACTTTCTTCTCAATCAGTTTCAAATCTCAAGTCATCTGTAAACTCACCCGTATCTCTTACAAGCTAATTTCTTCAGTATCACAAAACCATTTTTTAAGAATACATGTATACAGCAAAGTCCTGCTATTACAACCAATTAAAATTAAGATGAAACCTGGTGCTTTTCAGATATCAAGTATTTAGTTATTCTTTGTGTTTTCTACAAATAGTGGCCAGGGGCCAGTTGTTCAAAACTAACGACATTGTTAGGTAATGTATCGTTTAAACTTTGATCATCTATTATGGCAAATATGCTAATATTTTTGCTGAAAAAATGCGAGCAGCTTTTGCATTCGCAAAAGCTGCTCACATTTTTTCAGCAAAAATACCAAAATTTTGAATATTGCACTTGCTAGAACAGTTAACAATGTGACCACTAACGAGCTCATTAAGCTAAAGATGCTTTGAACAACTGGGCCCTGTTGTTTCATCGGCCCCTGCCCATCAGGTCCTCTTGTTTCATTAACACTTATCCTGTTGAACACAATAACCCCAAACTTTGCTGTGTAGATCCAGATCAGATGGTTATTGTTTATTAATTAAATGAATACATTATACTAATAATTTGATTGTTTGATATATCTAAACAAACAAAATATACCAAAATGAAAGGCATATTATAGTGTTACCGGGTATACATCTCAAACTGTCTTATAACAAGAAGCTTCACTGGACATCTTTTGTTTTGTTTTTTGTTTGATTTGAGGATAAACGGCCCCGTCAACACTCTAGGTCATTTTGGAGATGTTGCTTCAAATTTTGTGGGACTTTTACCCGACTGCTGCCCAATGGAACCAATAGGGTTTATAAGCATGGCCGATCCAACTCACACTGCTTTGCCTGGGCAGGCTTAGATCCTCTAAGCGGTTTACCAGTACTCGTGTGCGGGTCGTTTTCAGCTCTGCGTGGAAGCACCAATCTATTTCTTCAAGCCCTGATGGGCAGGGGCGATGTCACAAGTTGTGAAAATGATTTGTTTTGCCAACCTCTACCAAGTGGGTCAGCAAAGTACAGATTGAATCCACTATTTTTTTTTATTTTTTTTTGCATGGACTATAACTTTTGTGACTTCCTGTTAATGCTTTCGTACAATCAGCACCCCTTCCATTGGGCGACAGGGATTGAGATGTCATTTCATCTCAATGTCAGGTAAAAGTCCCACAAAATTGGAAGCAACATCTCCAAAATGACCCATACAGTGTTGACGGGGACATTAAACCTCAAATAAAACAAAACAAACAAACAAATCAGCACCCCTTTGAAAATGTTGTTTATCCTCGAAGGAAAGCGTTTGCTCCTCACTACTGAAGAGCAAATTCTTTCCTTTAAGAGTAGACCTAAATGAGTGAATAAAAGAGAAAGAAAATATTCTCAAAAATAGTTATCTCCCTTTAACTATAATGCACAGGCTAATAATGGATCTAGGGAGCTTTGACCGACCTTCCTCATTTTCATGTAAGTCATGAAACTGTGAGAGACTTAACGCTTAAGATGCCGAGAAAAACTGCATCTGAAAATGTTGTCTGCTGAATCTTTTTTAAAAATATTTTTGCATTCAAGCAAACAGTGTGAGTCCATACTGTTTGCATAAATGTCTTTTGTGGCCTCGTGGATAAGAGCGCTGACTCTTAAACATTAGGTCTCTCATCGCTGTAGGTTCAAGCCTCGCTCGGGTCACATTTGAGACGCCAAGTTCTGCAACGGAAGATCAGGTGGTTTTTCTCTGGGTACTATGGTTTTCGCCCACCTCTGATTAACGATCGGCTGGATATGAGTGAAATAATCTTGAACAAGCCGTTAAACCAAAACCAAAAAAAAAAAAAAGACTTTCTAAGTAATTGGTAAACGACAAGGCAGACAACAACTGTCGTGATTGGCATTTTATGGGTTAAGATACACAAAAAGCCAGAGCTTTAGGCCCCATGGTGTGACTTGAGGGATCTCTGTTCATGTGTAAAAGTATCTGTTTAAATTAAGACCTAATTAGGGCGTAGAGCGAGTACGACCAAACACAGTCATCATCCATAAAAATTAAGAGTTAATGGTCCGTAAACTCGTATGCTGTCAATAATATATTTTTATTGAAAACCATGGTAACTTTTAACCTAAATAAACCCATATAAGCCTGGGGTGCCGGATATAGAACACTGGCAAACAGTGTAGTGCATGACCAGATGCTGCATTATGCAGCATCTGATTAGGGTCTACACTGTTTACCTAAATTACAGGAGGTTTTGTAAAACTTACAATGAATAAAGTAAAGCTGACATCCCTTATTTTGCAGTTGAAACTGTCCAAAGCTATCAAATGGAAGAGTCTATTCATAATTAAAGGGTTTGATAATATATTTTGAAAATAATTTCATGCTTATATACACCAAAACCTCATTAAGATCAAAACAAAATCCGGGACAACTAAACCAGCTCACTTCATCCACCACAAACGCAATCCCCAACAGGTTACTAACCATTGTCCTGCTGAGCCCGGATATGCCTTACATATCAAACAATGTAGATCCAGATCAGAAGCCATCTGATCAGGATCTACATTGTTTGTCATTCAGATTATGAATTTGTTACAATTATTTGCATCAAGTAATCTGATTGGTTGAAAATCAGCAGTGGGTGTGGCATATATGAATATTCAGCAGGACAAGGGCTACTTTGGTAACACATAAAGAGTGTAATAACTGTGGAACACAACAATCCCTGCCTTTGCAAACAATGTAGATCCAAATCAGATGGCGTTGGGGGGCTTTGGAAGAAGCCATCTGATCAGGATCTACACTGTTATGCAATTTGTAAATAGAACAAATAATCCACCAATCAAGTAATTTGATTGGTGGGTGTGACTAAATTAATTTATCCAGCAGGATAGAGGTTAAGCTTTACTTACACAAAATTAATGTATATCCTAGTTATCCCTTAAAGCTCCAAGTAAAACTCTAAAGCAAATGACAATCTATTTTTTCTTACTTCTGATACTTCTTAACCCATTTTGTGCCAGAAATCCCAAAATGAGTAATTGGCAAGCAGTGCAGGGCTGATCAGATGCCGCAGAACGCGGCATCTGATCAGTGCTTACACGGTTTGCAAAAACTTCAGCCATGCATTTTCCAAATAAATTTTGAAAAAAAAACAAAAAACAACCTGACACCCCTAAATTTAGAAACTGACTCCTGCTATGTATAAGGAGGAAGATTCCATTTGGTACAAAATGGGTTAATTGCATTACAATATGTGCAGTAAATGCAAAGCCACGTTTTCTCTGAATATTAAAAACTTTAAATTGCTGTCCGCTCTAGACTTAAAGCAGTGACAATTATTACCAGCTATCTCCTTAGAAAGACAACTAATGATCTTTACCTTATTAAGAAGGAGACACTCTAATTTCCTTATTAAACCTATATGATAATGTACCAGTTAGTGCAATTATCTCTAGCAATAAAATGTCTGTTCAGTTTATCATCATTCCAGTTCAACAATGCACCCAAATGCACTCCAAAAATGTAAATATTGCAGATATCTGTCATAATTTGAATATATTCCAACCAGTTAAAATAACTTATATATAACCAAGACAATCTCTAAATCAGCTCAAAAGAAAAGGGACTGCAGACCTATGAGTGGCTGTTGGAAACTTCTACTAGAAATGCTAACCCTTGTCCTGCTGAACCCGGATATCTCTTATCTTTCAAACAATGAAGATCCAGATCAGATGGCTTCATTGTTTGTCATTCAGCTTATGACTTTGTTGCAACCTGAATGGTTGATAATCAATAGTGGGTGTGGCATACAAATGTATATAAATATTCAGCAGGTCAAGGGTTAAGTTCTGGCAAGATTATGTTAATCCAAATTTTCTGTTCACCTAATATGGATTAAAACTTCTCAATGAAGACTGTCTCTTTTTGTGTCAGTGCACAGCAAAATCTACATGAAGGTCTATGAAACAAGCTAAGAGTCAGATCAACCTGCACTTTAACCCAGTCTGACCAGAGTTCTTGCTTATCACGCTTTCAAAAGCCAAGAGACTATGATAGATGCCTTGGCCCCCACCCATCTGGCTTGGAGAAATAGACTGAGCTGCATGATGCTTCCAGGACCCGCACACAAGTACTGGTAAACCACTTAGAGGATCTAATCCTGCCCATGCAATGCGGTGCGAGTCGGCCCGTCCATGCATATAAACCCTATTGGTTTCATTGGGCGGCAGGGCTTGAGATGTCATTTCATCTCAATGTCAGGTAAAAGTCCCACAAAATTGGAAGCAATGACTCCAAAATGACCTTTACAGTGTTGACGTGGACATTAAACTTCAAATCAAACAAACAAACAAAATAGAGTCAAATCAACCTGCACTTCCACACGGTCTGGTCAGAGTCCTCGCTTATCACTCTTTGGAAAGCCCAGATATTATAGACGCTTTGACCCCCACCCATCGGGTTTTGGAAAAATAGACTGGGCTAGGTGATGCTTTCATACAGAGCTTAAAGGTGCATTATCGAGCTATCTGGAAAAAAAAGCTTCCAAAAATAAAATACATACAGCCGGTATTTTTCTTTAAAACAATACAAATGAATGAATTTTATGCAAAAATGCGAACAATTATGATGACAGGTAAACGAATTTGAGAGGGATTCCCTAACTAGGTTTCGAACACTAGTTAGATCTATTTTTAGTTTGTGACAAAAATAGAATCTCCATATATGACGTTATGCGACGTTCATTTTTGGCCTTGTTTGCTTAGGCCATGCCCGAATCGGAAAAAAAATATGACGCTGAATACCATGCTATAAGTAACGACACTCAGAGACGATACTGTCGCCATGTATGTGTAAAGGGACAGATTTATTTTTAGAACAGAAATTCCGAACACATGTTCAGAGCGAAGGGTAAACATGAATGAAAACGACCATTTTCACAAAGTTCTGAAGCTGTATTTGGCTCGATCCAAAAGTGTACACATGACAACGGAGTATGCATTAATGATGAAAACCAGAAAAAAAAATTGAGACCCGGTAGCTCAATAATGCACATTTAAACCAACTGGACACGAGTACTAGTAAACCCCTTAGAAGTCTAAAGTGGTGCGAGATGAACCATCCATGCATATACCGGTAAACCCATTGGTTTCATTGGGGGGCATTTCATATCAATGTTGGGTAAAAGTCCCACAAAATTAATCCATCAAAATTAGTTGCAATGTCTCCAAAATGACCTAAGCAGTAATGACGGGGACATTGAACCTCAATTCAAACAAACAAAAAAGACGCCTCACATGAAAAGCAAAGACTCTGATCAGACTGCTCAGAGTATTTGCTGTTCACACGAGTATACTAGTAGGTTTTCTCATGCCCTAGCCCATTAGTTCACTTTTCTCAAAGAATTCACCATATTTGCATTATTTGCTGGCTCCCAGCTTGCACATTGTCAATATTGGAAAAGCAGGTAACCAGACCCTCCTGACCTTTAAAGGTCAGGGGGTCTGGTTACCTGTTTTTCCAACGCTGATAACCTTCAGACTGGGAACCAGCAGATAATGCAAATAAGGTGAATACAAGGAAGATAAGATTAATACTGACCTGAAATTAATATTTAATTTTCACTTCAAAGATCATAATCCTGACAAATTCTCCCAAAGGAATTGTGCTTAAAAAGTCCATAATAATTTTTAAACCACACAGTCTTTAAACCACACATGGCTTTTAAACCACAGCAAACAATTTCCAATAAATGATTCCAGGAGAAATGAAATGCTTAGTAATTGCAGAAAATGTTTTGGAATGTTTTTAAAATGTCAAGTTCCATTTTGATCTATCGATTTTCCAGCAATTATGCAATATTTAAGCTAAAGTCACACTTGATACTTTTGTTCCCTGTAACACCTACTATTAAAGTATACTAGACTCCAATGATGTACTGAACATTAAAATGAGTGACAGCATACAAAAAGGGTTCTCAGCATGTATACAAGGGGACCACTCAAGTGTGTATGTGTGACCAGATCCCTTGCCCTGTGTAACCTGAAGTTTCCTCTGCGAACAATGAAAACCCGGGGAATACTGTGCAATGCGGACAACATAAAACCCAGAGAAGACTGTACTGTGCAGCCTCCCCTGGGTTTTTACTGTTCCAAAATGTTTTATGGGCTCTTCATATCTGTCTCAGATTCATAATTATACAATGTATTGACAATTAAGACATAATATCTTGCTAATGATGTAATAATATCTTGACATTTGTCAATTTATTTGTCTATTTCTGACATCTTAACTTTTATCTTGTCATCACCTCCAACGAAAATCAGACAAGATTTTTATCTTCACACCAGACATAAGCCATTTTTCTTTTGTATATTTTTTTTATTTATCATTTTTTTCTTTAGTTTTAAATTTATAAGGTTATATTATCTGAGGCTGTAATAAATCAAGTAAACAATGCCATTATGGTCCTGACTGTTTCATCCATGTCCGGCTTAAGATGACAACCTACCTTTGCAAACCAAAAACATAGATTTTGGGTACTCATTAGAACTGACTCACCGATTGGTTCTAACGACTTCCCACAATCTATGTTTTGAGCAGAAATATGAAAAATTTCAGAATTTTTTATCTGAAAATTTTCATTTTTGGTGGTATAATTTTCAATGTATTTGTATTTTATTGGTAAGTGAAAATCACACAGACAACATAAGTGAAGCATTCTTTTATTTGATTTGAGGTTTAACCTCCCCGCCATAAGCATGAATGGTCCAACCCGCACCGATTTGCCTAGGCAGGCTTAGATCCTCTAAGCAGTTTACCAGTACTCATGTGCGGGCAGTTTCAGCTCTGCGTGGAAGCATCATGCAGCCCATCTATTTCTTCAAGCCCTGATGGGCGGGGGGCGAGTGAAGCATTCTGCAGTATTGTTAACCCTTCTCTTGCTGAATATTCATTTAAGCCACACCCATTTCTGTCTATCAACCAATCAAATTACTTGATGTAATTTATTGCTACAAATTCATAAACTGAATGCCAAACAGTGTAGATCCTGATCAGATGGCTTCTTCAGAAGCCATCTGATCTGGATCTACACTGTTTGCAAAGATAGGGGTTGTCGCGAACAGCAAGATAAGGGTTAACTTTGAGTCAGTTGACAATTAATCAACCCAAAAATATGACAAAATCAGCCAAAAAGTTACAAATATACAAAAAGTGTTAAATAATGACCCTTATTCTCCTGCATTAATTAATTTAGCCATTCCATTTATTTACATTTTAACCAGTCAAACTACTCAATGTAAATTTATTATTCATTCAAATTCGAAAAACTGAATGTCAAACAGTGTAGATCCTGACCAGATGGATTCTTCAGAAAGTTTGCAAAGGTAGGGGTTGTCGTAACAGCAGGATAAGGGTTTATATATACTTAACCCATATATTATAATGCCAATCACAACAATTGTCGTCTGCTTTGCCATCTGCCAGTTACCTTAAAATAAATTTTTGTAAACAGTGTATACCCAGATCAGGAGCAGTCTGATCTGGGCCCACACTGTTTGCCTGTATGCAAAATTATTTTCAAAAAGTTTGAAAAAAAGTCATATTTAGCAGACGACATTTTCAGATGTAGTTTTTCTTGGTGTTTTAAGGATTAAGCTTTACTCGTTGAGAAATAGTTTCAACATCTTCATTATGTTAAAATTTCATCACAAAGTCATTTTGTCATTCAGGCGCTTTTAATATGAAGGATATGACAAATTTTGAAAGGATTATGCCAAACAACAGAGCGGAAATGAAAAACGTTTTGAATAATGATGAAATTTTTTAATATATTAACCTCCGTTTTATAAAAAAAACTCTTAAATGGAACACTGGCAAGCACTCACTGTGGCGGCGAAGATCCAATGCCGCAGAATGCGGCATCTGACCAGGGCCTTCACTATTTACAAAATGTTCAGCCATTTTATCAAAAAAAAATTTTAAATTAACAACCTGACACCCATAAATTTCAAAATGGACTCCTGCTGTATATAAAGTGGGAGATTCCATTCAGTACAAAATGGGTTAACTGAATCTTGGTACAGCCGACCTTCAGTTTTTTATGTTTAACCCATTTTGTACCCTAAACCCCAAAACGGGTACCTTGGCAAACAGTGCAGGCCCAGAAGAGACGCCGCAGAAAGTTCAGCCATTTTCCCAATCAATTTTTTAGATACCACAACCTGCCACACCTAAATTTAGAAATGGACTCCTGCTTTATATAAGGTGGAAGATTCCATTTGGTACAAAAAGGGTTAATAGTTAGAAATAATTAATACTGAATTTCGAAATCATCAGTCAATGGGACCACACCTTAAGGGAAGATGGACACACCAGACATTGTCATCCATTTTTTACAGGTTTTAAATTGTGGCTTCCAGTTTGCTACTGATCGTAAAAGATTTGTTTGTTTGTTTGATTTGAGGTTTAACGCCCCCATCAACACTGTAAAGGACATTTTGGAGATGTTGCTTCCAATTTTGTGGGACTTTTACCCGACATTGAGATGAAATGACATCTCAAGCCCTGTCGCCCAATGAAACCAATAGGGTTTATAAGCATGGATGGTCCGACTCGTGCGCACCGCTTTGCCTGGGCAGGCTTACTAATCCTCTAAGTGGTTTACCAGTACTCGTATGCGGGTCTGATGCAGCTCTGGGTGGAAGCATCATGCAGCCCATATATTTCTTCAAGCCCCGATGGGCGGGGGCCGAGTTATATCCCATTGCATAACCTGCAGTTAAGTCGGTGAGGCCGACTTGCGCAGTGTGCACTAAAAACCTTTTGAGTCCTTCCTACTATCTGTCCGTGGTCAGTTTCTTTCTATAAATAACCATTACCAGGTATTTCTACAAATCAGTGATAGTCATGTGGACATTAGCACTGAAGATCTTCTGTGCTTAGCAACTGTGGGTTGATTTGTTGGTCCAATAACAGTACTTTCCATCATAGCTCCCTATCAGTATGTTAGATGATAATTAAATTATTCTCCAAATAGATATCTGGATCTCTTTTTACTTAATTTTCGAAAGTACTTGTCAGAACAGCCTTGATGAGGCCATTTTAATAAGTACCGTCGCAGTGTAAAGTATTGGGACAGACAGACCTAAGCAAACAGTGCAGACCCAGATCAGACTGCTCCTGCAGGAGCAGTCTGATCAGGGTCTACACTGTTTGCCAGTCCGCCTGCACTTTTTGAATTCCTTGCTGGATTGCGAAACAAATTTCTTAAAATTCTAAGAGAATTGCAGCAAGTCTTCCAAATTTTTATGATTTTTATGGTTCCTACAATAATGGTTTCTGAAAAGAAAATTGTCCCTTAGTTAACCGCATTACTCTCCCTTACCTGGAACTATGTAATCTTCAACGGAAAAAAAATCTTAATTTCTTACCTTAAGTATCTGTTACGTTTATCCAAATTCAGTAAATTTATACATCCGTACAGTCTTACACAACCAAGTGTTTATTACATGAATGAATAGTTTAAACTAAATATTTCAACAATTTAGCCCAGCCTCTAGCACTGGTCTGATGTCATTAATATTAAACCAACCCAATTTAATTCAGGACGTGGAACACAACAAACGTGCGGTAAATGAACTGACGATTTTATTGTCTCACCTAGTGATGTTAAACAATGTCATTTTATTTACCTCTACCATATTTCACACACTCAAAAGGATACTAACATATTGTATGTCAAAGGGCGACAGGTAGTTAAAGAATAAAATGGGGCAGTTTATATTGCTCCGGATAAAATCGTCATTTATTACCTATTATCAAAGGTGTCCTAAGATCTGGTCACATTTTAAGAAGACAAACTCAGATTAAATCTACTAATATGGAGCAATGCCGCTCACTGGGAAATTAATTGTTTTTAAATGGATGTCATACCTGGCTTGGATGTTAACCCTTTTTGTACCAAATGGAATCTTTCTTCTTGTATATAGCAGGAGTCCATTTCAAAATTAAGGGGTGTCAAGTTGTGTTTTCTTCAAAACTTATTAGGAAAATGGCTTAACTTTTCGCAAACAGTGTAGGTCCTGATCAGACGCCGCGTTCTGCGGCGTCTGATCTGGGCCTGCACTGTTTGCCCTGGTACCCGTTTTGGGGGTTTCCGGTTCTAAATGGGTTAAATTGATGTCATACCTGGCTTGGATGTTAAATCTTTATTAAAACTTTATCAAATCCCTGGGATAATTTCGTTCTACACGCATCTTTAGATCTAAAGCAGCAGACATCATACTATATTGTGATAATTACATTTCAGGTAAAATTTCATGTGAATTGTCCGCCTTGAAGTTACATGAAATTTTGCCTCAATTTCTGTTATGCAGTTGTGTTCTCCGAGAGGGAGCTACTATTAACCCTTTTTGTACCAAATGGACTATTCCACCTTATATATAGGCGTCCATTTCAAAATTTAGGGTTGTCAGGTCGTTTTTTCTTCAAAATCTATTTGGAAAATGGCTAAACTTTTCGCAAACAGTGCAAGCCCTGATCAGATGCCACAATCTGCGCCATCTGATCTGGGCCTGCACTGTTTGCCACGGTACCCTTTTAGGGGTTTCCAGTCTGAAATGGGTTAACCCATTCTATGCGGGAAACCCCTAAAGGGGTACCTTGGCAAACAGTGCAAGCCCAAATCAGATGCAGCGGGGTCTGATCAGGGCCTGCACTATTTGCTAACAGAATTTTCTGCCAAACACGGAATAAAAACGAAAAAGTAGGCCTAACACCCCTAATATGAAAAATTGACTTGTCCCAACATATAGCAATAGAAGAGTCCCTAGCATACAATAGGTGAAAGCAAAGAATATTTTGTTCCTATCTATTGTTGAGTTACTAAGCACAGAAGCTCTTCAGTGCTGATGTTCATGTGACCATTACTGATTTGTAGGAAATCCAGATGATGGTTATTTACAGAAAATAGCCATTCTGATGTCAGTGTGTTGTAAAAATGCTGCACTCAGAGTGCTGTGAAAATATTGCGGTATACTGTTGCCGATGTGACATCAGAGTGATGTGTAAAAGAATTTGAGGTTTAATGTCCCTGTCAACACATTATAGGTCATTTTGAAGACATTGCTTCCAATTTTGTTGGACCTTTACCAGACAATGAGATGAAATGACATCTCAAGCCCTGTCGCCCAATGAAACCAATTATTTATTATTTATAAGCATGGACACTTCGACTCACACCACTTTGCCTACGCAGGCTTAGATCAAAAGTTTATTGTGAAACATTGACTAAACTCATGCGCTAGTACATCCGGAAACAGTTTAGACCCAGATCAAATGTCGCAAAACATGAGTGTCTGATCAGGGTCTACACCATTTGCATACAGTACAGGAATTTTAGGGTTATTCGAAACAGTCCAAGTACCGATTAAGGACAATTTTTTCAACCTCAGAGACAGTTGAACCACCAGTGCTGACAGTGCTTTGATGTAATTCTTTCCTTTAACCAATTGTATGCTAATGGACTCTTCCACTCCAATATGTTGGATAAGTCCATTTGTCACATAAGGGGTATCAGGCCTATTTTTTTCCTTTTTATTCTATTGTTGACGGAAAATTCTGTTAACAAATTTTGTTTGTTTGTATTGAAGTTTAATGGCCCAGTCAACACTGTTTAGGTCATTTTGGAGCCGGTCAGTTTTACCTATCCACACTTTTACCTGGGCAGGCTTATCCGTAAGAGATTATATTAAAGGTGTATTATTGAGCTACCGGGTCTCAAAAGTTTTTTCTGGTTTTTTATCTTCAATGCATACTCCTTTGTCGTGTGTACACTTTTGGAGCCAACTACAGCTTCAGAACTTTATGAAAATGGTCGTTTTCATTCGTGTTTACCCTTCGCAGAATTTCTGTTCTAAAAATAAATCTGTCACTTTACACATACATGGCGACAGTATCGTCTCTGAGTGTAGTTACTTATGGCATGGTATTCAGCGTCATATTTTTCCGATTCAGGCATGGCCTATAACCCCTGTCACAATAGGGCTGCGTTCTCACGGCGTCCAAGAAAAATGCAGAACGCCGAGGTGCGCGCAGTACGATCGCAAACATCGCCGTAGCAATGCAGTGGCGTCGCCAGTAGATGCGTTGGGATCGCAAAGAACGCCAAGCGACGGCGCGCATTTTGAGCATGCTCAAAACAAATGCCGTCGCTCGGCGTTCTGATCAGAGCGCAGTGAGGTCGCCGTAAGGTTGCCATAGCAGTGCAGTAAGGTCTCCTACAACGCTACAGGAGCTCGGCAGGGACGCACAGAGGTCTCCTACAACGCCATATAAGCCCCGCTTGTATAATTGTTTAACTGATTGATTGATTTGATATTTAACATCCCAGTCAACACTGTATAGGTCATTTTGGAGACGTTGCTTGCAATTTTGTGGGACTTTTACCCGACTTAGCGATGAAATGACATCTCAAGCTCTGTCGCCCAATGAAACCAATAGAGTTTACACGTATTAGCATGTTTACACCAATAGAGTTTACACGACTATCTCGCACCGCTTTGCCTGGACAGGCTTAAATCCTCTAAGCGGTTTACCAGACCTCTTGTGAGGTCGGTTTCAGCTCTGCGTGGAAGCATCATGCAGCCCATCTATTTCTTCCAGTCCCGATGGGAGGGGGCCGCCCGATTGTATAAACAGTGGCTAGAGTAGAGTTTGATCGTGTACTGTCCCGAAAAACCTACTTCTGAGGTGACTCATTCTGGGTAAGGTAATGGAGGAGGACTTGCTCCTGCTTGCGGTGATTGTGGTGGACCTGCTTCCGACGGCACAGGAGTACTGGTAAACTGCTTAGGGGATCTAAGCTTGCTCAGGCAAAGGGGCGCGAGTCGGACCACTCGTGCTTATTAACCCAATTAGTTTCATTGGGTGACATAGATTGAGATGTCATTTCATCTCAATGTCGGGTAAAAGTCCCACAAAATTAGAAGCAACGTCTCCAAAATGACCTATAATATGTTGATGGGACGTTAAACCTCAAATCAAGCAAAACTGTTCGACTGATGAAGATGTCTGTTTACACTTTGAGAACGTCTTCAACATGTGAGCGCCGTAAAAGCGCAGTGCATGCATTGAGAGCGCCGTGAAAGCGCAGTGCACACATTGTGAGCGCCGTAAAAGAGCAGAGGAAGCGCCGTGAGAGCGCATACAATCGCCATCAAGAACGCCGCAGAATCGCGATAGATCACCATGTAAGCTCCGTAGCAACGTCTTGGTCGCTGTAGGGACGCCATGACAGGTCCAAGTTCACAAAAATATCCCAGATTTCTTGCGATCTCGCAGCGTTCTGAAAAATTAAACAACGCCGTCCTATCGCAGTGAAAACGCAGCATAGTGTGACAGGGGCTTAAGCAAACAAGGCCAAAAATGAACATCGCATAACGTCATATATGGGGATTCTATTTTTTGTCACGAACTAAAAATAGATCTAACTAGTGTTCGAAACCTAGTTAGGGAATCCCTCTCAAACTCGTTTACCTGTCATCATAATTGTTCACATTTTTGCATAAAATGCATTCATTTGTATTGTTTTAAAGAAAAATACCGGCTATATGTATTTCATTTTTGGAAGCATTTTTTCCGGATAGCTCAATAATGCACCTTTAACCTGTACAGTGCACATTCTTTCACCAGAAACTGACAACTGCCCTTCTTGAATCAGCGGAAGGGAGAGAATGAGCATAGAAAATATTTCATGATTGATCTCAACGATAGAATGTTGCCGACCCCAGCAGGTCAAGGTCACAGGTCAAAATGATTTTTATGAGTGGGAAGCCCTTGTCACAAGGAACCTACATACCAAATACTATAGAAAGCGACCAGTGGGTCACGTATACCTCCGGCCAGCACCATACTCTGATATATCTATTGAGCTCAGGGCTCGAGAAAATGCCTGTTTCCCGGTCCTGGACCGATTTTGGGCTTACTGAACCGATTTTAACTGAAACAGAAGACTAAAATATCGGTCCATAATTTATTAAAATTTTCAAAAAAATCGGTTCGACAATTTTCGCCAAGCCGTTATTTTGTAAAAACAAACTGACCTTTTTCCATTGACAATCCAAGCAAGTACACAAAAATGCCTGAAGCGCAAGATGTTAGACTGGTTCATTATCTAACTAGGTGAAAATCGGACAAGTCCACGTCGGGGTCTTTGATCTTATCACAGCGAAATTTGATCCGCATGTCAAAATCATGTAATCTGATCTGTCCACTTGGGTGAGCGCAATTTGACCTGTGTGTCAAAATTATTAATCCGTGAAAACTGGCCTGAGGCGTTATCGGCAAGCTGGCAAGGTGAGAAAATAAGGTCAATAAATGCAGGACATACGCTAGTTTGTTTAGACAAGTCATTAATTTATGGCTTACTATAGAACCGGTATTTGAATATATATATAATATTATATTTTTTTTTCACAGGGCGCAATTTTCAATACACACCTGTCATGTCTGAACATTGCGTGTTATGCCTTCAAGGGAAAATGCTTTATTTCACCCATTCTAAACGATATTTTTATTTAAGAATACGCTCCATTGAAACCAATAACATAAACCACGTCATTTGTAGACAAAGCGATTTGTTTCAGGCTTGTGTAATCGTGAAATATGTATTTATATTCTTTTAAACACGGTTCGGCCATGTAAGATTTTCAATGACTCTCGTTCGGCCATGTTTTGTTTTGAGAGTAAAGAAATGTTTTTCGATTTTTTAACCCGTTCAAAACGATTTTTTTAGAAATACGCTCTATTAAAATCAATCACTTAAAACAGGTGTGTGGCTGACGTCCTTGACTGCATTAATGTGTATTGTGTAAACAGAAACCGTATGACGTCATTTTCCGACCACGTTGCTGCACGTTGTCGCCATTTGTAAACAAAGCAATTTGGGCAAAATAAAATGTGTGAAATAAGAGAAATATTTTAAAGGTTTTAAAAAGGGGGAAAAAATATAGTGACCATCGAACTGGTCTTTTACTGCCCCAAGTCAGTTGTTTCCCTTTAGTGGTCTTCGGGTTCTGAGTGAAATGAAGGTAGATGAAATCTGGCGTAGAAAATGAAAGTAGATGAAATCTGAACGATGTGAGCAATAATTGTTGTTTATAATCGAGATACTGGTGCTCATATCCGTTGACAAGTGTAAGAGCAACATCGGTAAGTCATTCGTTACGCTAATAACACATTTTGAAATTGAAAATCGCCAACTGAGTTTACGGAAATTACCGAAACGGATCGGCAATTTCCGTATTTTTTTGGCGAAATCTGGCTGGACCGATTTGGATTCTTCAGTTTCTCGAGCCCTGATTGAGCTTGTATGTAATATGAATGAAGATGTCATGAAGCTATAAGAATCTATAAATGTGCTTGTAAAAGCTAAACCATACATAAAAATTCTAAATGGACGAAGGGAGTGAGGGCATCAAAGTTAGTAAAGGGGTGGGGGGTATCAATGCTACTGAAACAGCAGGGTGGGGTATGCATCAATGAAATCTTTGGACTGGTATGTAACATCGATGCAAGCATCAATTGAATTTGTCTTAGAGTTCAGAACATACAGGCATCTATAAACTTTGTCAAAAACTTGAACCAAATGTAAAATTTCTAAGTCTGTGACCTTGAGGTCAAGGTCACCATGGGTGGGGGAAGGGACATACATCACGAAATCTTTGGACTGGTACATTGATGCAAGTATAAACTGAATTTGTCTTAGAGTTAAGAACATATAGGCATCTATAAACTTTGTCATAAATTTAACCAAATGTAAAATTTCTCAGTCTGTGACCTCAAGGTCACTGTGGGGGGTGGGACATGCATCAATGAAATCTTTAGACCAGTATGTAACTTCAGTGTATCAACTAAATCTATCAAAGGGTTCAGAAGATACAATCTCTTAGAAACTTTGACGCAAAACTTTAACCAAAATGTTAACGGATGGACGGACAGATGGAAAGACGTCCTTTACGGATGTATACTTGTGTGTCTTCATCCCTACAAAGTACCCTTGTGTGTCAAATTTCCTGGAAATTTCTTGGAATTTCTTGGAAAAAAAGACACACAAGTTACTATTTTAGACACACAAAACACTGAGGGAATAAATCACACTGAGTTTAATGGAAGTGTCCATACTTTTAAACACACAAGTATACATCTGTTCCTGCGGACTCACAGATGGACGGACAGACAAATGGACGAACGAAAACATTATACCCCCATAGCATACTTCATATGCCGGGGTATAATGAAGGCTATTATGTCACACAGTATAAAAGTTATGACCAATGTTAAAGTTGTCCAACCAACAAACAAACCAACAGGGCAAAAACAATATGCCCCCGCTGTTGCTACCGGGGACATAAAAAAGAAAAATCAGATTGTCATCTGCTCTGGGATTTTATCTAAAGTTGAAGGGTTAAGATTTATTTTTAAGCACTTAAATTTATTGTAAAGAAGACAACATGGTATTTTTTCTGAGACAATGAGGCTCAAAATTCTATTTGAATGGTCTCCTAGCAGAAGATTGCTAGAAGTGCTACCATTTTTTCTCTGAAACTAACCAAAAGACAGAGATTGTGATCTGCTAGTTAGAAATGAAAATCACTACCTTAGCCTCCCTGCAATCAGCAGTTCAATTGGCCAATTAATTGGGGAACCATTTGCGTAACGACATCGTTTCAATCTGCTAGTATGATGGCCCCCGCCCATTGGGGCTTGAAGAAACAGATGGGCTGCATGATGCTTCCACGCAGAGCTGAATCCGACCCGCACAGGAGTACTGGTAAACCGCTTAGAGGATCTAAGCCTGCCCAGGCAAAGCGGTTCGAGTCGGACCGGTCCATGCTTATTCACCCTATTGGTTTCATTAGGCGACAGGGCTTGAGATGTCATTTCATCTCAGTGTTGGGTAAAAGTCCCACAAGATTGGAAGCAACGTCTCCAAAATGACCTTTAGTGTTGATGGGGATTAAACCTCAAATCAAACAAACAAACAAAATCTGCTAGTATGACTGGCACAAGAGTATATTTTAACCATTTTAAAGGTTCTGAAGTCAGGCTTGAAGTTTCATGTGGATAATCAGTCTTGTTGTAAAAAATGACCCTCATCAGTCAAGTAGATGGTCTGTTAACCCATTTCAGACTGGGAACCCCTAAACGGGTACTGTGGCAAACAGTGCAGGCCCAGATCAGACGCCACAGAACGCGGCGTCTGATCAGGGCCTACACTGTTTGCAGAAAGTTAAGCCACTTTCCAAATAAATTTTGAAGAAAAGACAACCTGACACCCCTAAATTTTCAAATGAACTCCTGCTATATATAAGGAGGAAGATTCCATTTCGTACAAAAAGGGTTAAAATGTTACCACGTTGCAACAGATCCATTATTTACCTTGTAGGTTAAGTCGTTTCTATTGTTCGTCACTTTGCCTACATTTTTTATTATTGTTTTAAACCATGATGTTTGTTTGATTTGAGGTTTAACATCCCTGTACAAAGGTCATTTTGGAGATGTTGCTTCCAATTCTGTGGGACTTTTACCCGACATTGGGATGAAATGACATCTCAATCCCTGTCGCCAAATGAAACCAGAGGGTTTATTAGCATGGACGTGCTTTAAGAGTTAATGCTGTGCCTTGTATTTTCAGAGACTATTTTAATCCAGGACACAGCAAAGTAACACATGCAGTCTGATCAGAGTCCTTGCTGTCCACAAGAGCCCACCACTGAGCTGCTTGGCTTTGCTTTTTAACCCTTGAAGCACATTAGAAACTTTTAGATATTTTCATAGAAAATAATACTTGACATTTCATGTGAATCATCTGCCCTGCAGATGATTCACATGAAATGCCAAGCACTATTTTCTCTGAAAAAAAAAGGCAGAAATGTTTAAGATGACATTTGCAAAAGATGTGACTGACAGTTTAACCCTTTTTGTACCAAATGAATCTTCCTCATTATACAATGGCTGGAGTCCATTTCGAAATTTAGGGATGTCAGGTTGTTATTTCTGCAAAATTTATTAGGAAAATGGCTTAACTTATAGCGAACAGTGTAGGCCTTGCTCAGACGCCGCATTCTGCAGCGTCTGATCTGGGCCTGCACTGTTTGCCCAATACATGTTTTGGGGTATCCGGTACTAAATGGGTTAAGGTCATATGAAATGCCAACCATTATTTCCAGAAATGTTTAAAATGACATCTGCAAATGCTGTGATTGGCAGTTTAAGGGTTAAGACTGAGTCACTTTAACCCTTATCATGCTGTTCACGACAACCCCTATCTTTGCAAACACTGTAGATCCAGATCAGATGGCTTCTGAAGAAGCCATCTGATCAGGATCTACACTGTTTGACATTAAGTTTATGAATTTTTAGGAATAAATTACATCAAGTAATCTGATTGGTTCAAAGTCAGAAATGGGTGTGGCTAAACTGAATATTCAGCAAGAGACGGGTTAAGAGTTAAGATAGTTAACAGGTAAAGACAATTTACGGGTTAAGATCCTTTGCTAGGAGTCAGTGTCTTGAGATACAGGCTGATCTGAGTCTTTGCCTGTCACACTCATCCCCTTCTAAGTTTTGTTGTGCCCCGGCTCATTTATTATTCAACATCTTTTTTATCTTTTTTTTTTTCTCATTTTGACATCTAATTAACTATGCCACATGTATTAATGTCAAATATGTCCAAATTTTCATTTTATGTTTTTTTTTGCATAACCCATTAATACCTAATGTCCATTAAAGGGATATTCGCAAACAAAGTAGATCGAGATATGATGCCGCAGCATCTGATCAGGGTCTGCACTGTTTGCTTAAAATAACAGTTTTTGTAAAGCCCAGAATAGATAGAAGAAATCAGACACCCCTTAAGTTCGAAGTTGACCAGTTAAAAGCTTAGTATTAAGAGGAAAATTCCATGTCATTTATGGCTGAAGTGATGTCACACAGTTTGAAGATGATATATTCTTGCACATCAAATAAGGAAATTTGTGGTTTTAGCCCGAGACAGAAATTCATGCAGTTCTTATCCTGGTGTTCTTACCCAGGGACAGGGTAAAATTCAATATTCTCACATGTTTGATATGCACTGGTTGAATAAGACCTCATATGCACCATTGTTAAGGTTGACGTTACAGCATATTATATGACGTCACCAAAACATCAAACCATTGTCATCACAATATGGCAGATGATGGCAACTAAAGTTAATGCATTATTAAAACTCCAGAAAAGGAAGGTATGCACGAAAAAAAATCTTACATGGTGTGAGGGTGGATAGAAAATCCATTCCTCAGGATCACAGGCCTCGTGATGCTGAACTGTGACCCTCAGAACAAATTTTCTATCCACCCCTCACGCCCATGTAAGATTCTTATATTCCTCTCATCAGATATTTTTCTAAAGTTTTATTTTTATAAAATAAATTATAGTTTTTCAGTATTTTTACAATTACATCTGTGATGTTTACCTTAAAAATCTGGATCAGGAGTTTCATCCATTATAACAAGATTTTTCTGAGCTAGTTTGAGGGCAAACAACTGTACCTGTGGTTAACTGTCTTTGTCCAATATAAACATTCTGTTTTCTGGCCAGACCACAATTTTCTGGGTCATCAGTGCAGATGAAAAACACATATCAAACCACTGAAAAACTACTAAAGGCTAATTATGTCAGTGACCCGGTCAGTTTTGTGGCTGGGAAGTTACAAGTATACTTAACTCCAAGAAAGTCTAACATAACTCCTAAAGAACGAAGGAAATGTTGTGAAGCAGTCGGCAATTTTATTTTATTTATTTATTTTTTGTTGTTTAATTTAAGTAATAATCAAATATGGCTTAACATTTCTGCAGATGATTCACATCTAATGTCAAGCCTTATTCTTTCTGAAAAAAAAAAATTCACATTATTTAATCTAAGGGAGAAAACTGCAAGAAGACAATCTATATTATTGATACCTTATTATTTCCCTTGTATTATGATGCTTCCCAGTTCACGGTCATACTCCACCCACTTGAGCATGAAATTTGTCCTGTTCATAAATTTTAAAATGCCAACTGTTATTGGCATTTTAAAATTTGTGAGCGAGCAGGGCAAACGGACAAATAATCTCTGGTAATATGAGCCATTTATTTCCTTCATTTATTTGTATTTCAGTATTTATGAGAATTATTTTTCTCATTTTCAAAGAAAATAAGGATTGACATTCCATGTGACATTACAATAACAGATCTGTGTGACAATTAAATAGTGCAACCTTTCTTTCTTCAAATCGGTCATGTTTCTAATGAAAATTTCTGATATTTTTCTTATTTACGCTCCAAACATAGGTTGTGTTTGCATATTAGAACCACCTCAATGAGGCGCTTCAAACAAGTACCCA
This sequence comes from Lucinisca nassula, assembly GCA_963580285.1. NCBI lineage: Eukaryota > Metazoa > Mollusca > Bivalvia > Lucinida > Lucinidae > Lucinisca > Lucinisca nassula. Next base: position 10,432,520 of record OY757013.1, read on the forward strand.
CAACCTATGTCTTAGAGCAGAAATAAGAAAAATAATATACAGCAAAATTCCTATATTAAGACCATCTTTGGGACTGTTCAAAAGTGGTATTAAAGACTACTTTTGAACAGTTCCAAAGCTGGTCTCTCATTAGAAGACACCGAGCATAGAAAACACAAAGAAAATATAACTGAAACCTTCTCAATAAACTTTTAAAAGCACAATTAGTCTTAATTTCAGGTGGTCTTAACCCTTCTCTTGCTGAATATTCATTTAAGCCACACCCATTTCTGTCTATCAACCAATCAAATTACTTAATTTAATTTATTGCTACAAATTTATAAACTGAATGCCAAACAGTGTAGATCCTGATCAGATGGCTTCTGAAGAAGCCATCTGATCTGGATCTACACTGTTTGCAAAGATAGGGGCTGTCCTGAACAACAAGATAAGGGTTAATAGCGGAATTTGTGTTCATTTCACAGACTTCTTAATGTGATGAACTGTCTCCTGGGCAAGTTTATTAACAAAATCTCAAACCTTATTTTCTCTGAAAAATAATAATACAATTAAATTTTTGGCTGTTTTCAAATTTTCTGAATTGCTTGTGGGGTTAAGCAATGATTTTCTGTTGAATTATAGCCTTGGCCCAATGACAAAAGAGAAAAGCTCACCTGAAGATGACTGCCTGTCCTCCTTGGCCCGTCGTTTTGAGATCTCTCTCAACCGTACTGATGTTGTCCAGTCCTTTGGTAAGCTTTCCCAGGGGAAATCATACTTCTTAGCCTGAGTCCGTGGCAACGTGCTACTCTCAAAATTGTAGTAGGACCCTGGACCAATCGTTGTTGAGCTAGATTTTCCTGAGTATTCTTGGTGTAGCAGACTATCAGGAACATTGGTTCGAGCAGTTTTAGTTCTTTCGAGACTGTATGTACTGCGACTACGCTCTTTCTCATCTTTCTCCTCTGATCCTTTCTTAAGGAATGTATCGAGATCTAATGATTTTGGTCGAGGTTTAGCCTTGTCTTTTGTACTCCCTGAGTTCACAAGTGAGCGTAATTTGTTGCTAATTATGCTTGAGCGTTTTGTTGCACGGGAAAGTCTGCTGGAAGCACTAGATGTCATGCTAGCAACACTCAACGAACTGCTACCATATGTCGTATTAAGGCCATGTTCTCTCTGAGACTTTCTCTCAGCAGACACAGACCTGTTCACCGATGCTAATTTTACACACCTTGGCAAAGACCTTGACCTTCTACAAGGAAAATATTTCATTATCTTTAAAGCTTTTTCTTCTTCATATCTTTCTTCCATCTTTCCTTCTATTTCATCGAGGTATTTTACAATTCCTTCATCCCTAACAATATTTTCATCTTCTGCATCAAGGTCATCAAAACTATATGACCTTGGCGTATGACGAGTCCCCACTTCATTTGATTTCTGTCTTCTTTCAAACAGTTCAATTTCATGCATGATATGATCTGGAACACCGGAGACAGTTCGACGTCGTTTCTTTTTCTTTTCTCTTTCTTCTTTACTCTGGTTTCGTCGGCCTGACAGTCGCAACGACTGCATCCTCTCAAAGTTGGTCCCTGACGTATCTATAGAAACAATAACCGGAGGTTCTGTGGTTGTAAGGCACTGTTCATTTTGTTTCTTCTCCTCTGTAAGTTCATTTTTACTATCTTCTAGCATAAAATTCTCTGCACCATGTATCGTCTTTGGTCTTTCTCGAATTCGAAGCTGTTTATATTTTTTCTCAAATGACCTGACTCTCTGCACCTGCAAAGATGTAAAAAAATATAACCAATATGTTGAACAAAATTCTCTTAATTCTGTCTTTCTTTTAATTTTTTATTTTTCAGAGCAAAATAAGGCTTTACATTACATGTGAATGTGTGCTCTGAAAATGTCTTCTGCTTGTATGATGACTAGTGCTTTAACCCACTGTATGCGGGGGAAATCCTTAAAGGGGTACCTTGGCAAACAGTGCAGGCCCAGATCAGACGCCGCAGAACGCGGCGTCTGATCATGGCCTGCACTATTTGCCGACAGAATTTTCCGTCAAAAATAGAATAAAAATGAAACAAGAGGGCCATGATGGCCCTGGATCGCTCACCTGATCCATAGTGTAACAAGTGGGCCCCAGGGAGGGCCTTTATTGGCTCAAGGGCTTTAATGTGCATAATGTTGAGGGAGGTCTTAAAGGTGAAGCTTCATACCAAACATCAACAAAGGCTATAATTTGAACAATCTTGGTAGAGGTCCACTAGATGACGCTTCATACCAAATATCAAAGACCTGGGCCTTCTGGTTTCAGACGAGAAGATTTTAAAAGGTTTTCCCTATAAAAGCCTATGTAAAACCAGTGGTCCCTGGCGGGGGGGGGCGTTTTTGGCCCCAGGGCTATAATTTGAACAAGCTTGGTAGAGGTCCACTAAATGAAGCTTCATACCAAATATCAAAGACCTGGGCCTTCTGGTTTCAGACAAGAAGATTTTTAAAGGTTTTCCATATATTAGCCTATGTAAAACAAGTGGGCCCCGGGGTGGGGCTGTTTTTGGCACCAGGGCTATAATTTGAACAATCTTGGTAGCGGTCCACTAGACAAAGCTACATACCAAATATCAAAGACCTGGGCCTTCTGGTTTCAGACAAGAAGATTTTTAAAGGTTTTCCCTATATAAGCCTATGTAAAACCAGTGGGCCCCGGGACAGGGCCGTTTTTGGCCCCAGGGCTATCAATCCATCCACTGGTTAAGCAGGAGAAGCTCTGGTGGCCATTTTGTTCACCCGAGCGGAACAGTATGAGCAATTTTGGTAGAGGGTCACCAAACGGACATTCCTGTGAAATAATTTCAAAATCCATCCACTGGTTAAGGAGAAGAAGTCAATTAAAGGTTTTTCTATTTTTAGCTCTGGTGGCCATTTTGTTCACCCGAGCAGAACGGTTTTGAGCAATTTTGGTAGAGGGTCACCCAAGGAACATTCCTGTGAAGTAATTTCAAATCCATCTTCTAGTTAAGGAGAAGAAGTTGCTTAAAGGTTTTTCTATTTTTAGCTTTGAAGGCCATCTTGTTCACCGGAGTGTAAGGGTTTGAGCAATTTTGGTAGAGGGTCACCCAAGCAATATTCCTGTGAAGTAATTTCAAAATCCATCCACTAGTTGGAGAAGAAGTCCTTCTATTTTTAGCAGGAGAAGCTCTGGTGGCCATTTTGTTCACCCGAGCGGAACAGTATGAGCAATTTTGGTAGAGGGTCACCAAACGGACATTCCTGTGAAATAATTTCAAAATCCATCCACTGGTTAAGGAGAAGAAGTCAATTAAAGGTTTTTCTATTTTTAGCTCTGGTGGCCATTTTGTTCACCCGAGCAGAACGGTTTTGAGAAATTTTGGTAGAGGGTCACCCAAGGAACATTCCTGTGAAGTAATTTCAAATCCATCTTCTAGTTAAGGAGAAGAAGTTGCTTAAAGGTTTTTCTATTTTTAGCTTTGAAGGCCATCTTGTTCACCGGAGTGTAAGGGTTTGAGCAATTTTGGTAGAGGGTCACCCAAGCAATATTCCTGTGAAGTAATTTCAAAATCCATCCACTAGTTGGAGAAGAAGTCCTTCTATTTTTAGCTCTGGTGGCCATCTTGTTCACCCGAGCAGAATGGTTTGAGCAAGTTTGGTAGAGGGTCACCCAAGGAACATTCCTGTCAAGTAATTTCGAAATCTATCTATTGGTTAAGGAGAAGAAGTCGTTTAAAGGTTTTTCTATTTTTAGCTCTGGTGGCCATTTTGTTCACCCAAGCAGAATGGTTTGAGCAATTTTGGTAGAGCTTCACCAAAGGAACATTCCTGTGAAGTAATTTCGAAATCCAGCCATTGGTTAAGGAGAAGAAGTCCTTTAAAGGTTTTTCTATTTTTAGCTCTGGCGGCCATTTTGTTCACCCGAGCGGAATGGTTTGAACAATTTTGGGAGAGGTTCACCAAAGGAACATTCCTGTGAAGTAATTTAAAAATCAATCCACTAGTTTAGGAGAAGAAGTCGTTTAAAGGTTTTTCTATTTTTAGCTCTGGCAGCCATTTTGTTCACCCGAGCGGAACGGTTTGAACAAATTTGGTAGAGGGTCACCCAAGGAACATACCTGTGAAGTAATTTCAAAATCCATCCACTGGTTAAGGAGAAAGAGTCGTTTAAAGGTTATTCTATTTTTAGCTCTGGCAGCCATCTTGTTCACCCGAGCAGAACGGTTTGAGCAATTTTGGTAGAGGGTCACCCAGGGAACATTCCTGTGAAGTAATTTCAAAATCCATCCACTAGTTAAGGAGAAGAAGTCGTTTAAAGGTTTTTCTATTTTTAGCTCTGGCAGCCATTTTGTTCACCCGAGCAGAACAGTTTGAACAAATGTGGTAGAGGGTCACCCAAGGAACATTCCTGTGAAGTAATTTCGAAATCCAGCCATTGGTTAAGGAGAAGAAGTCTTTTAAAGGTTTTTCTATTTTTAGCTCTGGTGGCCATTTTGTTCACCCGAGCGGAACGGTTTGAGCAATTTTGGTAGAGGGTCACCCAAGGAACATTCCAGTGAAATAATTTCAAAATCCATCCACTGGTTAAGGAGAAAAAGTCGTTTAAAGGTTTTTCTATTTTTAGCTCTGGCAGCCATCTTGTTCACCCGAGCAGAACGGTTTGAGCAATTTTGGTAGAGGGTCACCCAAGGAACATTCCTGTGAAGTAATTACAAAATCCATCCACTAGTTAAGGAGAAGAAGTCGTTTAAAGGTTTTTCTATTTTTAGCTCTGGCGGCCATCTTGTTCACCCAAGACGAACGGTTTGAGCAATTTTGGTAGAGGGTCACCCTGGGAACATTCCTGTGAAGTAATTTCAAAATCCATCCACTAGTTAAGGAGAAGAAGTCGTTTAAAGGTTTTTCTATTTTTAGCTCTGGTGACCATCTTGTTCACCCGAGCGGAATGGTTTGAGCAATTTTGGTAGAAAGTCAACCAAGGAACATTCCTGTGAAGTAATTTTGAAATCCATCCACTGGTTAAGGAGAAGTCCTTTAAAGGTTTTTCTATTTTTAGCTCTGGCGGCCATTTTGTTCACCCGAGCAGAACAATTTGAGCAATTTCAGTAGAGGGTCACCCAAGGAACATTCCTGTGCAATAATTTGAAAATCCATCCACTGGTTAAGGAGAAGAAGTCGTTTAAAGGTTTTTCTATTTTTAGCTCTGGTGGCCATTTTGTTCACCCGAGCAGAACGGTTTGAGCAATTTTGGTAGAAGGTCATCCAAGGAATATTCCTGTGAAATAATTTCAAAATCCATCCACTGGTTAAGCAGGAGAAGTCGTTTAAAGGTTTTTCTATTTTTAGCTCTGGTGGCCATCTTGTTCACCAGAGCGGAACAGTTTGAGCAATTTTGGTAGAGGATCACCCAAGGAGCATTCCTGTGAAATTAGATCAAAATCTGTCCAGCAGTTTTGGAGAAGAAGTTGTTTAAAGAAAAAGTTGACGACGGACGCACGGACGCATGGACGACGGACAAAGACCGATCCCAAAAGCTCACCTTGAGCACTTCGTGCTCAGGTGAGCTAAAAAATAGACCTGACAAGCCTTCGTAGAGTTTCATAAATTTCATTTGAAATGACCATGAGTGTAAGATTCTGTTTATCATATAATGATAATGATTTGTGACAAATCAGTGTCCGAATATTCAGGTTAAGTACAGTCATCAGACTCCAAAGAATATAGTGCAAAGACTCTTATCAGACTCCAAAGATATTCTGGCCGATCTGAGTCGTTGTTGAGCAAACATGACAAAACATATATTTTCACTTGACACAACTCCCAGAGAGAAAAATGCCAATCACGACAACTGTAGTCTGCTGTGCCGTCAAAGTCATTTTTTCCAAACAGTGTGGACCCAGATGATATCAGACTGCTCCTACAGACTGCTCTTGTAGTCTGATCTGGGTTTCACAAGAACATACAGAATGAGAATTACTGCCCGCATTGGTAGCTCAGTTGGATGCATGTCAGACTGGCGATCAGGATGTCATGGGTTGGATACCTGCCGGGGTCAGCAACATTCTTTCATGGAGACTGATCACGAAATCTTTTCCTATGGTCTCCCTTTTGCTGATCCAAAAAGAGTAGTTGTCAGTTTCTGGCAAAAAGCCTGCCACTGAAAGGTATGGTTAGAATAACCCGGAAAGGTATGGTTAGAATTACCCTTGTTCTGCTGAGCCCGGATTATGCCTCTTCTTGAAACAGTGTAGATCCCATTCAGATGGCTTCTGAAGAAGCCATCTAATCAGGATCTACATTGTTTGTCATTCAGATTGTGAATTTGTTGTAATAATTTGCTACAGGTAATCTGATTGGTTGATAATCGGTAGTAGTTGTGGCATATATGAATATTCAGCAGGACAAGGATTAACTGACTGGCTCAATATGACCTAAACAGAGCTGACTTAGTCACTAAAGAGAAAAAAAAATCCCCCATCCATCTATTTCTTCAAGGACCGATAACAGTATTATGCAGGCTTGTTATGTTTATAGCACAAAAACTAATCGATCATGGAATATCATGTAAATTATCACTGGAAAACCGGATTAACCCTTATCATGCTGTTCACCATAACATTACCTTTGCAAACAGTGTATAGCCAGATCAGATGGCTTCTGAAGAACCCATCTGATCTGCACTTACACTGTTAGTCAGTCAGTTTGTGAATTTGAACGAACACATTATATCATGTAATCTGATGACTGATTGTGAGAAAAGGGTGTGGCTGATTAAATTATTCAGCAGGATACGGGTAATCAACAAACCACTAGCCAAAGTCTTCACACAAATACAGTGGTCAAGAATAAACAAATTACTCAAAACTGTCATAGTTATAAACCCTTAATATCTGTGTCAAAATTCCTATAAAGAGCAGTTACTGTATGAACAGAGAGATGTTCTTTTATTTTTTTGGTTTTCTGGTTTTATGGTCATTTCAAGATTATTTCACTGATTTCAAGTGGATTGTTAATCAGAGGTGGATGAAAACCAGAGTAAGGAGAACAAGAGCTGTCACTGTAAGTGAGCAATGCCCCCGTGGGAGCCAATTTGAGGAAACAAAAAGGGCAGACTAACCCACAAACCCACACACAAACCCACAACCAAACGGACAGTGCAAAAACTATATGCCCTCCTACGGGGGCATACAAATTTAACAAAGTTGTTGAAGAAATGTGGAAGTAGTTAGAGCGTCACAAGGTTTAAGAACGCGTTTTTCAGAAAATAAAGGGTCGTAACTCCTTCGCAGATGTTAGGATCAACGTGAAAATTGTGTTAGGCACCCCTTTACCTAAGAAGGAATGCCTGTGCAAAGTTTCAGCTCAAACGGTGAAGAAATGTGGAAGCAGTTTGCATCACAAGGTTTTCGAATGGGTTTTTCAGAAAATCAAGGGCCGTAACTTCATCGCAGGTGATAGGATCAACTTGAAAATTGTGTTAGGCATCCCTTCACCTCACAAGGAATGCATGTGCAAAGTTTCAGCTCAATCAGTGAAGAAATGTGGAGCTAGTTTGCGTCACAAGATTTTTTAGCGCATTTTTTAGAAAATCAAGGACCATAACTCCAAAACGCTTCATCCTAGCAGAATGAATTTTGTGTTAGGCACATCTTTACCTCACAAGGAATGCATGTGTAACGTTTCAGCTCAAACAGTGAAGAAATGTGGAAGAAGTTCGCATCACAAGGTTTTCGAACACTTTTTTCAGAAAATCAAGGGCCTTAACTCCATCACAGATGATAGGATCAACATGAAAATTGTGTTACGCACCCCTTCACCTCATAAGGATTGCATGTGCAAAGTTTCAGCTGATTCAGTGAAGAAATGTTGAAGTAGTTTGCATCACAAGGTTTTTAGCACATTTTTTAGAAAATAAATGGCCGTAACTCCTTCGAAAATGATAGGAACAACGTGAAAATTGTGTTGGGCATCCCTTCACCTCACAATGAATGCATGTGCAAAGTTGCAGCTCAAGGGTTGGAGAAATGTGGAAGTACACCTCAACCTCGTTATAACACGGAACTCCGGGTCCAACCAACGGACCGTGTTAGTTGTTCTCGGTCCACACTGTTTGCCTGTATGCAAAAATATTTTTAAAAAGTTTGCAAAAAAAAAAAAAAATCAGCAGACGACATAAGCAGACAACATTTTTAGGGTTAACACAGCTTAACCTTTACCACTCTCTAGACGAATTTAGCATACGACAAATTTTGATATTTTTCGTAACCCTTGTCCTGCTGAATATTTATATATGCCACACCCACTACCGATTATCAACCAATCAGATTACTTGATGCAAATTATTGCAACAAATTCACAATCTGAATGGCAAACAATGTAGATCCTGATCAGATCGAAGCCATCTGATCTGGATCTACATTGTTTCAAAGATAAGGCATATCCGGGATTAGCAGGACAAGGGTTAATTTTCCCCAAAAACAGGACTCAACATCTCATGCAGACAGAAAACAGGACTTATGACATCTCATGCAAATCGTCTCCATGAGATGTTAAATCCAGTTTTCCGGGAAAAATAAAAATATTTCAAAATGTCATCTGCTGTGAAAAACAAAAACTCCCAGCATGCAGAGCATTAATTATACTGAACAACCTTCTCAGTGGAACAGTTTAATTAAATTCATTCAATTTACAATGCAGCTAATGCCTGAGAGATAGATTTAATTTGTGAGAGAATGCAATGCAATTTTGAAACAGAATTACATTGATAGCTCTAATTCACCAGGAATCATGCGACAAATTCTAACCAATATCATTCCAAATCTACGATCAATCTTTTTCCCAGAGAAAAATGTATTAAAATTCCTCCAAGACAGATATCTTGCCGGAAACCATGAAAAAAAACCCGAAGATTAGTGTTTGACTAAATGTGTTCACTAAATGCATTTTACTCTCTGAAAATAAAGTTGACTGCTTTTATTTATTATTCTAACCCTTTAGATGCCAGGAAAAGCTGCATTCGAAAATGTCATCTGTTTACGTCATCTGCAGCAAGTTCTCACAATTTTTTTCAAACATATTTTTGCATACATGCAAACAGTGTGGACCCTGATCAGACTGCTCCTAGAGGAGCAGTCTGATCTGGGTCCACACTGTTTGCAACAATGACTTCTAAAGTGACAAGCTGACGACAATTGTTGTGAATGGCATCTTGATTTTTTTTTTCTTATTTTTCAGAGAAAGTAAGGCTTGACATTTTATGTGAATTGTCTGCACAGCAGATGATCCACATGAAATGTCAATCTTTATCCTCAAATCTCAGAAAATATTAAACCCATGAAATGCCAATCATGACAACTGTCGTCTGCTTTGCTGTCTGCCAGTTACCTTATAAGTAATTTTTTTTGCAAACAGTGTGGACCCAGATCAGTCTGCTCCTGTAGGAGCAGTCTGATCTGGGCCCACACTTTTTGCCAGTATGCAAAAATATTTGTAAAAAGTTTGAAAAAAAAAATATTCAGCAGACGACATAAGACAACATTTTCAGATGTAGTTTTTCTCAGCGTCTTAAATGCCTATCCACACAGAGATATTCACAGAACCCCTCCATAATGTACAGAAAATAAAACTGTAAATTTGTAAAGTTTATAGAAAGATGTGCTTATATACCGGTGCATGTACATGTTTTTTTGGGATACAAATAACAAATTCAAGATGAAATTGTACATGTATGTGTGTGTGTGTGCTTGTGTGGGTTTACATTATTGTGCAAATGAAAACTAAATGTATATGAACCCTTAAAGACACCAAGAAAACTGCATCTGTAAATGCCATCTGTTTATGGCGTCTGCTCCATCTTCTTGCAGACATTTCCCACATGGTTTTTGCATTAGGCAAACAGTGTGGTCCCTGGTCAGATTGCTCCTAGAAGAGCAGTCTGATCTGGGCCATGCTGCTTGCAATGATGATTTTTAAAGTAACCAGCAGACAACAATAATGTTGTGATTGGCATCTTAAGGGTTAACCCATTTTCGACAGGCAAACCCCAAAAGGAATGCTGGCAAATAGTGCAGACCCAGATCGGTTACTGCAATCTGTGGCTGTGGCTTTTGATCAGGGTAGAAGCCTCCGTGGTGCAGTGGTTACGCTACTCGCCTTGTAAACCAGGGATCGCAGGATCGATCCCGGGCTTCTCCAGACTTTCGGATGAGTCTTTAAACCGAGGTCCCGTCTCCGTATGACCTTAGCTGTTGGTGGGACGTAAAACTAAAACTCACTCACTTTTGATCAGGGCATTCACTGTTTGCAATAACTATAGCCATTTCCAAAATAAAATTCTATAAATAAATCAATCTTCTTCAATATACAAAGAGCAAAAAGTGGAATTTTCAATATATGTGAAACACGAACATGTCCTTGGGCAAGGTCGATTTTTTATTTGAATTTGGTCACAGGTCAAGGTCACAGGTTGAAAAAAATTTGTTTGAGCCAGAAGCCCTTGTCACAAGGAACCTACATGCTGAGTATGAAGGCTCTATCTCGAGCGGTTCAAAAAATTTATGACCAATGACAATTTTTTCTTTAAAGTAGGTCATGGTCACAGGTCAAAATTTTTTGTATGAGTGGAAAGCCCCTGGCCCAAGGAACCTACATGCAAAATATGAAGGCTCTCTCACAAACAGTTCAAAACTTATGACCAATGTTAATTTTTTCTTTTAAGTAGGTCAAAAGTCAAGGCCAAGGTCACAGGTCAAAAAGTTTTGTATGACTGTGAAGCCGTTGCCACAAGGAACCTACCTGCTAAATATGAAGGCTCTCTCACAAACGGTTCAAAACTTATGACCAATGTTATTTTTTTTTCTTTTAAGTAGGTCAAAAGTGAAGGCCAAGGTCACAGGTCAAAAAGTTTTGTATGACTGTGAAGCCCTTGCCACAAGAAACCTACATGCTAAATATAAAGGCTCTAGCTCAAAGGAATCAAAAGTTATCACCAATGATAATTTTTTCTTTAAAATAGGTCAAGGTCAGAGGTCTATTTTTTTCTGTATGAGTGGAAAGATCTTGGCACAAGGAACCTATATGCCAGATAAGAAGTCATATCTAAAACAGTTCAAAAGTTATGACCAACGTTCAATGTTGTTGGTTTTTTATGTAGGTCAAAGGTCAAGGTCACACGTCAACATTTTTTAAATGGGTGTGAAGCCTTTGTCACAAGGAACCTACATGCAAAATATGAAGGATCTATCTCAAACCTTTCAAAAGTTATGGCCAATGTTATTTGTTTTAAGTAGATCAAAGGTTAAGGTCACAGGTCAAAATTTTCTGTATGAATGTAAAGCTCTTGTACATGTCAAATATGAAGGCTCTATCCCAAACAGTTCAAAAATTATGACCAATGTTAAAAGTTGTCCAACAAACCTAAACAAACAGACAGGGCAGAAACAATAATGTCCATGCTATCGCTACCGGGGACAACAATATTCCCCACTACCGCTACCAGGGACATAAAAAAATGGAATTTTCAATATATAAGTGAAATTCATTCATTCAGGATAAATGGGATGCTCTCGTGCAGATTTAGATTGGTGAGTGTATGTGTCTACCAACAAATGCCCAAATGTAACTACATTCAATTTTAGTACGATAGTAATGCATGAAAAGCTAAAAATGAGTGTTGATGCAATGAAAAAGCAAACAAAGAAAAGAAAAAGCAGGGTGCACCAATCATTTGTAGCCAACACTTTTACCATGAACCAGCCACTTGCTCAAATGACTGTCATGTTAGCTAATGAAATTCATTGAGCAATGGCTTTGTTAAATCCTCCAGCAAACCACACTTCTAAAATCTATTTTGATGAACATTCTAATTCATTTCAAACCCTAACTCACATTTTTACAGGAAAATATTTTCTTATTTTTTTTTTCAAGAAACACATCAACACATCATATTGTGTTTGCCATATCAAACATCGATGCTAGCTTTATTTCTGGTCATATACAGTACGGCTCAGGTATAAGAACCAAAAAACTCTTTATTCCGGGTCTCGGCGTTTCGAGCACTTTCCAAAACACTCAGAATTGTTCCGAGTAGATGTATATATTTGGCGGACACTCCTTGAAAACACTCGCAAGGTCCTGGCTAAGAATGGAATACGCGAAATTTCGCGAAATTATTCCGAGTCGTAATATCGTACCTGTAGGCAATATTTTGTCGCGAAGTTATGTGGAAATACTCAGAGGAATTTGACGAAATACCTGGGCATTTTTTTTGTTTATTTAATGTTCTTTTACCATCATATATATTTATTTATAATTAAAAGATAATATATATCACTGATAGTTGTTATAATGTAAACGATGTCAAAAGTAAACAAAGAGGTAATCACTAATTACCCAGGGTATGAAACTATAAAGTGATTTCAAACAAGGGAATCAGTTGGGCATGACCAGTACATACAACTCTTTCTAGTCCGTAATTGAAAGCATGATGAACATTATAAAAATTATGGTTAAATTCGATGTAATCACCTTAGAAATGTTAATTAGGTAATTGTAAGAATCCCTGTGATAATGTCGTATTGAGTAATAATATTATATGTGGTTGCTGTCTGCAGTCAGTTAGAGTTGTCTCTCTTAGTAAACTGTCAATCAACCGGCAAGCTTCCCTTCAGACAATAGTGCAAAATCGGTCATTTTGAACTCAAAATATCTCCATGTAATTTTGATATTTTAAAAAAAAAGAAAATTATTTTGATGTAATATAATCATTTGTCTTTCATTCTTTAATAATTTTAATGTGAAGTATTATCGGACAGTTGAGAAACAAATAATCAAAGGTGATAACTGTCAGTGAAATGTTGACGGGTTTCCGCCGCCATTATTGGCCTCTGATACAGAGAGAAAAAATATGACCGTCCCGTTGTCAAAGTTTAATTAAATTAATCACCACTTGCAAATACTCGCAAACACTCCGAATATCACAGGTAAGCTCTGAGGTCTGCAGAATTTCCTCGGAATATCGAGCGCAAAACATGGAGTAAATTATTTTCACTCGGAGTGGTTTACTTCAAACCATTCGGCGGAAAAACACGGATTTAAAAAGTTGTCCGCCGAATGAAAAAAAAAAAACTGTTCAAATACCTGAGCCGTACTGTATATATAGAAGGCAAATGCAGTGCAAGCCCAGATCAGACACTGCCTAAAAATTCCACGGAAAGCTATCTCACACCAGTGATTGTAACTCTTGAGAAATGGACTTTAGACTTTTTGGTTGACCCTAAGACTGATGCGAATGTTGACAAAAACAAGCGGACTGAAAACTGGACTCGTATATCGTGCCATGCTTAAAGCAGATGAGCTTTTTCTCAGTTTCTAAAAATAACTCACCCTGACTCCCCTTAATTTTGAAATGGATTCCTGCTATATGCATGCATGAGGTGGAAGATTCCATCCAGTAAACAAAACGTTATGAAAACACGCCTATACAAATACATTGTAAACTTTACCTCCGAAAAATCGAAATTTTTTAGATGAACAATTGTGATATTTTTCTTATTCTGCTCAAAATATAGATTGTGGGTACTCGTTAGAACCGCCTCATCGAGGCGGTTCTAACGAGTACCCACAGTCTATTTTTTAGAGCAGAAATAAAAAAAATAAGGTTTACCCCTGTAAACCCCAGTTTTACTATATAAAAGTGGGGTTCAAGTGGGGTTCAAGGGGGATCAAAATCATATAGGCATGTTTTCTTGATGTCTGTAGGGTCATGGTACAAAATGGCTGGTGCACAGTGTTATTTGAGAAAGAGATGAGAAAACAATATTAACATGGTGATTAAACATAACATTGCCTCAGTCCCTCACTCACCTTCTCTCTCTACAATAAAAATAAATATTAAGGTTTTTTTATGTGTGTGTGAATTCGTGTTTAACATCCCTTTCAACAATTTTTCAGTCATATCACGATGGTGTCTGGTTGCGACAGGGAGCTCAATGCTCACTTTTATAGTGCTGCCTCACTGAAGTATCATGTCCCAGACACATTACATGATACCACACCCAGTCACATTATCCTGACACTGGGTCGACCAGTCCTAGCTCTACCCCACAAATCTGAGTGCCAAGCGAGGAGCAGCTAGTACCATTTTTAAAGACTTTGGTATGTCGCGGCCGGGGATCGAACCTGTGACGTCCCGTTCCTCGGAGCGGACACTCTACCAACTGAGCCATCGGGGCCGGTTGTAAGTTTTTTTAATTACCTTCATATTGCATACTTTTGATATTGTTTTAACCCTAAAACTGCCAATCACAAACTTTACAAACATCATTTTCAAATATTTTTGTCTTATTTTTCAGCAAAAATAAGGCTTGAAATCACATGAAATGTCAAGTCTTATTTTCACTGAAAAATACTTTATGCTTTAAGGGTTAATACAAATTGGCTCCAATGGGCCTCCGTGGCCTTGTTGATGAGAGCACCGACTTTTAATCACTAGGTCTCTCACCGCTGGCTTGGGTCACATGTGAGATGCCAATTTTTTGCAACAGAAGACCAGGTGGTTTTTCTCCAGGTACTCCAGTTTTTGCCAATCTTTGATTAAAGATCAGCCCGATATGAGAGAAATAATCTTGAAAAGACCTTAACCCCCACTCCCACCCAAAATAAAAATAAAACTTATCTTCTTTGTTCCCTGTATTTTTTTTCACTGAAAATAACCACATGTCCAGCCTTCTCTTCAAAGCAATTGCGAACACTGGTATTGACAGGGAAAAATTTTCACTAAACAAGACATTTATTCACATGTCTGAAATTTGATAATGATTTATTCAGTTTCGTATGTCAGTTTTGTATGTTAAGTTCACTGAAGGAAGTGACCATCTGAGTTGTAGCTTTTATTTATAACTGATTAAATTTTCGGACATATGTTTCAGACAGATTTGAATCAAAATTTAAACCAAATTTTTCAGCCAAAAGTATTTGGCTGGTGTACTTCAAAGCATTTCAACAATTTTTCAAAAATTATGGTTTCAAAACTGCAGAAAATATTTGACTTCTAGGTACAGAAATAAAGGCCAAAAACTATTTTTCATACACATCAAGGACAGATAACTCAGAAGTGAAATAGCGAAAGTAGCAATACTTCGCTACTATATGGTAGCTTTAGTGCTTGATATATTATCAAGGACAAATAATGCAATGGCCAAAATAGTGCTGTTTGGCCACAATACGCTACTTTTAAGGATCTATATATGTGTGAAGTTTTATCCATATATACGAAAGCCATATACTGGGACAGACAAGGGCCATAACTGTGTCAAAAGCAGACAGATTCTGTCCCTGAACAATACCAAACCACATCTTCCTGACACAAAATGTGTATGCAAAATTTGAAAATATATCTGATACACAAAAATTAAGTTATCAATCAGAACTGAAGTGAGGACAGACAGACCATGGATGGAAAGACAGATGGATAGAGTTAGGAGGGTATTACATTATACCTCACCACTATCATGTGGTGAGATATAAGAATCTTACATGGGTGTGAGGGGTGGATGGAAAAATCCATCCCCGAGGGTCACTGTCCAGCATTACAAGGCTTGCCGAGTGATGCCGGACAGTGATCCCGAGGGACGGATTTTTCCATCCACCCCTCACACCCATGTAGGAATTTTTTTTCTTGCGTACCTTGCAGTCACTTCGGTTGCTGACGTCCGCCATATTGTGATGACACTACAGTGATTTTTAGTGACGTCACATAACATGCTGTGACGTCAACCTTAACAACGGCGCACATGAGGTCATATTTAACCAGTGAATTTATCAAACATGCAAATATCTGATTTTGGGTAAGAACACCAGGGTTAGAACAGAATTTCTATCCCAAGCAAAAGCTACCGATATCCTTATCTGGTGTGCAAGAAAACTTCCTATACTGTGCTTGCCATGAGGAGGTCTATAACATTTTTCAGTGATTGAGATGTTAAAAAGGAAATAAATATAATCATTATTTTTATGGATTATATTAAAACAGGAATGAAATCTATGCGGGGGAACGGAACATTAATGATAGCCTTTTGCATATTAAACTTTATTACTAAAACCAAAGAAAATGCAAGTTACTCATGTTTGTCTCAAACAAGTTCATATTATATGAACCACAAGAAGCGAAAGTGTGTCTTTGGTCTCAGCTCCAGATTGGGACGCACAACAAGGATAATTAACTCTTATCCTGCTGTTCAAGACAACCCCTATCTTTGCAAACAGTGTAGATCCAGATCAGATGGCTTCTTCTGATCAGGATCTACACTGTTTGACATTCAGTTTATGAGTTTGTAGGAATAAATTACATCAAGTAATCTGATTGGTTCAAAGTCAAAGATGGGTGTGGCTAAAAAAAATATTCAGCAGGATAAGCAGGGGTGACAACCTACGTCATAGGAGATGTCGTACCCATTTCAGAAGCGGCCATATTGGTGTAAATAGGGTAAATAAAATGCTTCAAACTAGATATATACATTACGAGTCTTCAGAAAACACACTTCAGCTGGTAACGAACAATATTTGCATCCCATCAGTGAGCTAATTCCACCTAGAAACATTGAAAAGGCTTCGATAGCTTCGACACAAGATTTGATTCGGCACTGTAAACAATGATAGTTCCGACATCATTGCGAAATCAGCTTGTGTCAAATTATTCAAAGAAAAGGCCACATTTCTGAGACAGATTTCAGTATGTTTGATTCTTTTATGACCTAATGCACCGACTGCGCTTACTTGTTGTGACAAATGCCTTTTGTGTAGTAAATGCTGGTAAACCTACGAATGGTTATGACGTCACTGCTCTGACGTAGGTTGTTCCCCCTGATAAGGGTTAAGAGAAAATTTTCTTTATATCTGGTTGAAAACATCTGTTGTGGTTACTTGTTAGAATTGCCTCATTGAAGCAATTCTAACAAACACCCACAACAGACATTTGTATGGAGAAATAAACATTATCCATTAACCCTCAAGATGGCCGTCACAACAACTGTCCTCTGTTTATGATGACGTCTGCGGTTACTGAGGCGGTTCTAACGAGCACCCACAACCTATGTTTACGGTATAAATAAGAAAAATGTCATGGATTTTCATCCGAAAAGTGGCTATTTTAGAGATGTGAAAAATGCACAATATCACACGGCTGTGTTATCGTAATGCTGTAAGGAGTCTATATCAAGTGTATTTGTACCATGTACCAAGACAAATTTTCGCTTCTCGTGGCTCATATACAACACCTACCCTTCGTGGTAAGTTCAAGTCGGGAGTTCTGATTGTCTGTTCATTCAGCACAACCGGCCAGCATTTGAAATACTTCGAGCCGCTTAACCCATCTCGTCTATACAGATCTGCAGCTCTGATGACCTTGACAGGATTCGGTGCACAGAGGGCGTACTGGTCGAGGATGCATTGTGGACGGTTGGTGGGGAGAAAGAGGTGGGCACCATAGCCATGTCTAGCCTCATGGTACTCTGAGATCTGGCTGAACTGTTTCAGATCACCCTCAGCTGAAAATAAATTGCAGAAACTGTATTTAACCCTTCTCTTGCTGAATATTCA
This sequence comes from Lucinisca nassula, assembly GCA_963580285.1. Lineage (NCBI taxonomy): Eukaryota > Metazoa > Mollusca > Bivalvia > Lucinida > Lucinidae > Lucinisca > Lucinisca nassula. The sequence goes on from OY757013.1 coordinate 10,450,109, forward strand.
GTTTAGCCACATCCATTTCTGTCTATCAACCAATGTAATTTATTGCTACAAATTCATAAACTGAATGCCAAACAGTGTAGATCCTGATCAGATGGCTTCTTCAGAAGCCATCTGATCTGGATCTACACTGTTTCCAAAGAAAAGGGTTGTCGTGAACAGCACGATAAGAGTTAACCCTAATCCTGCTGAATACGACTCAATTTGCACCAACTGCTGACTATCAACCAATCAAATTACTTGATATAATGTATTTGTCCATTTCACAAACTACATGACAGAAAGTGTAGATCCTGATCAGATGGCTTCTTCAGAAATTAAATGGGCCCCATCAAGCGATTTTGGTACTTATCGCCTATGCGAGCAGCGAAGGTTCAGGCGAGCCTGCGCATCCGTGCAGTCTCGCCAGAACCTTCGCTGCACACTCATGCAAGCAGTGAATCAAGAGGAACCTTCAGACAGAAAGCCATATCCCTGGCCCCTCTGAATGGTTGGGCATGCGCAGTTAAAATTTGTCATGACGGACTGCCCGAAGACACAAATTCGCTTGGCGGGGCTCATATTAAGGTTGTCGTGAACAGCAGGATAAGGGCTAATATATATTTAGCCCTTTCCATAGAGGCACCTACACAAACAGTATAGATCCAGATAAGACGACTCATAAATGATCTGTCTCATCAAGAGCTACACCGTTTGCCATTCTATTAATGATTCTGACTACCCTTGTCCTGCTGAGCCCGGATATGCCTTATTTTTCAAACAATGTAGATCCAGATCAGATGGCTTCTGAAGAAGCCATCTGATCAGGATCTACATTGTTTGCCATTCAGATTGTGAATTTGTTGCAATAATTTGCATCAAGTAATCTGATTGGTTGATAATCGGAAGTGGGTGTGGCAGATTAAAATATTCAGCAGGACAAGGGTTAACATCCTAAAAATTTGGACACCGCAAGGACTTGCCATAATTCTTCTAAAATTTTGACAAATTTGTTTCACTATCCAGCAAGGAGTCCAAAAGGTGCAGACGGCATGCTAAACAGTATAGACCCTGATCAGACTGCTCCTTTTTGCTTAGGCCTATCTTTTCCAATACAGGTATCGAACCCGCGTCCTCCTGATCACCAGTCAGACGTGGAGCGCTGTGGTGCAGTGGTAAAGTATCGGACTCGGGATCGAGAGGTACCGGGTTCGAACCCCACGAGTGGCAAGTGTTGTTTCCTTGAGCAAGAGATTTTATCCACATTGCTTAGTACTGGTTTCTACCCAGGAAAAGAGGGCCACATGGAAGATTAGTACTAGTTTACTAAATGTGTTACCCTCTATAAATAAGGTTGATTATTATTATTATTATTATTTTATCTGACTGAGCTACCGGGGCCAGCTCTGTGTGCGTGCGTGTGTGTGTGTGTGTGTGTGTGCGCTGTTTACTTAAGCAGGGTGTAGTGAAAATAAAAGACTTGCTTTTATGTACTGTTAAATAAACAAGCAAAATGAAAATGAAGGCCCCACAAGTCCAGGTATTTGAATTTGTTAAACAATTATACATTCCAAGTTTGGGACCATTTTTTTCAGCCAACATGCAGAGACAATTGATCTATATACATGCTGTTGATGCTTTGATTCAAAGAGTAAAAAAAAAAGTTTGCAAACACTTAAGTAGCAGTTTGCTCCTGCAAGTATAAGAAGCAGAAGCAGTTACCTCCCCTAATAAAACTGCTACCAGAAACAACTATTAGTAACATTCTATAACAGCAATTAAGATCCCAGAAATGCTATAAAATGTTTTATTCAAATAATAGGAGGCAATCTTGGCAATGAGAAGCCATAAAGACATCAGTAAAGTGAAATCAATGAAACTTTCTCCTAAAGGAGAATAAGAAGACCCTAAGGGGAAGTAATTAAATTTTTCAAAAATTATACACCAAAACCTCTTTATAACACTATAAATGGGGTCCAAAGCAGAAACCGTGTTAGTTAAACAACTGTGTTACATCCCCCAAAAATGTGTAGATTATATAGAAAAATGACCATTTATGGTCATTTTTCTATATATATACATTTTTGGGATCCATCTAGAAACCGTGTTATATTCAAAACCGTGTTATAACGGACCGTGTTATAATGAGGTTGTGGCGTAGTTTATATCACTTTCCAACTGGATCTGATTTTGGTTTTACAGCCTTTTCAAGTTTATTTCACTTACTTTGAGATGATCGTTCATCAGAGGTGGGCAAAAATCTGAGTACCTGGGGGAAAACCACCTGATCACCCCTTATGAAATGGGGACTTATGCTTAAGCAGCAAATTCTTTACTTTAAGGGAAGACCCCTTTTACAAGGGACTTTGTTTATAGGACAACATGCGGAAACCTAAAAAGTTGTCTCCTTTGTGAGAACTGGCGGGAAATATGCCAGCTTCAAGGATGAAAATTTACCCTTCAATACCAAATAGACAGTGATTTACCATTAAACAAATTTGCTCCCTTGGGAAATAAATGCCTTCCTTTAAGAAAAGTCTTTTCTTTTGTCCATTGAAGAAAAGCGATTCCCACCCAAAAAATACATTTTTAGATGGACTGCAAGGTACTTCCGTGCAGAGGTGAAACCAACATTGGTAGAGAAATACATTGGTAGATTGGACTACACAGTAATTGTCCGTCAACCGAATATTTGAGTACTGTGGTAAACCACTTAGAACTAAGTCTGCTCTGGACCTGCCCTGGACAAAGTGGTGCAACATCATGAAAACACACCTATATAATTTTGACCTCTTTAAACCCCACTTTTATATAGTAAAACTGGGGTTTACAGGGGTATACATTATTTTTGTTATTTCTGCTCAAAAACATAGATTGTGGGGACTCATTAGAACCGCCTCGTCGAGGCGGTTCTAAGGAGTACCCACAATCTATGTTTTGAGCAGAAATAACAAAAATAGAACGATTTTTACCTGGAAAATTTCATTTTTGGTGGTAAAATATTACCAATATATTTGAATAGGCATGTTTTCATAATGAGTTGGACTGTCCCTTGAACCCTAGCTGTTTCTTTGGGCGGTAGGGCCTGAGATGTCATTTCATCTCAATGTCGGGTAAAAGTCCCACAAAATCAGAAAGGCTTGGAGAAACAGATTCGGCTGCATGATGCTTCCTCCATGCAGAGATGAAACTACTGGTAAACATCTAAGGGGGTCTAAGCCTGCCCAGGCAAAGTGGTGCTAGTCGGACCGTCCCTACATATTAACCAAATTAGTTTGTTTGGGTGGCAGGGCTTGAGATGTCATTTCATCACAATGTTGGGCAAAAGCCCAGCAATATTGGAAGCAACATCCCCAAAATGATCTAATTAGTGTTGACGGGGATGTTTGTTTATATTTGTTTGTACTAGAGTTTAACGGCCCAGTCAACACTGATTTAGGTCATTTTTGAGCTGGTCAGTTTACCTATCCACACTTTTCCAGGGCAGGCTTATACGTAAGCGGTTAACCAGTACAGTGCACATTCTTTCGCCAGAAACTGACAACTGCCCTTCTTGAATAAGCGGAAGGTAAAGAATGACCGCAGAAAAGATTTCATGATCAATCTCCACAAAAGAATGTTGCCCATCCCAATGTTGGGGTTTGTATGTAAAAAATGGGTTTACCAATAAAATGCCAATGACGTCTGCTTTGTCGTCTGCCTGGTTACGTTAAAAGTCATTTTTGCAAACAGTGTGGACCAAAATCAGACTGCTCCTTCAAGAGCAGTCTGATTTGGGTCCACACTGTTTGCCTGTAAGCAAAAATATTTTTCCAAAACATTTGCGAAAAAAATCAGCAGACGACATAAGCAGACGACAATTTCAGATGTAGTTTTTCTTGGCGTCTTAAGGGTTAATAATTCTCTTAATCATCATCAATGATTTCCTTTGCGAATTCCACTCAGACTTCAAAAATTAAAATTCAAATCCTTCAACCAAGAGAAATGGGTTTAATTAAGACTCAGCATAGATTTACAAGAATAAAATCTTTGGAGACTCAAGAACTAGCTACTGAATACTAACAATACTCATGCTGTTTCACAGGCCTTAACTCTTGCTGTTCACGACAACCCCCATCTTTGCAAACAGAGTAGATCCAGATCAGATGGCTTCTTCTGAAGCCATCTGATCAAGATCTACACTGTTTGACATTCATTTTATGAATTTGTAGGAATAAACTACATCAAGTAATCTGATTGGTTCAAAGTCAGAGATGGGTGTGGCTAAAATGAATATTCAGCAGGACAAGGGTTAAACCTAAAAAATCTTCTGCCCTTATTTATAACAGCAATCCATTTCACCCCCACCCATCAGGGCTTGGAGAAACAGATTATGGGCTGCATGATGCTCCCACGCAGAGCTGACACCGACCGCCTACGACTGGTAAACCGCTTCGGTCTAAGCCTGCCCAGGCAAAGTGGTGTAATTAAGTCGGACCATCCATGCATATAAACCCTATTGGTTTCATTGGGCGGCAGGAATTGAGATGTCATTTCATCTCAATGTCGGGTAAAAATCCCACAAAATTGGAAGCAATGTCTCCAAAATGACCTAAATTGTGTTGACGGGGACATTTAATATCAAATCAAACAAACAGCAGTCCATTTCAATAACTGGTTGAATTATTATAGCGTTTAGAAAATGGCTGAAATTTTGGCTCACTGTGAAGGCGCTGATCAGTTGGTGCTTGCTGCAGCATCTGATCTGGGCTTGCACAGTGTTTGACCCTGTTTTGCTATGAGGTTTCACCATACAAATTGGGTTAAAATAGTCAAACATGGTGTCAGAGGAATAGAAACATGCTATTTTAATGTTTGAAGTGGAATTCAGAAAGGAAGTCATTTTGCAGTTATGTGCTCTGGGTCGCAAAATTCCTAAAAAAAGCTTTTCATCAGTCTGTTAAAATGGCAATGGAAAGCATTGTCTCATGTTTAGGGCCCATTAGGACAATTTCAAGATGGCCACATGCTGTCCCCTGCCATCACATTGTCATTAAATATAGAGAAGCTGGAGACGTCTCTGGTGTTTTTAACCCTTTTTTGTACCAAATGGAATCTTCCTCCTTCTATATAGCCGGAGTCCATTTCAAAATTTAGGGGTGTCAGGTTGAAATTTATTTTGAAAATGACTGAACTTTTAGCAAACAGTGGAGGCCCTGATCAGACGCCGCGTTCTGCGGCGTCTGATCTGGGCCTGCACTGTTTGCCAGGGTACCCGTTTTGGGGTTTCCGGTACAAAATGGGTTAATGTAATTAGTTCTGTTTTCTGCGTTGATGAGGTAAATGATAATGACAATAATTTGCTGGTTGTTACCAATAAATCAACATGTTACATGCTACTGTGAGTGTCCTGTCTGCAATCATGGGAAAATACAGGACGGAAATTAGCTCTTATCATGCTGTTCACAACAACCCCTATCTTTGGAAACAGTGTAGATCCAGATCAGATGGCTTCTGAAGAAGCCATCTGATCAGGATCTACACTGTTTGACATTCAATTTATGAATTTGAAGGAATAAATTACATCAAGTAATCTGATTGGTTCAAAGTCAGAAATGGGTGTGGCTAAACTGAATATTCAGCAAGAGAAGGGTTAGAAGGCACACAATGCCAGGGGAAGCAACTCTATCATCAATATTTCCATCTCTCTTATCCATAGGGGTCTCTTTTTGATTGCATTGGGGTTTAACGTACGACATGTCAACTTTGATTTGTCTCCCAGAGAAAGGGAGAGAAGAGATGGAAGAGTTTGTTTGATTTGAGGTTTAACATCCCCGTCAACACTGTAAAGGTCATTTTGGAGACGTTGATTCCAATTTTGTGGGACTTTTACCCGACATTGAGATGAAATGACATCTCAAGCCCTGTCGCCCAATGAAACCAAAAGGGTTTATTAGCATGGACGGTCCGCCTCGCAACGCGGTTCCTGGACAGGCTTACATCCTCTAAGCGGTTTACCAGTACTAGTGTGCGGGCCGGATTCAGCTCTGCGTGGAAGCATCATGCAGCCCATATATTTCTTCAAGCCCCTATGGGCGGGGGCCGAAGAGATGGAAGAGATAGTACAGGACAGGTTCATAGGGTGAATGATTCAAAATAAATGGAAAAGTTAACCCTTATCTTGCTGAATATTCCTTTAAGCCACACCCATTTCTGTCTATCAACCAATCAAATTACTTGATGTAATTTATTGCTACAAATTCATAAAATGAATGCCAAACAGTGTAGATCCTGATCAGATGGCTTCTCTGATCTGATCTACACTGTTTGCAAAGATAGGGGTTGTTGTGAACAGCAAGATAAGGGTTAACATGATTATTCAAATGAATAAGAAATAAGCTCATTTTATCGTGTTCTGTCCTTATAAGAGCAAGAGTTTATGGGTAACCATGGTATCCACCACCATATTTGGCTATCGGGGCTCCTTAAGTGGTCCAATGCATCAAGCGTTTACTCTTCGACTCAAACTTTCCAAACTTCATTGATAAATGTGACAAAATCCGCATAAAACATCCACTTGAAAGCTCCTTCAAACCTCATTAATATTCAAAGATGACCACAACTTTAAGATAAAAACTCAACAAATTATACGATAACTGGCCAACAACACATTTTAGTTCATGACAACCCCTACCTTTCCAAACAGTGTTTGTTTGTTTGAATAGGAGTTTAACAGCCCAGTCAACACTATTTCAGGTCATTTTTGAGCCGGCTGTGGGGCCCGGCCGGTCAGTTTACCTATCCACACTTTTCCTGGGCAGGCTTATACGTAAGCGGTTAACCAGTACAGTGCACATTTTTTCGCCAGAAACTGACAACTGCCCTTCTTGGATCAGCGGAAGGGAGAGAATGACGATAGAAAAGATTTCAAGATCAATCTCCATGAAAGAATGTTGCCGACCCCAGCAGGTATCGAACCCCTGTCCTCCTGATCACAGTCAGACAGGCCGGCAAATCCAAACAGTGTAGATCCAGATCAGATGGCTTCTGCCATCTGATCAGGATCTACACTGTTTGTTATTCAGTTTGTGAATTTAAAGGAAAACAAGAGCTGTCGCCAGACAGCATAGCTCGCCTGTTTCGCGACTTCAAGATATAAGGAAAAATTTATGAACCATGAAATATAGGTCACACTCACCTTGATATATTTGAGATCAATAATCAGGTCACATGGAACATATATTCCAGATATTACATTTCAGGATCAAATTGTATATGAATTATAAGGCAAAATCATTGAACCATGAAAATAGGTCACAAGGACCTAGATATATTTCCATGTCAATCATCGGGTCACATGGAACTAATTATCCAGGTAAGACATTTCTCCATCAAATAGTATTCAAGATAATAGGAAAAATCACTGAACCATGAAATATAGGACACACTGACCTAGATATTAATTCAAGCTCAATCATGGGGTCACATGGAATAAAAAATCCAGGTATGACATTTCTCCATCAAATAGTGTTCACTGAACCATGAAATATAGGTCACACTGACCTGGATATATTTTGCGGTCAATTATAGAGTCACATGGAACTAATAATCCAGGTATGAAGTTTCTGTATCAAATTGTATTCAAGATAATAGGCAAAATCACTGAACCATGAAATATAGGTCATACTGACCTAGATATATTTTGAGGTCAATAATGGGGTCACATGCAACTAATAACCCAGGTATAACATTTCTCCATCAAATAGTATTCAAGATAATAGACAGAATCACTGGACCATGAAATGTAGGTCACCATGACCTAGAAATATTTTGCGGTCAATTATTGGGTCATATGGAACTAATAATCCAGGTATGACATTTCTCCATCAAATAGTATTCTAGATAATAGGCAAAATTGCTGAACCATAAAATATAGGTCACAGTGACCTAGATATATTTTGAGGTCAATAATGGGGTCACCTGCATTTAATAACCCAGGTATAACATTTCTCCATCAAATAGTATTCAAGATAATAGACAAAATCACTGGACCGTGAAATGTAGGTCACCATGACCTAGATATATTTTGCGGTCAATTATTGGGTCATATGGAACTAATTATCCAGGTATGACATTTCTCCATCAAATAGTATTCGAGATAATAGGCAAAATCGCTGAACCATGAAATATAGGTCACAGTGACCTAGATATATTTTGAGGTCAATCGTGGAGTCACAGGTGGAGTCCCAGGTATGACATTTCTCCAACAAATAGACTTCAAGATATAAGGCAAAATCACTGGACCGTGAAATGTAGGTCACCATGACCTTCACCCTTTTACACTTGAACCAATGTCACTTGATTGGCTGATGTATAACCAATTGTGTCTATAACTTGTTAGTATAATGGAAAGGTATACAACAAATTACAAAGGTGTCCTAGATTTTGACCCCCAGCCCCACCCCATCCCCAATCCCAGGCATGAACCCAGGGGTGTGTTGTCTTGGAATCTCAGAAGACACTCCCAGGTATCCAAGTTGTAAATATGAATGCTTTGTGATGAGTGACTGTTGAGATATAAGCATTTCAAAAACTTTAACACAGAATTACAAAGGTGTTCTAGATTTTGACCCCTAGCCCAACCCCGGGGCATGAACACAGGGGTCTGTTCTCTTTGAACATCAGAGGACCCTCCCAGGTACTTAAGTTCCAAATATGAGTGGTCTGTGATGAGTGACTGTTGAGATATAAGCATTTGAAAAACTTTAACGCAGTGTGACGGGAACGCAAATCCGAGGTGACAACAATAGCTCTCCTTGTACTTCGTACAGGCGAGCTAAAAATATCATGTAATCTGATTGGCTGATAGTCAGAAATGGGTGTGGCTAATAAAATTATTCAGCAGGATAAGTGTTAAAATGCCATTCACAACCAGCGGACAGCATTTTCAAAGTATTTTTTCCTATGATTTCTTAAATATTTAGGCTTGACATTACATGTGAATCATCTGCGGGCAGAGAAAACGGTGCACAGGAAAATTTCAAGCCTTGTTTGTTTCTGAAAAATAATTTTAAAAAATCGGATTGGCGGCTTCTCCAGAACTTCCAATTAACCCATTTTGTACAGGAAACCCCACAAACGGGAAATAGTCTAGGCCGGGATTATGGTGTCTGTGTCAGAGAAGGAAATGACTTTATTTGATTAGACCGTCACACTATAACAAGTCTCAGGTAAACAGGAAACAGTGCGGCCCAGACAACGCTTACCTTCACACAGGGACCCAGACAGAATAAAGGTGAAAGGACACAAAATTACAAGTTTTGTTATTTTTAAGAGCTACTTCCAGTTTGCCTTCCAGTAATTGCACAGAGTACCTTCTGAACCCACCCATAAACAGTAAACTAGCAAACAGGGCAGGACCACTGAGATCTTGGGACAAAACATTACGAAAACACGCCTATACAAATACATTGTAAACTTTACTGCCGGAAAAAAAGTGAAATTATAAGATGATAAATTGTGATATTTTTCTTATTTCTGTTCAAAATATAGATTGTGGGTACTTGTTAGAACCGCCTCATCTAGGCGGTTCTAACGGGTACCCGCAATCTTTATTTTAGAGCAGAAATTAGAAAAATAAGGTTCACCCCTGTAAACCCCAGTTTTACTATATAAAAGTGGGGTTCAAGGGGGCCAAAATTATATAGACATGTTTTCGAGATGCGAGAAGCCTCCGTGGTGTAGTGGTTATGCTACTGGCCTTGTAAACCAGGGGTCGCAGGATCGATCTCGGGACTTCTCCAGACTTTTGGATGAGTCTTTAAACGGAGGTCCAGTCTCCAAATGACCTTAGCTGTTGTTGAGACATAAAACTCAAACCCCCCCCTGTCACTCACTCCTGAGTCCTGACAAAATGGGTAATAAAAATAAATTCTTGGACAATTGTCTCCCCTTATCTGTCACTTTTTGCAACACAAAATATCAGCAGATACAGGAGTCATTAGAACTCAAAATGTTCTTAAACTACCCTTTCATCCATTGTCAACTTTCAATGGTAAATCTGAATTGGCGTAAAGAAGTCTACGTTTTCTACCCATATGCCCACATGAAGTACTAAATTACTGCTGATTATATACACCGTGACCTCCACAAGAGCATGAAAATGGCTCCACGGTGAGCTTATCAAATGTCAATCTCTAAATCGTATTTGCATTTTGTACACTGTTCCTTTTTAAGAAAGGATCGTAAGTAAGGAAATTAAACCTTTGACGTTTTGCTCCAGTGAATGAATTATACTCCAGTGTCTGTTACATAAAAGGAGATCGGTATCTTGTTTTCTGTATGTCTAGAAAGTGAAAAAAGAATATAAATGTTTAAGTTTCCGGATCATATCTTTGATCTATTTATGTAGACATTTCATTCACTTTATGTGACCTTAATAGAGGCCTACGACCAAGTAGAATTTGCCACTGGTAAAAAGTTCAGACTTTTTTCCCTATTTCTCCAAGTAAACATACGTCATGAACACTCATTAAAATTGCCTCCTTGAGGCAACTTTAATGATTTTCCACAGCATATGCTTTTGTTAAAATACAAGGAAACTAATTTTTGAAGTTTTCTAGTAAACTGGAACTCGGCCTACTAAAATTTGACAGTCATGAAAATCCAGCCTATGGTCTTTTAACCTTTAGAAATGGATAATAACCTGTCAGTCTATGAGACAGCTTGATTTTTATTATCTTTGTACAAAATAAAATGGTTATTTTACATAAATGTCTGTAATAAAAGTAGAACTTTTATTTACAAATATCACAATTTATCTCCAGAAAATACAGTCAAAGTTAAATATTGGTCTAGCTGCTTGATGCAAATTCATTCGCGCCACTCTTGGAAAATCTGTCTCGTAGAGGCAGGACATTTCAATGCTTCTACTCTAGCAATCTATTTTAATCTTACTCTTATCATGCTGTTCTAAATTAAACCCTTTTTGTAGCAAATGGAATCTTCCACCTTATATACAGCAGGAGTCCATTTCAAAATTTAGGGGTGTCAGGTTGTGTTTTCTTCAAAATTTATTTGGAAAATGGCTGAAAATTTTGCGAAGAGTGCAGGCCCTGATCAGATGCTGCATTCTGCGGCGTCTGATCTGGCCATGCACTGTTTGCCAATGGTTTCCAGAGTTGGGATCCATTACTTGTTTGTTTGTGTTGAGGTTATACATCAACACTAGGTCTTTTTGGATATGATGCTTCTGATTTTGTGGGACTTCAGGGCTTTATCCAGGTATTTTGGGAAAAGGCCCCTGGGCAAAATTGGGAAAAAATTACCGACAAAATACCAAAATAGGGAACACAGTTTCATCAGAGAAATGCCAGGACAATGAATTATGCTCATGATAGTCTTATGAATTTGATAGTGAAACAGTGCAATTGAGCTGTAGCTTCACTGTGGTGAATTTTCATCTGGACTATCCAGTGTTAACCTCTGATGTTAAGTATTGTTTTCTCTGTTCCTTTTGTGGCTTTTATTTTTTCATTATCTGGGGAAAAAATATGGTGAAATTGGGAAAAATTTCGGCTATTTGGCATTGGGAAAGGGGCCGAATTTCGGCCCTGCTGAACAGGCAGAAAATGCCCTGGACTTTAACCAACATTCAGGTGTCCAGTTGAGCTATCTGTCACATCCTGATCTGGGCTGCCCAGCACAGTTTGCCAGTTTATCCATTTTGGGTCTACAAAGTGATTTACAGTTATTTATCGAAATCTTCATCTCTATCAGTAATCTACCCGTATGAGGTCACAACCACCCACTGTGTTAAGCTTCTTCATTCTGCCCTTTTTGAAAACCTCAGTGACCACCAATATAATTACAATGTATAATTGATAACACCCAAATCACATATACCCCTAGTTATATAGCAAACTTAATGCATGATCCTTTTTATCCCTAAAATAGTTTCACAGCCATAAAAAGGAACTGTACACTATAATCTTTAACATCAAAGAATTTTATAGCTACTTATAAAACTGACTTATTATTATTGAAATGTAACATCTTCAGTTCATTGCCTTAATCCTTTTTGTACCAAATGGAATCTTCCTCCTCAAAAATTAAGGGGTGTCAGGTTGTGTTTTCTTCAAAATTTACTTTGAAAATGGCTGAACTTTTTTGCAAATAGTGTAGGCCCTGATCAGATGCCGCATTCTGCGGCGTCTGATCTGGGCCCTCACTGTTTGCCCTGGTACCCGTTTTGGGGTTTCTGGTACTAAATGGGTTAATGAGCCAGCTTTTTAACTCTCAAATGTAGCAAAGGTGTTGCATACTTTTTCAGTATCCGGGCACCCAACTGCTGTTTTAACCCAATAATTTTTTTTGTACCCGAAACCCCAAAAGGAGTAACTGGCAAACTATGTTGAGTGCAGGCCCTGATCAGACGTCACAGAATGCAGCATCTGATCAGAGCCTAAACTATTTTCAAATCAAAATAGATTTTGAAGGAAACACAACATGACACCCCAAAATTTTGACATGAACTCCTGCTATATATAAGGAGGAAGATTCTATTTGGTACAAAAAGTGTTAACCCTTATCCTGCTGAGCCCGGATATGCCTTATCTTTCAAACAATGTAGATCCAGATCAGATGGCTTCTGAAGAAGCCATCTGATCAGGATCTACATTGTTTGCCATTCAGATTGTGAATTTGTTGCAATAATTGGCATCATGTAATCTGATTGGTTGATAATCGGTAGTGGGTGTGGCATATATGAATATTCAGCAGGACAAGGGTTAAGTTTCTATTTCTTCTGTTTCTCTTTTATCAGTTTGCTCTAACTTTCTCTTTAGTGAAACTAGTCACTATCTCTTCTTTCTCTTTCTCGATTTCTCTGAGAGACGATTCAAAGATTGACACGACACAACAACAACCCACAACAACAACCCACTACAACAACCCACAACAACAACACACTACAACCCACAACAACAACACAACCAACCCACTACAACAGTGTCAAGAAGTTTTGATGTGCATGTTTTTGCTTCCGCCGTTGTTACAGCAGAAGACATTTTACCAGTTACCCCCAATATATATTGCATTGTAATGCACTGACTTGATAAAGATATGTTATCTCAGGACAAGAGAGTTTTATCACGTCGACGTGACAGTGCACTTTTATGAATGAACCGGACTACTGGAAAAATGACAACAATGTTATTGTTACTGGGAAAAATGGAAAAAATACCTGAAAAAAAATATCATAGGAAAATATGGTCAGCTGATACTGAATATATCGACTGCTAGAATGCTCGGATGCACTGAGGATCATCAATAACTGATCGTAAATTGTTAATTTAAGAGTGTAGAAGGGGATAAACTGATAAATAGAATACCAGATTCGTGTCATTTGATATCAAGTTTATAAGGCTCGGCTTCGAGAACGCATGTAGAATCGCTCGGCAAGCCTCGCGATTCTACAAGCGTTCTCGAAGCCTTCCTGAAAAACTTGATATCAAAAGACACAAACCTGGTATTCTCTATGTATCTGTTTCTCATTTTCAAAAATCAGACTTCAGAGATTAGAGAGAAAAAAAACTGTTAGAAAGTGCAGATTTGCCCATTGAATGCAGGGAAACCAATAAAGGGGTATCTTGGCAAACAGTACAGGCCCAGATCAGGGCATGAACTATTTGCTAACAGAATTTTCCTTCAGAAATAGAATAAAACGAAAAAATAGGCTTGACACCACGTATGTGACAAAATAGAGTTCTGCTTAAGCCGGTGCTAGAGGGCGTGGCCGGTGTTGCACATTTCAGTACTGGTCATGAACAGACTCAATAAAACCGAGTCTGCTATTTTCGTTTATTTGGTGTATTCCTTGCTTCCAAAGGATCTAACTTCAGAACTTATTTATTTTCACTGTAGCTGGTGTTGTGCCGTGTGGTGGCCGTAAAACGTTTCCCCGTACATCATCTTAGTGCAGATTATATTTTCTGGTCCTTTGGGATCATCAAGTTCATTTGGTATCATTTTGAAAATAGAGTTCTGCTAAAGCCGGTGCTAGAGGGCGTGGCCGGTGTTGCACATTTCAGTACTGGTCATGAACAGACTCAATAAAACAGAGTCTGCTATTTTCATTTATTTGGTGTATTCCTTGCTTCCAAAGGATCTAAGTCTAACATATAGCAATGGAAGAGTCCACTAGAATACAATGGGTTAGCAGTTAAAGGTAACCTGCAGACTCATTACGAAGATGGTTGTGAAAAGGCCAGATGTATCGTGGGTAACTTCAATACTAAGGTAAACTGATCCCAACAATTTGTCGCATTTACAAAGATGCTTTATGAAAAATACAATAAAAACATTTTATTGTACTTCAGTCAGCAGGTGCTTTAAAACTCCGCAACAATAGCTCGTGAAATCTTTCGGCCATGAGACAGCAAAATCACTTCAAAACATACAAACATCTGTAGTCATAGCTCCTGTTAAGGGGAAGTAACTAAGGATAATTAAGGAATGATTTTCCTTATTTCTCCATGAAAACATGTGGGTACTTGTTAGAATTGTCTCTTGTGGGTACTTGTAAGAATCACCTCTTGTGGGTACTTGTTAGAATTATAGACTCTTGTTAGAACTTGTTAGAATCATCCCTTGTGGGTACTTGTAAGAATTGTCTTGTGGGTACTTTAAGATTTGTCTGGTGGGTACTTGTTAGAATCACCTCTTTTGGGTACTTGTTAGAATCACCTCTTGTGGGTACTTGTAACTGTCTTGTGGGTACTTGTAAGAACTGTCTCGCGGGTACTTGCAGGTACTCTTGTGGGTATTTGTTAGAATCACCTCTTAGAGAGATAATTTTTTGTATTTTTTGTTAAAACATATATTGTGGGTACTTGTTAGAATTGCCTCATTGAGGCAATTCTAACAAGTACCCACAATATATGCTTTAATGGAGAAATAGGAAATTATCGAAGGGTTTTTTTTTTTTTTTTTTTTGGGGGGGGGGGGGGGGGGGGGGAGGGGTGTCATTTAACAACCTCTTTCAATACTTTTTTAAATTATTTATCAAGTGGGGGAAGAATAGAGCCACCTGACCTTCAGTTTCAGAACATGGCCTCTCACATGTGATAGTGTAATGGTTTAGTTACCGGCCTTGTAAACTAAGGGTTGTGAGTTTATTCTCAGGTGTCTCCAGTCTTCAAGAAGTGACTTTCAAAGTTTTAAAAGAGTTTAACATATTTAATTACCCCTTTTATCCAGAAAGCTAAAGGAACTTCTAAAAATGTTCTCAAAGGCACGGATGTTGGTTTTGTTTGATTTGAGGTTTAACATCCCCCACATCAACACTATAGAGGTCATTTTGGAGACGTTGCTTCCAATTTTGTGGGACTTTTACCCGACATTGAGATGAAATGACATCTCAAGTCATGTCGCCCAATGAAATCAATAGGGTTTATAAGCATGGACGGTCTGACTCGCACCGCTTTGCCTGGGCAGGCTTAGATCTTCTTAGTGGTTTACCAGTACTTTCATCTCTGTGTGGAAGCATCATGCAGCCCATCTATTTCTTCAAGCCCCGATGGGCAGGGGGGCGCACGGATGTTGGGACACTTTAGTCGTATGTGAAGGAGAAAACTGGAGTACCTGGGGAAATACATGACCTTGGAGTACCCAGCAAAGAGAAATAATGATAACAACAAATGCTTTCATCATGTTTACAAGTCCATGTAATGTCAACAACCTGGTAAACCTCACTTTATACAAGGAAAAATGTGTTTACAAGGTCATACTCTATATTATCGCTGCTCTGAATAGCCATTTGTTAGAAACAATCTAATGAGCACCCATGATCTCTATTCCACTATTAAGGGGAATTGATGCACCTTCAGGGGAGGCAACTCCATCAAAAGCATTTGTCTCCCATGTCAACTGGGGTCAACTCTTAAAGAAAAGAATTTGCTCCTGAGGAGCAAATTCTTTCCTTTAAAAGAAGACCCCTTTTTCCGTTGGGACAGAGTTTATAGAAAGTGTACAGGAAGTCCTGAAAGTTGTCTCCATTTGAAAAATGGTGGAAACATCTAACAGGTGTTCCCATTCCCCTTAAGACTCACGTGACCTAAGCTTTTAAACAGGTATTTAAATGGTTTCATTTTTTTTTCTTGTGTTTTCTACACCCAGAGTTTTTCACTTAGATACCATCTTTGGGACTGTTCAAAAGTGATCTTGGAGACCACTTCTGAACAGTGCCAAAGGTGGTCTTAAAATGGGAATTTTACTATATAGGAAATATATCTGAAATTTTCATCAGAAAAAAAAAAAATTGACACTGCCATCAAAGAATGGGTGTGTTTCCTATTTAATATGCACATTTTTTCCTTCAAAAATGAGAAAAAAATTAAAACATATGGCTTGTATTCTTCAATGTGTAAAAAGAACTTCATCCCATATAAGCCTTGACTCAGACATCAAAGGGACCCCAGCAAACACTGTAGATCAAGATCAGACACTGCAATGTAACCCAAACCCTACACTGTTTCTCTAAAATACAAGAATTTTTTATAAAAATTGCAAGAAATGTATATATAAATTAACCAGATATGTCGACCTGAAGCAGCCAATGCCTATCGGGCCGAAGTTTCCATCTATAATTTATGGGTTGAAGAATCTTTTCAAAAGTCGCAAAAATGTATTCATGATGCAGATCAAGTAACATCTTAATGTTGTCATGTTGAATAATAGGGTAGTTACAGATTAAGATGTAACTTCACAAAACACCCAAATCAGCAATGCCACAAGAAAATGCCGGTTTCACTAATGACAAAGGACCATCCACAATTTTTTTCTTAACACTTATCATGCTGTTCACGACAACCCCTATCTTTGGAAACAGTGTAGATCCAGATCAGATGGCTTCTGAAGAAGCCATCTGATCAGAATCTTCACTGTTTGGCATTCAGTTTATGAATTTGTAGCAATAAATTACATCAAGTAATTTGATTGGTTGATAGACAGAAATGGGTGTGGCTTAAATGAATATTCAGCAAGATAAGGGTTAAAAGCACATTATAGCTCCAAATAAGGCAAAAGTACTGATATTTAGCTTATTTCTGCACAAAAACATATGTTGTGGGTATTCATTAGACGCGTCTCACCGAGGTGCTTCTAGTGAGTGTCCAGAACATGTTTTTGTCCAGAAATAAGAAAAATAATATGTGGGTTAACCCCCTCTTATCTCACGGGTGCTATGTTAAAAATAAAGCCCAAGACCAGATGACACCTCATGTGGACTATGAAAGCCCTAAACAGGATCATCATTTGGATGCACTTGCTATGAAGCACTGTGATGTAGCTTAACCCTTGTCCTGCTGAATATTCAGTTTAGCCACACCCCTTTCTGACTTTGAACCAATCAGATTACTTCATGTAATTTATTCCTACAAATCCATAAACTTCATGTCAAACAGTGTAGATCCTGATCAGATGGCTTCTTCAGAAGCCATCTGATCTGGATCTACACTGTTTCCAAAGATAGGGGTTGTCGTGAACAGCATGATAAGAGTTAAATACAAGTTCAGTAAGGGCTTGTTTAAGCATCAGACAGACAGGATTCTTGGTACCCAGGATTGACAGCTTGGTCCTTGGTGCACATAGTGACATCCCTTGATATGCATTACTCATCCTTAACTCTTATCCGGCTGAATATGATATTAGCTCTAACTTTGCAAACAGTGTAAATCCAGATCAGATGGCTCCTTAAGCCAACTGATCAGAACCTACAAAGTTTGCCATCATGTTTGTAAATTTTATCAAATACAATGAATACATTACATCCAAGTAATTTGAATGGTTGACAGTAAGAAACGGGGTGTGGCAAAATTAATTTATTCAGCAGGATAAGGATTAACTTGTGCTATGGATAACAGCATAATGGGACAAAACTGCCTGAGCAAAAAGTAAACCAGCCAATTAGCCAATTTTGCCCAGAATAGAATCTTCCAACCTTAATATTGCAGCATTCCATTTTGAAATGTTGTGCTTCTGTTAGAAAATAATTTAGAAAACGGCTGAACATATTGACAAGCTTCATATGTCACATTCTCCGATCTACAGTAATGATCCTAAGAATTGGGACAGACAAGTCTGATCAGGGTCTACACCATTTGCCATTCCAACTTCTTTTTGGAACACGTAACAAACTTTGTAAAATTCTTGGGAGAATTACAGCAAGTCCTCAAAGGCCACTGCCCATCGGGACTTGAAGAAGTAGATGGGCTGCATGATGCTTCCTCGCCGAGCTGAAACTGACCGCACACGAGTACTGGTAAACCGCTTGGAGGATCTAAGCCTGTGAATCGGACTGTCCATACTTATAAACCCAATTGGTTTCATTGGGTGACAGGGCTTGGGATGTCATTTCATCTCAATGTCGGGTAGAAGTACCACAAAACGGGAAGCAACATCTCCAAAATGACCTATACAGTGCTGACGGGAATGTTAAACCTCAAATCAAAGCAAGTCCTCAAAGTGTCCGAATTTTTTACCATTTTTACGGTTTTATCTGGGCCTTGTGAACTGTTTTGGGGCTTTCCAAATATAATGGGTTATGTATGTCCTCTGTGACTCACTTTTCATTTTAACCCTTTTTGTACCAAATGGAATCTTCCTCCTTATATATAGCAGGAGTCCATTTCAAAATTTAGGGGTGACAGGTTATGTTTTCATCAAAATTGATTTGGAAAATGGCTGAACTTTTTGCAAACAGTGGAGGCCCTGATCAGACGCCGCGTTCTGCAGTGTCTGATCTTGGCCTGCACTGTTTGCCAGGGTACCCATTTTGGGGTTTCTGGTACTAAATGGGTTTATATGTTACAAAATTACAGCAAATTTGATAAAATAGTCCTTTTATATTCTATAATTAATTGTAATATTCATGATAACTCTCTTTCATGAAGTGAGAAGTTAAAATTTTCAGTTACCTACAAAATTTGACAGGTGATAAAAGGGGCCATTAATTTTTTGAACCAACCATATTTTAGTGTACCCAACAAGGACAAGATCAACCTGCATATCATGCAGCCAAGTCTGATCTACGATCTAAGAATTGGGATTCGCTCTGTCTAAAGTCAATTAAAGGCTTTAACCCTTATCTTGCTGAGTATTCATGTAAACCACTCCCATTTCTGTCTTTTATCCAATCAAATTACTTGATGTAATTTATTGCTACAAATTCATAAACAAAATGCCAAACAGTGTAGATCCTGATCAGATGGCTTCTTCAGAAGCCATCTGATCGGGATCTGCACTGTTTGCAAAGCTAGGGCTTGTCGTGAACAGCAAGATAAGGGTTAAGTATTTGGTAGGCAATGAATTTGATGCCAAAGGTTGATGTTTTTCCTTAAATATATCATCTGATAGGTTCATTTTCTCATGATTATCTGGTTCTGTTGACAGTCAGTTGCTCATACTAAATTACAACTTCAATGTTATCAAACCAACAAAGTTTACCTGATGAAACAACATTAGGAAGTTTTTGAAAGGAGGATTCAAAAACAAAAATTGCAAAAACAGAAAATGATGGCTATCGTTTTTCAGGTGGGAAACACCTATTCACAAAATAAACAAATTCTGTCTAGTGATTATTTCAATCAAACATGGATCACTCTGGACACTTTGGTCCTCCAGAAAAGATCTCAAGTGGGGCACCAGCCCCTGCCCATAGATGAGTTGCATGATACTTCCATAACTTCCAACCGACTGCACACAGGTACTGGTAATCCGCTTAGAGGATCTAAGCCTGCCCAGGTAAAATGGTGCGGGTTTGACCAGCCATGCATATATTTACCCCATTGGTTTCATTGGTCGGCAGTACTTAAGATGTCATTTCATCACAATGTTGGGTAATAGTCACACAATATTGGAAGCAATGCCTCCAAAATGACCTATATAGTGTTGATGGGGACTATCAAAAATCAAGTGGGGCACTCTATATAAGGATTGATAGACTTGACCTTCCAGAGTGACACCCTATACTAGGTATGTGTAGGGTCAAGCAGCAACTATATATAGAGGATCTTACATGAGTGCTCGTGTATTATTGAATTTATTTAACGAGTTGAGGAAAAGGGATAAAATGCGAGGCTTTGCCGAGCATTTTATCCCTTTTCCTCAACAAGTTTAATAAATTCAATAATGCATGAGTACGAATGCAAGATTCTATTTATCATATGACATTTAAAACGCATTTTATTCACGATTGTTTACAAAAATGTCAATATTCCGCCACTAGTAAACGCGACGTCGTTATGGACGTCGTACATGTAATGTTACGGGACGTATCTAACTAATTTGCATATTTAATCCACTAGTGGATTATCGAAAATAATACATGACGTTATTACACTCTCAGACGCGGCGTCATATGATAAATATATATATATAATTATATTGGTTACTTTATTCTCTTAACCCTTAAACTGATGCCAATTACAACATTTGCAAACCAGTCATTGTCGAACATTTCTGTCATTTTTCAGAGAAAATCGGGCCTATTAGTAAAGAATGTATAGGGAAATTCTCAGTTCAAATGAGGGAGACTCCAAAATTTTACAAAAATTTAGCATAAATTGGATAAAAATTAGCATCAAAATGAGGGAGTCTCCCTCCTGATGAGGGAGGTATCACAGGTATGAGAGTTAAGTCCTATTAGTTTACTGTGCAAGCACATTTGAAGAACAGAAATCGGGGAAGGCAAATTGCCCTTTTCTCATATATCAGCCAACTCAATAATTTGCTGACCTTCCCTTGATGTTTTATTGTCATAATATGTATTCGTATTTGTCTGGTCAAGTACAATAAACCGGACAATAAGAGTTATTTTCTAGCCATCAAATTTTCTATTACTGTTCATTACCGGTCACAGTGCTGCCTAACCCACAAGAGATTCACATTTGAGCCAGCGCATGACAAAACCTTCAATAAGGCATGTGCGCCCAACGAAGACTCAGATCAGCCTGCGTATCTGTGCAGTCTGATCAGAGTCTTTGTTGTGCGCTCTAAGGATAGCTAAGGGCCCAATGCTTCTTCATGTAGCAAGAGAAGTCTATGGTTAGACTATATGGATGCACAGGCTGATCTGAGTCTTCGCTGTGCATATGTGTAAGTTGTAGGAAATGCTGTGCCCCGGCTCATATTTTCCAATCAATCAGCATAAATGATTTATTCACGTCAAATAGATTATCACATTTTGTGCTAAGAAGATGGATCATCATATCAAAGAGATAATGAAAATAACACAATTCACCACAAAAAAACAATAGCAAAGAGAAATATTCCAGTCATTAACATTCCATGAGAAACTAATGCTAATGCATAAAACCCAGAATTTTGACACCCTAAGCAATGTGTTCAAGAAAGACGACATGCCATTACCAAGTCTGTGTCATGAATACCATTTCGACATGTCCATAGTCCATGTCACACAAGGTGAGAGATTATTAGCTCAGTGGGAAATAAAATACTTCCTGTTCAACCCTGCCATTGATGCGGCACAAATGAATTTTCTAATTACAATTCTATCACAAGAATTCCGCCAAATGCTATGCTGTGCCTGTTGTGGTTCAAAGTCACTGAACGATGAAATATAGATCATGCTTGCATTATAGACCAAGGATCATTAACCCTTGTCCTGCTGAGTCCAGATATGCCTTATTTTCCAAACAATGAAGATCCAGATCAGATGGCTTCTGACGAAGCCATCTGATCAGGATCTACATTGTTTGCTATTCAGATTGTGAATTTGTTGCAATAATTTGCATCAAGTAATCTGATTGGTTGATAATCAGTAGTGGGTGTGGCATATATGAATATTCAGCAGGACAAGGGTTAATGAAGCTCTAATGGACTTGACCATTAGGGTGAATGCTAGAGTTGACATATTAGTTCACAAAGTCAGTGTAACATAAATTATTATATACCCAGAAAATGTCCCGTTTACTTTCTACAGAAGTTACCGGTCAATATTTTTCCATATTGCCCGTAGTCAAGTTCATATTGCCCGTAGACAAGCAGTCACGTTCACAATAGAACTACTTTCAAATTTATCCATTTCGATACTAAAAATCGGCAGCCATCTTGTCGTGCGTATCGAATGAAAGAACCTAAAACAAAACGAATATAGGTGCTGACAAAGTGCATAAAGCGCATTTTATGCTGTCAAATTTGACCTACCTGCAATCTGTTTAGATTTTCAACACTTTCTTCTAAGAAATCTGGAGTACTTTGAAAGAAACATAACCGACGCTTCGGAAAAAATGGCGTCCTGTGTTGGGAAGCGTCAATGTTTTTAATGACGTCACATCAACCAACGTTAACGTCGTCTTCACTTTGGCGCCGTTGGGCGTGGTTTTTCTACGTGTAGGGAGACACTTAATGACCTTCATTATTTTTCATTTCAAACCACTTGAAGATATATAATCTGATTTTACGTTCAGAATTCTATACCAGGCAATCCTGAATTCTAGTAGACAGTTGAATTTTTGGGTATATAATAAAAAGGTTATTGACTTTATATTGTGAAATATTCGGCACTCGTTCATATGGCGAAGACGCAATCGCAAGCTCGTGCGTCCTTCGCCATATGAACTCGTGCCGAATATTTCACAATATAAAGTCAATAACCTATAAATATAGGCCAAGGTCAAATATGGATGACTGCATTAAAATTTTCATCCCTAGATGCAAGTCTGTATGAAGTACATACATGTATCATTAATGAAGGTCTAATAGTTCTTGAGAAATGGACTTGGACATTAGGGTAAACGGTAGGGTGGTCACAATATTTCACAAAGTCAGTGAACCATGAAATGTAGGTCAAGGTCAAATTTTGATACTTGCATTAAAATTCTCATCCGTAGATGCAAGTCTGCATGAAATATCATTAATGAAGCTCTCATAGTTCTTGAGAATTGGGCTTCAACATCGCTAGTATGGTGACAATAGTTTCCAAAGCATCCATATTTGACCTTGACCTACATTTCATGGTTCCCTGACTAGCTAGTCATGGCAAGCAAAAGCCCTGTGGTTGACTTTAACCCTCAAAGCAGCAAGCAAGATTTGAGATCGGATTACAATCTACTGTAAAAATCCTGAAAATTGGGACACCTTGAGGACTTGCTGTAACACTTCTAAAATTTTAACAACTTTATTTTTTCCCGAGCAAGATGTCAGAAAGGGGCAAATGGAAAGGCAAACAGTGCGAATCTTCGCCAGAAGCAATCTGATCTGCCAGTCTGCACTGTTTGCTTAGACCTATCTGTCCCAATACAATAAAATTCCGCTATTAAGACCACCTAAAATTTTGACTAATTCTGCTTTAAAAAGCTTAATTAACAGGTTGTAGTCATTCTTTCTTTGTATTTTCTGCATTCAGTGTCCTCTGGTCAAAGACCACCTTTGGGACTGTTCAAAAGTGGTCTTAAAGACCACTTTTGAACAGTCTCAAAGGTGGTCTTAATATAGGAATTTTACAGTACAGTCGGTCTTCAATGGCTCGAACACCTTTGGGACCTCAAAAATCTGTTCGAGTCAGGGGTAGTTCGAGCCACTGAGGTTACTGTCAGGAGGCATAACGAGATTCTTTTAGACATCTTTTTTCGGTGTTCTATAATGAAACTAGAAATGTGTCCAGACGACACAGATGCCCCCGCCAAGGGCCCCGCCTCACCCCGAAAATCCATGTTGCAACAAAATTTTCTAAGTGTGTGACCCTGTCATTAGGAACATTTGTGAGAAGTTATATTGAAATTGGTGAAAAAATGTAAGCGCTAGAGCAATGACAAAGTTTTTCTAAAAATAGCCACAGTGACCTTGACCTTAAAAGTCGAACTCGCTCGAGGTATTGTCATAAGAAACATTTGTGTGAAGTAATATTGAAATCAGTGAAGAAGTGTAGTCGCTAGAGCGATGACAAAGTTTTTCTAAAAATATCCACAGAGACCTTGACCTTGAAAGTCGAATTTGCTCGAGATATTGTCATAAGGAACATATTGAAATCGGTGAAGAAATGTAAGTGCTAGAGCGATGACAAAGTTTTTCTAAAAATAGCCAGTGACCTTGACCTTGAAAGTGGAACTTGCTAGAGATATTGTCATAAGGAACATTTGTGTGAAGTAATATTGAAATTGGTGAAAAAAATGTATGCGCTAGAGCAATGACAAAGTTTTTTCTAAAAATAGCCAGAGTGACCTTGACCTTGAAAGTCAAACTCGTTCGAGGTATTGTCATAAGGAACATTTGTGTGAAGTTATTTTGAAACCAGTGAAGAAATGCAGGCGCTAAAGCGATGATAAAGTTTTTCTAAAAATAGCCACAGTGACCTTGACCTTGAAAGTCGAAATGGCTCGAGATATTGTCATAAGGAACATTTGTGTAAAGTTATATTAAAATTGGTGAAGAAATGTAAGCGCTAGAGCGATGACAAAGTTTTTCTAAAAATAGCCACATTGACCTTGACCTTGAAAGTCAAACTCGCTCGAGATATTGTCATAAGGAACATTTGTGTGAAGTTGTATTGAAATCAGTGAAGAAATATAGACGCTAGAGCTATGTTGTGCGAGGGGATAATTAAAAAATTTTAAGTCTGTGACCTTGACCTTGAGCTCATGGGCATGGGCGGGGGTATCGCTGAATAAAAAGGAAAGGTATCTAACATCATACCAAATATCAACTCAATCCATCGCACGATTTGGAAAATATCAACTCTTAAAATATCTAATTGAAATTTTCTAAGTCTGTGACCTTGACCTTGAAGCCATAGGCATGAGTGGGGGTATTGCCAAATAAACATTTGGACCTGTATCTATCATCATAGCATACATAAGCCAAATCCATAATATAGTTTGGAAAATTTGAGCTCTCCAAAATCTTTCACATTAAAATTGTCTAAGCCTGTGACCTTGACCTTGAGGTCATAGGCATGGGTGGGGGTATTGCTGAATAAAACATTGTACCTATATCTATCATCATATGAACCAAAGCCATCATTAAAGTTCAGGTTCTACCGGGTACAAATACCTTAACTGGAGTCTTTAACATGGAAAATTTCTAAGTCCATGACCTTGACCTTGAGGCCATGGGCATGGGTGGGGGTATCGCTGATAAAACTTAAGACCTATATCTATAATCATACTAAATATGAACCAATTCCATCAAATGGTTTGGAAAATATGAGTTCTAAAATGTTCAAGTCTACCTGTTACAAAAACCTTAACCTGAGTCTTTAACATTGAAAATTTCTAAGTCTGTGACCTTGACCTTGAGGTCACAGGCATGGGTGGGGGTATTGCTTAATAAAACTTTGGACCTATATCTATCATCATACCAAAGATGAACCAGTTCCATCAAATGGTTAGGAAAATATGATTCTAAAAATTCAGGCTCTACCTGTTACAAAAACTTTAGCCTGAGGTTACAGGATCACGTACGTACGTAACGTACGTACGTACGTACACACACACGTACAGACGGACGTACACATGTACGCAGGTACGCACGTACGGAAAACCGAAAAACTATATGCCCCCGGCATCATATGATGCGGGGGCATAAAAAGTATGCTGTGTGTACTAATTAGAATCGCCTCATCGAGGCGATTCTAATGAGTACACACAGCATACATTTGCAAGATAAAAGACTCAAATCTCCTTAATCATCCCCCACTATTTCTTACGTAGAGGATTTCGCTAGGGGCTGAAGAATGGGTTCGACACATCCATGGTAAACGAGCGATCGGTGTTCGAGCCATCGAATTTCTACTGTACTTAGAATCATCATGGTATTTGATACTCCATACTTGTTGTTTGCCCAGTGGCAGATTTCAAACTAATTTTAAACTATGTCGTTCAAACTATGCTTAAATTTGTATGTAGCTAAATTTTTCAATGTAAGATAAGATGGCCTTTTTAACGAAAGTTCATGCAGTGTCAAGCTCATTTATCATCTCATCTTTAAAGAGTGTGTAAATATGGAATTAAAATTGCTCACATTACAGTTTCATTTAAACCATAATTACTGTGCACAATCAAAGCACTGCAGGTACTGAGTGAGTGTTTGAGTTTTACGTCCCACCAACAGCTAAGGTCATACGGAGACGGGGCCTCGGTATTTAAAGACTCTTCCGAAAGTCTGGAGAAGCCCGGGATCAATCCTGCGATCCCTGGTTTACAAGGCGAGTAGCGTAACCACTACACCACGGAGGCTTCTACACTGCAGGTACTGGTGGGTCGATTGTCTTTGAGTGTAGGCTGGGAATTTAGTCCTGATCTGACACTTAAATTGTTTCGTTCAGGGGTAGTGGCAACAGGCCAGTCAACACTATTATGGGCATATCAAGTTGGTCAGTTTACCTAACCGCAGTATTCCTGGACAGGAATTATTACAGTAAGCAGTTAACCAGTACATCCTGAATTAGTGAAAGAAAATATTTTAAGACCAATTTCAACAAAAGTGTGTTTTTTTTATTTTGGTTTTACAGCCCTTTCAAGATTATTTCACTCATATCGAGCCGATCGTTAATCAGAGGTGGGCAAAAACCGGAGTACCCGGAGAAAAACCACCTGACCTTCAGTTGCAGAACTTGGCGTCTCACATGTGACCCAAACGAGGCGCGAACCACAGCGTTGAGAGACATAATTAATATGAGACAGCGCTCTTATCCACTAGGCCACGGAGGTCCATATTTGTTTGTTATAGGACTTACAACCCTATCAAATCTATTTAGGTCATTTTCGAGACATTACTTCTGATCTTATGGGACTTTTACCGACATAAAACCCATAAAATGCCAATCACGACAATTGTCGTCTGCTTTGTCATCTGCCAAGTACTTTAAATTAGTTTTTGCAAACAGTGTGGATCCAGATCAGACTGACCAGAACTAATACATGTAAATGCTGTGTTCTAATTACGTATCTGTCTCAATTTTTATAGGTTTTACAGCTGCGTTTCATGTTGCCAATGACATCAATATACAGCGCTTATATTTCTACGCCAGATTACTCTTCTATCTCCGCAGTTTCAATATTTATCTTGTCGTTTTGACTTACAAACTTGTGAGTAACAATGTATCCTATCAAAATACAGGTGTAATTTCACAGGTTCTCGGATTTCATAGATTACACCAAGGTTCTCATCTAGCCCATTGTATACTAGTGGACTC
Organism: Lucinisca nassula; assembly: GCA_963580285.1. Lineage (NCBI taxonomy): Eukaryota > Metazoa > Mollusca > Bivalvia > Lucinida > Lucinidae > Lucinisca > Lucinisca nassula. The sequence continues at coordinate 10,477,275 of OY757013.1, forward strand.
TTCCATTGCTATATGCTGGACAAGTCCATTTGTCATATAAGGGGTGGTATTTTGGTCTATTTTTTTTCGTTTTTATTCTATTTTTGACAGAAAACTTTGCTAGCAAATAGTGCAGGCCCTGATCAGACGCCGCGTTATGCGGCGTCTGATCTGGGCCTGTACTATTTGCCAAGGTACTCCTTTAGTAGTTTCCCGCCTGCAACGGGCGAGACTTCAGTTTGCCAGTGTAATGAAACCCCTATCTATCATCTTTTGCAAATATTTACTTTTAATAATTTCGCAGGACAAAGATATAACTGTCGTGTGAAAACGATATGATTACTGTGTGTCATACAATAAATTGACAATATGTATTCTGTGTATTTCTTATATTTCCCATGGTAAAAAAGAACATTTTTATCGGGGTGGGACAAATGAAAAGGATGAAATTCGAATGAACAACCTCTAGATTTAGGATATGGGGGACAGTGGGGCAAAGATGAAGAGGCCACGGTCTAAGGCCGGTACACAATAAATTTGTTCCATCTATGCCATCCAGGGCCCGCTTGTCCAACACCTTGTTAGCTTAACAAGGTTGTTAGGGGTCAAAGACTAAGTGGGCCTTCTGGTTTTAGACAAGAGGACTTTTAAAGGTTTTCCCTATATATGTAAAACATGTGGGCCCTGGGTTGGGACCATTTTTGTAATCAATTTTTGTCCCTTGTCTGTGCGTGTGTGCAAAAACAATTTCTTCAAACGACATCTCCTTAACCTTTGATTGGATTCTGACCAAATCCTTTGTTGGTCCTCTTTCCAAGTTGGTCAAATGGTTCAGGTCCATTGCACATCTAGGTCACAGGAGCCAAAAATCAAAAATAGATTTTTTAACTGAAAACTTACAAAAGCTCACCTTGTCACGTAGTGACAGGTGAGCTAAAAAAAAAAAAACTAAGGGCCCAGTAAAAATTTTACTGCAAAATTAATGATTTTTCGACACTGTTTGGATAATGATAGGACTTCCTATTAAATTAACTGAAATACCAGGACCATCATTTAAAAGGCATTATATTTAACTATTCAAACATTTGCCGTAGACTTAAACCTATTCACGGAAGATAAAACTGATTTTAAAACTCATGTTTTCGATGAGCCACAACAAGCAAGAATGTGTCTTCCGATATATGTTGCCAGCAAAGACTCTGATCAGACTGTGCATATGCACAGTCTGATCAGAGTCTTTGCTGTCTATGTACTGATATACTATATCACACTTTGTTCGTCTTCTGATTGACTGACAGGCTGACCAATTTTGACGCTCTGCATGCTGAAGAGCTATATTTTGATCCTTGTTGTGGCTCAGATACCCTTTATTAGGGTGGAATCTTTTCTCCCAAAGTTCAATCAATCAAATACTTCAATTGTAATTAATTTGAAAATGGACCCTCATAACTTCAAAGATTTGACAGTAAAGAAATCCAATATTACCCTAATCAGTTCCCAAACAATGACCTGAGAATATGGGATAATTAATAATCAAGCCATATATATTTTTTTATTTATTTTTTTATTTGTTTGTTGAGCTAGAGCTAGTGTTGAGTTAAAACAAGACCAGACTCCACCATTAAGAACCTCAGTAATTAATGTCAGTCTCAAATTAGGCTTTTTTTATATTTAAGACCACCCCAATTATAAGACCACTTAATAAGACAGTCCAAAAGGTGGCCTTAATATAGGAATTTTATTTAATTTAACCCTTATCCCACTGAACATGACAAGTCCTACCATTGCAAACAGTGTAGATCCAGATCAGATGGTGTCTGAATTAAGAAGCCATCTGATCAGGATCTACAGGTTGTTATGCAGTTTGTGAAATGAACGAATAGAATATATCAAGTAATTTAATTGGTTTAAAGTAAACAAAAAAGGTGTGGCTAAATTAATCTTTTCAGCAGGGTGAAGGTTACTTAAAAAAATAAAATGATCAGTATCTTTGTTGCTTTTAGGTTTATTTTTACTTTCTCTACAAAAAAAACCCCTCAATTTGTATGTGTTTGTGCATGCATGTGTATGTGCATTTATCATATGACGTCGCGTCTGAGAGTGTAATAACGCCATGTAATATTTTCGATAATCCACTAGTGGATTAAATATGCAAATTAGCTAGTTACGTCCCGTAACGTTACATGTACGACGGCCGTAACGACGTCACATTTACTTACGGCGGAATATTGACATTTTTGTAAACAATCGTGAATAAAATATGTTTTAAATGTCATATGATAAATAGAATCTTGCATTCGTGCTCATGTATTATTGAATTTATTAAACTCGTTGATGAAAAGGAATAAAATGCTCGGCAAAGCCTCGCATTTTATCCCTTTTCCTCAACTTGTTTAGTAAATTCAATTAAGAAATGAATTTTATTTTTCTGCAGTTCATGGAAGTATGAACGCAGTGGGTCGCGTGCAAAGTAAATGAACCCCGAAGGGGTTCATGTAAACTTTGCTAGCGACCCACTGTCGTTCATACTTTCATGAAAAGCAGAAAAATTAAGTTTATTTTTTATATTTACATTATTTGCCCTTCATCACTGGGCGAAAAAAATGCTTGTAGGGCAAATTTTTAAAGCTGAAAAACATTTACACGCTGTGTTTCTACAATGATCGGAGCAGCGTTTACGTCATCAACGCCCGTAGAGAACAATGGTTTAGAATGACGTCACTTAACGTCACTGAAAATCATGTGATTCGATGCGTTCATGGAAGTATGAACGCAATTGTTTTCTATAGGTTTACATTAGACTTTACACTGGAAATGTAAATATTAATACATGAACACTCATGTAAGATCCTCTATGTGTGTAGGGGCTTGAGTGGACACCCAAATCAGCAAATCAATCACCAGAAAACAAGACATCATTCAATTTCCCCATTAAGTCACTTTACACCTGTCATAACATCATAAATCGTTATGCTAATTAGACGTTATTACCCCTACAGGTCAACTAGGTGTGACAATCTTAGCTAGTCAGACATAATAACATGGCCACTGGAATTTCTATTAGCATATATTAAACTATAATAATTAATCAGCAGGAGTGTAAAACATGTAACCTATGTCTCAGACCATCATTTTGTTCTACCGTAATGACTCCAAGTACAGTCGAACTTCAATCGCTCGAACACCTTTGGGACCTCGAAAATCTGTTCGAGACAGGGGGAGTTCGAGCCACTGAGGGTTACTGCTAGGAGGCATAACAAGATACTTTTAGACATCTTTTGGGTGTTCCATAATGAATATGTTTGCTGTGTGTACTCATTAGAATCGCCTCATCGAAGCGATTCTAATGAGTACACACAGCATACATTTGTAAGATAAAAGACTAAAATATCCTTAATGATCCCCCACTAGTTCTTATGTAGAGGATTTCCCGCGGGTCTCAAGAATGGGTTCGACTCATCCATGGTAACCGAGTCATCGATGTTCAAGCCATCGAAGTTCTACTGTATTGGGACAGATTGGCCCGAGCAAACAGTGCAGACCCAGATCGCCTGTTCCTGAAGGGCCGACACTGTTTGCCACTCCATCAGCACCTTTTGGACTCCTTGCTGGATTGTGAAACAGATTTGAAAAAAAAAAGTAGGAGAATTATGGCAAGTTCTTAACCCTTATCTTGCTGAATATTCATCTTAGCCACACCCATTATGTCTATCAACCAATCAAATTACTTGATGTAATTAATTGCTTCAAATTCATAAACTGAATGCCAAACAGTGAAGATCCTGATCAGATGGCTTCTTCAGAAGCCATCTGATCTGGATCTACACTGTTTCCAAAGATAGGGGTTGTCATGAACAGCAAGATAAGGGTTAAGGTGTCAGGAATTTTCACGATTTTTAATTATTGTCCATGAGGGAAATGGATACACCTGGCATGTTTTTTTGCCATTTTAACCCATAAAATGCCAGTGTCATCTGCTTTATCGTCTGCCATTTACTTTAAAAGTCATTTTTGCAAACAGCATGGACCCAGATCAGACTGCCACTCTAGGAGCAGTCTGATCTGGTTCCACACTATTTGCCTGTATGTAAAAATGTTTTTAAAAAGTTTGCAAGAAGATTCAGCAGACGACATAAGCAGACGACATTTTCAGCTGCACAAAGGAGACAAGGGCTTCCTACTTGCATTCGCTGAGGTCCTCTGAAAAAGACGTTTCCTTAACCCTTATCTTGCTGTTCACGACAACCCCTGTCTTTGCAAACAGTGTAGATCCAGATCAGATGGCTTCTGACGAAGCCTTATCCTGCTGTCCACGACAACCCCTATCTTTGCAAACAGTGTAGATCCAGATCAGATGGCTTCTGAAGAAGCCATCTGATCTACACTGGCATTCTGTTTATGAATTTGTAGCAATAAATTACATCAAGTAATTTGATTGGTTGGTAGACAGAAATAGGTGTGGCTTAAATGAATATTCAGCAAGATAAGGGTTAATAGAAACAATTCATTTACGTAAACAAGGCAGACAAAAAATATTTTTGAAAATTGCTTCCCCTGAAAGTGTATCCGTTCTCCGTAACCCTCATCCTGCTGAATAAATTAATTCAGCCACACCCATTTCTGGCTGTTAACCAATCAAATTACTTATGGTCAATTTACAAGCAGAATGACAAACAGTGTAGATCCTGATCAGATGGCTTCTTCAGAAGCCATCTGATCTGGATCCACACTGTTTTCAAAGGTAGGGGTTGTTGTGAACAGCAGGATAAGGCTTCTTCAGAAGCCATCTGATCTGGATCTACACTGTTTTGCAAAGTTAGGGTTTGAATAAAAGCTAATTCATCCAGTTACTCATTTATTTATTTTACAATAATGGAAACAAGGCCATTGTTACTCAAACTTTGTTATTTAAAAATTATTTAACATCCAAGGCACACCTGTTTAAGTTTATTATGTTCAAATATGAGTATCAGATATTAATTATAGAGCAAACAATGATCAATATGAACCATAAATTAGAATACTGTGACATGTGGACACCTTACTGACCCTACTAGATTAATGTGTTCTGCCACAACACATGGAATATGGTGAGCCATATAAAAAAAATACAAGAGGGCCCACAGGGCCCTGATTCGCTCACCTGTCTGTCACTGTCTCGAGTACATTCTATTTTTAGCTATGGTGGCCATCAGCAGTGATTTTAGCTTATTTGGTAGGGAGTAACCTAGGTAACATTCCTGTGAAGTTTGAATCAAATTGGCCATAGGGTTTAGGAGGGGTTCACGTTTGAATCAGATTTACAATATTTTTCTATTTTTAGCTCCGGTGGCCATTTTTTTCATCAGAGCGGGATTGTTTTAGCCTTTTTGGTAGAGGGTCATCTAAGCAACATTACTTCAAAGTTTGAATGAAATTGGCCCAAGAGTACAGTAGGAATTGTCATTTGAAGATTTTTTTTTTATTTTTAGCTCTGGCAGCCATCTTGTTCATTGGAGTGGAATATGGTTGAACTATTTTGGTAGGGAGTCACCTAGGCAACATTCCTGTGAAGTTTAAAATCCAATTTGCCCAAAGGTTTAGAAGGAGTTCGCATTTGAAGCAAATTCACAATGTTTTTTCTATTTTTAGCTCTTGTGACCATTTGTTAATCGTTATGCTATTTTCCTAGAGGGTCATCTACACAACATTCCAATGAAGTTTAGAAGCCTTCATGGTACTGTGGTCATGTTACTTGCCTTGTAAACCAGGGGTAGCAGTATCGATCCCAAGCTTCTCCAGACTTTCAGATTGGTTTTTAAACAGAGGTCCCATCACTGTATGACCTTAGCTTTCAGTGAGACTTCAACTCAAACACTCACTCCTATGAAGGAACCTTTATGCCAAATATGACGGCTGTATCTTAAATGCTCCAAAAGTTATGACAAAGTAGGTCAAAGGTCAAGGTCATGGCTAAAAAAATTTGAATGATTGGGAAAACTTTGTCACAGGGAACATACATGCCAAATATGAAGGCTCTATCTCATATGGTTCAAAAGTTATGATAAAGTAGGTCACAGGTCAAAGTCACAGGTCAAATCTTTATATGAGTGGGAAGCCCTTGTCACAAGGAACCTACATGCCAAATATGAAGGCTCTATCTAAAACAGTTCAAAAGTTATGACAAAATAACCTACTGATCTACTTTTTGATTTGACATGACCCATATTCGAACTGAACCGAGATATTGTCCAGATGATCATTCTGAGCAAGTTTTATGATGATTTGATTAAAACTGTGGCCTCTAAGAGTGTTCAAAACTTTTTCTATGATTTGACCTGCTGACCTACTTTTTGACCCGACATGACCCATATTCAAACTTGACCCAGATATTGTCAAGATGATCATTCTGAGCAAGTTTGATGATGATCGGACCAAAACTGGGGTCTCTAGTGTGTACACAAGGTTTTCCAGCAATCTGACCTACTGACCTACTTACTGGCAAGATATGACCCACATTCAAAATTAACTGAGATATTGTCAAATGATCATTTTTAGCAAGTTTGATGATGATCAGAACAAAACTGTGGCCTCTAGTGTGTTCAGCGGGTTTTTCTATGATTTTATCTACTGACCTACTTTTTGGACCGACATGACCAATATTTGAACATGACTCAGATATTGTCAAGATGATCATTCTGGGCATGTTTGATGATGATCGGACCTAATCTGTGGCCTCTAGTGTGTTCACAAGGTTTTTCTATGATTTGACCTACTGACCTACTTCTTGACCTGAAATGACCCATATTCGAACATGACCGAGATATTGTCAAGACTACCATTCCAAGCAAGTTTGATGATGATTGGACCAAAAATGTGGCCTCTAGTGTGTTAACAAGGTTTTTCTCTTATTTGACCTACTGACCTACTTTTTGACCTGCCATGACCCATATTCGAAGGTGACCAAAATATTATCAAGATGATCATTCTGAGCAAGTTTGATGATGATTGGACCAAAACTGTGGCCTCTAGTGTGTTCACAAGGTTTTTCTATGATTTGACCTACTGACCTACTTTTTGAACCAACATGACTCATATTCAAACGTGACTATGATATTATCAAGATGATCATTCTGAGCAAGTTTGATGATGATTGGACATAAATTGTTGCCTCTAGTGTGTTCAGAAGGTTTTTCTATTTGACCTAATGACCTACTTTTAAACCTGACAACACCTATATTCGAACTTGAGATATTGTCAAGATGATTATTCTGGGCTAGTTTGATGATGATCGGACCAAAACTGTGGCCTCTAGTGTCTTCACAAGGTTTTTTCCTGATTTGACCTACTGACCTACTTTTTGACCCAACATGACCCATATTCGATCTTGACCGAGATATTTTGTGGTGGTACAAAATGTGTGCAAGTTAAGTTAAAATCAAATCATAAATGAAACAGCTATCATGCAGACAAGACAAATATAGACAATTTTTGCCCTTTCGGGGGCCGTAACTCCGTAACACATAATGGGGTATGGCTGGTTCAAGAAAGGAACCCAGATCCCATGGTGGTACAAGTTGTGTGCAAGTCTGGTTAAAATCAAATCATAAATGAAGATGCTATTGTGCGGACAAGACCAAAATAGGCAATTTTTGCCCTTTCAGGGGCTGTAACTCCGTAACACATAATGGGATATGGCTGATTCAATACAGGAACCCAGATCCCATGGTGGTACAAGTTGTGTGCAAGTCTGGTTAAAATCAAATCATAAATGAAGATGCTATCGTGCGGACAACAAATTGTTTACGGACGCACGCACGCACGGACGCACGCACGCACGCACGGACGACGGACGACGGACAAAATGTGATCACAAAAGCTCACCTTGTCACTACGTGACAGGTGAGCTAAAAAAAAATATGTATGTTGCAACCTAAATTTTCATTGAGATGACAAGTTTGTGCTACTAAGCTATATTGTGTAACTTACCTTAAATACAATAATAACAGAAAAATATTGAAAATTCATAAAAATATTAAAGTTTGATTTCCTTTTACTGCTGTTTTAATCCACTGATTAGACTAAAACAAGAGGCCTAAGTGGACCAGAAATTGCTCACCTGGATGAGGCTGATGATTATTATTGTGTCATGGTGTCCATCATATTGCCTTTAGCAATTCTGAATCTGCAGTTTCTGACCAGCTTAACCCTAATTTATCTTGCTGAATATTCATTTAAGCCACACCCATTTCTGTCTATCAACCAATCACATTACTTGATGTAATTTATTGCTACAAATTCATAAACTAAATGCTAAACAGTGTAGATCCTGATCAGATGGCTTCTTCAGAAGCCATCTGATCTGGATCTACACTGTTTGTAAAGATAGGGGTTGTCTTGAACAGCAAGATAAGGGTTAACCCATTTAAGGACAGAAACACCTAAAGGGGTGCCCTGGCAAACAGTGCAGGCCCAGATCAGACGCCGCAGAACGCAGCGTCTGATCAGGGCCTAAACTGTTGGCTAAAAGTTCAGTCAATTTCCAAATAAATTTTGAAGAAAACACAACCTGTCACCCCCAGATTTTGGAATGGACTCCTGTTGTATATAAGGAGGAAGATTCCAATTGGTACAACAAGAGGGCCATGATGGCCCTGGATCGCTCACCTGATCCATAGTTTAACAAGTGGGCCCCAGAGAGGGCCATTATTTGCCCCCGGGCTTAAATGTGCATAATGTTGAGGGAGGTCTTAAAGGTGAAGCTTCATACCAAACATCAACAAAGGCTATAATTTGAACAATCTTGGCAAAGGTCCACTAGATGAAGCTACACATCAAATATCAAAGACCTGGGCCTTGTGGTTTCAGAGAAGAAGATATTCTTTCTATATAAGCCTATGCAAAACCAAATGGCCCCGGGGCTATATAAATCTATGTAAAACCAAAGGGCCCCGGGGTGGGGGCATTTGTGGCCCCAGGGCTATAATTTGAACAATCTTGGTAGTGGTCCACTAGATAAAGCTCCACACTAAATATCAAAGGCCTTGGCCTTGGCCTTGCAGTTTCAAAGAAGATTTTTCAAGATTTCCCTATATATGTCTATGTAAAACCAAAGGGCCCCGGAGCGGGGACATTTTTGGTATAAGGGCTATAATTTGAATAATCTTTATAGAGGTCCACTAGTTGCAGCTTCATACCAAATATAGAAGACCCAGGCCTTGTGGTTTCAGAGAAGAAGATTTTGAAAGATTTTCCCTATATTAGTCTATGTAAAACAATAGGGCCCCAGAGTGGGAGCATTTTTGGCCCCAGGGCTATAATTTGAACAATCTTGGTAGAGGTCCATTAGATGAAGCTTCATACCAAATATCAAAGTCCTGGGCCTTGTGGTTTCAGAGAAGAAGATTTTTAAAGATTATCCCTATATATAAGCCTATGTAAAACCAAAGGCCCCGGGGCGGGGCCACTTTTGGCCCAAGCACTATAATTTGAATCATCTTGGTAGGGGTCCTTTAGAAGAAGCTTCATACCAAATATAAAAGACCTAGGCCTGGTGGTTTCAGAGCAGAAGATTTTTAAAGATTTTCCCTATATAAGTCTACGTAAAACCAAAGGGCCCCGGAGCGGGGGCATTTTTGGCCCAAGGGCTATTATTTGAACAATCTTGGTAGGGGTCCACTAGATGAAGCTTCATACCAAATATCAAAGTCCTGGGCCTTGCGGTTTCGGATAAGAAGATTTTTAAAGATTTTCCCTATATAAGCCTATGTAAAGCCAAAGGGCCCCGGGGCGGGGGCATTTTTTGCCCCAGCACTATAATTTGAATCATCTTGGTAGGGGTCCACTAGATGAAGCTTCATACCAAATATCAAAGTCCTGGGCCTTGCGGTTTCAGAGAAGAAGATTTTTAAAGATTTTCCCTATATAAGCCTATGTAAAGCCAAAGGGCCCCGGGGCGGGGGCATTTTTTGCCCCAGCACTATAATTTGAATAATCTTGGTAAGGGTCCACTAGATGAAGCTTCATACCATATATAAAAGTCCTGGGCCTTGTGGTTTCAGAGAAGAAGATTTTTAAAGATTTTCCCTATATAAGCCTATGTAAAACCAAAGGGCCCCGGGGCAGGGACATTTTTGGCCTCAGCACTATAATTTGAATAATCTTGTTAGGGGCCCTTTAGATGAAGCTTCATACCAAATATAAAAGACCTAGGCCTTGTGGTTTCAGAGAAGAAGATTTTTAAAGATTTTCCCTATATAAGTCTGTGTAAAACCAAAGGGCCCTGGGGCGGGGGCATTTTTGGCCCGAGGGCTATAATTTGAACAATCTTGGTAGAGGTCCATTAGATGAAGCTTCGTTCTAAATATCAAAGTCCTGGGCCTTGCGGTTTCAGAGAAGAAGATTTTTAAAGATTTTCCCTATATAAGCCTATGTAAAACCAAAGGGCCCAGGAACGGGGGCATTTTTTGCCCCAGCACTATAATTTGAACAATCTTGGTAGGGGTCCACTAGATGAAGCTTCATACCAAATATCAAAGTCCTGGGCCTTGTGGTTTCAGAAAAGAAGATTTTTAAAGATTTTCCCTATATAAGCCAATGTAAAACCAAAGGGCCCTGTGGCGGGGGCATTTTTTGTCCCAGCACTATAATTTGAACAATCTTGGTAGGGGTTCACTAGATGAAGTTTCATACCAAATATCAAAGTCCTGGGCCTTGTGGTTTCAGAGAAGAAGATTTTTAAAGATTTTCCCTATATAAGCCTATGTAAAACCAAAGGGCCCCGGGGCGGGGGCATTTTTGGCCCCAGCACTATAATTTGAACAATCTTGGTAAGGGTCCATTAGATGAAGCTTCATACCAAATATCAAAGCCCTAGGCCTTGTGCTTTCAGAGAAGAAGATTTTTTAAGTTTTTGGTGAAAAAATTCTATTTTTGGCTCCTATGACCTAGATACGCAACGGACCGGAAACATTTGACTAACTTTGAAAGGGGACCACCTAAGGATCATTCCTGTGAAGTTTGGTCAAAATCCGATCAGTGGTTTAGGAGGAGATGTCGTTTAAAGAAATTGTTTACGCACGCACGGACGGACGCACGACAGACAAAAAGTGATCCCAAAAGCTCACCTCGTCACTACGTGACGGTGAGCTAAAAAGGGTTAATCTAACTCAGCCCTTGTCCTGCTGAGCCCGGATATGTCTTATCTTTAAAACAATGTAGATCCAGATCAGATGGCTTCTGAAGAAGCCATCTGATCAGGATCTTCATTGTTTGTCATTCAGATTGTGAATTTGTTGCAATAATTAGCATCAAGTAATCTGATTGGTTGATAATCAGTAGTGGGTGTGGCATATATAAATATTCAGCAGGTCAAGGGTTAGGATTGAGGAAGAGATGATGTTGGTGCAGCATGGAAGGTGTGGATGTCCAGTGAAGAAATTTTCAAGAGGGCCGCTATGGTGGCCATCCTGGATATCGGAATGCAAGCTTTAGTAATTCTGAATCTGCATGTCACCCAAATGCCTTCCACCAAGTTTCTACTCAATCTGACTGACCATTCGAGAGCAGACGTAGTTTGAAGATTACAGAACAAAATAATTTTAACAAGTCTTAATCTCCATGTCACACAATGCCTCCCACCATGTTTAGGCTTTATTTCACTTACCAATCCTCACCAAGTTTAGGCACAATTTCACCTATGTATCAGGAGCAGATTTTCAAGATGACCTGTGGGGGTGGGGTTGGGGAGGGGGGCATCTTGGATATTGGAACGGAATGGTTTTAGCAATTCTGAATCTCCATGTTGCCCCAATGCCTCCTGTCAAGCATCACCTTAGATGGATGAGATGCCATTGGAAGAATTTCAAGATGGCTGACATAGTGGCCATCTTGGATATCAGAACAAAACGATATTAGCAATTCTGAATCTCCATGCTTCCCTGATGCCTCCCATCAAGTTTCAGCTAAATCTGACTTTCAGTTTAGGAGCAGATGTCTGCCATGGCAAAGGCAGCCATCTTAGATATTGGAACAGAACGATTTTTGCCCCAATGCCACCCAAGGCCAATCAGCTCAGTCACAAATATGGACATGGAGCTTTGCTCCCGGTGAGCTAGCAAGCCTGATCAGGGTTTGGAAAATTTGTCATGGAAGATTCCATATGGTACAAAAAGGGTTAAAGATTATTATACATCTTAATTATTTACCATAATTTGAGATGATTTTGTAATATCATACTTTACCATTGAGTTTATAGCAGCTGCAAACTCGCTTTGTTCTTTTGTTCATTGAATTAAGGGGACTGGGAACACCTTCAGGGGAGGCACTCCTGCAAAACAATTTTTGTCTCCAATGTCAATAGGGGTCAACTCTCGAAGGAAAGAATTTGCTCCTGAGGAGCAAATTCTTTCCTTTAAGAGTAGACCCCTTATTCCGTGGGACAGAATTTCTAGAAAAGCGAACAGGAAGTTCGGAAAGTTGTTCCCCTTTGAAAAATGGTGGAAAAATCTGCCAGGTGTTTCCATTCCCCTTAAATGGTTCATTCATATGAATGTTCTGTTAAAATTTGCAATTCTTATTTTAACTGCACAGCAGATGCAGCCATTCTTATATTGCAATAATTACCTGAGGAGCAAAATTATTACAGAAAAATACTCAGATTTTTATGAAGGAAAATAAGGAGATTTGTCACAAAGATAAAACTTAATGGTTTTAATTGTCTAGTTGATTGTTATAGTTGTATACTGGTAGCAGATGGTGGGTGATACACTTAGAAATTAACTGTCAATGCATTTATTTGATCATAGCAACATTTTGTGATTATTGAAGGATAGTTTTCCTTATTTCTCCATATAAACTATGTTGTGGGTATTCATTAGATCTGCCTCGTAGAGGCGTTTCTAATGAATACCAACAATGTATGTTTTTATGGACAATTTACAAAAACTATCCTTCAATTATCACAAAATACGAACTTTATCCAAGTGTTGCTATGTTGATTTGTTTTTGTTTGTTTGATTTGAGGTTTAGCGTCCCCGTCAACACTGTAAAGGTCATTTTGGAGACATTGCTTCCAATTTTGTGGGACTTTTACCCGACATTGAGATGAAATGACATCTCAAGCCCTGTCGCCCAATGAAACCAATAGGGTTTATTAGCATGGACGGTCCGCCTCGCACCGCGGTTCCTGGACAGGCTTAGATCCTCTATGCGGTTTACCAGTACTAGTGTATGGGCCGGATTCAGCTCTGCGTGGAAGCATCATGCAGCCCATATATTTCTTCAAGCCCCTATGGGCAGGGCCTAAAATGACTGCACTGCACAGTCATGTTAACACTTATCCTGCTGAACATGACAACCCCTACCTAGAGCCAGATCAGATGGCTTCTGCATCTGATCAAGATCTACACTGTTTGACATACAGTTTAATAAATTTCATCAAGTAATGTGATTGGCTGAAAGTCAGAAATTTAATTTATTCTGCACATGTGCAGGGCTGGGAAATTCTTCAAATTTCCACTCATACTGCATGACGAAGGGCATGTGGATTTTGCTGAGTCAGTGTTTGAGTTTTACGTCTCACCAACAGCTAAGGTCATACGGAGATGGGACCTTTGTTTAAAGACTCATCCGAAAGTCTGGAGATCAATCCTGCACAATAGATTTTGGTCAATTTTGTAGGGACAAGACAAAATTTTTACTCGTCATGGCGAGCGGACGAGTGGAATTTTCTAGCCCTTCAGCAGGATGTTCACAACAATCTCTACCTTTGCAAACAGTGTAGATACAGATCAGATTTAGAAACCATATGATCAGGATCTACACTGTATGTCATTTAGTTTGTGACTATGAATGAAAACATTATATCATATAATCTGATTGGCTGATAGTCGAGAATGGCTGTGGCTAATTAAATTATTCAGCAGGATAAAGGTTAGCCCTTCTCCTGCCCTGAGCCCAAATATGCCTTGTCTTTCAAACAATGTAGACCCAGATCAGATGGGTTTTTCAGAATCAATCTGATCAGGATCTACACTGTTGGTTGCTGTTGCAATAATTTGCATCAAGTAATCTGACTGGTTGATAATCGGTAGTGGGTGTGGCTTATTAAATAATTCAGCAGGATAAAGGTAATTCTAATGCACTTGCGTATGTAACGCGAGGTCTGATTGGATAACGTCAAAAATTTGCAACAGTATATTCTGCGATATACTGTCGGAATACTGCGATATACTGTCGGAAACCCGACGTCATCACGTAACGTCGCTTTTCATTGGGTGGCATTTGCTTTTACGCAGCTCACTGCACTTGCCGACTTGTGCAAAATAGTATATTTTTTCAACATACAACCGAATAAGTGCATTAGAATGGGGATAACTGTATTGAAAATTATCATTTGGGGAGGTAAATCGTCGGTTTTACGGTCGCAAACAACGTTTTACGGCTCCGCTACCATGTCGCCGTAAAACGAAATTTCCGACCGTAAAACCTCCGATTTACCTCCCCAAATGATAATTTTCAGTACAGTTATCCCCTAAACGAAGGAAAATTCTAGAGCAGATTGCTCTCTGTCTCATTACTATGCAATGGATAATCCCAGAACAATGTAGAGGAGCTGTCTTAGACCTGTGACAATGATCAAGCCAGAATCAAGAAAAGAAAATGTGTCCCCATGTGGTCAATGAATTTCATTACATTAATCAAAATGTCAGACTCTATGTATTACATATCAGGCCAGACTTATTATATCTACAAATATTATCAGGATCTGTTAATAGAAATCCAGAATGTCTAGCAAACTCCCAGGAAATGGTGCTAAATCAATTACCATAGTAACCGAAGCTTTTTTCTGTTGCTCCAGCTCTGAAAAAGACCACAAGCAATGTTCCATTTTGAACTCGTGTTTGGGTCTAATGTTCAATCAATCAACCCGAAGTTTCTCCAAAGGCTTCCCGACTGCTATTGTCCAAATGACTATCCACATCATGAAAACAGGCCTGTATAATTTTGACCCCCTTGAATCCCACTTTTATACAGTAAACCTGGGGTTTATAGGGGTACACCTTATTTCTGCTCTAAAACATAGATTGTGGGTCCTCATTAGAACTACCTCGATGGGGCAGTTCTAATGAATACCCACTATCTATATTTTGAGCAAAATTAAGAAAACAAGAGGGCCATGATGGCACTGGATCGCTCCCCTGGTAGAGGGTTTGAGCAATTTTGGTTGACCCAAGGAGGTTTTTATAATTTTAGCTTTGGCGGTCATCTTGTTCATCCAAGCAGAATGGTTTGAGCAACTTTGGAAGAGGGTCACCCAAGGAACATTCCTGTGAAATTAATTTGAAATTTATCCACTGGTTATGCAGGAAATGTTTAAAGGTTTTCTATTGTTAGCTCTGGCAGCCATCTTGTTCATCCCAGCAGAATGGTTTGAGCAATTTTAATACAGGGTCATCCAAGGAACATTGCTGTGAAATTATTTTGAAATCCATCCACTGGTTCAGGAGGAGAAGTTGTTTAAAGATTCTTCTATTTTTAGCTCTGGAGGCCAGCTTGGTCACGTGAGCAGAACGATTTGAGCAATTTTGGTATAAGGTCACCTTAGAAACATTCCTGTGAAATTATTTCAAAATCCATCCACTGGTTAAAGGTGCATTATTGAGCTACCGGGTCTCAAAATTTGTTTCTGGTTTTTATCTTCAATTCATACTCCTTTGTCATGTGTACACTTTTGGAGCCAAATACAGCTTCAGAACTTTGTGAAAATGGTCGTTTTCATTCGTGTTTACCCTTCGCTCTGAACATGTGTTCGGAATTTCTGTTCTAAAAATAAATCTGTCACTTTACACATACATGGCAACAGTATCGTCTCTGAGTGTCGTTACTTATGGCATGGTATTCAGTGTCATATTTTTTTCCGATTCAGGGATGGCCTAAGCAAACAAGGCCAAACATTTGTTTGTTTGTTTGATTTGAGGTTTAACGTCCCCATCAACACTGTAAAGGTCATTTTGGAGACGTTGCTTCCAAGTTTGTGGGACTTTTACCCGACATTGAGATGAAATGACATCTCAAGCCCTGTCGCCCAATGAAACCAATAGGGTTTATTAGCATGGACGGTCCGTCTCGCACCGTGTTTCCTGGACAGGCTTAGATCCTCTAAGCGGTTTACCAGTACTAGTGTGCGGGCCGGATTCAGCTCTGCGTGGAAGCATCGTGCAGCCCATATATTTCTTCAAGCCCCTATGGGCGGGGGCGGTACCAAACATGAATGTCGCATAACGTCATATATGGGGATTCTATTTTTGTCACGAACTAAAAATAGATCTAACTAGTGTTCGAAACCTAGTTAGGGAATCCCTCTCAAACTCGTTTACCTGTCATCATAATTTTTCGCATTTTTGCATAAAATGCATTCATTTGTATTGTTTTCAAGAAAAATACCGGCTATATGTATTTATTTTTGAAAGCATTTTTTACCAATAGCTCAATAATGCACCTTTAAGGAGCAGAAGCCATTCAATGGTTTTTTTTCTATTTTTAGCTCTGGTGGCCATCTTGTTCCTCAGAGCGGAATGATTTAAGCAATTTTGGTAGCGGGTCACCCAAGGAACATTCCTGTGAAATTATTTCTAAATCCATCCACTGGTTAAGGAGAAGTCTTCTAAAGGTTGATTTTTTTCTATTTTTAGCTCTGATGTTCATCCAAGCCGAGCAATTCTGCAAGATGGTCACTTAAGGAAAATTCCTGTGAAATTATTCCGAAATCTATCCACTCGTTAAGGAGAAGAAGTCGTTTAAACATTTTTCTATTTTAAGGTCTGGCGGCCATCTTGTTCATCCAAGCGGAGCAGTTTGAGCAATTTTGGTAGAGGGTCACCCACTAAGGAACATTCGTGTGCAGTTGTTTAGAAATCCATCCACTTGTTAAAGAAGAGAAGGCGTTTGAAGGTTTTTCTATTTTTAGCTCTGGCAGCCATCTTGTTGATCCAAGCAGAACGGTTTGAGCAATTTTGGTAGAGGGTCACCCAAGGAACATTCCTGTAAAATTAGTTTGAAATTGATCCACTGGTTAAGGAGAAGAAGTCATTTAAAGGTTTTTTTTTTCTATTTTAAGCTCTGGAAACCATCTTGTTCATAGGAGCAGAAGGGTTTGAGCAATTTTGGCAGAGGGTCACCTAAGGAATAATCCTTTGAAATTATTTCAAAATCCATGTACTGGTTAAGGAGGAGAAGTCGTTTAAAGGTTTTTCTATTTTTAGCTCTGACAGCCATCTTGTTCATCCGAGCGGAACCATTTGAGCAAATTTGGTAGAGGGTCACCAAAGGAACATCCTGTAAATTTATTTGAAATCCATCCACTGGTTAAGGAGAAGAAGGCATTTAAAGGTTTTTCTATTTTTAGCTCTGGTGGCCATCTTGTTCATCCGATGGGAACAGTTTGAGCAATTTTGGTTGAGGGTCACCCAAGGAACATTCCTGTGAAATTATTTTAAAATCTTTCCAGCAGTTTTGGAAAAGAAGTCCTTCAAAGCAAAAGATGATGACAGACATACGCATGGATGACGGACAAAGAGTGATCACAATAGCTCACCTTGAGCTCAATGTGCTCAGGTGAGCTAAAAATCACAATTTTTTAAAATTTTCGTTTTTTTGGCGGTAAAGTTTACAATGTATTTGTATAGACTTGTTTTCTCTGACCATGTACAAAATCCAGTTAACTGTTATTTATAGCCATGCTATTCTTATTGCTATGACGTCAGAGTTCACAGTAAAAAGGATTACATGTATCTGAAAAACATGGACTGGGATCTTACGCTGGGATAGTGCGGTAAACAGGTTAGATCAGATCAGAGGCCCTGAAATGTGGCTTCAACCATAAAAATCCTAAAAATTTGAACACCTTGAGGACTTGCTCTAACTCTCCAGATATTTTTAACAGGTTTGTTTATGATCCAGCAAGGATAGACAGAACGGCAAAGAGTGAAAAACCTGATCAGACTGCTCCTAGTTAGCCACTAGTGCTGGCCCTGATCAGACGCCGCATTCTGCGGCATCTAATTTGTCCCTGCACTGTTTGCCAAGCTACCCCTTTAGGGGTAATGTACAACAGGAGTCCCTAGAAGCCTCTGTGGTGTAGTGGTTAAGCTACTCGCCTCATAAACCAGGGGTCAAGGGTTCGATTCCGGACTTCTCCAAACTTTTGGATGAGTCTCTAACCCAAGGTCCCGCCTTTGTATGCTGTTGGTGGGACGTAAAATTCAATAACTCACTCACTCAGCTATAACAAGATCCCATCTGTGTATGACTATAGCTGTTGGTGGGACGTAAAACACAAAACACACACACATCCCATTTTGTTGGCTTTCCGGTATAAAACGGGTTAATGACAATGGTCATATGACATACACACGTAAAACAAGAAAACTGTCGGAAAATGACATCTGGCTCAGTTAGTGCTTTATAGTGTTAATTATGAATCTGGTCTAGATTTACAAAATTAGAAAATAAAAGTAGCTGCTGGTGAATGGTGAAGTTAATTATGTTAATATGTTGTGGACAAGTCCTTGGTCAAGGTAATTAAGTCCCTGGTCACCTAGCCATGAACCCCAGCAGATAAATCAATAACCATTTATATTAATATTTCAGGTGCAAGATATGCTTTGAAGAAAAGGTGAATCTGAAACTTCATATTAACCCATTACATTACGCTAACAAGTCCGTGAAATGAACACCCCCTTACACCCCACTTTATATAGAAAAAACTGGGGTTTAGTGGGGTGTACATTATTTTCCTTATTTCTGCTCATAGACATAGGTTGTGGGTACTCGTTAGAACCGCCTCAATGAGGTGGTTCTAACGAGCACCCACAATCTATGTTTTGAGTATAAATAAGAATAATATCACAAATTTTCATCTGAAAATTGACCGTTTTGGAGACGTAAAAATGCATTATGACGCACGGGTGTGTTATCGTAATGTATGCAGGAAACCCCAAAGGGATACCTTGGCAAACAGTGCAGGCTCAGATCAGACGCCCCTATCAGGGCCTGCACTATTTGCTAACAGAATTTTACGTCAAAAATAGAATAAAAATGAAAAAATAAGCCTAACACTCCTTATATGACAAATGGACTTGTCCAACATATAGCAATGGAAAAGTCCATCAGTATACAATGGGTTAAACCACAGTAATTATTTTATTCATGTGGTCCAGTTATTCAAAACTATTGATGCCATAAATGTATCATTAAAACTATGATCCTTTAGTACTGCAAATCTGCTATTTTTTGCTGAAAAAAAAAGAGAAGTTTTTCATATTTTTTCAGCTAAAAAAAATTAGATATGATACTTGCTAGAATGGTCAATAATTTGACCTGATTAACGCAACACAGCTTTTTAACCCATTTTGTACAGGAAACTCCAAAACGAATGATTGGCGAATAGAGCCCAGATCAGACGTACACAGTTGAAAAAATAAGCTATTTTACAAATAAATTTTGAAGGAAGAAAGAAGCTGAAACCCCAAAATATTAAAATGGACTTGTGCCATAATAAGGTGGAAGTTTCTGGGTTAAGCAATGCTTTGAACATACAAGTATTAGCTTTTACAAAAAGCATGAGTCTACACTAAGCACATATTAATGTGTAGTACTAAATTGATAAAACTTACCATTTTGTGATAACTGAGGGCTAGTTTTTGTCAATTCTCCATAAAAAAACTATGTTGTCGGTATTCATTAGAACCACCTTGCTGAGGCAGTTCTAATGAGTACCCACAACAGGAAGTTATGGTGAGGCCGCTGAGTTCTAATAAGTACCCACAACATAGGGTTTTATGGAGAAGTGACAAAAATATCACAAAATACTGAACCTTATCTGTTTCTATGATATGGACATAATGTTGTGTGTACTCACTGGAAGTGCTTCATTGAAGTGAACCACGAAACACAGGTCAAGGTCAAATATGGATGCTTGCATTAAGGTTGCCATCCCCTAGATGCATGTTTGTACCAAGTTTCATGTTAAAATAAAGCAGTAACTGATCCTAAGATTGTTATTAAGTCATTTAATAATGCAATGTAGGTCAAGGTAAAAAATGATGCTTGCATTTGTTGCCATCCCTAGATAAAAGGTTTTAACAATTGCCAATATTAACCCTTCTCTTGCTAAATATTTAGATTAGCCATACCCATTTCTGACTTTGAACCAATCAGATTATTTGATGTAATCTATTCCTACAA
Source organism: Lucinisca nassula (assembly GCA_963580285.1). Lineage (NCBI taxonomy): Eukaryota > Metazoa > Mollusca > Bivalvia > Lucinida > Lucinidae > Lucinisca > Lucinisca nassula. The sequence goes on from OY757013.1 coordinate 10,497,480, forward strand.
ATTCATAATTTGAATGTCAGTGTAGATCCTGATCATTCAGAAGCCATCTGATCTGGATTTACAGTGTTTCCAAAGATAGGGGTTGTCATGGACAGCAAGATAAGGGTTAAAACTGCAACACCCCATGCTGGGACTTGCTTTAAAAGAGAACGGTGAGAGCCCAAAATGAAACTTTGATTTGCATCTTAATAACGGAGCTTACAGCTATAAAAATGCCATGAAAACAAATGTTCTATTACAGGTCTGTGACATTATCCTGTTATAAGCTTTGCTTCACACACTAAATAACCATTTTACTAATGAAAATGTGACACCAATAACTCTAAATCTCCATGAAAATTGGTACGGTCATGCTGTTGGTCACATGTCCAGCTTTAAGAGCTATCAGTACCTGAATAGATCTGCAGTTGCTGAGTTAATTACAAGCACCAAGGACAGAGCAGGTTCCAACATGTCTTTATCCCTAATCACAGTGACAAATCAATCCTACATAGCACCAGAAACATCATGGACAAAGTTGATCTTTGCATGAATACACACTAAATGAAGATAACTCTTTCTGACATATTTTTGACCTTCTATTGCATCAATATGGATATATCCTTAACCCTTTTTGTACCAAATGGAATCTAGAAGCCTATGTGGTGTGGTGGATAATCTACTCGCCTCATAAACCAGGGGTCTTGGCTCGATCCTGGGCTTCTCCAGACTTTCAGATGGGCCTTTAAAGTGAGGCCCCATCTCCGTATGACCTTAGCTGTTGTCGGGATGCAAAATTCAAACTCACTCCTCCTTATATCTAGCAGGAGTCCATTTCAAAATTTATGAGTGTCAGGCTGCATTTTCTGCAAAATCTATTTGGAAACTGGCTGAATGTTTTGCAAACAGTGTAGGCCCTGATCAGACTGTTTGCCAACTTCCGGTTTTGGGCTTTCTGGTACAAAATGGGTTAAAGATCTTTAAGAGTAGACCCCAAAGATGACAAATATTAAAGATGGAGTGGCCAAAGAAGACAGAAAATGACAGACAGCACGGCAGGTGTGTTTGTTTCTCTAAAAATAAGCCATAAACGTTTATCGCCTCTCATTTTACTTCTTCCTGGTTCTGCCAATATCCCAAAATTAATTTAATTTCCCATGTCTTTATTAGACCTAGACAGGCAAATCTAGCATTAGTGGCTAGATGTGAAAAAGTCATTGCCGATGATACAACAGTCTACCAATCAGGATGATTGGATCCTCCCAAAATGCATTCTGGTGTTAACCATTCGACCGCTACTCATGACTACCATAACAGACGGCATTTTCAAAGTGTTGTTTTTTTGTGTTTTTTTTTTTGTTTGTTTATTTATTTATTTACTTAACCCTTATCTTGCTGTTCACGACAACCCCTATCTTTGAAAACAGTGTAGATCCAGATCAGATGGCTTCTGAAGAAGCCATCTGATCATGAACTGCACTGTTTGGCATTCAGTTTATGAATTTGTAGCAATAAATTACATCATGTAATTTGATTGGTTGATAAACAGAAATGGGTGTGGCTTAAATGAATATTCAGCAAGATAAGGGTTAATTATTAATTTTGAAAGAAAATAAGGCTTGATATTATTTGTGATTGATGATTCATATGTAATGTCAAGCCCTATTTTTCATCGAAAATAATTTTAAACAATGTGACTGTTGTCTGCTCTATGATGAAGGGTTAAATCACAACAGCTGCTGTACTTTACACTGCCATTAACCCTTCTCTTGCTGAATATTCATTTTAGCCACACCCATCTCTGACTTTGAACCAATCAGATTGCTTGATGTAATTTATTCCTACAAATTCAAAAACTGAATGTCAAACAGTGTAGATCCTGATCAGATGGCTTCTTCAGAAGCCATCTGATCTGGATCTACACTGTTTCCAAAGATAGGGGTTGTCGTGAACAGCAAGATAAGGGTTAATTTTAAACTAATGAAATGCTTTAAGAAGTTATCAGTTGACAAATAAAGTCTGTGTCATGTGACTAACATAGCAGAAAATCACATGACTTTCACAATTTCAGGTGGAGTGAGTGAATGAGTGAGTGAGTGTTTGAGTTTTACTTCCCACCAACAGCTAAGGTCATACAATGACGGGACCTCGGTTTAAAGACTCATCCAAAAGTCTGGAGAAGCCCGAGATCAATCATGTGACCCCTGGTTTACAAGGCGAGTAGCGTAACCACTACACCACTGCAGGTGGAATGGCAGCTATTCTATGCAGAGTAACCTATTCCAAACACTGCTCAGAATGCTTAAGGTTCTAACTCGTTTTGTACTGAATATAGAATCTTTTATTTTGTACTGAGGAATCATCCACTCATAAATATAGCACTGTTCAGTCAATTTCGAACTCGGCCAGGGGTGTTGGGTTGAGTAATTCTTAGACAATTGATTTAGAAAAATGGCTGAACCTTTCGCAATGTGTGAATACCCTAATCAGATGATGGAGAATAGATTCCATCGCTCTGGTGTAATGGAAAAGCATCCGATTTGAGATCGTGAGGTAGTAGGATCGATCCAAATGCCATGTGTTGTTTCTTAGAGCAATTAGAGACTTTATCCACGGTTTCTAACCAGGAAGAAATTTTAAGAGGACCCCATGGAAGATTAATACTAGATTACAACATGTGTTACCCTCTATAAATCAGGTTGATTATTATTATTATCAATATTATTATTATTATTATTATAATTGCTTCTGCAGCATCTGATCTATATTTTGAAAATGATGTTTAATGAAAATGCCTATCCAGCAGGCACGTCCTAGGGCAACGTCAAATCAACGTCGGTGCAACGTCAGGACGTTGCACCGACGTAGATGTGACGTTGCATAATCGTCATGATGTTGCACCAACGTTGATGTGATGTCACAATTACATCATGTGCCTGCCGGGTAGAGATTGAAGTGAAGGGCTATAATATAGCTCAAACTGTAAGAAGAGAAGACCAATCTGGGACAAGTCTCGTTAATGACCTATATAGTGACATTTAAGTCCAGATTTAGAAAAAAATGTCAGGATTCTTCCACCAACAAAAGAACAACACAATTAGCATTTAAGTAGCAGTTTGTTACGCTTTCATCCGGTTACCATGACAATCAACAGGAGGCAAACTCTTGAAGAACATTAGTGTTGATTTCACAAATTACTATGTGACAAATAGAGAGACAGTTAAACCGCCATTAGAGAATATTCTTGGCTGTTTAACCCTTGTCCTGCTGAGCCGGGATATGTCTTATCTTTCAAACAATGGAGATCCAGTTCAGATGGCTTCTGAAGAAGCCATCTGATCAGGGTCTTCATTGTTTGTCATTCAGCTCATGAATTTGTTGCAATAATTGGCATCAAGTAATCTGATTGGTTGATAATCAGTAGTGGGTGTGGCATATATGAATATTCTGCAGGTCAAGGGTTAACTGTATAAGGGCTTATTTTATGTTCTCCTCATATTTATTTCATTTAAATAATTGTTCACACATGAAATACCGGCCCCCGCCCATCGGGGCTTGAAGAAATAGATGGGCTGCATGATGTTTCCACGCAGAGCTGGAATTCAACTGCACATGAGTACTGCTTAACAGTTTAGAGAATCTAAGCCTGCCCAGGCAAAGCGGTGCGAGTCGGACTGTCCATTGTTATAAACCCAATTGGTTTAATTGGGCGACAGGGCTTGAGATGTCATTTCATCTCAATGTCAGGTAAAAGTCCCACAAAATTGGAAGCAACATATCCACCTTTGATGTTTAAGGATTAGCTCAACAGTCAATATAAGTGAAATAATCTTGAATGGGCCATCATGAACCAACTCCCCCACAACCACCCCTTCCCAACACAAGTCAGGCCTCCGTGGCCTAGTGGATAAGAGCTCTGACTCTTAATCATTAGGTCTCTCACCGCGGTGGGTTCAAGCCTGGCTCGGGTCCCTTGGGATGCCATTGTTCTGCAACAGAAGGTCGGGTGGTTTTTCTATGGGTACTCCGGTTTTTGCCCACCACTGATTAACAACCAGCTCAACATGAATGAAATAATCTTGAAAAGGCCGTAAAATCAAAACCAAACCAAACTCCACTCACCTCCCAAATAATTCTCCTAAATGACTCAACCAGACACCCCTAAAGTTTGAAATATAAGGTGGAAGATTCTATTTAATACAGAATAGGTTAATATAGCAATACCACACTCCTCCCAGTTTAAGCATGCAATGTTCTTTCATACTGTCTGTAGCAATGATTCTAATTTAGATGTGATGGCTGGGAAAGGCTTAAGAGAAGCCTCCTGATGTGTTTTATAGATGTTTTCTTCCTCAATAAAATGTCTGGATGCCCATAATAAAACAGGAGTGTAAAAGGAAAATGAAAATAAACCAGCATTTACACTGGTGTTACACTGGTGTAAATGCTGGTTTATTTTTATTTGCCTTTTCCATTTTTGTCAGTTCTCAACTTGTATCTAGAAATAAACATAATAAACATCTTATTATCACATAACAGGCAGCATCACAGAGCATTAATGGCTACATATAAATGGCCCAACCATGAAATTCATGCAATATATATGCTATATTTTCAAAAGTTCAACAGACCTGGAATCAATGATCCCAAAAGAACAAGAAAATGTAATGAAGGGCAGGTAGACTTTTTACGGCCAATACACATTCCCTTAACAAGTCTTTGGTTGGCAGTACACTTTAACTGAAAAATCCCTCCACTAATGCACACTAATGAAATACAACTTAAACTTTGTTTAATTAATGAATGAGGATGCATTGTGCATGATTTCTGCTTGGCTTCACTGATTCTTTTTGTCTCATATTCACTGTTGGTATGAACTTGACGACCTTGAAGGAGGCTTTGAGGGTGTCCTTGCATCTCTTCTCTTGACCACCATTGGAACGTTTGCCCGTTTCTAGTTCTCCATAAATTATTTTATTTGGCAAGCGTTTCTCAGGCATCCGGGTAACATGGCCTGTCCTCTTAACCTGTGCCAGTTTCAGAAGAGTATGTACAATCTGCATCCCTGCCCTTTTCAGGACTTCTATGTCTGGAATTCAGTGTCTTGCCACTATAATTAACCCTTGTCCTGCTAATCCCGGATATGCCTTACCTTTGAAACAATGTAGATCCAGATCAGATGGCTTCTGACGAAGCCATCTGATCAGGATCTACATTGTTTGCCATTCAGATTGTGAATTTGTTGCAATAATTTGCATCAAGTAATCTGATTGGTAGATAATCGATAGTGGGTGTGGCATATATGAATATTCAGCAGAACAAGGGTTAATCTTTAAAAGTTTTCTAAGACAGGTAGTCTGGAAGTGGTTCAGTCTTTCGGTTTCACATGTATATAGTAGTGTTGGCAGTACCAGAGCTCAGCAGACTTTCAGCTTTGTGTCAGGCCATATTCCACTTACCAGCAGATCCCAGACACTACCACTTAGTCAGCCAAATACTGCACTAGGCATTGACTACATCATTCATGTGCACAACTCTTGTCAATGCATATAATTTTACCCTTGACTGTACATTTGTTTGTTTGATTTGAGGTTTAACGTCCCCGTCAACACTGTAAAGGTCATTTTGGAGACATTGCTTCCAATTTTGTGGGACTTTTACCCGACATTGAGATGAAATGACATCTCAAGCCCTGTCGCCCAATGAAACAAATAGGGTTTATTAGCATGGAAGGTCCGCCTCGCACCGCGGTTCCTGGACAGGCTTAGATCCTCTAAGCGGTTTACCAGTACTAGTGTGCGGGCCGGATTCAGCTCTGCGTGGAAGCAACATGCAGCCCATATATTTCTTCAAGCCCCTATGGGCGGGGGCTTTGTCTGTACATTAATATACAGTAAAATTCCACTATTAAAACCACCAAAAAAACTGAGAGTAATTCTGCCTTAAGAAGCTTACTTAGAAAATTTCACTTATTCTTTCTTCATACAGTTTCCTCTGGTCAGAGGCCACCTTTGAGAATGTTCAAAAATGGTCTTAAAGACTTCGGCAGGCTAAAGAACCTCAAAGTTGTTTACCAGTACACATGTGAGAAATGCTACAGTTTAAAGACCACCTTTGAGACTGTTCAAAAGTGGTCTTAAAGACCACTTTTGAACAGTCCGAAAGGTGGTCTTAATATAGGAATTTTACTGTACTTGTTGCTGTACTTGTTACACATCCTTATCTTGGTGATTAGTACTTGAAGGTTTAACTAATTGGGCAAGGATAGTCAAACAAATATAAGTATTGCTTATACATAAAAGAAGATTCACAAAGAAAAGCTAAAATAAACAATTTCAAATGGCTCATTATGTTTTTCACACAAAAAGAAAAAGACCTGATAACATTTCTTCTTTTCAGAGCCCACTTAAGAAAGTTTCTTAAAAATTTTTGTCCACAGGACAATACATATACGTAATCCATTTTATACGGAAACCCCAAACTTTTGTTTTGTGGTTTAACATCAGAACTATTTAGGTCATTTTGGGGAAATTGCGACTTTTACACGGCACTGAGATGAATTAAATCATAGTATTCATTTACTCCAAATTTGGAGTAATTTACTCCAACTTATCATTTCTAACCCACCTCCGTGGTGTAGTAGTTAAGCTACTTGCCTAATACCTGGGGTCATGGGTTCTATCTCGGACTTCCCCAGACTTTCAGATGAGTCTCCAACCAGAGGTTCCGTCTCCGTATGACCTTAGCTGTTGGTGGGATGTTAAACTCAATGTTACACTCACTCAGCTCTGCATGGAATAATCATGCAGCCCAATCTATTTCTCCAAGCCCTGATGGGCAGGTACTCAGGCAAAAAGTGTGGGCAGATGTCGCAGCAGTTCAGTCATTTTCTAGATAAATTGTACATTGATAAAAGCAACTCCACCACATAGCCGTCCTTGGTAGCTCAGTCGGATGCGCATCTGACTGGTGATCAGGAGGACGCAGGTTCCCATGGTTGGCAACATTCTTTCGTGGAGATTGATCATGAAATCTTTTCTACGGTCATTCTCTCCTTCTGCTGATTCAAGAAGGGGAGTTGTCAGTTTCTGGCAAAAGAATGTACTCTGTCTTGGTTAACTTCTTACATATCAGCCTGCCCAGGAAAAGTGTGGCTAGGTAACTGACCAGCTCAAAAATGACCTAAACAGTGTTGACTGGGCCGTTAAACTCAAAACAAAAAAAAAACAAAAAAAAACTGATTTTCCTAATAAGCACCTGTTATATACATTGTGCATATATATGGTAGAAGATTTCATTCAGTATAAATGGGAAAAGAACCATTTTTTCCACCAATATTTATAATATGTTATACCCCAAAACTGGGTATATTATTATTTACTTGGTAAAATAGGTATGTGTATTTAAGAGGTGGCAAAGCAAAAACTGATCTTGAAAACTACATGTGATCGATAAACCTTTATTGAAATTGTTCATCGGGCGGCAAACGATGATAAGATGACGGGAGATTAAATGAATATCAATAGAAAGGACAATGGCCGTGTACGTTTATGCTATTTAAGTTCTGTTCAAAACAGCATGAGCATTGTAAAACACGTACAATGAGCTGCATGAAGTTAAACTTTGTCTTTACACTGCATTTATGGATGACTCTATTAACTCAGCATTTCCTTGCTAGCGTGAAGAAGCTTCCGGACAACTAAAATCCATGTATCACACACTAAAGACTCAGATCAGCCTGTGCATCCGCACAGGCTGATCTGAGTCTTTTTCGTGTGCACAAGTCCAAAGACGCATTTTAGCTTGTCGTGGCATAAAATTAGTTTAAACAAAAAGCGGATACTATTGAACTGCGTGGTTCTAATGTTACCACTCAAATTTGAAATTTCATAGAAGTGTCAATAAGCGATTAGTATCTGAAGGTTAAGATCATGAAAAATTCATTTTAACCCATATCCTGCTGAATAAATTAATTCAGACACACCCATTGTTGACAATCAGCCAATCAAATTACTTGATATTATGTAATTGTTAAATTCACAAACTGCATGACAAATAGTGCAGATCCTGAGAAGCTTCCGGACAACTAAAATCCATATAGCACACACTAAAGACTCAGATCAGCCTGTGCCTCTGCACAGGCTGATCTGAGTCTTTTGTGTGCACAAGTCCAAAGACACATTTTAGCTTGTCGTGGAAAAAAATTAGTTTAAACAAAAAGCGGATACTATTGAACTGCGTGGTTTTTATGTTACCACTCAACTTTGAATTTCATAGAAGTGTCAATAAGCGATTAGTATCTGAAGGTTAAGATCTTGAAAAATTCATTTTAACCCATATCCTGCCGAATAAATTAATTCAGCCACACCCATTGCTGACCAGTATCAGCCAATGTATTTGTTAAATTCACAAACTGCATGACAAATAGTGCAGATCCTGAACATATGATCTGGATCGACACTGTTTGCAAAAATAGCTAACGTTGCAGTGTTCAGCATGATAAGCCTGCTTAATTAACCAATTTTGTCCTGCAACTGACTGCATGTGTGGGAGTGTTTATGGTAACCAGTCACTGCAGGCACATAGGGGTTACCCCTTGACTAATCCATGATTAATTTTCCTACTTTTAATCAACTACTTAACCCTTGTCCTGCTGAGCCCGGATACGCCTTATCTTTCAAACAATAAAGAAGCCAATCTGATCTGGATCTACATTGTTCGCCATTCTGATTGAGTATTTGTTGTAATAATTTTCATCAAGTAATTTGATTGGTTGATATTCAGTAGTAGGTGTGGCATATTTAAATATTCAGCAGGTCAAGGGTTAATGGTAATGGATAAATACACCAACCTTGAATCGGACCCATGCAATAAAGTCCCACATGAAGATGCTCATTTTTACTGCCCTTCAAGAATTAGTGTACAGGACAGAATGACCATAGAAAATATTTCTTGCACGTTGGTGATGCCAGCAGGGATTGAACCTACCATCTGCTGAGTGCTGACCACTAGTTGGACGTTTATCTGACTGAGCTATCTGCATCAAATGTATCAGGATGCAACGTTTGTTTATTTGGATTGGAGTTTAACGGCCCAGTCAACACTATTTCAGGTCATTTTTGAGCCAGTCAGTTTACGTATCCACTATTTACCTGGGCAGGCTTATACGTAAGCAGATAACCAGTACAGTGCACATTCTTTTGCCAGGAACTGACAACTGCCCTTCTTGAATCAGCCAAATGGAGAGAACGACCGTAGAAAAGACTTCATGATCAATCTCCACGAAAGAATGTTGCCAAACCCGGCAGGTATCGAACCCGCGTCCTCCTGATCACCAGTCAGACACGCATCCGACTGAGCTACCGAGGCCGACTCAGGATGCATTACGTACAATGACTCTTGGGACTTGCTGAGGCTCATATTGGACCATTTGTGGTCATTTTTCTATATAATCGATCCACACATTTTAGTCCTATAATAGACCTATAAACCACAAAATAAACAACACTAAAATATTTCTGGCAGGTTCACACAGATCGATCTTTAGTCAATCATCGGCCCAGTGTATATTTAGCTGATGATATTATGGTCATAAAATTTAGCTGAACCCTTATTTTGCCAATCTCGACAATTGTTCTGCTGGCCATTTTAAAAGTCACTGTTGCAAACAGTGTGGACCCTGATCAGACTGATCCTCAAGGAGCAGTCTGATCAGGGTCCACACTGTTTGCCAATATGCAAAATATGTTTGACAGCTTTGCAAGAAGATGTAGCAGATGGCAATAATTTAACAGTTGACTTTTTCAACCCTTGTCCTGCTGAGCCCAGATATGCCTTATCTTTCAAACAATGAAGATCCAGATCAGATGGCTTCTGAAGAAGCCATCTGATCAGGATCTTCATTGTTTGCCATCCAGTTTATGAATTTGCTGCAATAATTTGCATCAAGTAATCTGATTGGATGATAATCAGTAGGGGGAGTGGCATATTTAAATATTCAGCAGGACAAGGGTTAAGGGTTAAAGTCTGATTTGAGGTTTAACGTCCCTGTCAACACTGAATAGGTCATTCTGGAGACATTGCTTCCAATTTTGTGGGACTTTTACCCGACATTGAGATTAAATGACATCTCAAGCCCTGTCGCCCAATGAAACCAATGAGATTAATGAGCATGGATGGTCCGACTCGCACTGCTTTGCCTGGGAAGGCTTAGCTCCTCTAAGCAGTTAACCAGTACTCGTGTATGGTCGGTTCCAGCAAAGCATGGAAGCATCATGCAGCCCGTCTATTTCTCCAAGCCCTGATGGGCGGGGTCTGTCTGCTGGTCATTTTAAAAGTCATTGTTGCAAACAGTGTGGACCCTGATCAGACTGACCCTCAAGGAGCAGTCTGATCAGGGTCCACACTGTTTGCCTGTATGCAAAATATGTTTGACAGCTTTGCAAGACGACACAGCAGATGGCATTAACAGACGACGTTTTCTGATGTACTTTTTCTTCGCAGGGTTAACCTTTGCCATGCTGAGCCTGGATATGCCTTATCTTTGAAACAATGAAGATCCAGATCAGATGGCTTCTGAAGAAGCCATCAGATCAGGATCTTCATTGTTTGTCTTTCAGCTCATGAATTTGTTGCAATAATTAGCATAAAGTAATCTGATTGGTTGATAATCGGTAGTGGGTGTGGCATATATAAATATTCAGCAGGTCAAGGGTTAACTCATCTCCAGGCACATGACAACTTTGCTGCTTTTTGTGTACACAGGCTTCTGTCTTCTAACACTAAAGTGATAGATGTCTATACAACAAGTCCGAGGGAAATTTCAGCAATAAAAGATGTGCCCCGCCCATAGGGGCTTGAAGAAATATATGGGCTGCATGATGCTTCCACGCAGAGCTGAATCCGGCCCGCACACTAGTACTGGTAAACCGCTTAGAGGATCTAAGCCGGTGCGAGGTGGACCGTCCATGCTAATAAACTGTATTGGTTTCATTGGGCGACAGGGCTTGAGATGTCATTTCATCTCAATGTCGGGTAAAAGTCCCACAAAATTGGAAGCACCGTCTCCAAAATGACCTTTACCGTGTTGACGGGGCCGTTAAACCACAAATCAACCAACCAACCAAGCCTCTACAAAATATATTTTCTCCTAATTGCTTCCCAGAAACACGTTTTTCGGAAATGTCTGTCGTAATCTTGATGGAGAGAAACTATGGCCAGCAAATGATGTGGTCACTGAATATATCAGAAAATAACAAGCGAAGTTAGACATACAATTTTACCAATTACGGAGTTCTTGTCAGAATTTATAGGTACTATTAATCTAGCCAGAACACACATTGGTTGGGTGGTTCAGAATTGCCGTTTTTGTTTGATTTGAGGTTTAACGTCCCCATCAACACTGTAAAGGTCATTTTGGAGACATCGCTTCCATTTTTGTGGGACTTTTACCAGACATTGAGATGAAATGACATCTCAAGCCCTGCCGCCCAATGAAACCAATAGGGTTTATAAGCATGGACGGGCCGACTCGCACCGCTTTGCCAGACAGGGCAGGCTTAGATCCTTAGGTCGGTTTCAGCTCTGCGTAGAAGTATCATGCAGCCCATATATTTCTTCAAGCCCTGATGGGCGGGAGCCGTCTGAATTGCAGTTTACCATCAGCATAGGTACTAAAATGATCTTAAGTATTGGGACATATAGGCCTAAGCAAGATCAGACTGCTCCTCAAGGAGCAGTCTGATCAGGGTCTACATTGTTTGTCTTTCCATCTGCACCTTTTGGACTCCTTGCTGGAATGTGAACAAATGTGTTAACTCTTATCCTGCTGTTCACGACAACCCCTATCTTTGGAAACAGTGTAGATCCAGATCAGATGGCTTCTGAAGAAGCCATCTGATCAGGATCTACACTGTTTGACATTAAGTTTATGGCTTTGTAAGAATAAATTACATCAAGTAATCTGATTGGTTCAAAGTCAGAAATGGGTGTGGCTAAACTGAATATTCAGCAAGAGAAGGGTAAAAATTTTAAGAGAATTACAGCAAGTCCTCGAGGTGTCCGAATTTTTAGAATTTTTACGGTATTTGTCTTTCAAATGGGCCCCCGCCAGTCAGTGCTTGGAGAAATAGATTGGGCTGCATGATGTTTCCACACAGAGCTGAAACTGGCTGCACTTGAGTACTGGTAAAACGCTTATAAGGTCTAAACCTAGCCAGGCAAGTTTAAGTAGTGCGAGTCTGTATATAAGCCCTACTGGTTTCATTGGGCGGCATTTCATTTCATCTCAATGTTGGGTAAAAGTCCCACAAAATTGGAAACAACGTCTCAGTGCTGACTTTAACAACCAATCAAATTACTTGATGAAATGTATTTGTTCAAGTCACACTGCTCAACAATGAAGATCCTAATCAGATGGTTTCTTCAGAAGCCATCTGATCTGGATCTACACTGTTTGCAAAGGACAGTGTAGATCCTGATCAGACATTTTACTGAAGGAGCCCATTCATATCCATGTAATCAATATAGAAAAACCTTAATTACAGGCACATGTCAATGCCAGTTACCATAAATATTTAATTGGGATGTGAAAAAAAAGGATAATCTTTATTGTCTTCATTAACCGCTTCAGAGCGTAACTTATATTTTATTCAAATCCAAACATTGTGTGGGCTCAGACAGCAAGAACCAAGTCATTACCAAGCGTTACCCACGTTGCAACAATGGTCATTATATTAACGTGGCATTTGTTTTCAGTTTTATCTCGTGTAACATCTATTAGCCATTTCTTTACTGAAATACTTCTTAGCAGCTGATCAATTCTGCATGGGTATGTTACAACAATGCAACCGGCAAGTTAGCACTAGGCCTTCTCTCAGACGCACTTTTGATCTTGTTTGAGACGAATATCAAATACGTGCCGAAAGCTTTGTAGCACCGTTTTGAACTCTCCATCACGTGCTTCTGAACTGGTATTTGCGATGATTGACAACCGTCTTTGAACGTTAAAAGCGTGGGCGGGACAATAGCGCTGTCACTTTATGTTACAATCGATTTTCAATACTGCTTAAAAGGAGATTGTGGATACTCGTTAAAACATCGAAGCGGTTCTAACTAGCAGTACCCACAATCTATAGTCTGCTCAAAACAGAGATTGTGGATACTCGTTAAAACCTCGATGTGGCGACAGGGCTTGAGATGTCATTTCATCACAATGTCGGGTAAAAGTCCCTCAAAGTCGGAAGCAACGTCTCCAAAATGACCTATACGTACAGTTGTGTGTATTTCTGCTCAAAATATTGATTGTGGATGCTCGTATCGCCTCATCGAATTTTTCTTATTTCTGCTCAAAATATAGATTGTGGATACTCGTTAGTATCGCCTAATCGAGGCGGTTCTAACGAGTACCCACAATCTATATTATGAGCAGAAATAAGAAAAAGTAAGATGTACCTCTGTTAACCCCGGTTATCAAGCCCCAAAGTCTTTCGGATCCTTACGAGACACATGTTCATGGTGCTGCCTAACACAACAGCCTATAATACTGGCACAGCATGCAATGCTTCAGATGTCTGTTAACTTTAGCCATAAAGTCCCTAAGCCTGCCCTGGCGAGTTGGGACCATTTCAATGGGATTGAAATGTCATTTTATCTAACTGTTGGGTAAAATTTCACACAAAACTAGAAGTAATGTCTCAAAAATGACCTAAATAATGTTAATGGGGATGTTAAACCTCAAATCAAGTAAACAAACAGTCAACAGAAATGCAGAAATATTGGTCAATTAAAGTCTGTTATTGGTGACATGAATTCTGAGGGGAATGACTTGGCAGATTTTCCACCATTTTTCAAAAGGGGACAACTTTCGGAACTTCCTGTTTGCTTTTCTATAAGCTTTGTCCCACGAAATAGTGATATACTCTAAAAGGAAAGAATTTGCTCCTCAGGAGCAAATTCTTTCCTTTAAGAGTTGACCCTTATGGACATGGGAGACTAAAATACGCTTGAAGGAGTTGCCTCCCCTGAAGGTGTATGCATTCCACTCAAAGTCTCAAAAATAATTGCTCGACTCGACGGTTAGTAAAATGTTAGTAAAATATTTGGGCGGATTTTTGCGTGCTCCCAGGAGACCTTATGGGTCCAGCCTTTTAAATTTTGAAACCTTTCTCACAACTGGACAAAAATGGGCGGTAAAAAAGAGAAGAAACCCAGAAAAACCAACAAGTCTTAACCCTTATCCTGCTGAATAAATAAATTTAGCCACAGCCATTGCTGACTGCCAAACATTAAAATTTCTTAACATCATTCACAAGCTGCATGACAAACAGTGTAGGACCTCATCTCTGTTTGCAAAAGTAGGGGTTGTTATGGGTTAAATATACACTAAAGCCACTTTTTAACTGAGCTTCCTGTTGTGCCCATTTCTGTTTGTTTGTTTGATTTGAGGTTTAACGTCCCCTTCAACACCGTAAAGGTCATTTTGGAGACGTTGCTTCCAATTTTTGGGACTTTTACCCGTCATTGAGATGAAATGACATCTCAAGCCCTGTCACCCAATGAAACCAAAAGTGTTTTTAAGTATGGGCGGGCTGCCTCGCATCGCTTTGCACGGGCAGGCTTAAATCCTCTAAGCGCTTTACCAGTAGTTGTGTAGTCTGCGTGGAAGCCTCATGCAGCCCATCTCTTTATTCAAGCCCCGATGGGCGGGGACCGACAATTTCTGTATGTATTGGAATTGCACAAGGAGGATAAATTACAAGGATTTGTGTAAAAAATACATTCAAATCAATCAAATCTTTTATTCACTCTGATTACAAATAAATGTAATAACAAGAGGAGCGATACAAATATGCAACGTTCGGCGGCAAAGTATAAGTAAAAAAAAAAAATAAATAAATAAATAAATAAATAAAACACAAACAAAACAAAACAACCAGAGGGCAACATTAAATTTTAGGAGATGAAATCAGTACTCTCTCTGTGTTTTTAGCACGCGACGCTGAAACAGCACCGAATCTATGGCATTGTGTGCTTCGAATTTGTCAATCAACAAAAATCAAATCAAATTTATTTCTCTCAGCATCGCGAAAACACGCCTATACAAATACAATGCAAATCCTATCGCCGAACAAAAGAAATTGGAAACAATTTTCCAATCTCTGCCCAAAACATAGACCGCGGGTGCCCGCACGAACCGCCTTATCGATGCGGCTCTAACGAGCACCCCCAATCCAGCCCCAGAGCAGAAACAAGAAAAATAAGGTTTATCCTCTGTAAACTCCAGTTTTACTGTGTAAAAGTGGGGTTCAAGGAGGTCAAAACCATACAGGCGCGTTGTCGCGATATGGGTTATACAATAGGATAAAGAGGAGCAAAATGTTGTGCAAAACATACTGTTTCATGCAACAAACTTATTACGTTGTGCAAACATACTGTTTCATGTAACAAACTTATTTTTTCATCATTTATTAATATTATTTATTTTATTTATCCGACCACACCCTTTCCTGACTTTAAACCAATCAGATAGCTTATGTAATTTCAAACAGTGCAGATCCCGATCAGACTCAGAAGCCATCTGGTCTGGATCTGCACTATATGCAAAGCTAGGTTTTTTTTATCAAGAACGGCAAGTTTTGCTCAGACTGGTCCGTATGCAGTAAACTATGTTCCATTCAAAAAATCATAGAGCATGAAACGTGAAAAATAAATGGGCCGTTACAAAGCATGTTCTGCACGAGCATGTGTAGTCAGACGTGTGGCCAACACGCTAAAGAAAAATATGAATGGGATATTATGTTCACTCCAGAGTGGTAAGTGTAATAAAATATTGTAGATGCGTCTCTCTCTCTCTCTCTCTCTCTCTCTTAACCAGCCAATACACAGGTGTAAACAGATACATTCATTACGAGTACACGCCCATACAAATACACTGCAAACCCTACCGCCGAAAAGAACGAATATTTTCCGATGAAAAACTGATATCCGACACAGATCGTGGATACACGTTAGAACCATTGTGTACAAAGTTGTTTTGTGAAAGCAGGGTTAATTTAAAATATTAGGTAATAGTAATTTTCTCTAGTATGATAAGAAGAAGAAGAAGCGCTAGGACGTAGCAAACCTAAATCAAGATTATAGATAAAGGTTTTTGTTTGTTTGATTTGAGGTTTAACGTCCCCGTCAACACTGTAAAGGTCATTTTGGAGACGTTGCTTCCAATTTTGTGGGACTTTTACCCGACATTGAGATGAAATGACATCTCAAGCCCTGTCGCCCAATAAAACCAACAGGGTTTATTAGCATGGACGGTCCGCCTCGCACCGCGGTTCCTGGACAGGCTTAGATCCTCTAAGCGGTTTACCAGTACTAGTGTGCGGGCCGGATTCAGCTCTGCGTGGAAGCATCATGCAGCCCATATATTTCTTCAAGCCCCTATGGGCGGGGGCTATATAGATAAAGGTATGCACATGTATGTAATCAGACCGGACAGTCGTCGGCAGTCGCGAGCGGACGACAAAGGCGAACGGCGCAAAGGGGAAGCGTCCCCGACTGCCACCGGGTGTAGGCTGGGAAAATAGTCCCGGACTGAGATCCAAACTTTCGTTCAAGCCCTAGATTCCACTTTTTATGTAAACAGTGTAGACTCCGATCAGACGCCGATAGAATGACATGTAGAGTAGCCTATGACATTAAAAATCCGCGCTTTTTGGATGTACTTTGATGCCGCGTTCTGTGGCGCCTGATCTGAGTCTCCATTGCTTGCCAAGCTCCTCACGGCGAATATACGCTAACTGGTGATTGATTTTTTACATGACCCGTGACGTCCAAACAATATTAAATATGGAGCGCGAAGCAGTAGATTTTGACAATCGCTTAGCTCCGCCCTCTCCTGTGGGTTAACCGTTATTGGATGGTGATGTTAAGTATTGATTACCGTTACTTTGACAAACTTGTCTCTTTTAACACCAATTGTGGTGTGGCGCGTCAGTGTTTTTTGATGTATCTGCTCTTTAATGAACCGGCGGGATATGGCGTACTGCTAACTTGCCGGTTGCCCTGTTGTAACTCTTGTCCTGCTGAGCCCGGACATGTCTCATCTTTCAAACAATGTAGATCCAGATCATATGGCTTCTGAAGAAGCCATCTGATCAGGATCTACATTGTTTGTCATTCAGATTGCGAATTTGATGCAATAATTTGCATCAGAAGTAATCTGACTGGTTGATATTCAGTAGTGGGTCTGGCATATATAAATATTCAGCAGGTCAAGGGTTAACCCATTTTGTACCGGAAACCCCAAAACGGGTACCCTGGCAAACAGTGCAGGTCCAGATCAGACGCCACAGAATGCGGCGTCTGATCAGGGCCTCCACTGTTTGCTAAACGTTCAGATGTTTTCCAAATAGATTTTGAGTGAGTGAGTGTTTGAGTTTTACGTCCCACCAACAGCTAAGGTCATGCGGAGACTGGACCTCGGTTTAAAGACTCATGCGAAAATCTAGAGAAGCCTGGGATCGATCAAATAGATTTTGAAGAAAACACAATCTGAGACCCCTAAATTTTGAAATGGACCCCTGCTATATATAAGAAGGAAGATTCCATTTGGTACAAAAAGGGTTAAAGTTATGATACGAAGACTCTAAAGCTGTTTGGTTACTCGGTAATTCTGTCTGTTCTAATTACATAAATGTCAGGATTCCTTATAAAGTCTTCAACAGACCCTCCAGGGAACATTCAAATATAGATGATATTCAATTAGCAAGTCTCATTAGCCAAGTAAGGCAACCTGACAATCATCTGTCAAGAGAAGTTGGGATTCGTAATTTTTACCATCTACTGGAGTACATCTGAACCTTAGTAGTTCATTGCCAATCAATTTAGACCCAGATCAAATGCCGCAACTGATCCTTGGTCTATCACAGCCCCTGATAAGAGGGGGTTTAAGCCACACCCATTTCTGTCTATCAGCCAATCAAATTACTTGATGTAATTTATTGCTACAAATTCATAAACTAAATGCCAAACAGTGTAGATCCTGATCAGATGGCTTCTTCAGAAGCCATCTGATCTGGATCTACACTGTTTGCCATTGGGAAGGGGTTGTCTTGAACAGCAGGATAAAGGTTATAATGTGGGAGATTGTCAGAATACAGGTTAGCTCTTAATCCCACTGACAACAACCCCTATCTTTGCAAACAGTGTAGATCCAGAAGCCATCTGATCAGGATCTACACTGTCATGTGGTTTGTGATTTGAATGAATACACTGTTACAAAAAGTTTAATTTATTAACATTCAGAAATGGGTGTGGCTAAATCAATTTATTCAGCAGGATGAGGATTAAGCAAGGTGGGCTGTAGCAGGGGCATACACAAGTATGTTTCCTGTTTTCCTTGACCCCTTTTACACTGTTCCATACAACTTTCTTTCCGTATCTACATTCTTTCCACTCCCACTACCCACTTAAAATCTTTTCTCCCACTACCCACTTTCTTCACCGCCCCCGCCCATAGGGGCTTGAAGAAATATATGGGCTGCACGATGCTTCCACGCAGAGCTGAATCCGCCCGTACACTAGTACTGGTAAACCACTTAGAGGATCTAAGCCTGTCCAGGAACCGCGGTGCGAGGCAGACCGTCCATGCTAATAAACCCTATTGGTTTCATTGAGCGACAGGGCTTGAGATGTCATTTCATCTCAATGTCAGGTAAAAGTCCCACAAAATTGGAAGCAACGTCTCCAAAATGACCTTTACAGTGTTGACGGGGACGTTAAACCTCAAATCAAACAAACAAACAAACAAACCCACTTTCTTCTGGGTTTTGAGATGAGGCTAAATTGAACCAAGGTTGCATTATATAATGGTCAGACACATACCCCTAAACTCCTAAAACAACATCAATAATGTAAAATCAAACAATCTTCCATGAACCCATTTTCTCCTGAATAGAACCTTATATATTTATTTCAAAACAATAATATTTTACAACCATCCAACAAGCTTATTATCTTAAGCACTTAGCAGGAGTCCATTTAGAAATGGCTGCACACAGTGAAGTCCCTGATCAGACACATTCTAGGGCATCTGATCTGGGCCTGAACTGTTTCCCAGTGATCTGTCATCTGGCTTCCTGAATACAAGAGCAACCCCTACACCCTTATCCTGCTGAATAAATTAATTTTCTACACCAATTTCAGACTATCAAACAATCAAGATATTTGACACAATATTATTCCTGCAAATTCACAAACTGAATGACAAACATTGTGGATCCTGATCAGATGGCTTCTTCAGAAGCCATTTGATCTGGATCTACACTGATTTCAAAGGTAGGACTAGATACCACTAGAAATGTGTCCAGACGACACAGATGCCCCCGCCAAGGGCCCCGCCTCACCCCGAAAATCCATGTTGCAAAAAAATTTTCTAAGTGTGTGACCTTGTCATCAGGAACATTTGTGGGAAGTAATATTGAAATTGGTGAAAAAATGTAAGTGCTAGAGCAATGACAAAGTTTTTCTAAAATTAGCCACAGTGACCTTGACCTTGAAAGTCGAACTTGCTTGAGGTATTGTCATAAGGAACATTTGTGTGAAGTTATATTGAAATCGGTGAAGAAATGTAAGCGCTAGAGCGATGACAAAGTTTTTCTAAAAATGACCACAGTGACCTTGACCTTGAAAGTGGAACTTGCTAGTGATATTGTCATAAGGAACATTTGTGTGAAGTAATATTGAAATTGGTGTAAAAATGTAAGCGCTAGAGCAATGACAAAGTTTTTCTAAAAATAGCCACAGTGACCTTGACCTTGAAAGTCAAACTCGTTCGAGGTATTGTCATAAGGAACATTTGTGTGAAGTTATTTTGAAACCAGTGAAGAAATGCAGGCGCCAGAGCGATGACAAAGTTTTTCTAAAAATAGCCACAGTGACCTTGACCTCAAAAATCGAAATGGCTCGAGATATTGTCATAAGGAACAATTGTGTGAAGTTATATTGAAATCGGTGAAGAAATGTAAGCGCTAGAGCGATGACAAAGTTTTTCTAAAAATAGCCACAGTGACCTTGACCTTCAGGCCATGACCTTGATTGCTCGAGCTATTTTTATAAGGAACATTTGTGTGAAGTTATATTGAAATTGGTGAAGAAATGTAGGCGCTAGAGCGATGACAAAGTTTTTTCTAAAAATAGCCACAGTGACCTTGACCTTGAGGTCATGACCTTGAAAGACGAACTCGCTCGAGATATTGTCATAAGGAACATTTGTGTGAAGTTATATTGAAATCAGTGAAGAAATATAGACGCTAGAGCTATGTTGTGCGAGGGGATAATTAAAATTTTTTAAGTCTGTGACCTTGACCTTGAGCTCATGGGCATGGGTGGGGGTATCGCTGAATAATATGGACAGGTATCTAACATCATACCAAATATCAACTCAATCCATTGCACGATTTGGAAAATATCAACTCTTAAAATATCTAATTAAAAATTTCTAAGTCTGTGACCTTGACCTTGAAGCCATAGGCATGAGTGGGGGTATTGCCAAATAAACATTTGGACCTGTATCTATCATCATAGCATACATAAGCCAAATCCATAATATAGTTTGGAAAATTTGAGCTCTTTAAAATCTTTCACATTAAAATTGTCTAAATCTGTGACCTTGACCTTGAGGTCATAGGCATGGGTGGGGGTATTGTTGAATAAAACATTGTACCTATATCTATCATCATATGAACCAAAGCCATCATAAAAGTTCAGGTTCTACCAGGTACAAATACCTTAACTGGAGTCTTTAACATGGTAAATTTCTAAGTCCATGACCTTGACCTTGAGGCCATGGGCATGGGTGGGGGTATCGCTGAATAAAACTTTGAACCTATATCTATAATCATACCAAATATGAACCAATTCTATCAAATGGTTTGGAAAATATGAGTTCTAAAATGTTCAAGTCTACCTGTTACAAAAACCTTAACCTGAGTCTTTAACATTGAAAATTTCTAAGTCTGTGACCTTGACCTTGAGCTCACAGGCATGGGTGGGGGTATTGCTTAATAAAACTTTGGACCTATATCTATCATCATACCAAAGATGAACCAGTTCCATCAAATGATTAGGAAAATATGACTTCTAAAAGTTCAGGCTCTACCTGTTACAAAAACTTTAACCTGAGGTTACAGGATCATGTACGTACGTACGTACGTACACACACACGTAGAGATGGACGTACACATGTACGCACATACGGAAACCGAAAAACTATATGCCCCCGGCATCATATGATGCGGGGGCATAAAAAGGTTTGACCACAATCACAATAATTATTGTCTGCTTTGAAATCTGCTACACTTAAAAGTCATTGCTGTAAACACTTTAGACCAAGGTCAGACTGCTAATCTAGGAGCTGTCTGAATAGGGTCCCCAATTCACAGTGCGACTGCATGCATGCTAAAATTGTTTGTTTGTTCAATTTGAGGTTTAACGTCCCCGTCAACACTGTAAAGGTCATTTTGGAGACGTTGCTTCAAATTTTGTGGGACTCTTACCCGACATTGAGATGAAATGACATCTCAAGCCCTGCCACCCTATGAAACCAATATGGTTTATAAGCATGGACGGGCCAACACGCACCTCTTTGCCTGGGCAGGATTAGATCCTCTAAGCGGTTTACCAGTACTCGTGTGCGGGTCAGTTTCAGCTCTGCGTGGAAGCATCATGCAGCCCATCTATTTCTTCAAGCCCCGATGGGCGGGGGCTAAAATACGTTTGAAAAGTATGCAAAAAAAGACATTCATAAAATTCTTAAAAATTGGGACACCTTGAGGGCTTGCTGTAATTCTGCTAAACTTTTAACAAATTTGTTTCATGATCCAGCAAAGAGTCCAAAAGGTTCAATTATGGAATGGCAAACAGTGTTGACCCTGATCAGACTGCTCCTTCTGGGGCAGTCTGATCTGGGCCTGCACTGTTTGCTAAGGCCTATCTGTCCCAATACTAAGGATCAATACCATAAACATACAACATTTTCAGGTTCACTTTTTTGTGGTCTCAAGGGTTAAGACCATTTACAGGTCATTACTATCTCACACAGTGGTCAAAACAGTGGACAAAATGGTTATCAATATTTGTTATCAATAAATAACTTTTAGCAACCTTACACAATATTTTGTCATCAAATAATGCCTGACAACATAATCTGTTAACACTGCCATATCAAACAACTGTGTCTTCAGACTTTACCAGTACCATAAAAATTCTAAATGAGGGCTTAAAATGTTAACAAATTTCTTTCAGGATCCAGCAAGGAGTCCAAAAAGTGCAGATGGAATGGTAAACAGTGTAGACCCTGATCAGACTGCTCCTGAAGGAGCAGTCTGATCTGGGTCTGCACCATTTGCTTATGCCTGTGTGTCTAAAGATCATGGTTACGGTAACAAGGATCAAGAGGTCCAGAAAGCTCAAGTCAATGGACAATGTGCCCCCGCCCAAAAGGGCTTGGAGAAATAGACTGGGCCGCAAGGTGCTTCCCCGAGGAGCTGAAACTGACAGAACTTGAGTACTGGTAAACCGCTTAGAACGTCTGCCTACCCAGGAAAAGGGGGGTCGGAGTCAGACCACTCCTTAAACCCTAGCAATCTTGTGATCTGGAATATGGAACTATATTTTTGTATGAATAAACATGTAAATTTTTAGAGCAGACTGCAATTTCATTCTTTAAGTCATTTTTCAGGTAAAACAAAAAGGCTGGACATTACAGTTTAATCGTCTGCAGGGCAGGCATACGTACTCGTATGTAAAGTTGAGACTTATTTTCTTTGAGAAAGTGGGGAAAATATTAGAAATTGACATATGCAAATTTCATGATGGTTAATATATGGCTTCAATCTGCTTTTTCAAGTCATTCAATGCATTATCAAGCTCTATAGAATGAAGGAGTAGCTCCCCTGCTTCCTTAACCCTTGACCTGCTGAATATTTACATATGCCACACGTACCCACTACCGATTAGCAACCAAAAAGATTACTTGATGCAAATTATTGCAACAAATTCACAATCTGAATGGCAAACAATGTAGATCCTGATCAGATGGCTTCGTCAGAAGCCATCTGATCTGGATCTTCATTGTTTGGAAAATAAGGCATATCCGGGCTCAGCAGGACAAGGGTTAAATGGCACTGACACGATATATGAGATCTGTTGGCACATATCAATTTACATATAAGCCCTTATCCTGCTGAATGAATTAATTTTGCCACACCCATTTCCGACTATGAACCAATCAGATTACCTGATATCATATATTCATTCAAATTCACTAACTAAATGACAGCGTGAATCCTGATCAGACATCTGAGCTAGATCTATACTGTTTGCAAAGTTAGGTCTTTTCGTGTTTAGCAGGAAAGTGGTTTGACAGTTTCCACAAGCTGTCACCATGTCCAGTTTGACACCCATTATTTTTGCTTCTTAAACGGAAAAATTTAAATAATTCTGGTGTCAACATATGCTTATCTTTGTTCAAACTCAATAAAACTAAGCACACATGGTCAAGACTTTATTACATGTCATACTGAAAATATACATCCCAACCTCTTTATAACACTATTAAAGAGGTCCAAAGCAGAAACCGTGTTAGTTAAACAACCGTGTTATATCCAAATAAAAATGTATAGCCTATATAGAACTAGAAAAAGTGTCCATAGGACACGGATGCCCCCGCCAAATGCCATTCATAAAAAATATTACAAATGTACTTCAAATCAATCATAACATATATGCATCAAGGGCAGATAATCCAAAAACCAAAAATGCAAGAGTTGTCTTCCTTGTTCATGACACATCGTCTCAGTGTGATGAATGCACCTGTGAAGTTTCATGAATATATTCCATATGGTTTAGGAGTTATGGCCCGGACACGGTTAACTATATGGTACCGAGTCAAGGGCAGATAATTCAAAAACCCAAAATGCAAGAGTTGTCTTCCTTGTTCATGACACATCGTCTGAGTGTGATGAATGCACCTGTGAAGTTTCATGAATATATTCCATACGGTTTAGGAGTTATGGCCCGGACACGACATATCATTTGACTATATATGGATGTAAGTCAAGGGCAGATAATTCAAAAACTAAACAAGCAGGAGTTGTCTTCCTTGTTCATGGCACATCGTCCCAGTGTGATGAATGCACCCATGAAGTTTCATGAATATATTCCATACGGTTTAGGAGTTATGGCCCGGACACGGTTTACTATATGGTACTAAGTCAAGGGCAGATTCTTCAAAAACCAAAAATGCAAGAGTTGTCTTCCTTGTTCATGACACATCGTCTAAGTGTGATGAATGCACCTGTGAAGTTTCATGAATATATTCCATATGGTTTAGGAGTTATGGCCCGGACATGACATACCATTTGACTATATATGGATGTAAGTCAAGGGCAGATAATGCAAAAACTAAACAAGCAGGAGTTGTCTTCCTTGTTCATGACACATCGTCTCAGTGTGATGAATGCACCTGTGAAGTTTCATGAATATATTCCATACGGTTTAGGAGTTATGGCCCGGACACGGTTTACTATATGGTACAAAGTCAAGGGCAGATAATTCAAAAACCCAAAAAGCAAGAGTTGTCTTCCTTGTTCATGACACATCGTCTCAGTGTGATGAATGTAACTGTGAAGTTTCATGAATATATTCCATACGGTTTAGGAGTTATGGCCTGGACACCGGACGAACGAACGCACGGACGAACGGACGAACAGACAGGGGTAACACTTAATGCCCTTCCGGTATTCTCCGAATACGCGGGGGCATAAAAATGACCATTTATGGTCATTTTTCTATGTAATCTATATATTTTTGGGTACCATTTTGAAACTGTGTTATATCCAAAACCTTGTTAAAACAAAGCATGTTATAATGGGGTTCTGGTGTACAGTATGTTGAATGCACACAAAATGTTAGTTGGAGCCTGTTTCAGAAAAGTTAAAGCCAGTTTGAGAAAATTTAAAACTTGTATACAAACTTCCGTAAAAATCATAAAAATTTGGACACTGTGACAACATCCAGTACCAAATTTGTTTAGTTATCCTGCAAGCAGTCCAAAAAGTGCAGAAGGAATGGCAAACAGCTGTGAAGACTCTGATCAGAATGCTCCTTCATTACCTGGGGCAGTCTGATCTCGTTCTGCCGTGTTTCCTTATGCCTGCCTGTCCAATACAATCATGTACTTCTAAGGATCATTTCAGTAGAGCCCATTATACAATATGTCTGTAGATTTAATATATACATAACAGTAAAATTATAAACCAGAATATAATTTTGGTTAGCCACTGAATAAGCTCAGCATGATGCGTATCTGACTGGTGATCAGGGGGTCGCAGGTTTGATAATATTGTGCTGGGTTGGCAACATTCTTTCTAGTCATCAATAGAAACTGCGATCATGAAATCTTTTTTGTGTGCTAAATTACGCAAAAGCCAAGTTTTTTCCTAAGTTCATTCTGAAAGTCAAATCTTCTCCACAGTACTGGTGGCCATCAAGGTCAAGTTTCACCTGGTTACTAGGGAGACGGGTCAATAAGCTAGAGCTGGTGGGGAAGATTAGGGGACAATTGTGCAAACAATCACAGATTATCACCAAATATTGACAAAATCCTAGTTTCCTGCTTTCGATCTCAGAGCAAATACTAGTGACACCTAGTAGATAGCGGCTGTTTTGATGATTTTCATCAGAGACAGAAACTGACAACATGACAGCATTGGTTTCATTACGATAACACATCCGTGTGATATAGTGCATTTGTCATACCTCAAAAAAGGTATTTTTTCTGATCAAAATTTGTGATATTTTTCTTATTTATACTCTAAACATAGGTTTTGGGTGCTCGCTAGAACTGCCTCATGAGGCGGTTCTAACGAGTACCCACAACCTATGTCTTGGAGCAGAAAAAAGGAAAATAATGTTAACCACCCTAAACCCCAGTTTTCTCTATATAAAGTGGGGTTTAGGGGGTCTTTATTTCACGGACTTGTTCATGTGATGTGACAAAACATGTTGAAGAAAATCATCACAATCCTGCAGCCAATTGGCATCTCACTCTCAAACCCAGAACAGAAAGAGACCTCATAATTAATGACAAAGAGACAATATTCATTACTATATCACTGGGCCACTGAGAGCAGCATTTGAAACAGTGCTAAAATTTAGTTCTAGTTTTCAAAACAACTCTGACAATATATTTGTAAATAGCACTGTCTTTTTATTACATTTGACATTGTATTACATTAGCAGTTCCCAGAGTGTTTTGTGACTGAACCTCACTTTTTTTGCTGGGATCCTTACAAGTAAACCTCGGCAAAGCCTTGAGATTATACTGTTTTCATATACTCTTTTCCCCACAGAAAGCTCATTCAATTTTCATTGCCACTTGTCGCCTCAAGTCCCTGCCTAAGCATTAATTATTACATCACTTTCATTTTATAGGTGTCAAAAAGATTATCAACAAGCTAATCTTTTCTCTTTATAAAACCACTGAAAGCCTTAGGTTAAGTAGCGTACCCTGAAGACTTCCGTTCCTGTGTCATATCTGAATTAAAATGCACCCACAAAAAAAAGTGTGCGTCGGTGATCATTCACTTGCATGTGTATATTACATCCTTTGAAAAGGTCCACAACTCTGCCTCCTTGCTTCTCATTTTTGTTTTCTAGACTCATGTATGAACAGGAATGGCTCTGGGCAGACATTAGCGCAGTCTGACCAGAGCCATTCCTGTTCATAGAAGATAACTTTGTAAAACATGGCTTCATTAATTCAACAAAGAGACTTTTGTTACCTGTGAATTTTTTTTAATACTGTATGCTTTAAATCTTGACATTTTAATCATTTACAAAATTATCTGGTGTAAAGAGTTGAAAATCTTTTGCTCAAAGGAAATTACATTTCCGTTTCTTTATGGCAATGATTTAACAGTGTCTTTAACACCATTTTGTTACTTCCACTCACTTGCAAAAAAAAAAAAAAAAAATTGTTGATGCAAGACAAGCAATGACTTTGTTAGGTTTCAAAGAATAATTTGTATCAAGTTTGACCAAAATAAGAGATACTGGCGCAGACATACAATGTATTTGCTCTTTTTTCCCCCAAATTTGACTTTTATCGAGTCTGTGACCTTAAAGAAATGAAGTCAAGGGCATCAAAACCTAATAACTGCACCCCAACTCCCCCTCCAACCCTATCCTATTACCGTATTCCTCCCATTTAGCACCCCGGGCGCTTAAAAAATTGGAAAAAGCGGGGGCGTTTATTAGAGACAAAAATCTTACCAGAAGGGAGAGTTCAAACCCATTACATGGGGTAGATTTGCATTAGAATATTGTGGAATCATGACATGCAAAGTACCAAGTGGTCAACACAGACATTGTGATAGCAGGGGGTTTAGAAATACCTTAAATGATACGTAGCGTGATGATTGAAAGGCTGAAATCTTTACTTTAGGTAATCCAAAATACTATTTCCTGCGACTGCAGAAGGGGCGCTTATTATTTTGTTCTTGGAAAAACGGTGAGGGGGCGCTTATAGGAGCAGGGGCGCTAAATGGGAGGAATACGGTAATGCAGTAAGCTCAGAAGATACAGCACTTCTAATAGCCAGTCCATAATGCTGATGCAAACACAAATGCTGATTCAATTTAGTGATCCTCAAAAAAACATCAGTATGTCAATCTCTCCTTAACCCTTGTCCTGCTGAGCCCAGATATGCCTTATTTTCCAAACAATGAAGATCCAGATCAGATGGCTTCTGATGAAGCCATCTGATCAGGATCTACATTGTTTGCCATTCTGATTGTGAATTTGTTGCAATAATTTCCATCAAGTAATCTGATTGGTTGATAATCGGTAGTGGGTATGGCATATATGAATATTCAGCAGGACAAGGGTTAAGTTTCACTGTGATGTGGAAGGGTTTTACGGCCCTTTCAAAAACATTTCAGTTATGAATAGCAAATCGTTTACCAGAGGGCAAAAACAAACAGTGAAGCGAAGGCATATATACCTGAATAGCAAAAGAAACTAGTGTCCACAAGGTGGGTAACTGCCTGGGTGGTGACTGTCTCTTTATTTAGAAATCCCACCTGTTGAACTACAGCAGGCCAAAATGCCCAAGAAAAATGCAATGTATTATGCAGGCGTCACACTGTCCTGAAAATGACACCAGATGGCCATACGAATATGGAATTTTGAATTTCGCGCGAAGATTTCTCCGAACATGGTCAACAGCCAATCTCTAGCCGAAGCAAGTACGATGCATACAGAAGGTCACACGATTGCATCTGAACCACATACGAAGGCAACACGAAGATGTGGTTTTTTATTACGAAGTTTACCCGCAGGCCAAACGAAGGCAACACGACGGCTTCACGACGTCGTATTGAGAGTACGATGCGTTCGAACTAGGTCCCGAAGACGACACGTGACCTCCCGATGTTATAAAACCTTCGGCCGACCGTTTGAAATTCATTTGATGATCGGAGAGTACACAGTACATTTCAACTCTCTTAAATTTGATTCAACTTAAAACCAATTTAAAATGCCACCCAAAGAGAAGACCACTTTTTCAGAGAGACTTGGTTTATAGGAAAATAAGATCTGCTCATCTTATTCTCTAAGGTGCATCAAAAGAAGCAATGCTGCTGCCTTCTTCTTCCTGGTTGTCTCATCATCAAAGTATGCTATTCAGCAGGAACGGAATTGTGAATAATTATTATGACTGAAGCTTTGGGAGTTACACAAACCTATGGTCTGCAGAGTTGCTCATCAGGAATGACTGAGGAAGATGCTCTGGGGTTGGCCTTTTATATGTCTACGTTACCATACACATTGGTATCGCTTGAGATACTCAAATTCAGCTGTCTTCGTCGACACCGTGGTCCAATCTCAATGCCATCGTACTATAATACGATGGCTACACGACGTCATTGCGAGGGTTTCACGCAGTCGTATTGCCTTCCTAAGACAATCGGACGACTTCTTGTTTCCCTCGTATTATCTTCGTGAGGCGTAAAATGCCCGAGAGCACCGATGATCACATGAAGAAAAGACGAAGATGACACGATTTGACAAGATGCCCCCACGATGGCCTTACGAATGGCAAGATGGACAAACGAATTTAACACGAAAATGAACCTTCGCAAGGCCTTCCGGCAATTTTTTGGCATGCCAAAGATTTTGCCGCCGCTCACGAAGTTGCTGCCGGAGCCTCAGAAAATCCACCGGTGATCATACGATGGCTCAAGATGTCCTCACGAATGGCCCGATGTTTTCACGATCAGAGCCGAATTAGAACATTTCCTTTATCGTGTTTCCATCTGGTGTCAATTTCGGGACAGTGTGACGCCCGCATTAAGCAACTATTATTTTTAAATTCATAGTGTCAAAGATAAATTTTTCTTGCAGTCAAAAAAGCAATCTGAATGTCATTCAACCTCTTAATTTGAATTTTTACAAATCTGGGCTAAGTATCACAGTCTGGGAAAGGAAAGATTTCACATACTTAAGAAATCATTAGTTATATATACCTGTTACATGCATACCATTACCATTATGTTTAGCACAACAGTTGCAATCTATTACCCAGTTTAACCCTTAACCCTTTTTGTACCAAATGGAATCTTCCTCCTTATATATAGCAGGAGTCCATTTCAAAATTTAGGGATGTCAGGTGGTGTTTACTTCAAAATCTATTTGGCAACAAACAGTGTGGCCCTGATCAGACGCCGCCTTCTGCGACATCTGATCTGTGCCTGCACTGTTTGCCAACTACCCGTTTTGGGGTTTCCGGTACAAAAAGGGTCAATCCCTATCCTGCTGAATAAACCTTTTTAGCCACACCCATTGCTGACAATCAACCAACCAATTACTCAATATAATATATTTGTTCATTTCACAAACTACACAACAACATTGTAGATGCTGATCAGAAGGCTTCTTCAGAAGCCATCCGATCTGGATCTACACTGTTTGTTGGGGTAGGGGCTCGTGAACAACAGGATAAGGGTTAAAAACACCAATCATGGCTATTTGGTTTGGAGGATTTTCAATCATATTTTATTGCTGAAGAATTTCAGTTGACAGAACAGTGTCATGACAGTTGAAAAGACAGTGTCCTGACATTATGCACTATGCACCAGTAACCATGTTATTGTATGTGTGGTCATATATTATTTATATGACAAGACGTTATATCCACTAAATGATTAGAGCAACATCATACGATAAATAGAGGATCTTACATGAGTGCTCATGTATTATTGAATTTATTAAACGAGTTGAGAAAAATGGGTCTCCAACGAGTTTAATAAATTCAATAATACACTAGCATGAATGCAAGATTTATCATATTACATTTAAAACACATTTTATTCAAGATTGTGTTACAAAAATGTCAATATTCCACCATTAGTAAATGAGATGTCGTTGAGGACGTCGTACATGTAACGATACAGGACGTATCTAACTAATTTGCATATCTAATCCACTTGTGGATTATCAAATTTATTAAATGACTTTATTACATTCTCAGACGTGACGTCTTATGATAAATATAGTTCTTGCAAAAGATCCTTTTAGGGCACATCAAATACACCTAGTGTATATTAATATTACGTATTCAACCTTTTGAACAAGAGTAGCATTTTTTTTTAACTTCTTGCTTGCTAGCCTATTTTCTGAACCCCTCCAGAAAAGGGGTCAACTCTTAAAGGACAGAATTTGCTCCTCAGGAGCAAATTCTTTCCTTTAAGAGTAGACCCCCACTGAGTAGACCCCCACTGATAAGGGAGACAAATTGTTTTGGAAAGACTTGCCTCCCCTGAATCTGTTTCCATTCCTTCCCCCTTCATAATTGGAATAGTCTCTGGGGGCCTGCTATTACAGTATGCTTGTATTTACAGAATACTCTTCTGGGAACTCAAGAAATAGAATCTGTCCAGATTTTACTGTAGAATTCCTGACAAACTATCATTCTTAAGCAAATAAAAAATACTTATGAAATATGGAAAATCAATGGAGTGCTTTCAATTTTAGTATCTGACAACTCTAGAATTACTTGTAGGCCTGCTAAGGCAGTTTATAGAGTTGTCTTCTTTTGACATGCCCAAGATTATTTTCTGACATCTTTCAAGGATGTGAAAAGTCTTGATGATAATTCTTTGATATGTGATGTACATGATTCTTAGAAGTTCTGTGGAACTTACCAAACTCAGAACAACTAAAGGAGTGGCCGGAATGCAGTAAAATTCCGCTATTCAAAGACCAACTAAAATTAAGACTAAATCTGCTTTCAAAAGCTTATTTTAGAAGGTCTTTGTGTTTTCTACAACCAGTGTCTCCTAATAAGAGACTATCTTTGGGACTGTTCAAAAGTGGTCTTAAAGACCACTTTTGAACAGTCCCAAAGTTGGTCTTAATATAGGAATTTTACTGTACTTAAATAGTTCTAGAATTGCTTGAATGCAGTTCTTGCAGAATTTAAGAACTGTTCTAGAACAGTGAAAGAATTAACTCTTATCATGCTGTTCACGGCAACCCCTATCTTTGGAAACAGTGTAGATCCAGATCAGATGGCTTCTACACTGTTCGACATTCAATTTATGAATTTGTAGGAATAAATTACATCAAGTAATCGGATTGGTTCAAAGTCAGAAATGGGTGTGACTAATAGAGATGGGTTAAGTACAAGTCAAGCACAGTTCTTGAAAACAGTATCAGAATTATGCAACTATCAGTGCTCTACCCCAACCCCATTATGCTAAGGGGAACTGTAGCCAATTTGAAAACTGGGTGTCTAATTTCCTAATCATTGGCACACGAACCACAAGCCACCAAGTACATGTACCCGTAAAGGAAAAGTCAAAAGTCAACACAAAACATAGCTTGAGATAAAGGAAAGTAACAGGGAAGTAAAGGATAATTATACATCGTGTTGTGGGTACTCTAAGAATTACCTCGAAAAGGCAATTCTAATAAGTCAGAGTGCTCGTTAACTCCAAATTTGGAGTAATTTACTCCAACATTTTCATTTCTGACTCCCAACTTTTTGGAAAGTACCAATAGAAAAGTATGGTAAAACTCCAATTTATTTGGAGTTTACTCCAACTTTCAAAATCCTAGTGAGAACCCTGCAGGTACCCACAATATAGGTTTCTAAAGATCCCTAAATTATCCTCAGTTCTGTAAAAATCCTAAAAATTCGGACACCTTAAGGACTTGCTGTAATTCTCCTAAAACTTTAACAAATTTGTTTCATGATCCTGCAAGGAGTCCAAAAGGTGCGGACAGAATGGCAAACAGTGTAGACCCTGATCTTGGTTTGCACTGCTTGCTTTGGCCTATCTGTCCCAATACACCACAACCTCATTATAACACGGTTCATTATAACACGGTTCATTATAACACGGTTATGGATATAACACGGTTTCAAGATGGATCCCAAAAATGTATAGATTATATAGAAAAATGACCATAAATGGTCATTTTTCTATATAATCTATACATTTTTGTTTGGATATAACACTGTTGTTTAACTAACACGGTATCTGCTTTGGACCCCATTAATAAGTGTCATAAAGAGGTTTTGGTGTACTTAAGATCATTACAGTACGTCTTTTCATCTGGACCTATGACAAAAAATAATTTATTCTTACATCATGATGTCATCGATTTATCATGATAATCAGTCAAAGATTAACGAACAAGTTCTTTTTGACAATTATTCTCCCACCTGATCTTCTATGCTATGCAGGAGGCACATTCATTTTTCCTCCCTATTTAAATACAGTAAATAGTGTTCATTTACAGGCATAATGCTGTAGGAAGAACATTACATATGTTAATTCAATACATTTTAACCACAATACCACAACTGCCAAATCATACCAAAAATGGTTGATAAATCTGATCAGTTAAGGTATAATTACTCATGTGGAAACCCAAACTCATATTAAACTTTACGAAATGTTTGATAAAGCTGACAGAATTATAATTTATTGCTGGTAATAGATAACAAATAGTGACCAGCGTGAGTGAGTGAGTGTTAGTTTTACGTCCCACCAACAGCTAAGGTCATACAGAGACGGGACCTCGGTTTAAAGACTCATCCGAAAGTCTGCAGTGACCAGCGTAGTAAAATATTGGTAAGGCTTCAGAAATAAATATATTGTAACTTCAGGGCCATAACTCTGTTCAAAATTGATGCAAAAAGCTGTGTAATACCAAGCTAGAGGTTGTCAATATCAATTCATAAGCAAAATCTGATCAAAATCCATCAATACTTATTCAAGATATTGAGTAGAAAAGAAATTTTGTTGTCAGTCAAGGGCCGTAACTCAAGTGAAAATAGACGCAAAATGCCGCATAACAATATCAAGCTAGATCTTGTCAACATAAAATCAAATACTAAATATGATCAAAATTAATCAATTCTTTCTCAAGATATTGAGCGGAAACAAATTTTTGACATTATTCAAGGGTCATAACTGCTGAAAATTGACACAAAGAACTGTGTAACAATCTCAAGCTATATCTTGTCAACATAAATTCACATGCCAAATTTGGTCAAAAGATATTGAGCAGATATCATTCAAGGGTCATATTTTCTCTGCTGAAAATAGAAGAAAAACTGTCGCGTAACAATCCCAAGCTAGACTTTGTCAACATAAACTTATACATTAAATAATCATTATGATGAAAATCAATTGATTGTTTGTTTGTTCGTGTTCGTATTTAAAGGCCCATTCAACACTATTTAGGTCATTTTTGAGTCGGTCAGTTTACCTATCCACACTTTTCCTGGGCAGGCTTATACGTAAGCCGTTAACCAGTACAGTGCACATTCTTTCGCCAGAAACTGACAACTGCCCTTCTTGAATAAGCTGAAGGGAAAGAATGACCGTAGAACAGATTTCATGGTCAGTCTCCAAGAAAGAATGTTGCCAACCCCGGCAGGTATCGAACCCGCGTCCTCCTGACCACCAGTCAAACACATATCCAACTAAGCTACCAAGGCCGACCTGAAAATCAATTGTACATGTACATGTATGTCTTCTTAAGATATTGAGGGGAAACGACTTTCTGGCGTCAGGCATGGGCCATATAACTCTGTCGAAAATAGACACACAATCCCAAGCTAGAGGTTGTCAGTATCAATTCATATGCAAACTTTGATAAAAATCCATCAATTTGTTTT
Source organism: Lucinisca nassula (assembly GCA_963580285.1). Lineage (NCBI taxonomy): Eukaryota > Metazoa > Mollusca > Bivalvia > Lucinida > Lucinidae > Lucinisca > Lucinisca nassula. The sequence goes on from OY757013.1 coordinate 10,531,708, forward strand.
CAAGATATTGAGCGAAAATGACAGATAGACAGATGAAAAGATAGATGGATGGATGGAAAGATATGAAAACAGTATACCTTCCCCCCATACTTTGTATGTATAATAATGATGATGATGACCGATTATGTGACAAACATATGCCGAAAATGATGAGGTCCAGAATGTGCATTCAGATCAGGGCCCATCAGTGATGTCTGTCAATACACAACACAATGTCGTATGAACCTGTCAGTGCAAAATGTCTTTAACCCTTATACCCCGCTGAAAACGACATCCCCTAACTTTGCAAACAGTGTAGATCCAGATCAGATGGCTTCTTCAGAAGCCATCTGATCAGGATCCACGCTGTTTGTCATTCAGTTTCTGAATTTCAACGAATAAATAATTATTAGCATGTAATTTGATTGGATGATGACAGAAATGGGTGTGGTTAAATTAATTTATTCAGCAGGATAAGGGATAATCAACATTACCAAACACCAACAAGGCTGATGCCCACATTTTCCCTCGTAGTAGCCCACATTAAGCAGACTGACCAAACTGGACTCTCATTTTATGCGGAGGGAGAACTGCATTGTGTGAACTAAACCAAGTCATTCCAAACCTTATTTAGCTTAATTTGATCTCACAGCATGCACTCGTAAACAAACAAAGACCACGACAACAAAACTGTCCGACAATCTCGACACCAAGCAGAGAGAGATAATAAGATAATTTCTAATAAGACCTACAATACTATTCAAATGTTCGCGTCCTCCGGCGTCAAAAGCTGGACAACTGATTTGACACTAAACCACCTGTCTGTGTGCTATATTTACCGTAGTCAGACGGAAAGGCCGGAGCAAACAGCGTAGATCCAGATGAGATGCCTCTTATCAGGGGCTATATGTCAGATGCCACATTCTGCACAGTCTGATGTTTGCCAAATATATTATGTCACACTTTGGGATCTTATAGGCACATGTACTGAATTGAATCTTCCACCTAATAATATATACTAGGGACAAAAAATAAGGGAACCCCCAAATTCAAATAGAAAGAAGCGAAACTTCAATGTCACAGGGAAGGTTTACATGCAAAGAGGATCAGTATCTGGTCCATGCACCATGAGCATTGATGCATGCTAGTGATTGTGCGACGGATTATTTCCCTTGGTATCCGTCGCCATTCTTCTTGCAATGCTCGGCCAAGCTGTTGCTGATTGTTACAACGCTGCGGTCTGTTGCGCACGCGGCGACCCAAGACATCCCAAATGTGCTCAATCGGCAACATATTGGGGGATTTGGCTGGCCACGGCAGTGTCCTTACACCTTGTTGTCTCAGAAATTCGATGGCAACATGGGCTCGATGTGGGCGTGCGTTGTCGTCTTGGAACTCGAAGTTCCAACCAATGCGCCGGGGGAATGGGACAACCACTGGGCGTAAAATTTGGTCTACGTAACGCTGGCCAGTCAAGTTACCTTGAATGATCATAGTAACTTGACTGGCCAGCGTTCCATAGACCAAATTCCAAGACGACAATGTTGTTTTCTTTTCAAGCCTAATGAAGTACCATATTTATCCCAAATAAAATATTCAGAATCAAACTTGTTCTGAAATTTAAATAGGTATATAAATTTACTACCAGATGTTATGTGTAATCCATAAGTGAATGGTAAACTGTGCAGACCCTGCACATAGGGGCTTGAAGAAATATATGGGCTGCATGATGCTTCCATGCAGAGCTGAATCCGGCCCGCACACTAGTACCAGTAAACCGCTTAGAGGATCTAAGCCTGTCCAGGAACCATGGTGCGAGGTGGACCGCCCATGCTAAGAAACCTATTGGTTTCCTTGGGCCACAGGGCCGAGATGTCATTTCATCTCAATGCCGAGTAAAAGTCCCACAAAATTGGAAGCAACGTCACCAAAATGACCTTTACAGTGTTGATGGGGACGTTAAACCTCAAATGGGGGGGGGGGGGGGGAGGGGGAGGGGGGGCATAATGACTGAACTACTGAACTTTAAGCAAACAGTGGAGGCCCTGATCAGACACCGCACTGTTTGCCATGGTACCCGTTTTGGAGTTTCCGTTTACCAAATGGGTTAATTGTTGCAGTGTCAGATGCAGAAATACCTGGTTTGTCACTTTCCAGTGGAAACACCCTATTATTTTCACCACTGACCACAACAAATAACATAGCAACTGTTAACCCTTTTTGTACCAAATTATATTTGGCAGGAGTCCATTCCAAAATAAAGGGGTGTCAGGTTGTCTTTTTCTTCAAAATTTATTTGGAAAATGGCTGAACTTTTCGCAAACAGTGTAGGCCCTGATCAGATGCCGCTTTCTGCGGCATCTGATCTGGGCCTGCACTGTTAAAAATGCCAACTACCCGTTTTGGGGTTTCCGGTACTAAATTGGTATAAGTGTCACCCAGACAGAAGTGGTCATAAAATCACAATCTATCATTTGTCAGGGTTTTTACTTACATATTGGTTGACTTAATTTGTGAGAAAAGTGTCTTACTGTGTCATTGAGAGGTTTGTTTGATTCGAAGCATTGTTAGGTGAATTCTACCAAATTTTATGGCAAACAGCAGTTATAGTTTTCAATTTTTTCTTGAATTTAACCATAACTGGATCATAAAAGATGTTTAATTATAATCTTCTAACAAAGTTTAAAAAAAAAAAACATCTACCTCAAAATAAAGTACTTATGGTTTGTTTCATTTGTTGTAAACTTAACAAAAAATCCTATAGTTTTAGCAAAACGTGTGAGTCCCTGATCAGATCACATTCCGAGAAGTCTGGGACCAGTTTTCAAAGCCTTGTTAGCTTATAAACGAGCTCATTGGTGGTCATATTGTTAACTCTTCTAGCAAGTACAATATCTGATCATGGTCTACACTATTTGCCATTCCATCTGGACCTTTTTCACTCCTACCTCCGTGGTGTAGTGGTAATGCTACTTCGGATGAGTCTTTAATGTGAGGTCCACACTCCATAGGTGGGACATAAAACTCAAACACACACATATACACACTTGCTGGATCATGAAACAAATTTGATAAAATTTTAGGAGAATTACAGCAAGTTCTCAAGGTGCAAGAAGTTTTAGGACTTTTACGGTAATGTGGTGTATTTTTCTGGCCAGTATGAATTAAAATTTTATCCCTGAAAACAAGCCTTGTGCACTGCACTGGTAAACAGCCTATGTATACAAGTCAGCCAAGGTAGGGTAGGTTAACTGATCTGCCTGATATGACCTAAAAGTGTTGACAAGGCTGTAAAACTCCAAAGAAAGTATGAAACTGTCACAATGTGTACACTGAGTATGTTCAGGGTCATGAATCATAAGAATTATTCTTTATCATAGTCATGTTTAATTAATGTTTTACATTACTGATAGTATGTGTAAAAACATCTACAAATATTTGTTTTATACAGGTAAACCAGATTTAGTTTGGGTCCCATCAAAAGTAAAAAAGTCTTCCTAACCCATAAAATGCCAATCACGACAATTGTTGTCTGCTTAAATGTTGTCTGCAGGTTACTTTAAAAGTCATTTTTGCAAACAGTGTGGCCCCAAATCAGACTGCTCCTCTAGGAGCAGTCTGATTAGGGTCCACCCTGTTTGCTTGTAAGCAAAAATATTTTTTAAAACATTTGCAAAAAATTCAGCAGATGACATATTAAGCAGATGACATTTTCAGATGGTGTCTTAATGGTTAACTTTGCAGTGAGACTGTCATCAAATCATTTTAATGATCAGAATATGTTTACAATGTCTGCTGCTACCCTCTACTCGCATGGGGTAGACATTTTACATGAAGCAGCCTTTCAACATGTAAAAAATAACTTATGTCAAATACCTGTGACATGACCTGACTTTTTGACATTCCAAATATAATACCAGGGTATCTTACAAATGTTTTATCACTGAATGTTTGTTTTAAAAGAGGGAGTGTAAGAATTCATCTTAATTGTTTGAAACGTTTCTCTAAAAGGAAGTGTTTAACAAATTGCACATACCATTAAGGAACAGACTACAGATATCAGATATTTTTGCTGTATCCAGCATATTTTGTTGATTCAAAGGGAGACTGTGTTTTCCAGACTTACTGTTTGCTTTCCTGTAACCTAAATCAACCCCTTTAAAAAGGGGTCTACTCTAAAAGCGAAGAATTTGCTCCCCAGCTGCTCAGGAGCAAATTGTTTCCCTCAAGAGTAGACCCCTAATTAACAAGTAAAATAAATTCACCTTTAACCCTTATCCCACTGAATAATTAATTTAGCCACACCAAGAGCTCATCACACAGACTGTGTCATAAGCTCCTTGCCACACCCATTTCTGACTCTGAACCAATCAAATTACATGATGTAGTTTATTCCAACAAATTCAATTCCAATAAATTCACAAACTAAATGACAAACAGTGAAGATCCTGACTGATCAAAAGCCATCTGATCTGGATCTAAACAGTTTGCAAAGGTACGGAGGGATATGGTTTTACCCATTTTGTACCGAAACCCCAAAATGGGTACCTTGGCAAACAGTGAAGGCCTAGATCAGACGCTGCAGAACTCCTGAAAGAAATTTTGAAGAAAACACAACCTGACACCCCAAAGTTTCGAAATGGACTCCTGCCATATATAAGGTGGAAGATTCCATTTGGTTCAAAAAGAGTTAAAACATAAACTGCATGGCCCATGTGAAATGGGTACATATACAGTAAAATTTCTATATTAAGACCACCTTTGGGGCTGTTCAAAGGTGGTCTTGAAGACCACTTTTGAACATTCCCAAAGGTGCTCCCTCACCAGAGGATATTGTGTGCAGAAAACTCGAAGAAAGAATAACTGCACCCTTCTAAATAAGCTTTTTAAAGCAGAATTAGTCTTAATTTTAGGTGGTCTTAAGGGGAATGGGAACACCTTCAGGGGAGGCAACTCCTGCAAAAGTATTTTTGTCTCCCATGTCAATAGGGGTCAACTCTTAAAGGAAAGAATTTGCTCCTGAGGAGCAAATTCTTTCCTTTAAGAGTAGACCCCTTTTTCTGCAAGACTGAGCCTACAGAAAAACGAACAGGAAGTCCCGAAAGTTGTCTCCCTTTGAAAAAATGGCGGAAAATGTGCCAGGTGTTCCCATTCCCCTTAAAAGCGGAATTTTACTGAACTATTCATTTGGGCAGGCCAGAACTGTTACATCAAGACTGATCTGTTGAGCCATGAGGACAGTCTAAGAATCTGATTAACAGTACGCATGACAGGGTTATGCCCCAGGCTCAGCCCCCGCCAATCTGGGCTTGAAGAAATATATGGGCTGCATGATGCTTCCACGCAGAGCTGAATCTGACCCGCACACGGGTACTGGTAAACTGCTTAGAGGATCAAAGCCTGCCCAGGCAAAGCGGTGCGCATGAGTTGGACCGTCCATGCTTATAAACCCTATTGGTTTCATTAGGCGACAGGGCTTGAGATGTCATTTCATCTCAATGTCGGGTAAAAGTCCCACAAAACTGGAAGCAACGTCTCCAAAATGACCTTTACAGTGTTAACGGGGACATTAAACCTTAAATCAAGCAAACAAATGCCCCAGGCTTCTCAAATTTTTTGCACCAAATCTATGGTCTCTGCTAGAACAGTTATTTTGCCAATCTGCATATTACTACCAGTGAAGAAGGACGTTTGTAAGAAAATGGGCGGTCGGTCTCTAATCATGCTTTACATGGCAAACTGTGTCCACTTGGAACACAAATATAAACATTTTATCAACAAATATCAGAGTTTTAATCAAAGTGGATTAGTGTATGGGACAATATTGGAAGCCTATAAATCAATCCCAGATATCTCCTCTGATATCTCCAATTACAATAACACCTGTTAAAGTTACTAACCACTAAACACTGACAATAATATTGATTTGATAACAATTCAAATCAGACAAAAAGTTAATAATAATTCCATCTCTTGACTAGAAGGGAGCAATACTGAATGTCAAAGTTTTTTGTTTGATTTGATGTTAACGTCCCCCGCAACACTGCAAAGGTCATTTTGGAGACATTGCTTCCAATTTTGTGAGACTTTTACCTGACATTGAGATGAAATGACATCTCAAGCCCTGCCACCCAATGAAATCAATAGGGTTTATAAGCATGGACCTGGGCAGGCTTAGATCCTCTAAGCGGTTTACCAGTATCTGCAGGTCGGTTTCAGCTCTGCGTGGAATCATCATGCAGCCCATCTATTTCGTCAAGCCATGATGGGTGGGGGCCGGAATGTCAACATTTATATGTATAAAGTCGTATTTATAGTGGGAAACCAGGCCTTAGCGAAAAGTAAAGACCCAGAGCAGACTGATCAGGGTCTACACTGTTTGCCATTCCGTCTGCATTTTTAGGACTCCTTGCTGGGTTTCGAAAATTAAATTTGTTAAAATTTCAACAGAATTATATCAAGTCCTCAAGGTGTCCAAATTTTTAGGAATTTTACGGCAGATCACAAGAAGAAGAAATATATACTGAATGCCAATTTTTAGTTTGGGGGAAAGCAAACAGCTCTGCTGAATGGCACTTATTGACCACCTTCTTTAGTTCCATCCATGATGAAATCACGCCTATTCGAATACATTGTAACCTTTATCGCCGAAAAAAATGAAATAAATTAATATGAAAAAGTGTGATATTTTTCTTATTACTGTTCAAAATATATATTGTGGGTACACATTAGAACCGCCTCATCGAGGCGGTTCTAACGGGTACCAACAATCTATATTTTTGAGCAGAAATACAAAAATAATGTTTACCCCTGCAAACCCCAGTTTTACTATATAAATCTGGGATTTATGGGGGTCAAAATTTTATAGGCGTGTTTTCGTGATGAACTAAAATGGTGTTGTTAGCTGTACCAAATATCTTGCTGAATAAATTTAGCCAAACCCATTTGTGACACTCAACCAATCAAATTACTTGATATCATGAATTCATTCAAATTGGTACAGTGTCTGGACCTACATGCACTCTGTTTGCAAAGGTAGGGAAGGGGTTCAGTTCAACTGTAAAAATCCTAAAAATTCAGACACCTTGAGAACTTGCTGTAATTCTCCAAAAATTCATGATCCACCAAGGTGCAGACGGACAGGCAAACCGTGTAGGCGCTGAACTCTGATCTGGGTCTGCACTGTTTCCTTAGGCCTATCTGTCCCAATACTTAGGAACATTATGGTAATTTCTAGCACTGTCGTCAGCCATCAAAATTCTCTATATTTAAGGGGAATGGATACACCTTCAGGGGAGGCAACTCCTGCAAAAGTATTTTTGTCTCCCATGTCAATAAGGGGTAAATTCTTAAAGGAAAGAATTTGCTCCTGAGAAGCAAATTCTTTCCTTTAAGAGTAGACCCCTTTTTCATTGGAACACGGCTTATAGAAAACGCAACAGGAAGTTCCGAAAGTTGTCTCCCTTTGATAAATGGCAGAAAAACTGCCAGGTGTCCCCATTCCCTTTAATATTTATCCAGTGAAAATGGAAATGGCTTGAGAGAAAACACTCCTAATTGGTTCAATAACCTTCTTCATAACTAATTGTGTCAAAATAATCATAAATTACGAATAATTACTGAAAAAGATTTCCATCAACCTTTATCATGTTCCCAGAGGCATAAGAAAAATCATGTTATTGAAGTTGTACCGGAATGATCCTAAGTATTGCGACAGACAAGCTTTAGCAAACAATGCAGACCCAGATCAGACTGCTCCCAAAGGTCTACACTGTTTTCCATTCCATCTACACATTTTGGTGGCCCCTGTCCATCGCGGCTAAGAAACAGATGGGCTGCATGCATAATATGATGATGCTTCCACGCAGAGCTGAAACTGACTGCACACGAGTACCGGTAAACCGCTTAGAAAATCTAAGCATGCCCTGGTAAAGCTTTTCAAGTCGGACCCTCCAAGCTATTGGGTTCATTGGGCGGCAGGTCTTGAGATGTCATTTCAACTCAATGTCGGGTAAAAGTCCAACAAAATTATTTGGAAAATGGCTGAACTTTCTGCAAACAGTGAAGGCCCTGATCAGACGCGGCTTCTAGCAGCGTCAGATCTGGGCCTGCACTGTTTGCCGGGATACCCGTTTTGGGATTTCTGGTACAAAATGGGCTAAGTATGTCATCAAAGTAACAATGTTATACAACCAAACATAAAATTTTATGGCTTCATTTTATTTTCAGTGTCAAGTAATAACCCATTGGAGGCGGAAACCCCTAAGGGCTATCAATGCAAACAGCACAGGCCCAGATCAGACGCCACAGATCATGGCGACTGATCATGGCCTGCAAAACTTGCTAACAGAATTTTCTATCAAGAATAGAATAAAAACTGAAAAAAGAAAAAAAATAAGCTTGACATCCCTTATATGACAAATGGACTTGTCCAACATATAGCAATGGAAGAGTCCACCAGCATACAAACAGTTAATGGCTTCGTCATGTAGTTAAGATGTATCACTACAAAGATCCATCAAACCCCAAAAAAGTTTATAACATACAAACCTGTCGGGGCACAGCATTTCCTACAATTTCTCCAGCTAAGAATCAGATCAGCCTGCATTACCATATAGTCTGACCAGAGACTTGTCTTGCTGCTTCAGGAAGCATTGGGCCCTTAGCTATCCTTAGAGCACCAAATGATGACTCTGATCAGACTGTGTGGATGTGCAGGCTGATCTGAGTCTTTGTTGCGTGCACATGTAAATTGTAGGAAATGCTCAGTGACCCGGCTCAAACTTCTTTTTACTTTACATCACAGGAGGATGTTTTGCATATAAGAAACTCATTAGGCTAGGAGGCCATGTTTTGTGTGCATGAAGTGTCGACACCACCATGTTGAATGCCCGTGCCCATCTGGGCTATGAGAAATAGATAGGTGCTTCATGCAGTGCAGAAAATGACCACTCTGACATGAGTATGAGTAAAACACCCAGAAGGTCAAAGCCCACCCAGGCTAAGTGATGTAACCGGATTGTGCATGCATATAAACCATTACTGGTTTCATTGGGAGCTTTTTTGTTTGTTTGATTTGAGGTTTAATGTCCCCGTCAACACTGTAAAGGTCATTTTGGAGACATTGCTTCCAATTTTGTGGGACTTTTACCCAACATTGAGATGAAATGACATCTCAAGCCCTGTCGCCCAATGAAACCAATAGGGTTTATTAGCATGGACGGTCCGCCTCGCACCGCGGTTCCTGGACAGGCTTAGATCCTCTAAGCGGTTTACCAGTACTAGTGTGCGGGCCGGATTCAGCTCTGCGTGGAAGCATCATGCAGCCCATATATTTCTTCAAGCCCCTATGGGTGGGGGCTTTTCATTGGGAGCTAGCTATGGCTTGAGGTGTCATTTCATCTCAATGTCGAGTTGCCCTTTAAATAATAAATAGGGTACCAGGACTCAAGATTATACAACTTTTTTGTGCCATTCACATTACCGGTAAAATCCTAAAAATTCCGACACCTTCAGGACTTGCTGTACTATGATATATATAGATTATGCTCCAACGGCGATATATTCATTGTCCGTATAGACATACCTCACTTTCTTCCGCTATATCATCAATTGGAGCATATATTATTATACCACAATTTTCCGACGGCGATACAAACTATATCGCCGACTTCCAACGGCGACATACCCAAAAACCAGTACTATCTATATATAGACACATCTTACCACATATATATTTTACCGCAGAACAAAACAACAATGGTTTTGTGTGAGCTAGATAAATATATCACTTTAAAACATGACATCAAAGAAAAAAAGTCAGAGATAAACAGTGACAAAAAAAAAAAACAGCTAATAGAACAGGGGAGGCAAGAGGCTCTTGCTGTCATTCAAAAGAACATAAAAAGTACGTGTTCAACTGCTGTAGCAGTTTTTCTGAGTATGAACCACCGCCGGGATATCCATTGTAAAATTTAAATTTCCCGCCTCAACCATTTTTCATAAAAATCCCCATATCTATTTTTAGCTTTCTAGGAATCCTCCATAACTATTTTAGCTTTCTAGGAATCCCCATAGTTTAAGCTTTCTAGGAATCCCCCATATCTATTTTTAGCTTTCTAGGAATCCCCATATCTATTTTCTATTTTTAGTTTTTCCTGGAAATCCCTTTTTATTTTTAGATTAAACTGGATTGCTTCCCTTGAAAATATGCAAATTTTTTAATGCATTTTTTTCAATAATTTTCAAAAGTGATTGGAATATTAGAGGCTCACATTAAATATTTGGTTGTGTCTGTTAATGAACGGTTGTCTGTCCCTTCGTATGACGTTCATCTGTCTGTTTAAGGGTAAATATCTCCCCGTTTATATCTGGATTGATTCCCTTGAAAATATGCAAATTTTAAAACCATAAGTTTGTGATTTGTAAAAAGTGTTAGTATATATACATTTCGATTTTTTATAGTATTTGGTCGTGTCTGTTAGAGCATGGTTGTCTGTCTCTGAGTATGACGTTCACCTGTCTGTTTAAGGGTAAATGGCTTGCTGGATGCCATGTATGGTGAATGGTGACTTTGATGGGTTGCGCGCGCACTAATAGAATTCTCCCTGTCGAAGTTGTCATTCACCTGCATTGTGCTCACCTTACCTCAGACCGGTCTAGTGTTTCGTTTCGGCTAGGCTGGGAATATGGGGTTAAAGGTGACCCTGGGGCGGAGAGCTTGTCGTGAGCCTACAGGCAGGAGTTCTTAAGAAAGGGGGCTGGCAGCCACTACCCGGTGCTGGGGTGTGTGTGTAAAGAATTCTGCCCAGTGCCGGGTGGTTAAAAGTGCTGTACCAGTCACGGCTTTTGCTATTTTTTTTTCGGGGGGGGGGGGGGGGGGAGGGGAGGTGGGGCTCTTGAACAATTGGCGGTAAAAAATGTATGATTTTCTAAAAATGTTGACTATAAGGTCTGAAAAACAGATTCATGAGATGAGACTAAAGAAAATCCCTACCTGAGAGCCTGTGGTGAGAATAGCTTGGTGAGGGGTAGAGTATTCTGGTCTGAATCTATTGGCGATACCTTCGAATGAAGCTTTTGTACAAACTTGCATTTGTACATAACTATATATAAGCTGTGTACCCCAAAACGATATCGCATAGGTCAACAACTGATAAACCCTTATCACAAGGTGTGATGCGTCTCAGTCAGTGTTCAGATAACAATAATTAGAGGTGATATTAAAAATCTGCTCCGACAAAAGTCGCAGATAGACACTATATAGAAACATATTAAAAAGAATTTTGAAAATTCCACTTTGGGGCAAAAACTTTAGCCCCTCCTGAAAGTGCCTTTACATAATCCAATGACCACCAGATTTTGCACATATAACAAGACTTTAAGGCTGTATAACATATTAAAATTCCAAGTTCCTACGGCAACTTTTGGAATTTCAGAAAGTCTTTGAGTCTTCCTAAAAGTGGAATCCCATCAACCGATTAGTCCCAGTTTTTGCATATGTATTTGGGTTGTATATATACATATTATCACAAAATTTCAAAGTTCTAGCATCATTTTGGAATTTCCTGCAAGTCTTTGAATTGTTGTAAAATAAAATTGGTTCAACCAATTACCACCAAACTTTGTACATATGTTTCAACATACAAAATGCACATTCTTATAAATTTTCAACATTGTAGGTCAATCGGAAGCGAAGCAAAAAATATAAACTTTCATATTTCGGTGGTGGGTCATTTACTATTGTAATTTTATTGAATAAAATCAAGCATTTTCTATCTTTTTTTTCATTTCATTCTTTGCTTGAGCCTTGCCTTCCTCAATAAGTTTCTTTCTCTCACTTTCACTCAATCTGTTTGTTTTGAATGTATATTGTCTTTAATTTTATTATATTTGTCCAACTCATCCAACACAAGTTTAAATTCATTCTCAGATATCTGTCCGTCTGTCAAAGCCTTAGAAATCAAATCCTTTATACTATTCAACTTACTATCAGCAATAGTTTTAATCTCATAATGTTTCTGTGCTTTTGTATGTAATCTACGTCTTACTAACTTTACAAAAATACCCAAACTTCCACACACAATTGCAACAAACTCTAAAGGCAACATAATTGGAACAGTTAATCCAACACCTGCCAAAATAACACTTGTTGATATCAAACCTGTATCAACACCGTCAGTAATATTTATTCCACGCTTATATTTCTTGTATAATGCTTTTCTCACATCTCTCTCATTAATTAATGTCTTCTCTATCTCAGATATCTTCTGTAATCTATAATTTTGCCCATCTTCAACAGGCAACTCTGGATATAGCGGTGCAGTAGGTTGTTTCATTTTTTTCTTGATAACATATATTTTTTTTTATTCAATAAATAATTCAATTATCATCGAAGCCACAGTATTAACACATGTAGCATTATTAGTCTGGCAAACAAAATCAATTGCATCACCAGCTTCAACCTTTAACGGTGTATCAAAGTTATCGTGTTTCCTTAAAATATTATTCAATAATATACCATATCCTGCTTGTGGATTTCCATTTATAGAAACAACAACAGATACATCACCTTTTGTTCTTTTACTCGATAACCCCACACCCAATATTTGACCTGGAAAGTTCATCACATATCCACAACCTACCTCTCTACCACCATTACCAAAACTAAACACTTCATTCTCCTGCAATGATCCTTTACTCTCTGCACAGATGCTTATCAATTTTTTGTCTGACATATTTTCAACTTTATTGTATAACAACCGATGATTGACATGTATATCCCGAACTCTATTTTGAAGTCCTGTATGTCTATCATTCAATGTATTTATTTGTGTAAATGCTTGACTTCTCATATTAAATATTTCTTGTTTCAGCCCCAATGCATCTACGTGTTTTCTCTTAGCACCAAATATACTCATTTTTTTATTATAATTATATAATTTCCAAAACGCAATTAATTGGTAGATGATTAATTGCCTTGTTGTTATTTTCATCCCTGATTTCTAATTTCAATTCTGCTATAGCATCATTCACCAAACACTTATATTCTGGATGCTCAAATCTCACTGTTGTTATCTCTCCAAACTCTTTATTTTCCACTGGAACAACAGCCAACACAGTACTCGGCATACCATCTAAATAATTATTTGAAGTATTAATCTGTTCCAAATGAACATACAATGATTTATAAACAGCAAAATCTACAGCTCTCTCACCATAATGAGTTTCATTAACAGCAAACTTTCGCTTATTTCCAAACCCCAACATTTGTTTTAAGCCCTTGTTTATCTTCAATTCATCCGGTGTGATTAAAGAAGCAATTCCATTTGTTTCATTTACAGATAATGTAATATTATTACTTTGAAATAAATCTGCTATTTGTTGGAAACTATAATAACCATCTATAATCTTATGAGGTCTCTCTCCAGTCTTCTGCAAATATTCATCAACAACATTATACCATCCAACACCATATGTTATAGATTTCAAACCAATACGTTTATTCCCATCTCTGTTATCAATGTATTGTTGCAAGTTTATTGTCTTGTCAATATTCGAAATTGTATGATACATTTTTATTTTTTATATATAATCAATAATAAAAATGATATCTAAAGAATTCAAGTACAATCCCAATGCATTATATAACCCCAATACTAAATATACCGAAAAGAATATTGAACTTATAAAACAAACGATTTATGTTAATAAAGACGACCATTTTCCAGTAACGTTTCCCGACTTATTTCAAAACTATCAAAATCCAACATTACACACCAATGAACCGTGGAATACATGGCATCATTCATCATTTGACTGGTGGCAATGTCAATTAAATTTTGCTGTCTGGTGTGCCACTGCAGGATGTGGAGTAAGTTATCAAGACCATTTGCAAAACACTTCAGGACTAACTAAAACAGTATATACATTTCATGTTTATTATTGTATTGCTCGTATTTTGAAAGAACTTAAAACACCTTTACCAACAGATGAATCATTTTGTTATTACAAAAACCCATACGACAAAGCAACCTATCAAAAGTTATGCAATGAATTCAATGTTTCACCTAATACAGATTGGCGTCAAAAATTAGAAAGTAGTTCTAAATGCAGTGGTCTAGGGAGTTACACACAATATTTTAAACCAAGTGGAAAATATAGACAAGAACATCGAAGTGAAGGTCCATTCTTTAATCCAAATGATAAAATAGAACATACAGTAGATATAAGTGACGCCTGGACAATGTTTATATTAGACAAATCAGAAGGCTTAACAAAAACAGGTATTGAACGAATTAACGAAAGTATTAGAATGTTTGTATGGGCTCTATTAGGAGCACAATCTCAAACACGTGTAGAAATACTAAAAATAGGCACAGGATTTGATGCTCAGAAACAATTTCTTGCTAACATTGAAGACGCTATTAATAGTCCAGTTGATTTACCAAGTCAAATACAAAGATATCAAAACACACTCAAATATGCAAGAAGTAAAGTAGATTTTGTTTATGGTATTGGATTATATATGTCTCCCAGTGATATGATTTTACAAATTGGCACTATCGCTGGATATAATAATAAAATTGTAATTGCAACAGAAAATCAAACACTTGGTTTCAATAGTGATGTAAATGTTAAACCTGTTGCACCTACTACACAACCTGCAACTATACAAGGCACACCAACAAAGAAATCTCTACCAGAACCAAAACATCAGGAAACAAAGAAATCTCTACCAGAACCAAAACATCAGGAAACAAAAATCAAATCTCTACAAGAACCCGTTGAAAAAAAAGAAGCAATACAACACGAAGACAACAAAACAGCATTAATAGTTGGTAGTATTGCAATTGGACTATTAATTATGTATGAAATTTATTAAGTTCTTTTTTTTCTTATAAACTCTCTTGCAGATGCATATAACAATCCAGCAACCAATACAACTAATGCCCATAGATGTTCTCCAAACCAATTAACAACTTTACCCGCAGAAGACAACAACCAAGACACAATAGAACCAATAATACCTGGTAATGCTGCTGCTACTTTTCCTGCAAGGGTAGAAAGTAATTTACCAAGATTTGATAATTGTTTCTTAACCCAATCTTTTACACCATCTTTAGGAGGAGGCTTTGGTGTAGTTCCACCACCAGTTGTAGGAATAACAGCCTCAACAATAACAGCAATTATCATTCCAAAAGCAGTTAAAACACTAACTATTGTAATTCCTTGTTCTCTGAATAATGTTCTAATTCTCTCACCCAATGTAGTGTCTTCTTTTAATACTTTGTTTATAGTTTCCTTGATTCTATTTACCTGACTACGTAGTTTATCTTTATTAACATTAATAACTTCCAATCTTGCACTTCTCTCACTTTCTAACTCTTTGTTTCGACTACTTATCCTTTCTATTTGAAATTCATCATTGTCTGCTTTGGCTTGTTCTAATTTGGTATTTTCTTTTGCTAACTCTTTATTTGTTTCATTTAGTTTAGCCAATTCATTTGCTATCTCTTCTTTGACTGTTGTCATTGCATTTGCTATTCCATCAATCTCTCTTTTTGTCCAATCTGTTTGTGTTCCTGCTTCACTATTAACATTTTCAATGAATGATGTCTCTAATGTTTTCACAGATGTTTCTGCATTATTTGCAGTTTCTAATAGTTCTTGTGCTTCTTGTTGTGATGATACATCATTATCAAGATTCTTGAATTTTTCTGATAATAAATCAGATTGTGTCTCTCTCAAATGGTTTTCTATTAAAGTTGTAAACTCGGCTCTACCTTCTCTAAGTCTTGTAGCAGATGGTTTAAAATCATCTACACCTAATACATTCCTAACAAAATCAACACCATATTTCCTTTGCAAAGTATTAAATGATAAAAATGTTGCTATTTCATCTGGTGCATTGGAACGATAATATGTTAATGCAATATCCTTTCCACCTTCATCTTTAACATATAACATTGGTCTTCCAAAATCATCTTTCTTGAGAGACAAACCTTTGATTTTACGTTTAGGTTCTTCATTCCTTTCGTAAAATCTATCTATCATTTTTTGACCTATGCTATTACGCAGAGTTTTCCTATCATTACCAGTTAAATCATTCAAACCAGCAAACTGACTATTTAATGTTCTCTGAAACTCTTCTTCATCTGTAAAAGATGTTTCTGCTTCTTCATCATAATCCTCCCTATCATACTCAGGATTTTCATATTCAGCCATTATTTATTTATTATTTAAAAATATTTTTTTATCTTTTAAAAAAAATGTCAGCCTACGGAGATAAACTAAACCCTTACAGAAAATTAAGAGAACCACGAGGTGTGAGAGGCATCCGCCAAAGTGTAGTAATAACCAATAATCCATCAACTATTGACCAAAATCAACAATTGTTAGTGAGATTTCCTAATCTAAGTGGTAATGATGTTATTGTTCCCGGAACAGTCAGATTAGCATTTGAAATTGAACTAAACTCTAAAGATGCAAATGCAACTATATTTCAAAACATAGGAAGAGCAATAATTAAGAAAACAACAATTAGAATTAGTGGAAATGAAGTTATGTCCATTGATGATAGTGACATCTATCATTGTTATATTGATTTATGGAAGACTATTACAGAACGTGTAAATATGGCATACCAAGGCATTGGCAAAGAGAACATGTTGAAACATAGAGTGGGTGCAGGAAACGCAACAGCAGATAAAGAAGATCAAGCCATCGCAAAAGCATATGGAAACAGGTTTTGCATCCCACTTGATTTTGAATTATTGGAAACCCATATGCCTTTTTATCAAGCTGGATTAGGAGATAGACTTGAATATGAACTTACATTCAATGATTATAATAAAGTAATTAAATCAGGCGATGCAACTTCATCTTATACAATCAAAAATATTTGTTTGGAATTTGATATTGTTTCTGATACTGAATTAGCAAGACAAATAAGACAGCAAGTTGATGGTAAAATGGTTATTTTGTATGACAGAATACTAAGACACAGAAAAATAACTAAAAACAAATCTGATACACTATGGAATATCAATCTAAATGTTCCTGCAAGAAGTATGAAAGGAATTCTTATGCTATTCGAAGATCCTGAAAGGGCCAGCACAGAAGAATATTATAATCCAGAAATTACAAAAGTGGAAATGACAATAGAAGGGATTCCGAATCAATTGTATAGTCAAGGAATGAAGTCCCACCAACACTGGGACGAAATAAATAAATTCTTTGCTTTGAATTCAAAAAGAAACAAAGCAACAAGTATGGTCATTAAAGATTTATATTTTACTGATACAACAATAGAGAAATATCTAACGAACAGGTATGCTTTATGGTTGGATTTACGTTCAACTGATGATAATACACTTCATGGTTCTGGAAGAAGAATTGAAAATGCATCAGAAGGTATCACAATACAAATAACGAAAGAAGCAGGAGCAGATGAACCAATCAATCTTTATTTGTTTGTTATACAAGATGCACAAATCAACTTTGAAGATGGTAGATTTAAAGAAGTCAGTTATTAATATTTTTTTTTACAAATAAAAATGGAACTACCAAAATATCCTCATTGTGCTATTATATGTGGTCAAACTGGATGCGGGAAAACAGAGTTTGTCCTTGACCTTTTGGAAGAGGAATATCGTCAAGTATTTAAACATATTGTTATACTTTGCCCAACCATTCAATGGAACAAGGCTTATAAAAATCGTGGGTGGATTGGTGATGTTAGAAAGCCTAAAACAAAAAATATAACAATTGTTAATCCTGTTGTTAATGGAGAAGAAAAACTACAAGAACTACTAAGAATGTTCTTTAATAAATATGCTGGTCATTCTACTCTCTACATTATTGATGATTGCAGTGCAACGAAAGAACTAACAAAGAAAAAAGATATGTTATCAGAATTAGCATTTTCTGGTAGGCATGCAGAACAATCAGTGTGGGTTATTTCGCAGAGATATAATTCTGTGTTAAAAGATTTAAGAGAACAAACAAAATGGCTATGCATGTTCTACACAAAAGATAGAGATAGTTTTGAAAATTGTTTAAGAGAGAATGATGTTATTCCTACTTTGGAAGAACGACAGAGAATAAAAGAAGAACTGAAAAAAAAGAAGCATCGTAAGTTAATTTTGAAGACTGACCAGCCTACTGATTATTGGTTGGTTGATTGATTATTTTTTTTAGCAATGATTAAGTAATGTTTATGCAATGCTATAGCAAAATCTTAAGTAATGCTATAGCAAATCTTAAGTAATGTTTTAAGTAAAATAGCAATACTAAAAAACAATGCTGTTAGAAATATTATCAATCACTGCAATCTTATCAATAATCATAACAAACACTGCAATCTTATTAATAGTCGGATATGCGATGTTTTATTTTTTAAAAATAAAAAATAAATTACATAAAATAAAAATGAATGCTGAAGAATTATTACAAGACATTGAATGTGAAAGCACTTATGTAGAAAATAATGAACAAGAAACAAAACGTGAGCGATTATCAGCCATTGTTGCTGGTGGTGGTAGTAAGCAGTATCTTGGTAAAGACTTACAACTATCAGACATTGATACAATGACAGCAGAACAAATAAACAAACTTTACTGCAGATATGAAGCAAGATTGGGAGCAAGTATGACTAAGACATTGGGTAATTCTTTCATTAGCTTATACGTGATGGGTGTATCAAAGTATTTCAATGTTGTTAATCCACCTAAACTGATACAAGACTTAGAGGAAGACCCTTTTATCAATCACGCTTTGACAAGTTCATGTTGTGAATTGTACTATAGATATGGAATGTATCTTGCTCCATTAACTGCAATGCTAACAACAGCAAGACATATTGATTTTAATAAAAAAGAAAATATTTCCTTAGAAAAAGATGAGTGAAGTTAATGAAACGATGAGTGAAGTTAATGAAACTGTTAAAACAAAAGACCCAAGACGAGTATCTGCTGGTAAGAAAGGTGCAGAAGCAAGAAAAAGAAATGCAGAATTAAGAAGAAAGGAGGCTGAAACTATAAAGAAAGAAAACATGGAATTAAAATCTATAACAAGAGATGATGATGATGTGCAAACAAACAATTCACAGAATATAAATATATACAAAAATTATATACCATTATGTATAACAATTGGAGTTGTTGGAATAGGATTGTATATGTACAAATCAACTAGTAATAAACCAATTCAGACTTATACACCTCCTGTAGAGACTCATATGCAAAAAGAAATTGACCCATTTGAATTTAATTAATTTAAAAAAAATAATATTCTCATTAAAAAATGACAACCTCAATAGACGGAAAACAAATTGCAAACATGTTATATCATGCTGGAGTGGAAACTGTATTAACTGTTGGATATTCAGAATTAGGTAGAAAACTATTGAAAAGACCAGCACCAAAAGTAGATTTTAATATGACAGATATTGGTATGTTGTCCATTGATATATTACTTGCAATGGCAACAAAGGATATGCTTGTTAAGCAAGGTATTATTCCTGCAGATATTATGAAGTAATTTTAATATTTTTTTTTTCCATTATATAAAAATGGCAAGTGCAGTAGCATTAATGGTTGGAGGAGCAATTACAAACGCCTTAGCCTTTTCAGGTAGTAATTATTTATTTTCACATATGGGTAGCAATAGTGACGAAGAGAGAAAGAGGCATGATAAAGCGATGGAACAATTAGAATCAGCAACAACTGCGTGGAATGAGAAGAGAACAGAAAGATTGGATTTTATTAACGAACAACTGAAGAAGGAACATCATGCTTTGAATGAGTTCAGTGATGCTGATACTGCTATGAGACAGTATTACTATATTACAGGAAAACAATTGCCAGATAATTTATCCACACCATTACCACAAAAACCTACATTAAATGATTTTTACACTCCATCAGAAGACCAGAAAAATAGAGAGATTGCATTTGTTGTTGGTGGTATGGCATTGACAGGATTTGTTGCTTGGAAGTTGATGTAGGTAAAAAAAAATTTTTTTGACATAATCTTTATGCATGTAATTCTTTCTTTGGAAAAACTAAATCATAAGCATGATATTTATTTTTTTTATTATTCTTACATGGTTTCAAACCAAGTGGTCTTACATAAAATGGTGGTTCTTTACCTTCTATCTTCTTTGTGAGATGTGCAGGACTCCATACTTCACCGTTGTCTTTGAGAGTTAAAATTACACTCACACCATTGTCTGTGTTAATTTCTCTGTAGTCAGTGATTGTATAAATGTTGTTGATTTCTAAATCAGTCCATTTCTTTGTGTCAAATTGACTTTGTTCCTTTAACAACGCTTCAAATTCATCAGTTGAGATATTTTGAATATTGTTGTTTGACATTTTTTATGTTTATAAAATTTTCTTAAATATAAATAAATGGAGAAGATATACTATAGTCCAAAAGGTTTCTGGAAAGGACACTCAGCAGTTAGTAAATTAGCAAAAGAAGCAAAGGTTAGTCAGAAACAAGCATTAGAGTTCTTAAAGAAACAAGCAATTTGGCAAATATATTTACCTGCACCTAAGAGAATAATAAGACCAAAATTTGATGTGTCTGCAGAGAATGAAGTTCATCAGGCTGATTTATTGTTTTTACCTCATGACACTATTGGTAGAAAAACATACAAGTATGCATTGACAGTGGTTGATGTTGGAACAAGATATAAAGAAGCCGAACCTTTGACGTCGAAAGATAGTAAAGAAGTTGCAAATGCTTTTGAGAAGATTTATAAAAGACATTTGAAGTATCCTAAACTATTGCAAGTTGACCCTGGTAGAGAATTTATGAGTTCCGTTTCAACTTTGATGGAAAAGCATAATACCAAAATAAGAAGAGGTAGAAAAGAAATACACAGAGACCAAGGAATAGTAGAAAGATTTAATAGAACCTTAGCAGAAAGATTGTTTGGTTATCAGTATGCTAAAGAGATTGATACTAAAAAAAGAAACAGAGAATGGGTTAAGAGATTATCTGATGTTATTAAAGCATTAAATAAGGAGACGAAAAAACCTCCTCCAATTATAACAAGAAAAGTTGATGCTGAAATTTGTCCTTATGCAAATGTTAGATATTTGTATCAACCTGGAGAATTAGAAGGTGGAAAGAGAAGGGCTACTGACCCAGTATGGTCTGTTGATATTCATAAGATTGACTATCATATTATAACGCAGGGAATAAGAGTTTATTATTTGAAATCTCCTGCACCTCATAATTTTATAAAAGAAAAGCTTAATGATTTAATTGAATGGGCTTTTCACAGAGAAGATTCTCTCTATCTTGCATGTAATGTCAGAAATGCATTTTTCACTTCTAAAGAGCATAAGAATTATACACTTTGGTCATGTCAGAAAGTGTGTGATGCCCTCACCTTTCTACTTGACAATATTTATATTAGATTCGGTACTAAGTTATTTAGACAAATTGTGGGTATTCCGATGGGTACTAATTGCGCACCTCTTGTGGCTGATCTGTTCTTGTATTGTTATGAAAGAGACTTCATTTTGTCGCTTTCCATTGATAACCAATCTGAAATTATTGAAGCTTTTAGCTCTACTTCTAGATATTTAGATGATTTATTAAATATTGATAATACCTATTTTGATGGTTTGATCAGTCAGATTTACCCCCTAGAACTTCAGTTAAATAAAGCAAATTCTTCTGATACCGAGGCCCCGTTTTTGGATTTACATCTATCTATTGTAGATGGATTTGTTTCGTGCAAAATTTATGATAAACGCGATGACTTTGATTTTGAGATTGTAAATTTTCCTTTTTTGGATGGTGATGTTCCTCGTGCGCCATCCTATGGCGTTTATATTTCGCAATTAATTCGATTTGCTAGAGTGTGTAGTCATGTAACTGACTTCAACACTCGTAATAAATTATTAACGGCTAAACTCCTTAATCAGGGTTATCGGTACCATAAACTACGCAAAGCCTTTTCAAAATTTTATAGACGCCATTCTGATTTAATTTCAAAATTCAATATTGGACTTAAATCTCTTCTGCAACAAGGTCTATCGGAACCCGAATTTTATGGTGACTTAGTATTTAAATTCAGAAAAATATATAACCGCAATGACTTCAGTACCCAATTTCGTAAAATCATTCTTCGATATAAAAAGATTGGGTACAACATGGATATTATACGACAGACTGCATGCATGGTAGTTAACCCAATCACGGTTGGCAACTTTGCTTCCCTCTTTAATTGCACGCCGGTGGGTCAGGCCTCAGATTCTATGACGGCTCCAACGTAAAGGCTTATTGAGAATTAGAGAGATCTAATTCAAGGTAATGTTGGTTGGTGCCTGATGCTCTGTCTCTGGTCGGGCTCATCGGAGTCTAACTGTTGGTTTTCTTTTGCTCCAGCATTTCAGTGGTTTCTTGCTGTCGAGTCCTCACCGTTGTCTCACCTCTGTGGTTCTTTGATTTTTGTGTTCACGGAGATGTTGCACTGATGAGTTAGGAGGCCTTCATGCGGACTGAACAAATTATTTGTCTAAATCGCGACGGAAGTAAGGGCGAGGATTGTGGCCACGTAAAATCGATTTAAGCCCCCCAGTGGAAATCTTCCACTGACCGTTCCAAGGCGGCTCTTCTGTGGCGATTTATTTATGTTGTTGTTTGTTACTTACTGTGTGTATCACTTGTGTCTTTTGGTTTTGGATGGCCATATGGCCATTTTGTGGGAAAGTAACTGTCCTTATGGCCTTCCTTTGTTTGGGTTTCCATTATGGTCTGGTCGCTTAATGTTTGTATTTCTTTCCCTTTGGTGTCTTTTATGGGTGGAGTAAGTTAATTGTATCAATTCCTGATCTTTGTTTTACTTCTACTTTGTCAAAGAGGAATTACTTATTGTTCCGGCTGATACCCATACGCGTATGTCGTAATGCCATCGTCAGTTATGTATCTTTTTGTGTCTAAAGGAGAAAGTGTAGTCTTATTTACTTTTAATCCATATATGTTGTGATGCATTGAGCGTAGCATGTTCATTGAGTGTGTGTATTTCTTTTTGTTGAATAATGCATCTCTATAGTTTTCAAAATTGATTTGTTTTTTGATTACATATTTTTTTGTTCCTTTCGCTTTTTTGATGACTTGTTCATCTGCTCTTAATACTGAATATAATTTAGGACGAAGACCAATATATTCTGATATTGGAACACCAGCACATTCATCCTTCATCTTACCTATGACCTTCTTGTTTGTTTCATCGTATAGTGGATGTTCTTTTGGATAATCGGAGAAATCATATTCATCTTTCATTTCAGACATATCTTTGTAAGCATCTTTGGTTTTGATATCTACTAATAAACTGTCTGTGTCGGTGTACAACAAGGTGCAGTTTTCGCCGTACCTCTTTTTCAATGTATTATAATACCAATCATACATGAGATGTTTTGATAAATCTAGAACAGAGAAGCCAACATATATTGGTTTATTGAGAGTTAATCTTGTTTTATTCACTTGAATTGCAGATAACTCATTAGAGAACTTTATTCTACGATTGAAGTTTGGTTTGGCTATTATCTTGCGGATTTTTTCATTTTCACTGCCATCTGTTTTGACTAATTTAATATCAACTCTTTTACGTATGTTTTCCATTGTTTTGCCAAATACTGAGTTGTTCATAAGTTTAAAGAAATCTTTTTCAAATGTAGTCTTTGCTTTTTTACGTAATTCTGTATTCAGACGTATGTAAGGTTCCATCCAAGGTTTCTCATCAAATTCTAATATTCTGTGTATTTTTGTTATTTTCATACCAAGTTGTTTGTATAGTCTTAAGTTCTTGTAATGTACTACATATTTTTTCTTATCCATTAGATTGGGGACAAGTTTTTCTGTTTTTAACATACTATTTTCAATTAGTTCATTTTGATAGTCGGATAACCATTCTTTTTTAATTGCTAATTTTTCAGGTGCAAGTGGATAGTCATTATGTAGTTTATGTAAATGTTTGGGGTATTCTAAATCTACTTCATATATTCTTCCTTTACCTTTTTGTAATTTTGGAAGTTTTCCATCTATTAAATCTTTATTAGTTATCCATTTGAAACCACCAAATGGAAGTGGTTGGCTCATTGAATGACCATATAAATTATTTTCATCTAAATACATTATGTAATTGTCTTCTTCATCTGGATTATAATCTGCGACATATTTATTGTTTGCTTTTGCGTGTCTTTTAGAAACCATACTTATTCCACCTCTCATTCCTTTTTCAATGAAAAGATGCATATCCAAATCTGATAGAAGTTGCAATTCTATTTCTGTGTATTTTAGAAGAGCATCCCAAGATAGACCAGGTGCAGTGTAGTAATGTAGAGGGTCAAGTTTATAGTTATTCATACAGGTTTCTCTAAACTTTTGAAAAACATCTGCAAGTAAGAGAACATCTGTTTTGAGATATAAATCATGATAATCACCAAGTGTTTTACAGTTAAATTGTTTCCATACTTTTTGAGCGTGTTCATAGTCTTTTTGTTTGATACTTTCATCTGTAAGACTGCTGTAGAATTTGTCTATGGGTGGTAGTTGTGTTTCATCAAATCTATCAAACCTATCAATGTATTCATATGGATAGATACCTTTACGAGCAAGAAGATGTGAGTTAGTTGTATGTTTTACAGTTAATGGTAAGTCTGATTTGTTGAGTTTTTTATATCTTGTATTGTGACATTTTTTACATTTTGCTGTTAATAACCAATTTTCATTGATGTTTATTTCTTCTGTACCTTTACATTTTTCACATTCTGTCTTTACACCAATTGCTCCATCTACCAACTTTTCAAGAGAGGAAGCCATAAATTGAAAACTGTCTAAGAATTTCAGTTGTCCAATACTGAATGAGATGAATTTCTCTGAATTATTTGCAATACAAGTAATGTTTCCACTTGCTTTGTGTATTTTCTGCATTATTAGATGGCTATCATAACCTTTTAAGTTGTGGAAGATAACTGGAATTTTGGTTCTATATGGTTTGATTGCAAGTTTGAGATTACAGGATTTGTGTGCTGGTCCTCTATATTCTCCTGTGAAATGACAGTGGTCTTTTACTTTTGGATTCTTTTCATTAATTTCTTTTTCACATATCCAACAATGAGTAGCCTCTTCATAATCTTGTATGTTCTGTTCTGTCATTTTTATTATTTTTTTAGGATGTTTAAAAACGTTGTTAATATTTTTTACTTCGCGTTCTAAGTGATTTAAAAAAACTTCAGCTGTATCTTCACCTCTGTAGATTACCGGTTTTTTAGCTTTACCATCATATCTAACAACTTGATAACCGAATCCACACGCTTCGTGTTCGCTTGTTATTTCTGATTTATCTCCTTTTTGTTCTGTTTTAGGTTTGATAATACTTTCAAAGTCGGCATAAATGACATAGGGAACGGGCATTTGATTTTGATGGTTTTTAAACTTGATAAGACCTTTTGATGGCATTTCTATTCGCATTGGAGATTTATTTATGCCTTCACAGTCTTCTTTATGTTCGGTTAGTAAATCTTCTCTTGAAAAACCGTGAAGACATCTTTCACAAAAGTAAGTAGCTCCGTGTTTGTTATTCTGATTACGAAGTAATCTATTTAGACTTTTAATCCAACAGTAGTGATATTTTGTTTCCTTTTGTGGTTTTTCATCTGGATTATAATTTTCATCTATTTCTCCTTCTTCATTATCATCAATTTCCTCTTCAACTTCTGTTATCAAAAGCAGGTTAATTCTTTCTTTATCATTTGATTGATTTGAAATATGATATGGAAATACAGTTAGTTTCTCTGTCTTTTTTGTGATTGTATATCCATAAACATTGATTGCTATATTGTTTTGTTTCTCAACTTTTGGTATTTGTGAGATTGGTGTGGGAAAGTCAATTCCTTCCATATTCAGATTAGGACATTTTTTATAACTATATACATTATTTAAGTTATTCTTTGCTGGATATAAAGCAGATTTCAATGACCATTCTAAACATCTATTATCATTGTTTTTCATATTAATTATTGCTTGTTTGTTTGCTATTACTTTTGGAAGAGGAATATATGAAGAACCTTTGAGTGGTTCATATTTTGCTATGTTAATATAGAGTTTGATACAATGGTCAATTTCTAAACCTGTTGCGGTATTTGTGAATTTTTCAATCCATGTTTGTATATAAGCTGTTTGTTTGTTATAGTTTTCATCTAAATTATTTTCATTAAGAACTGCACATTGTTCTCCGTGTGATGCACCGATAACTTCTTTTCTTTCACCATTAAGTTCATCTTTAAAAAACTTTATAGATAACCCAATTGAAAATTTAATACCATTGTATTCTTTAATGTTTTCATTAATTTTATCTATAATGACAGATTTTTTATCATTAAACAAAATATTTGGGTCTTTATATTTATGAGCATCTATTTCATACGCTTTGAAGTAATTGCATAATGGTTTATCAACCAGTTTCAGAGCATTTTTCTCTTCTTTAGTATCTTCATCATTAATTTTTTCACTTGTTTTAACAGCATTTTGTTGCTGTCGTTTTCTTATCTTTTTATTTCTACGTCTTTTACGCAGATTATCTAATGCAGAAGTTTGTTGTGGTGCATCACTCTTCTGTTTCTCAATATCTAAGGATTTAAGACCCTTGTCTAAAGCCTCATCACTGATTCTTCCTTCACTATGCAATTGTATTAGTCTCTCTACAGAACTCATTTTTTGTTTTCTTTTAAACTATAAAAATTTTTTTTAAATTTAATAATAAAAATGGATATAGAAAAAGCAAAGATGCAAAATATATGTGCTATGTTGCCGTTAGGTTCAAATAAACCATGTAAAAACAAATCAGTAAAGCATTCTATATACTGCAAGGCTCATAATTTTATTATAAAACATAACAAAAGTAAAGTAGTGAAATGTTTGCAATGTGGTAAAGGTACTACAGCAAAATATCAAATCTGTGATAAGTGTGGTGGAAAGAATTTTAGAGAAAAACAGAGATATTTTAACTCTATAAAACCTTTTAAGCAGGAAATTGCAAGATTGAGTATGATAGAGTGTTGAGGATGATTCAGGTGTTATTGAGAGGGCGATAATTTAATTTTTTTATGCTCAAGTCGGCGATATAGTTTGTATCGCCGTCGGAAAATTGTGGTATAATAATATATGCTCCAATTGATGATATAGCGGAAGAAAGTGAGGTATGTCTATACGGACAATGAATATATCGCCGTTGGAGCATAATCTATATATATCTATGTTTCATGATCCAGCAAGGAGTCCAAATGACAATCAGTGTAGACCTTGATCAGACTGCTCCTTCTGACCTGGGTTTGCACTGTTTGCTTAGGTCCTTCGGTCCCAATACTGAGGGTCATTATGGTAATAAGAGGCTTAATCTTACATTAAGAGTATAAAAATATTCTAAAATCCACTTAAAAAGTAACAAATCATTAAGTAACATCAAAGTTCAAATATAATCCTGAGTTTGTTCTACATGTATGTCTTCGGCCCCCGCCCATATGGGCTTGAAGAAATATATGGGCTGCATGATACTTCCATGCAGAGCTGAATCCGACCCACACACTAGTACTGGTAAACCACTTAGAGGATCTAAGCCTGTCCAGGAACCGCGGTGCGAGGCGGACTGTCCATGCTAATAAACCGTATTGGTTTCATTGGGCAACAGGACTTGAGATAGCGGCCCCGATAGCTCAGTTGGTACAGTGTCCGCTCCGGGGAACGGGAGGTCACAGGTTCGATCCCGAGCCGTGACATACCAAAGTCGTTAAAAATGGTACTAGCTGCTCCTGGCTTGGCACTCAGATTTATGGGGCAGGGCTAGGACTGGTCGACCCAGTGTCAGGATAATGTGACTGGGTGTGGTATCATGTAATGTGTCTGGGACATGATACTTCAAAGAGGCAGCACTATAAAAGTGAGCATTGAGCTCCCTGTCGCAACCAGACACCGTCGTGATATGACTGATAAAATGTTGAAAGCGACGTTAAACCCGAATTCACACACACACAGGGCTTGAGATGTCATTCCATTTCAATGTCGGGTAAAAGTCCCACAAAATTGGAAGCAACGTCTCCAAAATGACCTTTACAGTGCTGACAGGGACGTTAAACCTCAAATCAAACTAGAGCTGTCAGAGGATCTGACTATAGCCCCGCTTCAGCGCTGTCAGAGAAGAAATATTAATTAAGTTATTTAAGCTGCAGAGAAAACAGTTATGAACAAGAAATAACTGTTGAAAATTTTACATTATCTGGAAAAACTCTAAGAGTTGTGAGCCCTTGTCCCTCATTTCAATGAGCATGATACATTACCAGAATGTCCATGTTTATACTAAATTTCATCTTCCATTTTTCAATGTTCAAAGGGTAATAACTCTTAAGTAGGCAAATCAGAGTCAGGGTTCCTGCGCTTTGCACATTGTCTCATGGTGCTTTACACTTGTGTGAAGTGTCATGAAAATATCTCAAATGGTTTGTGAGTTATGGAGCCGACACAGTCAAAATTGCCTTTTTAAATGTTCAAAGGGCAATAACTCCTAAAGTAGGCAAACCAGAGTTATGGTTCCTGCACTCTGCACATCATCTCAAGGTGCTTTTCATTTATTTGAAGTTTCATGAAAATATCAGAAACGGTTATGGAGCGGACATAGTTAAAATTGCCATTTTTTAATATTCAAAAGCCTATAACTGAAAAAGTAGACAATCCAGAGTTTGGGTTCCTGTGCTCTGCACACGTAATATGGTGCTTTACATTTGTGTGAAGTTTCATAAAATTATCTCAAACGGTTTTTGAGTTATCGAGCAAAGACGGCTAAAATTGATATTTTTCAATATTCAAAGGGAAATAACTAAAAAATTAGGCAATCCAGAGTTATGGTTCCTGCACTCTGCACACCATCTCATGGTGTTTAATGTTTGTGTGAAGTTTCATGAAAATATGTGAATGGGTTTTAAAGTTATGGAGCGGACATGAAAATTGTTAACAGACACAGACAGACACACAGACAGACACACAGAAAATACGAAAACCAGAGTTATGGTTCTTGCGCTCTGCACATTGTCTCAAAGTGCTTAACATTTGTGTGAAGTTTCATGAAATTATCTCAAACGGTTTTCGAGTTATGAAGCGGACACTGTTAAAATTGCCATTTTTCAATGTTCAAAGGGCAATAACTCCAAAAATAAGCAATGCAGAGTTATGGTTCCTGCGCTCTGCACATGGTCTTATGGTGTTTAACATTTGTGTGAAGTTTCATGAAAATATGTTAAGCAGATACAAAGTTATGGAGCCAACACAAATTAACGGAATCACGGAATTATGGAATTACGGAAAATGTTCAAAGGGCAATAAGTCCAAAAGTAGGCAATCCCCAGTTATAATTCCTTCGCTCTGCACATTGTCTTATGGTGTTTAACATTTGTGTGAAGTTTCATGAAAATATGTTAAGCAGATACAAAGTTATGGAGCCAACACAAATTAACGGAATCACGGAATGACAGAAGGACATGGCAAATCCAATATAGCCCCACTTTTTCAAAGCAGGGCTATAACAAACAAAACATGTATGTCTCAGTCAACTGGCCGTATGTGTCATGACTGCAGTAAAGAGTGTCTTGCAGTAAAATCTTTGCAATTGTCCATGTTTGTTAAACAACCATGTTATATCCAAACAAAAATGTATAAATGATACTGCAAATTAACCATTTATGGTCATTTTTTATGCTAATGGCCCCCATCATTCACAGAAAGGTGGAAAGGGCATATACATTGTAGTGTTACCCTTGTCTGTCCAGTTGTCTCCATCTGTGCTCCAAATGACATTAGCAACTAAATGTGTTTAAAGTTTTGTTAATTGTGCGTCCGAGGCCTATAGCTATTTTGTATTCATTATATACAGCCGAACTTCAATGGCTCGAACACCTTTGGGACCACTAAAATCTGTTCGAGAGAGGGGTAGTTCCAGCCACTGAGGGTTACTGCCATGAAGCATGAAGTTAATTTTGGGACATCTTTTTGGTGTTCTGTAATAAAAATGTATGCTGTGTGTACTCATTAGAATTGCCTCATCGAGGCGATTCTAATGTGTACACAAAGCATACATTTGCAAGTTAAAATTCGAAAATCTCCTTAATTATCCCACATTACTTCTTATATACAGGAATTCTCTGGGGACTAAAGAACGGATTTGACTCAGCCATGGTAAACGAACCATCAGTGTTCAAGCCATTGAAGTTCTATAGTGTATATTTTGGAGATCCATGTGACAATATCATGCTATATCCACTGCTGAATATTCATATATGCCACACCCACTACCGATTATCAACCAATCAGATTACTTGATGCAAATTATTGCAACAAATTCACAATCTGAATGGCAAACAATGTAGATCCTGATCAGATGGCTTCGTCAGAAGCCATCTGATCTGGATCTACATTGTTTCAAAGATAAGGCATATCCGGGATTAGCAGGACAAGGGTTAGGAATAATGTTACAATGAGGTTGTGGTGTATGTTGTGGGTGCTAATGTCAGGACAAGGGACCCTGGGCAAGCCTAGCTAATCATTGCAGCCAGAGGAAAGAGAAAGAAACAAAGCAATGTCTCCTCATCAAACAGAAAGTCCTTGGTTCAGATGTTCAAGTGAGTGAGTGTTTGGGTTTTACCTCTCACCAACAGCTAAGGTCATACGGAGACGGGACCTCGGTTTAAAGACTCATCCGAAAGTCTGGAGAAGCCCAGGATCGATCCTGCGACCCCAGGTTAACAAGGGGAGTAGCATAACCGCTACACCACGGAGGCTTCTAATTCAGTTATATATATATATATGTTAACTGTTCAAGCAAGTTCTATATCTAAAATATTAGCATATTTGCCATGTTAAATGATCAAAGTTTTAATGATATGTTAACTAACTACGTCATTAGTTTTGAACAACTGGCCCCTGGCTCACACAGGTAGCTTCTTTAACCCTTTTTGCAACAAATGGAATCTTCCTTCTTATATATAGCAGGAGTCCATTTAATTGAAGGATGTCAGGTTGTGATTTCTTCAAAAATTATTTGGAAAATGACTAACTTTTAGCACACAGTGTAGGCCCTTATCTGGGCCTGCACTGTTTGCACTGGTACCCGTTTTGGAGTTTCTGGTACAAAATGGGTTAATACCTTATTGTTAGAGACCAAAGCACAAACCGTCGTTTCAGTTATACCCAAACAAAAATGTATAGATATTTTAGAAATAAAAAAAAAACGACCATCATGTCATATTTCTTCAACTTTACATTTTTTATCAATTTTTAACCCTTATCCAACCTCTACCTTTGCAAAGAGGATAGATCCAGATCAGATGGCTTCATCAGAAGCCATCTGAATTCAGGGTCTACACTGTTGGTTATGCAGTTTGTGAATAATGTATCAAGTATATCAAGTCATATGATTGCTTGATAGTCAGAAATAGGTGTTGACAAACTAATTTATTCAGCAGGGCAAGGGTTGAACTGTACAATACAGCAGGTTGTGATGGTATATGCCCTGGCCTAGATTTAGAGCAAGTAAATAAAACAGCAAAAACTGTTCAAGGGAAAATAATTGAGGATCCTCATCCCCACAAGCAAATAACAGACAGAAAAATAGTCAAGATGAAAATTTTGATAAAATTTGTTTATGAGGATTGGTAAAGTCAAAAGTGTCAAAGTTCATACCAAAACTTAACTTCTAATGCAGTGTAAATTTCAAGTATTTAACTGGTGACAAATATCCGTACCCGGTACTTGAATATTGTTTTGTAGGTGTTTTAAAAACACTTGTTTTTGTTTATCATGAAAGTAAAACTTTAATCTTAAATTTTTCAATTCCAAATTACACATACTTTTGAGTGGTCTAAGAGAGACCACAAAGGTGGTCTCTTACTAGACTAGAGGACACTGGGTGAAGGAAATTAAAACAATGAAAAAAACACTGAAACATTTCAAAAATGTTTATACAAGAAGAATAGCTTAGGTCATAGTACCAGAATTTCATTGTGTCTTAGCCCTTTTCATTTAGATCTTTCTCAAATTTTCTTCCTATCACTCGGGCTCCATTCTTCCTATCACTCGGGCTCCATTCTTCCTATCACTCGGGCTCCATTCTTTCGCTCATTTACTTCCTATCACTCTGGCCCGAAACATCAATGATATCAAAATTTCATTTGTAAAAATCTCTACTTTGGTAAGGGTCCACTGACCCTTAATAATCAAACCTATTTCAGTTTGTAGCCGTTTTATAAATTCACACCTGTGTGCAGGTAAATTCTCAGCCGTGTGTACAAAACTTAAAAGTTTGTGAACAAGAGACTGCTTTGACAACTGAATTATTTTAACAGAACTGTTTTTGAAGTGGGGAAAAATGCAGAAAGGTCACAAGAAAAAGAACTTAATATTCAATTTCTACATGAATGTGTTGTTGGATCAGACCCACATTTATCTACATACCCTATTTAACCCATTCAGTACCAGAAACCCCTATAGGGGTACCTTGGCAAACAGTGCGGGCCCAGATCAGACGCCGCAGAAGGCGGCGTCTGATCAGGGCCTACACTGTTTGCAAAAGTTAAGCCATTTTCCCGAATAAATTTTGAAGAAAACACAACCTGACACCCCTCAATTTTGAAATGGACTCCCGCTATATGCAAGGAGGAAGAGTCCATTTGGTACAAAAAGGGTTAAAAACAGCATATAAATCATTAAATGTACATGTTAGTTTTCTGATATCTCTTCTCTCATACGAGGCCAGCCGAGCCCTAAAGAGTCAGGCATTCAGCACTCTCCTATAGTTCATGCTTATGTCAAGAACAACTTCTTGCACATAACTATATCAAGGTCTTATTTATACGTTGGTACACACAGCCGCAGATACGAGGGGGTATGCACAAATTATTTTTTTTATTTCTGCACAAAAACATCAGTCGTAGGTATATACTCATTAGAAGCACCTCACAGAAACATCCTGCACAAAAACATACATTGCGGGTATACATTAGAAGTGCCTCGGCAAGACGCTTCTAATGAGTACCAAAAATGTATGTTTTTGTGCAGAAATTAGAAAAAATATCAGTATTTTTTAGATGAAACAAGCACCCTTTCTGGAGCTGTGGTGCATAGCCAAGCGTCAGGTGAGCCTGTTGCCATTATTAAGAACTCTTTTCTCACAAGCAGGGTTCAAGTACTTAAGTTTAGATCTGTCATATCTAAATCTTTTAAATCGCAGTAAAACTTGAGTTTAAATTTTGTCACCTATTCTTATTCAACAGTTTGTGACCAATACAAAAATACTGTTTACAAAGTTAAAAACTTCAAAATGTTTTAAAGATGTGATCATTTTACAAGCCTACATCTGTCACCTTCCTGTAAAAGAATACAGTGTCACTTCATTAATACAAAGCTGAGCTGAAATTAGTTTGTATGATTCTTAAGTACTTGTAAGTTTTTGATCCTCACTGCAGAACAAACTAGAGAACACAATCAAGGCCGTAGAAACTAGACAAAGCGACCAGTGGGTCATGTATACCCCAGCCAGCCCCACCCTCTGAAATATCTTTCGGGCTTGTATGTAATATGAATGAAGAAGTCAAGAAGCTATAAGAATGTATAATTGTGCTTGTAAAAGCTAAACCAAACATAAAATTTCTAAATGGACAATTAGGTACATGTAGTGAGGGCATCAAAGTTACTGAAGGGGTGGGGGCATCAATGTTACTGAAGCAGCAGGGTGGGGTGTGCATCATTGAAATCTTTGGACTGGTATGCAACATTGATGAAAGAATCAAGTGAATTTGTCTTAGAGTTTAGAACATACAGGAATCTATAAACTTTGTCATAAAACTTTAACCAAATGTAAAATTTCTAAGTCCATGACCTTGAGGTAAATGTCACCATGGGTGGAGGAAGGGACATGCATCATGAAATCTTTGGACTGGTATGCAACATTGATGCACGTATCAACTGAATTTGTCTTAGAGTTTAGAACATACAGGCATTCTATGAACTTGGTCATAAAACTTTAACCAAACGTAAAGTTTCTAAGTCTGTGACCTTGACCTCAAGGTCACTGTGGGGGATGGGACATGCATCAATAAAATCTTTAGACCAGTATGTAACTTCAGAGTAAGTACATGTATCAACTAAATCTATCAAAGGGTTCAGAAGATACAATCTCTTAGAAACTTTAACGCAAAACTTTAACCAAAATGTTAACAGAAGGATGGACGTACGGATGAAAACTATATACCCCCATAGCATACTTCGTATGCCGGGGGTATAAAGACATCTCGTACTGATACACTGGCTTTCACCATGATCTCAAAAGGAAGCTCAGGTTCTAAAGGCACTTTTCTGGTTACTCTAAAATGATATTAAAGATCATTTTGCTTTGATGGATTTGTTTGTTTGTTTCTATTGGCGTTTAACGGCCCAGTCAACACTATTTTAGGTCATTTTTGAGCAGGTCAGTTTACCTATCCACACTTTTCCTGGGCAGGCTTATAGGTAAGCGGTTAACCAGTACAGGGCACATTCTTTCGCCAGAAGCTGACAACTGCCCTTCTTGAATCAGCAGGAGAGAATGACCGTAGAAAAGATTTCGAGATCAATCTCCACGAAAGAATGTTGTCGATCCTGGTAGGTATCGAACCTGCGTCCTCCTGATCACCAATCAGACACGCATCCGGACGGCAATAGTGTCTTTGTAAGTAAATGGAAATCATCCCTTGTTATGAATTGTACCCCCCGAAGTCCTACAGGTACAACCAATGCTACTGCTGCTGATAATGATGATGGTCAAGACAAAGGATTCCGAGAAAATAAAGCGTAACATTTCATGTGAATAGTCTTCTTGGCACCATGATTAACCCTTGTCCTGCTGAATATTCATATATGCCACACCCACTACCGATTATCAACCAATCAGATTACCTGTAGCAAATTATTACAACACATTCACAATCTGAATGACAAACAATGTAGATCCTGATCAGATGGCTTCTTCAGAAGCCATCTGATCTGGATCTACATTGTTTCAAAGAAAAGGCATATCCGGGCTCAGCAGAACAAGGGTTAAGAAGCTTCAAATGACATGTCAAACATGTTTTGTTCTCAAAATAATGAAAAAAATAAAAACTAGAATCAGCTTCTCAATTTTTGGATTTTTGGGAGTAAGTTTTCAGAAGTAGGCATTGATTACCTATCCCTTCTTTTTACACAGGTGTGCTAATGCTGGCAGCAATATGTTGACAGGCAGGTGTGTAAACAGACCAGAGCCAGCAGACAATAGGCGACCTTAGACCCAATTATCAGTAGTTGCCATCTTATCTAATGTTATATCAAAACATAAGCCTATGATTATAATCTAATAAATGAAAATCTTTAAAAGCCGACAAAGCAATCATACATTAATAAAAGGCTTCTAAGCATCTGTCAAATTCTGTTTACACAGTTAACCCTTATCCTGCTGTTCATGACAACCCCCATCTTTGGAAACAGTGTAGATCCAGATCAGATGGTTTCTGAAGTAGCCATCTGATCAAGATCTACACTGTTTGGCATTCAGTTTATGAATTTGTAGCAATAAATTACATCAAGTAATTTGATTGGTTGATAGACAGAAATGGGTGTGGCTTAAATGAATATTCAGCAAGATAAGGGTTAAGTGCAGTGTTGTCCATCTTCTGCTTATGTGTGACAGCTAAAGTCAGACGAAGACCGGACTTCGGTTGACAGACTCTCCGAAAGTCTGGAGAAGCCCAGGGTCGAACCCACGACCCCTTGTTTATGAGGCGAGTAACATATACAAAACCACTACACCACTGAGGCTTCTTAACCCTTGTCCTGCTGAATATTTAAATATGTCACACCCACTTCTGATTATCACCCAATCAGATTACTTTCTGCAAATTACTGCAGCATATTCATAAACTGGATGGCAAACAATGAAGATCCTGATCAAGTGGCTTCTTCAGAAGCCATCTGATCTGGATCTAAATTGCTTCCAAGATAAGGCATATCCGGGCTCAGCAGGACAAGGGTTAATATCACAGCCCCAGATAAGGAGGCATAACAAAGATTATAATTAACCTATTGTATGCTAGTGGACTCTTCCATTGCTATACCGGCATGTTGGATGAGTCCATTTGTCATATAAGGGGTGTCAGACCTATTTTTTCGCTTTTATTCTATTTTTTATGGAAAATTCTCTTAGCAAATAGTGCAGGCCTTGATCAGATGCCATGTTCTGCGGCGTACATGTATGCGCTACTGATCTAGGCCTGCACTGTTTGCCAAAGTACCCCATTAGGGGTTTCCTGCATGCAATGGTTTAACCCTTATCTTGCGGTTCACGACAACCCCTATCTTTGCAAACAGTGTAGATCCAGATCAGATGGCTTCTGAAGAAGCCATCTGATCAGGATCTACACTGTTTGGCATTCAGTTTATGAATTTGTAGCAATAAATTACATCAAGTAATTTGATTGGTTCATAGACAGAAATGGGTGTGGCTTAAATGAATATTCAGCAAGATAAGGGTTAAGAGACAATTTTCTTTATTTCCTGTCAGAAGTTCAGTAAAATTCCTGTATTAAGATTTGTTTGTTTGAGGTTTAACGTCCCTGTCAACACTATATAGGTCATTTTGAAAACCTTGCTTTCAATTTTTTGGGACTTACCCAGCATTGAGATGAAATGACATCTCAAGCCCTGCCACCCAATGAAACCACTGGGGTTTATATGCACTGACTGTCAGACTCGCACCATTTTGCCCGTGCAGGCTTAGACTTTCTAAGCGGTTTACCAGTAACTCCTGCTGCCGGTTTCAGCTCTGCATGGAAGCATCATGCAGCCCATTCTATTTCTTCAAGCCCCGATGGGTAGGGGCTATCCTATATTAAGACCACCTTTGAATGGATGCAGACTAAGCGTTTTGCTTTAGGTTCCCAGACTGACATAAATCAAAATTTTACATTTAGTTAATGTGCATTTTAATTCAAAACTTAGACGCCCAGGCAAAAATTTAGGCACCTTGGGCGACTAGGCCCCTGTCAGTCTGTATCCCTGCTTTGTTAAGACCATCTTAGGGACTGTTCAAAAGTGGTCTTTAAGACCACTTTTAAACAGTCCCAAAGGTGGTCTCTTACTAGAGAATACTGGTGTAGAAAACACAAAAAAGAATAATTGAAACCATTGAAATCTGCTTTTAACCCTTATCTTGCTGTTCACGACAACCCCTATATTTGCAAACAGTATAGATCCAGATCAGATGGCTTCTGAAGAAGAAGCCATCTGATCAGGATCTACACTGGCATTTAGTTTATGAATTTGTAGCAATCAATTACATCAAGTAATTTGATTGGCTGATAGACAGATATGGGTGTGGCTTAAATGAATATTCAGCAAGATAACGGTTAAAAGCAAAGTTATAGTCTTAATAGCGGAATTTCACTGTATAAATTGTTTATATGGGTACCGGTACTTGTTAGAATCACACATTCAAGCACTTAATTCTAACAAGCAAGTACCCACATTGTATGTTTTATGACGAAATTAGAAAAATCCTTAATTATCCCCACGCTTTTCGAAGAAAAAGTGGGGATATTGTTTGTTTGTTTGTTTGCATTGGAGTTTTACGGCCCAGTCAACACTATTTAGGTCATTTTTGAGCCGGTCAGTTAACCTATCCACACTTTCCTGGACAGGCTTATAGACAGCGGTTAACCAGTACAGTGCACATTCTTTCGCCAGAAACTGACAACTGCCCTTCTTGAAACAGCGGAAGGGGGGGATATTGTAATTGTCTTCGTCGTCCGTACATCCGTCCGTCCATCCGTCTTACCGGACAACACCTCCCACACTTTTATAGCTAGAAACTTAAAACTTTGGGAACTGATAGGTCTTTGGTCTGAGGAGTGCATGACACTTTCGGAATTTTGATCCTACCCCTAGGGGTCAGGCCAGGGGGTGGGATGCCCCGGGGGTAAAAAATCAAAGTTTTCAGAACCTGGTTGTGTGACATATCAAATCGAACGGCATAATGAGTAGAATACATAACAATCAAAATTTGACCCCTAGGGTCAGATTTGAGGTCACCAGAGGTCAAAAACTTGGATTTTCATCCCATAACTCCCTTTTTAACGATTACCGGATAACTCCTCCTACGCCTTTTCAGATAGAAACATGAAACTTTGGGAACTGACAGGTCTTTGGTCTGAGGAGTGCATGACACTTTCGGAATTTTGATCCTACCCCTAGGGGCCAGGCCAGGGGGTCGGGTGCCCCGGGGGTAAAAAATAAAAGTTTTCAGAACCTGATCGTGTGACATATCAAATCGAACGGCATAATGTGTAGAATACATAACAATCAAAATTTGACCCCTAGGGTCAGGTTTGAGGTCACCAGAGGTCAAAAACTTGGATTTTCACCCCCATAATCCCCTTTTTAAAGATTACCAGATAACTCCTCCTACGCCGTTTCAGAT
The DNA here is from genome assembly GCA_963580285.1 of Lucinisca nassula. Taxonomy (NCBI): domain Eukaryota; kingdom Metazoa; phylum Mollusca; class Bivalvia; order Lucinida; family Lucinidae; genus Lucinisca; species Lucinisca nassula. The sequence continues at coordinate 10,570,238 of OY757013.1, forward strand.
AGAAACATGAAACTTTGGGAACTGATAGGCCTTTCGTCTGAGGAGTGCATGACACTTTCGAAATTTTGATCTTTAGATTGGGTGGGAGTTGCAATTGAGAACTTATATAGTGGCGTATCTTTAAAAAAGCGTGGGGATATGCGATGGCGTGCCATCGACTGCGCAATTCTAGTTATCTTTGTTATGGCTGCCAAACACGCACCCTGTGACTGATCTGAAAGTCTAAAGAAGCCCAGAATCAAACCCAAAGTCCCTTGTTTATGAGACAAACAGCTTGTACACTACACCAGGGCGGCTTCTCCCTCCTAACTTGGATTTAATTGTTAACTCTTAACATTAAGAAGGTCATCCATCTTCTTTCCCATTTAACCCATTTTATACCGGAAACCCCAAAACGGGTACCCTGGCAAACAGGGCAGGCCCAAATCAGACGCCGCAGAATGCGGAGTCTTATCAGGGCCTCCACTGTTTGCTGCAAGTTCGGTCATTTTCCAAATAAATTTTGATGAAAACACAACCTGACATCCCTAAATTTGGAAATGGACTCCTGCTATATAAGGATGAAGATTCCATTTGGTACAAAAAGGGTTAATCATGCAGATTTGACAAGAAAACTGTCATTGTGTGGCAGATAATTGATTTCCTTGGACACCTGCATATTACTGGTTGTTATGCACACAGATGAACACATTAAACCATTTGGTACTGGAAACCCCAAAACAGTGTACCAGCAAACAGTGCAGAACAGGGCGCCTGATCAGGACCTACACTGTTTGCAAAAAGTTCACTTTTTTCCAGGTGTAAACTAACATTACCTTAGAATTACAATGATTATCCCAAATTTTGAAATGGACTCCTGTTATATGTAAGGAGGAAGATTCCATTTGGTATAAAATGGGTTACCCATACAAACTAATGTTGTGTAGGAGTTTTAGGAAATAGAAAGAAAAAGTATTATGCAGTATGCATTATAATCATGATAATGTTAACTATTTTTCATGACTTTTCAGAATAAGCCATTTTGTACTAGAAACCCAAAAACTGGTATTAGCCAAACTGTGCAGACCCAGATCAGATGCCACAGAATAGCTCAAGTCCAGAATAAAATTTAGGGGTGTCAGGTTTTCTTCAAAATATATTTAGAAAATGGCTGAACTTTTTGCAAACAATGTAGGCCCTGATCAGACATCCGCTCATCTTTCATATATCAAGAAGTTGCATGTATAACTTCTGTAAGAGCACTGTGCACTCTGTGGTGTCTGATCTGGGCTGCATTTCCAATTATGCGTTTCAGGGTATCTTGTACAAAATAGGTAGTAACCCCTTATCTATCATTTTCAAAGAAGTTGCAAGAGTTTATGTGCAATGTGCAGTAATGGGTTGAATGTGGTATGTCCCCCCCCCCCCCACCCCCATCTGGGCCTGGAGAAATAGATTGGGCTGCATGTTGCTTCCATGCAGAGCTGAAACTGAACACACGCTTAGAAGGACTTATACTGCTCTGACAATTTGGTGTGAGTCAGACCGTCCTTTTGGTTTCATTGCACGGCTGAACTTGAGATGTCATTTCATCTCAATGTCAGGTGAAAGTCTCCAAAATGACCTAAAAAGTGTTGGCAGTGACGTTAAACCTCAATCCAAACAAACAAACTTAACTGAGGAAACTACCAAATCAAGTCCCAATGTACGTCAAATAATGTGATAGCTATTGATTCTCAGCACCGTCTTGCTACATGATAAATTGATGGCTGATTGTTTCTGTATTTTGTGATTTAACATTTACATAATTTGCAGATCATTCCTTTACAGTATGTTTCACAATTCAACCAGGGGAATTTTTAAATTGTTAACCCTTGTCCTGCTGAACCTGGATATGCCTTTTCTTTGAAACAATGTAGATCCTGATCAGATGGCTTCTTCGGAAGCCATCTGATCAGGATCTACATTGTTTGTCATTCAGGTTGTGAATTTGTTGCAATAATTTGCATCAAGTCATCTGATTGGTTGATAATCGGTAGTGGGTGTGGCATATATGAATATTCAGCAGGACAAGGGTTAAATGGTTGTGGATTGATTCCAGCTTCTCAAAACTTTCTGATGAGTCTATAATCCACGATCACCATCTGGGGTCTCATCTCCATATGACCTTAGCTGTTGCTGGGATGTAAAACTTAAACACACTCACAGCATGTTAAATTCCACTTTTTTGCCCCCGCCCATCGGGGCTTTAAGAAACAGATGGGCTGCATGATGCTACCACGCAGAGCTGAAACCGACCCGCACAAGAGTACTGGTAAACGGCTTAGAGGAGCTAAGCCTGCCCAGGCAAATGGTGTGAGTTGGCCCTTCCATGCTTACACACCCTATTGGTTTCATTGGGCGACAGGGTTTGAGATGTCATTTCATCTCAATGTTGGGTAAAACTTTTACAGTGTTGATGGGGGACCTTAAACCTCAAATCAGACAAACAAAACTTCTTTATAACACTATAAAAGAGTTCAGGGGCCTGTTGTTCAAAACTAACAACATTGTTAGTTAACATATCGTTAAATCTTTGTTCGTTTAGTATGACAAATATGCTAATATTTTTCTGAAAAATGTGAGCAGTTTTTGCATTTTTTAGCAAAAATAACAAAATTTTAGATATTGAACTTGCTAGAACAGTTACCTACAATTTGACCATTAGTGTGCTTGTTAACTAACGATGCTTTTAACTGGGCCCATGCTGGTGGCTGAATATTTAGGTTAAATACAGTAACTATCATTCTATCTCTTTATCCTGCACCACCCTCTTTTCTTTCTTTCCTACTTTTTGTGTATTAACCAATTCAGTACCAGAAACTAAAAAAATGGGTAGTTGTCAAACAGTGCAGGCCCAGATCAGACGCTGCAGAACGCGGCGTCTGATCAGGGCCTCCACTGTTTGCTAAAAGTTCAGTCATTTTCCAAATAAATTTTGATGAAAACACAACCTGACACACCTAAATTTTGAAATGAACTCCTGCTATATATAACAAGGAAGATTCCATTTGGTACTAAAAGGGTTAAAAAACCTTTCCACTTTTGTTTCTCCTGAAAAAAAAAGTTACATGTCGTGTGTGTAAAATACCTGTACAGGTAATGTATTGGCTAATCACAGGTAATCAGGAAAGTTTGAAATTCAAATAAAGCAATGTACTTACGAACTGAAACTTGTTTGGCGTCGAGTTTTCCGGCAACAGATTCAAGCTGTTTTAGCTTTAAATTAATTCTTTCCGTTCGTTCTATCACTTTTTGACACTCATCTGAAATGTCACAGAACAGATCATCCGCGTGTCTTACCAAACTTGATAACTGTAGCAGGGTACCCACTATGGCATTGTTTGCCACTGTCAAATGAACGGTTTTTAAGTTATCCTCACCATCCTGTTCGACAGTATGAGCCCCTAGACGGACGGGTTCAACAATTCGGCACCCCACCGGCATGTTTATAAACTCCAAAACTCAAGAAGATCACATTTTCTATCCGTTTCTTTGATACACCTGAGTAACCCAAACACACACACTTCTCGCCGTAGCGAGCCGATACACTCTGAATGAAGATAGTTTGACGGCTGTTCCATCAATCGATCATACACGGTAGTAGCGGCGTCTTTCATCTCGTTCACTCAAGCGAGTAATACTGTCACACAGGGGAAAATGGATTGAATGCTGCAGCTTCCGGGGGACATTTGGCTTTGTTACTGTTAAAAATGCAACCGACAATGAAAATAAGTTGAAGATAATGATATATGGGGACCCATTGTATGAAGACATTACCGGTTAATTACAGGTGATATCAGGTGGCAGAAACAAATCAAATGTTTGATTTGAGATTTAACATCCTCGTCAAGGGATTCCTTGAGACGCTGCTTCCAATTTTGTGGGACTTTTACCCGATATTGAGTTTGTTTGTTTGATTTGAGGTTTAACGTCCCCGTCAACACTGTAAAGGTCATTTTGGGGACGTTGCTACTTTTACCCGACATTGAGATGAAATGACATCTCAAACCCTGCCGCCCATTGAAACCAATAGAGTTTACAAGTATGGACGGGCCGGCTCGCGCCGCTTCGCCTGGACAGGCTTAGATCCTCTAAGCGGTTTACCAGTACTCGTGTGCGGGTCGGTTTCAGCTCTGCGTGGAAGCATCATGCAGCCCAAATATTTCTTCAAGCCCCGATGGGTGGGGGCGGTACCCGATATTGAGATGAAATGACATCTCAATCCCTGCCGACCAATGAAACCGATTACGGATAGGGTTTTTATGCATGGACGGGCCAACTCGCACCACGCTCAGTGTCGGTCGGTTTCAACTCTGCGTAGAAGCACCATGCAGCCAAATCTATTTATCATAGCCCCGATGGGCGGGGGCGGAGAAATGGAAGTAAATTCAGTTATTTCATTTTAACCCAAATTTGCCTACCGTACCCAAAAAAGGGGCATTGCCAAACGACGAAGAGTTAGATTCACACCATAGAACATGGTTGATTTGTTTGTCCGTCAGTATTGGAGTTTAACGGCCCAGTCAACACTATTTGGGTCATTTTTTACCTATCCACACTTTTCCTGGGCAGGCGGTTAAACAGTTAACCAGTACAGAGCACATTCTCTCTCCAGAAACCGACAACTGCCCTTCTGGAATCAGCGGGAATGAGAGAATGACCGTAGAAAAGATTTCATGATCAATCTCCACGAAAGCATGTTGCCGACCCCGGCAGGTATCGAACCCGCGTCCGCTTGGTCACCATTCAGACGCATATCTGACCGAGCTACCGAGTGAAGTACGGGAATTTTTGTAAAAATTAAACTTAAAATCCGGACATGGATTGTTTCTCAGTTCCTCCTGCGTGTGAGAGAACCAAAGCAGCCATCAAGAAAACACGCCTATATAACTTTGAGCCTCTTGAACCCCACTTTTATACAGTAAAACTGGGGTTTACAGGGGTAAACCTTTTTTTTTCTTATTTCTGCTCAAAAATAAAGATTGTGGGTATTCGTTTGAACCGAGGCGGTTCTAACGAGTACCCACGATCTATATTTTGAGCAGAAATAAGAAAAATATCATAATTTTTCATCTCAAAAATGTTTTCTTTTTTTTCGGCGGTTAAGTTTACAATGTATTTTTGTATAGGCGTGTTTTCGTAATGAATAAATAACCGGACATGTATTGTTTTTCAGTTCCCCCTGCGTGTCAGAGAAGCAAAGCAGCACATATTTACCTTTTTTTTTTTTTTTAATGCCAGCTGTTTGCAGAAAAAGCAGCTGGAGGATTCCTTTTTACGCGCCAGCTGAAACCCCCTTCCAAACTTTGCTCCGGCCATCACGTGAACAAGTCCGTGAAACGAACACCCCATAAACCCCACTTTATATAGAGAAAACTGGGGTTTCCTTCACTGCAGCTGGTGTTGTGCCGTGTGGCGGCCGTAAAACGTCTCCCCGTACATCAACCATAGTGCAGTTTATATTTTACTTTTGGTCCTTTGAGATCAGCGTGAATATTTTGAGAAATCGGAAATTAATTATTGGTTTAGACTCATATTCTAGACAGGTTTTTAATTGTTTGGACCCCATTTTGATTCATATCAGTCTTTCAATCGACTGCCTATTCGAAATTCGCAAAATTGCTGGCTTTCTTTGCCGGATCATTAAAGGGTCACTGATGAGGCTTTATTAGCCGAAACTACGTAGTATGACCCATCTTCTTTCTTATGAATGTTTTCATTGCTCTTAAAGGAACTCATTTTTGATTTTTATTTAAGGGGGTATACACTATTTTTCTTATTTTTGCTCCAAGACATAGGTTGTATTTACTCGCTAGAACCGCCTCAATGAGGCGGTTATAACGAGTACCAACAACCCATGTTTGCAGTATTTGTAAGAAAAATATCACGGACTTTCATCAGAAAAGTAGCCATTTTGGAGCCTTGAAGTGAAAAATTCACTGCACGGGTGGGTTATCGTAATGGCAACAGATTATATATTTTCAGGAGTCGTAAGGCTGGACAGACACTGCATTTGTCAGGAGCGTGATAGCTTAGTGTTGGTACACTTGCCTCTGATGCTAAAGGCCCCCGGTTCGACCGCCGGCTAAATCATCCTGCGAATCTGCACATCGTCTGATGACAATCACGGAGGTAAATAGTATTAGAAGAAAGAAAGAACAGATGGTCCCGCAGCACAATGCATGTGTATCTCTATTTGTTTTGTACTTTTCGCATATATATTCTTTATCATTTTTATACTTTCTTTTCTTTCTTTCTTTTTCTATCTTCCTTTTTTCTTTCTAGACTATTTGCAAATCATAAACAACTGCATACATGTATATAGAATGAATATTATTGTGAATTGACCACTGTAAACATGTTGAACATGTAGTGAAATGTTTTCTGTAAAATTTTCGCATGTATATATTCTTTATCATTTTCATATTCTAGCTCTTGCAAATCAGGGACCAGTTGTTCAAAACTAATGACATCGTTAGTCGTTAAAACTTTGATCATTAAATATGGCAAATATGCTAAAATTTTTGCTGAAAAAAATGTGAGCAGCTTTTGCATTTGCAAAAGCTGCTCACATTTTTTTTTCAGCAAAAATACACAATTTTCGATATTGTACTTGCTAGAACACTTAGCAATATGACCACTATCGAGCTCGTTAAGCTAACAATGCTTTGAACAACTGGCCCCAGGAGTGAAATTATATGCTCCTGTACAAATCTTATACATTTATACATAGAATGAATATTGGTTTTTATTGACCACTGTACATATGTACATACAGTGATGTTGTTTTTTTTGGTGGTTTGTTTTTGTTTGATTTGAGGTTTAACGTCCCCGTCAACACTGGAAATGTCATGTTGGAGACGTTGCTTCCAATTTTGTGGGACTTTTACCCGACATTGAGATGAAATGACATCTCAAGCCCTGCCGCCAAATGAAACCAAAAGGCCATGCACTGGACGGTCTGACTCACATCACTTTTTCTGGGCAGGCTTAGTCCTTTTAAGCGGTTTACTAGTACTCATGTGTGGCAACTCTCAGTTCTGCGTGGAAGCAGCATGCAGCCCAATCTGTTACTCCTAGCCCCGATGGGCGGGGGCGGACATGCAGCGATGTAACAAATGTTGAGAGACTTCATTACGAAAACACGCCTATACAAATGCATTGTAAACTTTACCGCCGGAAAAACAAAAATTTTAAGATAATTAGTTGTTATATTTTTCTTATTTCTGCTCTAAAATATAGATTGTGGGTACTCGTTAGAACCGCCTCGATGAGGCGGTTCTAAAGAGTACCCACAATCTATATTTTAGAGCAGAAATAAGAAAAATAAGGGGACCCTGCAAACCCCAGCTTTACTATATAAAAGTGGGGTTCAAGGCGTCAGAATAATATAGGCGCGTTTTCGTGATGCGTAGTCTGTAGCCAAATCCCACTGTTTGTGCTCTGTGCAAAATTAATTAGATAAATAAATAAAAATAAAGATAAAAAATAAATTATCACAATCTATGTTCGCCTACTGCCTTACATAGGTGCTCACGGAATTGTCAGCGTGGTGTCTATGCAATTATAATTTCATAGTTATTTTCTATCTGCTAATAATAATAAATTTGTAATTTAAACCTGCACAAGACTCTCACCTGTCGTTGATGCGCGGGAAGATCAGACGGGAAGAATAATTAAAATCAGAACGTGTGCATCTTACATCGATTTTTCCCACTTTCAGCAGTGAATCATAAGAGTGATATTCATTTTCAGGTTCTATTTTTTTTTTTTTTTTTTTTTTTTTTCATAAGCGCGGGGTGGGCAGTTCCACGAAACACCATCGTACAAAAGGAAGCATCGCTGACACTCGCCAGAACGCCACCTCGACGGAACAACATAATTATACTGCATCTGACTTGTACAGGGAGGTTATTCGTATTCACTTTTCAAATTATAATCTAAAGAGGTTATTTCCCGTACAAAGCCTCATCTCAACGTCTCCTCATGTGTTCAGTTTAGCCACACCCATTTCTGACTTTGAACCAATCAGATTACTTGATGTAATTTATTCCTACAAATTCATAATCTGAATGTCAAACAGTGTAGATCCTGATCAGATGGCTTCTTTAGAAGCCATCTGATCTGGATCTACACTGTTTCCAAAGATAGGGGTTGTCGTGAACAGCGTGATAAGAGTTAATAATTTTGCCACACACACACACACACACACACACACACACACAAACAAACACGCGTGCACACGCACACACTTATTAACAAGAATGGACAGGTACAAATTCAATAACCTAGGTAAGGGAGTTGAAATGAGCAGAAAAATAGTCAAGTAGGAGTATTAATATTCTTCAACTCCATAGCCAGAGGGCCTTAAGACCACGGAGGTTCGTTTGAACTGCATTGATGAGATACCCACTATATTTTTAGCAAATGTATACCGCCTGTAAACCACATTTTCTGTGTAAGATGTGGGATGTTTATTTCACTGACTAGCTAACTTGATATTAATATAGCTTTACCAGAAGGAACATACTGCACCATCTAATTAAAAAAAATAAATAAATAAATAAAATAAAACCACTAGCATGATTGGCCATAATTTTTTTTCAGAATAAATCAGGAATACGAGGGTCGTTCAATAAGAATCTGGCCGTACCTACTTAGATTCACGCTTGACTTCTTTTTTCACATACATGTAGCCACTCCGAAGTAATAAGCACTTCATCCATCTCTGATCCATGGCTTAAAGTCCATTTTGTAGAATTCAGGGTCTTTAAGAATCAATCCACCCCATACCGCTGCCTGACCGGAAGTCACGCACACGCAGTTCTTTCTTCAAGTTCAGAAACAAAACGAAATCACTGGGTACCGGCTCAGATGGGGTAAGGATTTGAAACCATTCTTTGCGTCCAAGTATGGACTTAAGCATTGTCATGTTGCAACAGCACACATTTTGCCTTTTTCTGTACTATAGCTGCACGTAATTGGTCCAAAATTGCATGACACGCAGAAAAAGCGACCGACTGAAGTCGGTTGATTTTCTAAAAGAGTGCCCTAAAATCACTGTGTCATTCTGTCATTCGGTCAGTCTGTCAGTCTGTCTGTCCGTCCGTAACCCGTTTGTGAAAATTGGTGATAGTGACTTAACCGCTTGGAATATTTAAACAGTTTTTGGCATACTGATAGATATCAATGAGATCTAACCGATGAACTTGCGAAATATTACATTCCATTTAGTATAGCCTCGCCGAGGCGAAAAATGTGACTTTGACACATATGCTTTTGTATTGGAAAAGTGAGAATGCATTTTATCCTGCAAACGATTCAGAATACAGTACTAAAGTATAAGATATATGTTTGCTCCTTACGATAAGGCGCATTTATTGGGGGAACCGTTTTAGGTCCAGGTCACATGACCAAAATGGCCGCCATACCCATATATGGTAACACTCATAAAGCTAAAAGCATCCGGCGGGTCGTGCACTTCAGCTGAAGCACTGGTATTAGCATAATAGTCCCCATTAACAGATGTTGTTTAAAAAACAATATCCTTTTTTATCCTCTGGCGGCCATCTTGTTCATCGGAGCGGAGCAAATTTAACATTTTAGTAGGGAGCCACCTTTTAGAAGCAACATTCCCGTGAAGTTTGACCTAAATTGGCCCAAGGGTTTAGGAGGAGTTAACAAATTGTTGACACCACACGACATACAACACATCACGCACAACACACGACGGTCTTGAGTCGAACTTGACCAACAGTTTGTCAAGGACACTCTGAAAAAGTTTGAAGTTGCATAGGCTGAAATCATGGCGTATAGAGTGTTCACAGAATCAAAGGAACAAAACTCTGTCGCTATCGCTGGTCCAATCTGCCTGAGTTTCGAAATCGTCCAAGATTTTATACATGTCATTGTCATCTGCAAGTTTCATGAATATCCAACAAAAGAATCTATGCTGTTCACAAGGTCAAAGATGGCCATTTTGACAATCAAGGGGGTGTAACTCTGCTATTGTTGGTCGGATCTGACACATTTTCGAACACATCCGACATTTTATGCATGTCGATGTCATCTGCAAGTTTCATGAAATTCGAACAAAAATGAAGAAGCTATGCTGTTGACAGTGGCCATTTTGAGAATCAAGGGGATGTAATTCTGCTATTGATGGTCCGATTTGATCCATTTTCAAACTCGTCTGAGATTTTATGCTTTTCACTGCTATCTGCAAGTTTCATGAAGATACAAATATATGTAGAAGCTACGATATTCACAAGGTCGAGAATTGCCATTTTTGAGAGTCAAGGGCACGGACCTCAACTAGTGTTGGTCCGATCAGACCCGAGATTTCATGCATGCTATTGTTATTTGCATGTCTCATTAAGATCTTATTTGCAAGTTTCATTAAGATTCGACAAAACATGAAGAAGCTTCGCTGTTCACAAGGACAAAAATGGCCATTTTGAGAAACAAGGGGACGTAACTCTGACATCGTTTGTCCGAATGGTTCCATTTTAGAATTCGTCCGAGATTTTATTAATGTGACTGTTATCTGCACGTTTCATTAAGATCCGACAGACAATGAAGAAGCTACGCTGTTCACAAGGTCGTTGGCTAATCAAGGGGATGTAACTCAGCTATTAATAGACTAATCTGACCCATTTTCGAATCTATCCGAGGTTTTATGCATGTCATTGTTATCTGCAAGTTTCATTAAGATCCGACAAAAGTGAAGAAGCTACGCTGTTCACAAGGTAAAAGATGGCTTTTTTTTATAATCAAGGAGATGTAACTCAGCTATTGTTAATCAAATCTGACCCATTTTCGAACTCGTCCGAGATTTTATGGATATCATTTTTATCTGCAAGTTTCATTAAGATCAAACAAAAAAATAGAGAAGCTACGCTGTTCACAAGATCAAACATGGCCATTTTTCAGAATCAAGGGGACGTAACACAGCTACTGTTGGTCCGATCTGATCCATTTTCAAACTCGTCCTAGATTTCATACATGCCATTGTTATCTGCAAGTTTCATTAAGATAAAAAGATGAAGAAGCTACGCTGTTCACAAGTTCCAAAAAATGGCCATTTTTGAGAATCAATGGGAGGTAACTCAGCTATTGTTGGTCCGAACTAACCCATTTTCGAACTCGCCCGATATATTATGTATTTCGTTGTTATTTGCAAGTCTCGTTAATATCCGACAAAAAGGAAATCTACGCTGTTCACAAAGTCAAAAATGGCCATTTTTGAGAATAAAGGGGACGTTACTCTGCTAATGTTGAGCCGATCTGACAAATTTTAGAACTCGTACGAGATTTATGCATGTCCTTGTTATCTGCAAGTTCCATCCAGCAAAAATGAAGAAGCTAAGGTATTCACAAGCATTATCTCAAAGTTCTGGAGCAATTGTCCTGGAAAGCATATGCAAGCAATCACCCACCAAATGCATGCTACAGATAAAATTTGCAGACTGCAAAGATATTCCAGTTTGAAAGTGTGGACGACGGACGACGACGTACGATGACGACGGACGACGACGATAACGGACGCTGCCACCGGGCCTTCGGCTCAGGTGAGCTAAAAATGTAGGGAGCGGACTGTCTAATGTTGTTTCATTTGGCAAATTGCATTCAAACTTCATAGTGATGTTGCTTAGGTGACCCTCTAACGGTTCCACTCTGATGAGCAAGATGGCCACCAGAGCTAAAAACAGAAAAAAAAAACATCAATGATTTGCTTTAAATACCAACTTCTCCGAAACTCTTGGACCTCAATCAAATTTCACAGAAATGTTGCCTGGGTGGCTCCCTACTAAAATAACTGAAATCGCTCCGCTCCCATGAACAAGAGTGCAAGAACTGAAAACAGAAACAAATCTTTAAACAACAACTGCTCTTATACCTCTGGGCTTATTTCAATTAAGAATCGGCCCCCGCCCATAGGAGCTTGAAGAAATATATGGGCTGCATGATGCTTCCATGCAGAGCTGAATCCGGCCCGCACACTAGTACTGGTAAACCGCTTAGAGGCGGACTGTCCATGCTAATAAACCCTATTGGTTTCATTGGGCGACAGGGCTTGAGATGTCATTTCATCTCAGTGTTGGGTGAAAGTCCCACAAAATTGGAAGCATCGTCTCCAAAATGACCTTTACAGTGTTGACTGGGACGTTAAACCTCAAATCAAACAAACAAACAAATCAAATAAGCATAGTTTTGACAGATTCTATTTTCATATTGATACATGTACAAAATACACAGTGGCATAGAACAATTAATTAGGAGTAGAACGGAAGCTTGTTAGCTTGTTCTTTTACAGAAACATTCAACTAAATATATATTGACAGAAAGAGTTAATGCAATTTCAATACATATGTAGCAGTATTATGTACAAGATATAAGTTCCTCCCATATGTTCTTTGGAAAATAAAGTAATATGTACGGAGTATTTGATAGCCGAATAATAATAATAACACTATTGTAGGTTATTTTTGAGCCGGTCAGTTTACATATCCACACTTTTCCGCGACAGGCATAATACGTAAGCGGTTTACCAGTACAGTGCACATTCTTTCGCCAGAAACTGACAACTACCCTTTTTGAATCAGCGAAAGAGAGAGAATGACCGAAGAAAAGATTTCATGATCAATCTCCACGAAAGAGTGTTGCCGTGCCGACCCCGACAAGTATCGAACCCGCGTCCTCTTGATCACCAATCAGACGCGCACCCGACTGAGCTACGATAGATCTTTATCATTGAGAGTGAGGATAATGGTCATGGATAAAACCATAAAATAGCAGATAAAGAAATATAATATTGACTGCAAGGAAAAAAAAAGAGAGATAGTCACTCAGGAGTTATACAACTGACTGAAAAAAGTCACGCAGGAGTTTGGGGTGTGGGGGAGGGGTGGGGTGTGTGAAAGGGCATAGAGAGTACAGGTAGCTTTAGAAATCGTTTTGTTGATTTTATGTACTTTTGCACCGATTTAAATATTGCCACGGTAGTTTCGAAAGATAGGTTTATGTTCCCGTTGAGGAGTAAATCTAGTACATGTATTACATTACAAAAGCGTGACACTGTTTGAAGTAATTCCAATCGATCTTCATTGCAATGCATACATTTGAGAAAGAAATGTTCTGCATTTTCTACATATCCGCCTCTGCAGGTACATAACGGACTTTCAACTAAATTTTTAAGAAAAAAAAAAGTCATTTCAAGTGAACTACAGTCTTAAACGGAAAGGCAATCCCCAGTTGTGTGACAATCATCGTGACATCTCTTTATTAGCTCACCCGAGCCGAAGGCTATACGAGGACTGTTCAAATATGAATGCAACTAAGCACATAAAAATGATTCCGTGATAGATTTCGATGAAAAATTTATTTTGTCCCCTCAAAGTATTCCCCTTTAACAGATATACAAACTTTCAGTATTCTGATCGAATCATTGAATGCATTTTGGTAGTCTTTTCTAGGTATACTATGAAGGCACTGGAATATTGCAGAACCGAGACCGAGGTGTTTGCGCTGTACAAATTTTCGACCAGAAAGGTATTTTTCAGCCGCGGGAACAATAAAAAAAAGTCACACGGGGCAAGGTCAGGGGAATACGGGGAGGGGGGGGGGGGGGGGGAGGAGGGAGTTCAACAACCTTTTCTTGCTTCAGATAGTCTTGCACAATGAATGCCTTGTGCGATGACGCATTGTCATGTAGAAATCTGACATTGGCCAAACCAGTTGCGGGTCTTCGTTCTTTGAAATATTTCTTCAATTTTCGAGGATCTTTATTCTTGTAAAACTTCGCATTTACAGATTTGCCTTTAGGCACAGCAACCTGAATACCAGGGTCCTGATTTGAAAAGAATGTGGCATACATTACCTTCTTGACGCTCATGGTCCGCTTTGCAATGTATGGTCTTTTGCAATACTTTGTTGCCCATATTTTGTTCTGAATCTTTCGTTTTGGCTAAAAAAAGTGAACCCATGTCTCGTCACATGTGACGACATTAGCGAAAGACCGTGCATTGTAATTTGGAAACTTTTTAAGCAACTTCTTGGCGCACTGAACGCGTGTCTTTTTCTGCTCATCTGTCAACAGATGGGGAATCCATCTAGCACAGATCTTTCTCATTTTCAAATCCCGTTTCAGAATTGTGCCAAGTGGTGTATCGTGCATCGGTAGCAACTATTTCTTTCACTCTAGCAACCATCTTGGCAGATGTTGCTCTTTTCGGCCGACGATCTTGTGGTGCATCTTCTGTTGAGCCTAGCCCACAGCTGAATTTCTTACACCAACGAAAAACTGTCGGAAAAGACATTTCACTAGCCCATAAACCGAACATATTTTATCAAAAATGTCTTTTCACCGTATACCAAGAATACAACGATTCTTAATATAGGATCGTATTTCAACGGCGTACTCTGACCTTCTTCCAACCATGTTTTGTTTTAATATACAAGAGTAGACAGTGTTTATCGAACGATAAACATGGCTAAAGTGGACGGATTTTAACAGGTTTGGTATCAATGTATAGGTTAAATGTTTTTCTACGCTGTGATATTTATTTCCAGGTGATTTTCGCATTAGTGCATGAGAAAACGTTCTACTTGCATTCATATTTGAACAGTCCTCGTAGTACGGCAAGATTCTGTTGTCTGTCTTCTATTATTATTTTCAAACATCTCCTCTGAAACCCCTGGGCCGATTGAAGTCAAATTTCATACGGGATATCAATGGTATGGGGGAACGAACGTTTGTTTGCGGGGTCCAGGTCACATGACCAAGATGGCCGCCATGCCTATATATGGTAAAAAAAACCTTCAAAAATCTTCACCTCCGGAACCAATGGGCCGATTGCCACGAAACATGGTATATAGCATTGGGGACTCTGGATCATCATAGTTTATTCAAATGATGACCCTCGGATGACCTTGACCTATTCCATGCCCAGGTCAAATTTGGTCAACATAGGCTTTTGCATGTGAAAAAGTCAAAATTGTGTATTTTTCGGAAACCATTGCAGCCTGTGATCTGAAAATTGGTAGATGCAGGTAGCGTAATGAGTGGATGAAACTACATGATTTTTCAAGGTCAAGGTTATCCTTTGACCTCGGCCCAAGGTCGGTCATATATGAAAATTGAAACTTATTTTCCTCAGAAACCACTAAGACATTTGTAACCAAACATAAAAACACATTTAGGAATAAGAAAATGAAATTTAATTATAATGAGTTTGGTCACATGACCAAGATGGCCGCCATGCCATTATAAGGTAAAAACCCTTCAAAAATCTTCTCCTGAACCAGATGGCCAATTGTCATGAAACTTGGTATGTAGCATTGGGGGCTCGGGCTCATCACAGTTTGTTTAAATGATGACCCTCAGATGACCGTGACCTATTTTATGCCAAGGTTAAATTTGGTCACATAGACTTTTGTATGGGAAACAGACAAAACCATGGCATTTACAGAAGCTATTACAGATTCTGATCTAAAATAGGTAGACACAGTTAGCTAAATGAATGGATGAATCTACATGAGTAGGTCAAGGTCATTCCTAAGGCCTTTCAGATATGAAGATTAAAACTTATTAGGGCCCCGCAAAATTTTTGCGGGTGCCCTATAGTAACCACCCTGTCAGTCCGTCCGTCCGTCTGTCCGTCCACATGTTCATGTTTTTTTTTCTTAATAATTTAGAAATAGTCAAACGCATCAACTTCAAACTTAAATATAAGGTCACAGCAACAATAAAGAATTTCATGGAACGTTATGCATCTCTAGCTATAATATTGTCAGTGTTATGGCCCTTTGAAAAAATCAAAATTTCAGCATTTTTCATCTTTTTTCGTCATAATTTCAAAACCATTATAAATATTCAAATGCAACTTGCAGTATGTATTGGCAGTGACAATACACACATGTGTAGAAAAGGGCAATAACTCTAGCTTTAATAATTTTTTGCCCCTTTATCTGTCCGTCAGTCTGTCCACATTGTTCATGTTTTTATATCAGCTCGCCTGTCACGTAGTGATGAGGTGAGCTTTTGGGATCTCTTTTTGTCCGTCGTGCGTGCGTCCGTCCGTCCGTAAACCACCTCTTCAAACGACATCTCCTCCCAAACCACTAATCGGATTTTGACCAAACTTCACAAGAATGGCCTTTAGGTGGTTGTCTAGGTCATAGAAGCCAAACTATATTTTTTATTACTGAAGATTTAAATATATTCTTATCTGAAACTGCAAGGGCCAGGTCTTTCATATTTGGTATGAAGCTTCATCTAGTGGACCTCTACCAAGATTGTTCAAAGTATAGCCCTAGGGCCAAAAATGCACCCCCCCTTCCCGCGCCGGGACCCACCAGTTTTAAATAGACTTATATAGGGAAAACCTTTAAACATCTGCTTGTCAGAAAAATGGACCCACCCCAGGGCCCTCCGGTTTTACATAGACTTTTATAGGGAAAACTTTTAAAAGTCTTCTTGTCTGAAACCAGAAGGCCAAGGCCTTTGATATTTGGTATGAAGTTTCATCTAGTCGACCTCTACTATGATTCATATTATAGCCATGGGGCCAAAAATGACCCTGTCCCGGGGCTCACTGGTATTACGTAAACTTATATAGGGAAACCCTTTAAAAATCTTTTCGTTTGAAACCAGAAGGCCCAGATCTTTGATGTTTGGTATGAAAACTTCGTCTAGGGGACCTCTACCAAGATTGTTCAAATTATAGCACTGGGGTCAAAACTGGCCACGCCCCGGTGCCCACTGGTTTTACATCGACATATAGGAAAAGCCTTTAAAATCATCTTGTCTGAAACTAGAAGGCCCAGGTATTTGATATTTGGTATGAAGCTTCATCTAGTGGACCTCATCTCTGATTGTTAAAACTATAGCCCTGGAGACAAAGGTGACCCCGCCCCGGGGCCCACCGGTTTTGCATAGACTATTATGGAAAACCTTTAAACTTTTTCTTCCATGAAACCACCAGGCCCAGGACCTTGAAATTTTGCATGAAGCTTCGTGTGGAGGACCTCTTCTAAGATTATTCAAATAATTATTATAGCACTGGGCCAAAAATGGCCCCGCCCAAGGGCCAACTGGTTTTACTTAGACTTATATACGGAAAACCTTTAAAAAATCTTCTTCTCTGAAACCAGAAGGCCCAAGTCTTTGATATTTGGAATAAAGCTTCATCTAGTGGCCCTCTACCAAGATTGTTCAACTTATAGCCCCATGGCTCCAAAAATGTACCTGCCCCAGGACCCACTGGTTATATATTGAGTCAAGGCATTGTTATTTAGAGTGAGCCGGTCCATCTCCACCTGGTGCACTAGGACCTGACCCTTGTCTGCAAAGTGCCCAGATAGTGAAATACAAGTCAGCTTTGTATTGTCAAGGGGAACGACCAACTCATAAGTCTAACTTCTTACACTAGGACCTGACCCTCATTGTCAACAGGGTGCCTAGACAGTGCCATGCAATAAAGATATGAGCAATTCAGGGCCATAATGGCCCTCGTGTTAATAACTTACAAACCGTCATTCGCATCAACTTAAAACTTTAAACCTAATGTCACAACAACAATACACATGGAATGTTATGTGAAAAATTAAAAATTCTGAATTTTCATCTTTTTTCGTCTATCAAGCGAATAGTTATCATTTGGGCCCCGTCAAGCGATTTTGGTACTTATCGCCTATGCGAGCAGCGAAGGTTCAGGCGAGCCTGCGCATCCGCGCAGTCTCGCCAGAACCTTCGCTGCTCGCTCATACAAGCAGTGAATCAAGAAGAACCTTCAGACAGAAAGCCATATCCCTGGCCCCTCTGAATGTCTGGGCATGCGCAATTAAAATTTGTCATGACGGAATGCTCGAAGACACAAATTCGCTTGGCGGGGCTCATTTTATACTGGACCAGCATACACATGATATTATGATCAAAAGAATAAATCCAGAAACAATTTAAACTGGCCATTTCGAACGAAACTGACCATCATCAGAAGACTGTACAATATGCATAAAACTCTGAAATTCTTCGACAAATAAGTTTATCTCTAAAAAAGTCTCAATGGCTGCTCTATAACTTTCTTAATTATTGCCTATTATGTAACATTTGTAAACAAATATAAGTCCAAATGAGCAGCAGCAACACCCCATGATGATGATGATTATGATGATGAGCAGCAGCAATGAAATCGCTAAAGAATATCTTCCTGGCAACCCCTGACCCTCCTTATGAAAGGGGACAGAGCTCTAGCTTGATTATTGCCCTATGTCCCTGACATGCGTTGCCATGTATGAGCATAAAGTATATTCTAAAACATCATGACTCCCTTAGATGAGCACATGCGTTCTGGAAAAGGCACAGACACTTGAGACCACTGTAAAAATGACTGGGAAATTTTTGGTCAAAGGGGGACAGCTTTTCACGTTAATTTTGGATTTCTAGAAGGCTTTCGGCATTCCATCTTTTAATATGTTGAACTGGTGGGAAGACACTCGGATTGTTTTCAATGGATAGGAAAACAACGGGTTGTTGTTAAGGCAAAACCTCGGCTGGGGCGTAGCTACCTGTACGCAGATATGCACTGGCATACACATTACAAACGTAAAAATAGACGCAGAAGAAAAAGAAGAAAAAGATGAGGAAGGAGAATAAAAAAAAAATAAGAAGAAAAAAGAAGAGGGAGAAGAAGCAGAGAGAAGAAGATGAAGAAGAAAAATAAGAAGAAAAAGAAGAAGAAAAGGAAGAAGAAGGAGAAGAAGAAGAAAAACTGTATGTGTCTAGGATATACGCAACACTATTTATTAGCTAGCATAGTTTCCCCCTTTGCCACGGAGACCGCACTTACAGGAAAGAATTTGCTCCATTTAGGGAGCAAATTCTTTCCTGTAAGAGTGGTCCTCATTTAGTAAACGGAGTTATTAATTTGTTTGTTTGGTTTGTTTGATTTGAGGTTTAACGTCCCCGTCAACACTGTAAAGGTCATTTTGGAGACATTGCTTCCAATTTTGTGGGACTTTTACCCGACATTGAGATGAAATGACATCTCAAGCCCTGTCGCCCAATGAAACCAATAGTGTTTATTAGCATGGACGGTCCGCCTCGCACCGCGGTTCCTGGACAGGCTTAGATCCTCTAAGCGGTTTACCAGTACTAGTTTGCGGGCCAGAGTCAGCTCTGCGTGGAAGCATCATGCAGCCCATATATTTCTTCAAGCCCCTATGGGCGGGGACCGTCGGAGTTATTAATATTTGTAGTATTTCTTTGGTTTGCGTACAAATGATTTTCCTCTAGCTACGCCCCTGTTCGGAATGGGCTCCAGTTTTTCGTGTGGTGCCACACTAAGAACCATTTTTTGGACCTTTGCTTCTTGGTCTTCTGTTGGTTTCTCTGCATTAATGATATTACAACTGGCGGGGCGGCGGGCAGGTCTAACCCGTATACGGGAAGGAATAAGGCGCCCCCGCCACCACGATTCTCCCATACCTATGGGTAGAATAGGCGTGATGTTGTCACAGCATCACAGGGCGGATCAGCAGACAACAAAATAGAATTGAGCCAGCGCATGACAAAACCTACAATAAGACATGTGCGACCAGAGAAGACTCAGATCAGCCTGCGCATCCGCGCAGTCTGATCAGAGTCTTCGTTGTGCGCTCTTAGGATATATAATGTCACAATGCTCCTTCATGCAGAAAGAGAAGTCTATGGTTAGACTATATGGATGCGCAGGCTGATCTGAGTCTTTGATGGGCGCACATGTCTTATTGTAGGTTTTGTCGTGCGATGGCTCAGATGATAGTTGTTGTGATTGCCGCCTTAACCATTATCCTGTTGAACACGACAACCGCTACCTTTGCAAACAGTGTAGATCCAGATCAGATGGCTTCTACACTGTTTGTCGTATACTTTGTGAAGTGAATGAATGCATCATATGAGCCCCGCCAAGCGAATTTGTGTCTTCGAGCATTCCGTCATGACAAATTTTAACTGCGCACGCCCAGCCTTCAGAGGGGCCAGGGATATGGCTTTCTGTTTGAAGGTTCCTCTATGATTCACTGCTTGTATGAGCGAACAGCGAAGGTTCTGGCGAGACTGCGCGGATGCGCAGGCTCGCCTGAACCTTCGCTGCTCGCATAGGCGATAAGTATCAAAATCACTTTAATCGCTTAAACCTCAAATAATAATAATAATAATAATAATAACAAGATGTGTTTGTGAAACACGGACATGTCCCCGGGCATGGTAATATTTTTTTCAAAGTTGGTCACAGTTCAAGGTCAAGGTCACAGGTCAAGCTTTTTTTTGAGTGGGAAGCCCTTGGCACAAGGAACTTACATTCCAAATATGAAAGCTCTATCTTAAACGGTTCAAAAGTTATGAACAATAATATTTTTGGCCATAGGATGTAAAGCTCTTGTCACAAGGATTCAAATATGAAGGCTGTATCCGAAACGGTTCGAAAGTTATGACCAAAATGTTATTTTTTCTTTTAAGTAGGTCAAAGGCTAAGGTCATGGTCACAGGTCAAAATTTTTGCATGAATGTAAAGCTCTTGTCACAAGGAACGTACATCCCAAATTTAAAGGCTGTATCTCAAACGGTTCAAAGTTATGACCAATGTTAACTTTTTCTTTTATGAAGGTCAAAAGTCAATTTCGCTGGTTAATTTTTTTTTATGTAAATGTAAAGCTCTTGTCACAAAGAACCTACATGCAAAATATGAAGGCTATATCTCAAACGGTTAAAAAGTTATGGCCGAAATGTTATTTTTTTTTTATTTTAAGTAAGTCAAAGTCAAATTTTTGCATGAATGTAAAGCTTTTGTCACAAGGAACATATATTCCAAATATGAAAGCTGTATCTCAAGCAGTTCAAAAGTTATGACCAATGCTTTTTTTTTCTTTTAAGTAGGTCAAAGGTCATGGTCACAGGTCAATTTTTTCCATGAATGTGAAACTCTTGTCACAAGGAACCTTCATGCCAAATATGAATGCGCTGTCTCAAACGGTTCAAAAGTTATGATCAACGTTAAAGTTGTCCACGTACAAACCACCAACAAACAAACAAACAAACCAACAAACAGACAGGACAAAAAAAAAAAAAAAAAAAATATGTCCCCGCTATCGATACCGGGGACATAATGAACACTTACTCGTATAACCTCGGCTGAGAATGCATTGTGTTTTTAATGACATATTCCATCTGTCTATTCTTGCTGTGCTGCACGTTTAAAGTAATTCAGGCTTTTTCTTCCGGCTTTGACCGCCATAGAAATATTAGTCCGCACAAAATGTAGTCCGGTTTGGCGCAGCAATCAAAATTGTACAAGCGTATTAGTTATCCTGTAAGCGTAATACAAACTTTTGAAGCAGACGACTTGACGATTCAACATTTCATAATATGAATCAGCCGCATCATGCGACGAAGACTGTATACCCAGATCAATGCGGCGTCTGCTCAGCAGTTTGCTCAGGTTTTACACTGTTTTCTAGCAGTGCTATCAATATTTAATCCTTAAAGACCAGCATGCTGTTGGACCAGGTCAGCTTTAGACAAGAATATTAATGGGTTTTCTTTCTGACTTTCGATGTCAAGTTTAGGTCAGTTACAACTTAGGTGTATATTGACTTTGCGTGGAGAAATTGAAAAGAAAGGCTGTCCCTTTCAACTCTGGAATATGGTACAGATACTTAGTGTAATTCTAGGTGCCATATATTTAGCAGAATGGGCGAGCCCAACTTCAGTGATGGAAGAGTGCACTCCAGAAAACCAAGGCAGTGAATAAATCAAAGCACTGACAACACTCATGCCGATTGTCTCTAAATGCAGGATGGTCATGAACGGGGACTTGGACTGATTCGTTTAAACTTAAGAATTTAGTAACTAATGCAAAAAAGTGTAGAACAAGATCAGCACCGTGTTTTGTGGCTTTTGAACTGAGTTTACATTGTTTGCCAGATCCAACATTTGATTCATGTGCAGATTTTACAGATAACACCTACATGTACCCAACACTGACAAACGACGCGGCTATGTTTGTTTGGGTTGATTGTTTGGCATTCGACCCGAAGTTGATAATAAGAAAAGCGCTTCAGTGCTAATGTCTACGTGACTATCACTGACTTGTCAGAATAACGTTTTGTCTTGTAGAAAGTAGCCGCAGTGAGATCGGGGTATTCCATAAGACGGAAGAGGGTTATCCTGGAATCATAGGGTGAGCTTGGCAAACAGTGTAGACCAAGATCAGACGCTGCCGAATGCGTGTTCTTATCAAAATCTTCACCATTTGTTTGGAATTTCAGAGTTAAATGAAACAGTTTAAATCTCAGCCTAAGACTAATACTCCAACCTACACCCACACTCTCAGTGCCTTGATTCTGAAACCAAACGATTACAACACACATAGGCACCATGCATTTAAGCTAAAAAGCTTAAATCAATCAACCGTGACGTCTGGCCTGACACCCCTTATGTGACAAATGGACTTGTCCAACATACAGAAATGGGAGAGTCCACTAGTATACAATGGTTTTGTAGGCATCAATGATAATAAAAATTCTATTGGGATGTCACAGACAGTAATAATGATAATCTAGAGAAAAATTTTCTCTCATTTTTACATGAAAATATATGTTGTGGGCACCTGTTGGGAATGCCTCATTGAGACCACCCACAAGGTTTTAAAAACGTAAATAGTTTAAAAGTTTCTTTCAAAAATTTGAAACATCGAATGGCGTCTCATAATACCACCGGTCTATAGACATTTGCAAAAATATCATATATTGGAATTTGCAGAACTGCCTTTCTAAATTTTTAGCTCTTTTTAGAAAGGTTTTCTGTAAGTTTTCACAGTGTATGATTTTCTCATAGAATCTGTCATTTCAGTGCCTTTGGCGCTTTGATTGGTTTTAAGCTATGGTTTTAAAATACTAGCATCTTAAATCTTTTATTTGAATACAGAGCACGAAACATCCGATAGCCAGCTAATGAGCAATAGACAAAGAAGACATTGTTTATAATGACAAATGTATGTAGGATACTACCCTCGATATCTTTCACTTTTCGAGGATCTTTATTCTTGTAAAACTTCGCATTTACAGATTTGCCTTTAGGCACAGCAACCTGAATACCAGGGTCCTGATTTGAAAAGAATGTGGCATACATTACCTTCTTGACGCTCATGGTCCGCTTTGCAATGTATGGTCTTTTGCAATACTTTGTTGCCCATATTTTGTTCTGAATCTTTCGTTTTGGCTAAAAAAAGTGAACCCATGTCTCGTCACATGTGACGACATTAGCGAAAGACCGTGCATTGTAATTTGGAAACTTTTTAAGCAACTTCTTGGCGCACTGAACGCGTGTCTTTTTCTGCTCATCTGTCAACAGATGGGGAATCCATCTAGCACAGATCTTTCTCATTTTCAAATCCCGTTTCAGAATTGTGCCAAGTGGTGTATCGTGCATCGGTAGCAACTATTTCTTTCACTCTAGCAACCATCTTGGCAGATGTTGCTCTTTTCGGCCGACGATCTTGTGGTGCATCTTCTGTTGAGCCTAGCCCACAGCTGAATTTCTTACACCAACGAAAAACTGTCGGAAAAGACATTTCACTAGCCCATAAACCGAACATATTTTATCAAAAATGTCTTTTCACCGTATACCAAGAATACAACGATTCTTAATATAGGATCGTATTTCAACGGCGTACTCTGACCTTCTTCCAACCATGTTTTGTTTTAATATACAAGAGTAGACAGTGTTTATCGAACGATAAACATGGCTAAAGTGGACGGATTTTAACAGGTTTGGTATCAATGTATAGGTTAAATGTTTTTCTACGCTGTGATATTTATTTCCAGGTGATTTTCGCATTAGTGCATGAGAAAACGTTCTACTTGCATTCATATTTGAACAGTCCTCGTAGTACGGCAAGATTCTGTTGTCTGTCTTCTATTATTATTTTCAAACATCTCCTCTGAAATCCCTGGGCCGATTGAAGTCAAATTTCATACGGGATATCAATGGTATGGGGGAACGAACGTTTGTTTGCGGGGTCCAGGTCACATGACCAAGATGGCCGCCATGCCTATATATGGTAAAAAAAACCTTCAAAAATCTTCACCTCCGGAACCAATGGGCCGATTGCCACGAAACATGGTATATAGCATTGGGGACTCTGGATCATCATAGTTTATTCAAATGATGACCCTCGGATGACCTTGACCTATTTCATGCCCAGGTCAAATTTGGTCAACATAGGCTTTTGCATGTGAAAAAGTCAAAATTGTGTATTTTTCGGAAACCATTGCAGCCTGTGATCTGAAAATTGGTAGATGCAGGTAGCGTAATGAGTGGATGAAACTACATGATTTTTCAAGGTCAAGGTTATCCTTTGACCTTGGCCCAAGGTCGGTCATATATGAAAATTGAAACTTATTTTCCTCAGAAACCACTAAGACATTTGTAACCAAACATAAAAACACATTTAGGAATAAGAAAATGAAATTTAATTATAATGAGTTTGGTCACATGACCAAGATGGCCGCCATGCCATTATAAGGTAAAAACCCTTCAAAAATCTTCTCCTGAACCAGATGGCCAATTGTCATGAAACTTGGTATGTAGCATTGGGGGCTCGGGCTCATCACAGTTTGTTTAAATGATGACCCTCAGATGACCGTGACCTATTTTATGCCAAGGTTAAATTTGGTCACATAGACTTTTGTATGGGAAACAGACAAAACCATGGCATTTACAGAAGCTATTACAGTTTCTGATCTAAAATAGGTAGACACAGTTAGCTAAATGAATGGATGAATCTACATGAGTAGGTCAAGGTCATTCCTAAGGCCTTTCAGATATGAAGATTAAAACTTATTAGGGCCCCGCAAAATTTTTGCGGGTGCCCTATAGTAACCACCCTGTCAGTCCGTCCGTCCGTCTGTCCGTCCACATGTTCATGTTTTTTTTTCTTAATAATTTACAAATAGTCAAACGCATCAACTTCAAACTTAAATATAAGGTCACAACAACAATAAAGAATTTCTGCATCTCTAGCTATAATATTGTCAGTGTTATGGCCCTTTGAAAAAATCAAAATTTCAGCATTTTTCATCTTTTTTCGTCATAATTTCAAAACCATTATAAATATTCAAATGCAACTTGCAGTATGTATTGGCAGTGACAATACACACATGTGTAGAAAAGGGCAATAACTCTAGCTTTAATAATTTTTTGCCCCTTTATCTGTCCGTCAGTCTGTCCACATTGTTCATGTTTTTATATCAGCTCGCCTGTCACGTAGTGATGAGGTGAGCTTTTGGGATCTCTTTTTGTCCGTCGTGCGTGCGTCCGTCCGTCCGTAAACCACCTCTTCAAACGACATCTCCTCCCAAACCACTAATCGGATTTTGACCAAACTTCACAAGAATGGCCTTTAGGTGGTTGTCTAGGTCATAGAAGCCAAACTATATTTTTTATTACTGAAGATTTAAATATATTCTTATCTGAAACTGCAAGGGCCAGGTCTTTCATATTTGGTATGAAGCTTCATCTAGTGGACCTCTACCAAGATTGTTCAAAGTATAGCCCTAGGGCCAAAAATGCACCCCCCCCCCTTCCCGCGCCGGGACCCACCAGTTTTAAATAGACTTATATAGGGAAAACCTTTAAACATCTTCTTGTCAGAAAAATGGACCCACCCCAGGGCCCTCCGGTTTTACATAGACTTTTATAGGGAAAACTTTTAAAAGTCTTCTTGTCTGAAACCAGAAGGCCAAGGCCTTTGATATTTGGTATGAAGTTTCATCTAGTCGACCTCTACTATGATTCATATTATAGCCATGGGGCCAAAAATGACCCTGTCCCGGGGCTCACTGGTATTACGTAAACTTATATAGGGAAACCCTTTAAAAATCTTTTCGTTTGAAACCAGAAGGCCCAGATCTTTGATGTTTGGTATGAAAACTTCGTCTAGGGGACCTCTACCAAGATTGTTCAAATTATAGCACTGGGGTCAAAACTGGCCACGCCCCGGTGCCCACTGGTTTTACATCGACATATAGGAAAAGCCTTTAAAATCATCTTGTCTGAAACTAGAAGGCCCAGGTATTTGATATTTGGTATGAAGCTTCATCTAGTGGACCTCATCTCTGATTGTTAAAACTATAGCCCTGGAGACAAAGGTGACCCCGCCCCGGGGCCCACCGGTTTTGCATAGACTATTATGGAAAACCTTTAAACTTTTTCTTCCATGAAACCACCAGGCCCAGGACCTTGAAATTTTGCATGAAGCTTCGTGTGGAGGACCTCTTCTAAGATTATTCAAATAATTATTATAGCACTGGGCCAAAAATGGCCACGCCCAAGGGCCAACTGGTTTTACTTAGACTTATATACGGAAAACCTTTAAAAAATCTTCTTCTCTGAAACCAGAAGGCCCAAGTCTTTGATATTTGGAATAAAGCTTCATCTAGTGGCCCTCTACCAAGATTGTTCAACTTATAGCCCCATGGCTCCAAAAATGTACCTGCCCCAGGACCCACTGGTTATATATTGAGTCAAGGCATTGTTATTTAGAGTGAGCCGGTCCATCTCCACCTGGTGCACTAGGACCTGACCCTTGTCTGCAAAGTGCCCAGATAGTGAAATACAAGTCAGCTTTGTATTGTCAAGGGGAACGACCAACTCATAAGTCTAACTTCTTACACTAGGACCTGACCCTCATTGTCAACAGGGTGCCTAGACAGTGCCATGCAATAAAGATATGAGCAATTCAGGACCATAATGGCCCTCGTGTTAATAACTTACAAACCGTCATTCGCATCAACTTAAAACTTTAAACCTAATGTCACAACAACAATACACATGGAATGTTATGTGAACAATTCAAAATTTCTGAATTTTCATCTTTTTTCGTCTATCAAGCGAATAGTTATCATTTGGGCCCCGTCAAGCGATTTTGGTACTTATCGCCTATGCGAGCAGCGAAGGTTCAGGCGAGCCTGCGCATCCGCGCAGTCTCGCCAGAACCTTCGCTGCTCGCTCATACAAGCAGTGAATCAAGAGGAACCTTCAGATAGAAAGCCATATCCCTGGCCCCTCTGAATGGCTGGGCATGCGCAGTTAAAATTTGTCATGACGGAATGCTCGAAGACACAATTCGCTTGGCGGGGCTCATTTTATACTGGACCAGCATACACATGATATTATGATCAAAAGAATAAATCCAGAAACACTTTAAACTGGCCATTTCGTACGAAACTGACTATCCTCAGAAGACTGTACAATATGCATAAAACTCTGAAATTCTTCGACAAATAAGCTTATCTCTCGAAAAGTCTCAATGGCTGCAATTATTGCCTATTATGTAACATTTTTAAACAAATATAAGTCCAAATGAGCAGCAGTAACACCCCATGATGATGATGATGATGATGATGATGATGATGATCATGACGATGAGAATCGCTAAAGAATATCTTCCTGGCAACCCCTGACCCTCCTAATGAAAGCGGACAGAGCTCTAGCTTGATTATTGCCCTTTGTCCCTGACATGCGTACCATGTATGAGCATATAGTATATGCTCAAACATCATGGCTCCCATATAGATGAGCACATGCGTTTAGGAAAAGGCACAGACACTTGAGACCACTGTAAAAATGACTGGGTTAATTTTGGTCAAAGGGGGACAGCTTTTCACGTTAATTTTGGATTTCTAGAAGTTTGTTTGATTTGAGGTTTAACGTCCCCGTCAACACTATAAAGGTCATTTTGGAGACGTTGCTTCCAATTTTTTGTGGGACTTTTACCCGACATTGAGATGGAATGACATCTCAAGCCCTGTCGCCAAATGAAACCAATAGGGTTTAAAGGCATGGACGGTCCGACTCGTGCGCACCGCTTTGCCTGGGCAGGCTTAGATCCTCTAAGCGGTTTATCCAGTACTCGTGTACGGGTCGGATTCAGCTCTGCGTGGAAGCATCATGCAGCCTATATATTTCTTCAAGCCCCGATGGGCGGGGGCCGGAATTTCTAGAAGGCTTTCGGCATTCCATCTTTTAATATGTTGAACTGGCGGGAAGACACTCGGATTGTTTCAATGGAAGGGAAAACAACGGGTTGTTGTTAAGGCAAAACCTCGGCTGGGGGGTAGCAACCTGTACGCAGATATGCACTTGCGCACACATTACAAACGTAAAAATAGACGTAGAAGAAAAAGAAGAAGAAAAAGAAGAGGAAGGAGAATAAAAAAAAAAGAAGAAAAAAAGAAGAGGAAGAAGAAGAAGCAGAGAGAAGAAGAGGAAGAAGAAATAATAATAATAAGAAGAAGAAGAACTCGGAAGAAGAAGAAAAACTGTATGTGTCTAGGATATACGCAACACTATTTATTAGCTAGCATAGTTTCCCCCTTTGCCATGCACGGAGACCGCACTTACAGAATGGTCCTCATTTGGTAAACAGAGTTATTAATATTTATAGTATTTGTCTTTGGTTTGCTTACAAATGATTTTCTTCTAGCTACGCCCCTGTTCGGAATGGGCTCCAGTTTTTCGTGTGGTGCCACACAAAGAACCATTTTTGGTCCTTTGCTTCTTGGTCTTCTGTTGTTTTCTCTGCATTAATGATAATACAACTGGCGGGGCTTTCAACAATTTTTCAGTCATATGACGACGGTGTCTGGTTGTGACAGGGAGCTCAAAGCTCACTTTTATAGTGCTGCCTCACTGAAGTATCATGTCCCAGACACATTACATGATACCACACCCAGGCACATTAACCTGACACTGGGTCGACCAGTCATAGCTCTACCCCGTCAATCTGAGTGCCAAGCGAGGAGCAGCTAGTATCATTTTTAACGACTTTGTCGCGGCCCGGGATCGAACCCGTGACCTCCCGTTCCCCGGAGCGGACACTCTACCAACTGAGCTATCGGGGCCGATATACCTATGTGTAGAATAGGCGTTGTGTTAACACAGCATCACAGGGCGGATCAGCAGACAACAAAATAGAATTGAGCCAGCGCATGACAAAGCCTACATTAAGACATGTGCGCCCAGCGGAGACTGAGATCAGTCTGCGCATCCGCGCAGTCTGATCAGAGTCTTCGTTGTGCGCTCTAAGGATAGCTAAGGTCACAATGCTCCTTCATGCAGAAAGAGAAGTCTCTGGTTAGACTATATGGATGCGCAGGCTGATCTGAGTCTTCGATGGGCGCACATGTCTTATTGTAGGTTTTGTCATGCGATGACTCAGATGATAGTTGTTGTGACTGGTGTCTTAACCCTTATCCTGTTGAACACGACAACCGCTACCTTTGCAAACACTGTAGATCCAGATCAGATGGCTTCTACATTGTGAAGTGAATGAATGCATTATATGAGCCCCGCCAAGCGAATTTGTGTCTTCGAGCATTCCGTCATGACAAATTTTAACTGCGCACGCCCAGCCATTCAGAGGGGCCAGGGATATGGCTTTGTGTTTGAAGGTTCCTCTATGATTCACTGCTTGTATGAGCGAACAGCGAAGGTTCTGGCGAGACTGCGCGGATGCGCAGGCTCGCCTGAACCTTCGCTGCTCGCATAGGCGATAAGTACCAAAATCGCTTGATGGGGCCCATATCAAGTGATTTGATTGGATGGGGTCATAATTATTTGATGCCGCAGGATAAGGGTTAATGTTTAATGAATGACTGTGCATTGAACATTAACGAATCCTGTCAACAACACTCATCTATACATATACAGTCGAACTTCAATGGCTCGAACATCTTTGGAACCTTGAAAATCTGTTCGAGACAGGGGTAGTTCGAGCCACTGAGGTTACTGTCAGGAGGCATAACGAGACATTTTTAAACATCTTTTCGGTGTTCTATAATGAATATGTATGCTGAGTGTACTCATTAGAATCGCCTCATTGAGGCGATTCTAATGAGTACACACAGCATACATTTGCAAGATAAAAGACTAAAATCTCCTTAATTATCTCCCACTATTTCTTATGAAGAGGATTTCGCTAGGGGCTCAAGAATGGGTTCGACTCATCCATGGTAAACGAGCCATCGTTGTTCGAGCCATCGAAGTTCTACTGTACATAAGGAAGGTATAAACATAGTTCCAGTATTTATTTATTTGTAGCTTAACAACCCAGACAACATCATTTAAGCCATATCGCATTGGTCAGTTTTCCTAATCACACTTTTCCTGGATAGGCTTACACAAGCGGTTAAACCCCACCCCTTCCCCGGCCCATCGGGGTTTGAATAAATATATTGGGCTGCATGATGCTTCCACGCAGAGCTGAAACCGACTACAATTGAGTACTGGTAAACCGCTTAAAGGGTCTAAGTTTGCCCAGGCAAGAAGGTGCAAGTCAGATTGTCAGTGCTTATAAACTCTATTGGTTTCATTGGTCGGCAGGGCTTGATATGTCATTACATCTCAATGTCGGGTAAAAGTCCCACAAAAGTCTCCAAAATGACATACATAGTGTTGACGGGGACGTTAAACCTATAATAATAATAATAATAATAATAATAATAATAATAATAATAATAATAACAAGATGTGTTTGTGAAACACGGACATGTCCCCGGGCATTGTCATTTTTTTTCAAAGTTGGTCACAGTTCAAGGTCAAGGTCACAGGTCAGGATTTTTTTGAGTGGGAAGCCCTTGACACAAGGAACTTACATGCCAAATATGAAAGCTCTATCTTAAACGGTTCAAAAGTTATGAACAATAATATTTTTTCTTTAAAGTAGGTCATAGGTAAAGGTCACAGGTCAAAAAGATTTCATGAATGTAAAGCTCTTGTCACAAGGAACCTACATGCCAAATATGAAGGCTGTATCCGCAACGGTTCGAAAGTTATGACCAAAATGTTATTTTTTTCTTTTAAGTAGGTCAAAGGTCAAGGGCAAGGTCAGAGGTAAAATTTTTTTACATGAATGTAAAGCTCTTGTCACCAGGAACGTACATGTCAAATTTGAAGGCTGTATCTCAAACGGTTCAAAAGTTAGTCAAAAGTCAATTTCGCAGGTTAATTTTTTGTGTAAATGTAAAGCTCTTGTCACAAGGAACCCACATGCAAAATATGAAGGCTATATCTCAAACGGTTCAAAAGTTATGACCAAAATGTTATTTTTTATTTTAAGTAGGTCAAAGTCTTAGGTCATTTTTTTTCATGAATGTAAAGCTTTTGTCACAAGGAACATACATGCCAAATATGAAGGCTGTATCTCAAGCAGTTCAAAAGTTATGACCAATGTTTTTTTTTCTTTTAAGTAGGTCAAAGGTCAAGGTCACATGTCAATTTTTTCCATAAATGTGAAACTCTTGTCACAAGGAACCTTCGTGCCAAATATGAAACGGTTCAAAAGGTATGTTGTCCACGTACAAACCACCAACAAACAAACAAACAAACAAACAGACAGGGCAAAAACAATATGTCCCCGCTATCGATACCGGGGACATAATAAACACTTACTCGTATAACCTCGGCTGAGAATGTATAGTGTTTTTGTTTTTAAGCTATATGGTTTTATAATACAAGCATCTTAAATCTTTTATTTGAATACAGAGCACGAAACATCCGACAGCCAGCTAATGAGCAATAGACAAAGAAGACATTGTCTATAATGACAAATGTATGTTAGATACTACCTTCGATATCTTTGGACAGGTCTATCTTCTATTTTGGCTTGTCTAATTTGTTGATAGTATTACAAAACATTCCGGTGTTTTGCAACACTGTAGACCCCGATCAGACGTCACAGAACACCTGATCAGACGTCGCGTTTTGCGACGTTTGATCAGGGGTCACACTGTTTTCCTCTAGCCATTTCACGGTAAGCTAAGAATATTCATGCATATATTAAATGTAATAAAACGTACAATCAGCTCCTGTTTGGGGGAAAGTCACCGATACTTCATTCATTGATTTTACAGGCTTTACCTGAATTTTCTCTCTAACTTTCGATCCAGATCTTTAGTCAATATGCTACAAATTGCCATAATGTACTTTGAAATTCCATTATACGACGTTTTCCCAGTGGGCTCCTACTTTGTATGGCCAGTATTGCAGAGCGTCATATATTTTAAAGAAATACTTGCCGTACAGTTGCCATGAAGACGCCGATTGTGTATAAACGTAGATGTGCACGTGATAATGGTTGCAACATACAGTGAAGCTCAAATTTTTCCCGATAGCTCCTATACGAGTAACAAATATCTGGGGAGATTAGCATGTCTTATTATCTTAGACGCGACCATCGGGACTTGGGAGAAATATATTAGGCTGCATGGTGCTTCCGCGTAGAGCTTATCTAAACCCTATCAGATTCTTTGGGTGACAGGGCGTGGGATTTCATTTCATCTCAATGTCGGGCAAAAGTTTCACAAAATCGGAAGCAACGTCTCCAAAATGACAAATAGTGTTGACAGGGACGTAACCCCCCCCCCCCCCCCCACACACACACACAAATGACTAACCTTGGAAAGGTATGTTGTGTGTACTCATTAGCATCCCCAAGGTATGTTGTATGTACTCATTAGAATCGCCTCATATAGGCGATTCTAAGTACACACAACACACCACGATTAACCATCAGTGGCTCAAACTAGTACTGTCTGGAAAAAAAATCATAGTCCCAAAGGTTTTCGAGCCATCGATGTTCTATCTATCTCTATATACTGCCTCACGCCCTCGCGGGCTTTCTAGGCAGGTGTGCGCTGTCGTGCTGAAATAAGGAAGAAAATATAGACAAAAGTTAAGAGGGGATAGTGAGAGGATAAAAGATGATAGGGGTTAAAAACAGTTGGTGAGGTAGAGAAGTTAAAATCAAAATTAAAAACAGCACTTTCGGGAACTAGGGGCGGGAGTGGTGCAGTTTGCCAACTTCACCATTGAAAGCCTCAAGGGTTGGCAAACATACAACTGATTCTGGGAGAGCATTCCATTGGTCAATAGCCAGGGGGAAGAAAGAGTGTTTGTAAAAATTCTTATAAGTGTGGACCTGGCGGAAGGTCATTGAGTGGCAATTTTTAGAAATTGAAGTTTTAGGTTGTATGTAGTCTGGCATGGGTATTGCCACTAGCCCGTAGACAATCTGGTAGAATAGACATAGGCGAGCGTCTGACCTTCTTTGATGGAGGGTCCGCCAGCCTAGGCCTTCCAGCATCGTTGTAACACTGGACCTGGAATCATAATTGTTAGTGGTCCATCTAGCGACTCGGCGCTGTATTTTTTCGATTTGAGCTGATTTGTCTTTAGTGTGGGGATCCCATATCTTGGAAGCGTATTCGAGTTTGGGGCGGACCAGCATGTTGTAGGCAGTCTCCCTCCTGTTCGCTTGTATGTCTGTGCGGTCTAAAAAATCCCGCTTATGAGGCAAGGCTTTCCCAAGGGTTCACTGCTTTCGACTGACCGCACTATAGTGGCAGCAATTTTTGTCTGCGCCCACGGGCGTAGACTATCTAATGATGACTTTTGCTCGGAAGCATTTAAGAAAAGGTAACGACTGGTTGAATGGTTTCCTGTTGACTGGTCATCATAGTTATTTGTCACAATTATTAAAACCCGGCAATTACCGGAACGCTGTCTTGAGTTTATCACATGTCCATACATGAGTGCTCTCACGTTTGCAAAATAAACACATATTTGTGGTTACTGGTTAACATGCTGTTGACTTTGCCCTCATAATACACATCTAGGTGTTGTTCGTGTTTTTGTTAGACGGCGAACTGGAAGGATTGTTTTCTTAAGGTTAAGCTAGAATGTGAAATTAAAGGTTAACCTAGAATGCGAAATGAAAAGGTTAACCTGGAATGCGAAATGAAAGAAACCGTAAATGTAGGCATGTAGTACAAGCAGAGATCGGTAATTTTAATTGTATGTCACATTGTAGAGAACATTTGGAAGTCCTTATTTGTAATGTGTGACTGTTATACACTTACATATTAACTGGCACATTATTACAACATACACGTGATAAGTTTTTTCATTTTACTTTCCAGTCCAGGTATTACACAAATTAGTGTGCGCTGAGCGTAGACTCAAGTTTTGTAAAAACTAATACTTGTACTGAAATAAGTCTGCTATTTTCCTGCAAATTTTACCCTGAATCCGGTTGGCTGGTACGTAAAAATCAGAATAACTAGAATCGTCAATTTCAGCAGAAAGTACTGCTCATACCATGTATAATGCACTTGTTTAAAACAGCCTTTAAAATCATGTTTTTCCCCGACATTTTGCTCCTGCAAACTAATCATTGATGGCGACTGTGTGTGCGTGCTTGCATGCGTGTGTGTTTGAGTTTTATGTTCAACTAACAAGGAAGGCCATATGGAGGCAGAACCTCGATTTAAAGACTCATCCGAAAGTCTGGAGAAGCCCGGAATCGAACATACGACCCACGCTGGTTCGTAAGGCAATGTGCTTACCCACTACACCATGGTGATAACATACGAACTGACAAGACACACGAACTTTTCAGTACTTAGATTTACTAGCTACTCTAGTCATGTGGTGTTTGGTCGCTGTGAACAGCAAGTCAGTGCGTCAGAAACGAGATACATGTATTTACTAACTTAAAGCAACGCACCCACGTTCTTGCTGAGAATTTCGGAAACAGCAAGTGTTTCTTTAATCTTCTACTGTCATCAACTGCGGTGCCGAGTTACTGTATCTATGAGCGTCTGAATAGTTTGCTATGTGCGCTTTTGTTTTGTGAGGACAAGAAGCTTTACAATTTCAAATGGGCTCGTTTATTTAAATTATCGGGGCTACCAGTAGGTAGACGTACAATTTGCCTGGTCATGAGAAAACCTGATTTTGGCGTTTGTGAACAGGTAAGACATAAAACTAGCCTGCTCAGCTATACAGACTAGCAAACGTCTTGAAATTTTAGATATAAAAACTAGAGATATTGTATTATACACGCAGCGAACACAAATGTGCTGATTAGACTGCGCAGCATGCGCAGTCTGATCAGTACCTTTGTTGTTCGCTAAAGACAAAATATGGTTTTCTCACGAAGTGGCTCAAGTGTAGATAACTGATGCCTTTGATTTTATAAGAGAGGATATTTCTGCCTGGCCGTAACAACTGAATTCCTTTAAAAGTGCTTCCGAATTATTTGCATACAAACAGATATTGTATATGCTTGACGTTCAAATATTTGGACTACAAGCTTTCAATATTTATTTTCAAACTGTAGAACTATATACCCAGGTGTTTGAATACCTATAAATAAATGAATGAATGAGTTCAATATTTTCAACGTAAGAAATAAATAAAAATTTTCATTTATGTCGGGCAAAGTTTTATGTGTAAATACAAACGTACATTGCAATTCCTAACGGATTAAATCCATATTGGGAAAAGTTTAATATGTTTTGACAATGTATCTTAAAAGACGCTAAATGGTAGGTTATATGTCTTTTGAATAGAAATGGAAGTTATATGATATTAGGAATTCTGTGCGAAAAAAGAACGGCGAAGGCGTGTGCGTGACTAAAATGCTAATGCAAAAATTTCTGTTGATACATAAGATGGGAAAAACAGACTTAACCCATACATGCCTAGCGTTCCATGAAAAGGACATTAGCACATAGTGTAGCCCCAGATCAGACGCCGCAGTCCGCGGCGTCTGATCTGGGGCTTCACTATTTGCTAAAATACAGATTTCTGTTTTGTAGAATGTTGAAACATAACTGAAGTTATGGACTTGTTCAAAACTGATTCTCGACATATATGGTTAAGTCGAAACGATACCAGTCAACAACCTAGATATTAGCGACAAAAACTACTGGATTCTTGAAAGTGTCTTAAACTGGATACAAAGTGACCCCTACAGAAAACGAGTTCTGAAACTATCGACACCAGGATGTCGAGTGTGTCTATCCCATCGGCGACGTCGCTGATTCGTTACGACGACGAGTTGAAACGTCGACTAGAGAAGTTGTCGAGAACGTACGATCTTACAACCATGAAGATCTTTATTTGCGTCGAATGCATGGGTAGGTACTTCTATCCCGTATTTTGTCCCTTGACTCACAAACTGTTGTTCAGCACAGTAAAATGTCATTATGATCTCCGCAGAAGTTATGCAATGCATTTGTCATTGTTTTGACCCCAGATGGGCGTGTAAGTGGGTGAGAGGTCGGGGTGGGTAAGGGTTGTGGATTAGACAACCAAAATACCTTTATTCCGGCGCGGGGCATAATATTGTAGCTGCGCCCCCGCCCATCGGGGCTTTAAGAAATAGATGGGCTGCATGATGCTTCCACGCAGAGCTGAAACCGAACGCACACGAGTACTGGTAAACCGCTTAGAGGATTTAAGCCTGCACAGGCAAAGCGGTGAGAGTCGGCCCGTCCATGCTTATAAATTTTAAGAAGCGTTGTATGGGGTGAATCTGAAATACGACGTAACAAATGCAATTTATTATCCTTTTATTCCTTTCCTGATCGAACACACTACTTGTATGTACTTGAATGCAGAATTGTTGGTTGTGTGTGTGTGTGTGTGTGTGTGTGTGTGTGTATGTGTGTGCGTGTGTGTGTGAACCTGTTGCATTTCAAACCTACAGTCCCCGTGCTGCCAACACCTCAGAACCCTTGTACGTAACAATGACTTTTGGCGGGAAAATTCTATTTATGGGAACTATGCTTACTGCGCATGCGCAAAGAATGGACAGGAAGCACCGCGCCCATACTAGTCGGAACCACGAGAAAACGGGATGTATAGCGAGAACTAGTTAGGGTTTCATGAGGACAGCGCAACACGTGGCACCACAAGAAATTTGTAATAGAAGAGCATGTTAAAACATTAAGAACACAGCAAAATGACATAATATAACACAACTTATGTTCACCCCTTTCATGCGAATACTGTGATGACGAAGCTTGATAAGATACCACGGAACATTCGTGCATGGGGAAGTAACTCAATACTCGCGAAAGCAAACGAGAGGCATTGCGCCACATTAGCCTCGTCATTACAGATACGCATCAATAAGGAAAAGAAATTACATAGTATTCTTAGTGTATATTCCTATAAACAAGCTTGGCTTAACTGGCTTAATACATTTCACACCTTGACCCTTGAGTGATATCGATGTTTGTTATTAAGAGCCATTACAGCAGAAAGTAATAAGTTAAGTTTTAATCGCCGACTCTGGTAATTATGAGCCACACAATTGAAACGCATAATTTCGACATTGCTCTGCTAAATCGGATGAGTTGCTTATATGTAGTTATATGGTCAATATTTTTAAGAGAAAATTAAATATAACATAAGTGGACATAATAACATTTCATGACACCGTCCTGTTCTTGATCGAGCTAAGTCATGTAAAGTGTAATCGATATTTGTTCTGAATAAAAAGCTTATTTATTAATTTATTTTATATTTCATTTACATATTTTCCTATCTAATCATACTTTCTCATGTATTGGTATAATTAATTATTTATCGCATTACCATTAGGAGTTATTTGTTAACCGTATCCGTTACTGTATTTATTTTGTTTTTATTTAAGTATGCAATTTTCTATATAATCGTCATTTTTCTATTTAATAATTCATTTTCTATATAATCACAGTTTTAAATATATATGTGTTCCAATTAGCTGAAATATTTATTCCGTGCCACATTGATTCATCTATTATTCTTTTGAATATTGCAATTTTCTATTTATTCTTCATTTTCTATTTATTAATGAATTTTCATATTATTTATCGCATTTCTATTATTTACTGTATTTATTTCGTTCCATTTAATTATGTAATTTTCTATATAATCGTCTTTTTCCTATTTAATCAATCATTTTTCTATATAAT
The DNA here is from genome assembly GCA_963580285.1 of Lucinisca nassula. NCBI lineage: Eukaryota > Metazoa > Mollusca > Bivalvia > Lucinida > Lucinidae > Lucinisca > Lucinisca nassula. Next base: position 10,608,104 of record OY757013.1, read on the forward strand.
CAGTTTTTAATATTATTTTCATTTTCTATTTATTTATGAGTTTTCATATTTATTAATATGCATTTCCATATGTACCCAAGTCTAATTCAATTGCACAGTGAATATGTTTGTTTTTATTTGTCTTTTTGGTTCGGACTTATTTATTAACTATCTCTATAACTGTATCTATTTTTCTTTTTATTTATGCACTTTTCTATTTAATTGCCATTTTTCAGTTGATACATTCGTTTTTTATATTTATTGACATTTTGCTTGTACTTTTTTCCCAGTTAGCTCTGTCATTTATTTAGTTCTGCATTAATAAATTTATTTTTTTCTATTTGATATTTAAATTTCCTATATAACTTCCATTTTCTCCTCAATGCCAAATTTTACTATTTATTAAGATTTCTACATGTATCAAGGTCTAAATCCCTTGCGCAACAAATATATTTACTGTATCTAATACTGTATCTAATTTTCTATCTAATTATGAAATTTTCTATTTAATTGTTATTTTTCTATTTATTCATTTATTTTCCTATTTAATGACGAATTTTGCTATTTATTTATTTAAGCCGAAACTTCAGTTGCCAAAAGTCAGTTAAGGATTGGTAACTTACTTAAAACCAAGCTTGCAACATATATGGAATGAATATAAACATAATAATAATAATAATAATAATAATAATAATGATAATTATCATAGTAGTAGTAGTAAAATAGTGCAGAACACAGAATCAGAAAAGTCACGACAAGCAAAATAATTAAACAACTTTGGAGACAGAGTCGCAAAGTAGAGGCAATAGAATTTATTTAGCAGAGAAAGATGATGTAACTTGACTTACCTGAAATACGACGTAACAAATGCAATTTATTATCCTTTTATTCCTTTCCTGATCGAACACACTACTTGTATGTACTTGAATGCAGAATTGGTTGTGTGACGACCAGAGGAACGACCGGACTTTTTATTTGCTACGTCCATTTCAGGTGAGAAAAACTCGCCGCAGAGAAGAATGTGTCATAATAAGTTTTAATCACCTTGCCGTCTTTGTCAAACAATGACACCGGTGCCAAACAGTCGCCATGCTCGGCATTAGCGCGTGAGCAGGTTTGCTCGGCAGATTAGCCACTTAACACCTGTATTGTTCTGCTCAATTAGTGGCTTCCGCATGTCGCGGAACTCACGTTTGAGCGCTAATGCCTGAACAAACAAGAGGTGACACGTGAGTCCATGTGCTTGACTGATTGTTTGACCTAGGGTAGAACCCGAAAAGTTGCCACTTTTGCAATTATTGAATAAAATTTTAGTCTAGTTAATTTTAAATTGTATATTTCGCATCCCTATTTTATTGTGATCATTTTGGTACCAAATATGACACATGTCTATTTGAACATAATTTATGTTTCTATTCAACGATTATTTACATGAATTTTCAAAGTTGTTTTCTTCCTTTTTCTGTTCTATCCCTTTTTGTTTATAAGGACATGAATAAATCAAAATAATAAATTAAGCCAAAGAAGTAAAATTTCTCATCATAATAACTCTCCTGACCTTGTAAAACTTTGGCCTCCAAAGTTGTTTTCTCTTTTTCTGCAATCTAACAAAACATGAACATATAGCATGGTACAATTTAACAATTTATCTCACATTCATCAGTTACAATCACACATATATATATATATTTACAATGTGCACATTTGTAGACTTTGGTTGCAAAGAACAACAATGTCTGATATAACTGTAGACTTGTTTGCTGTATGCTCTTTGGCATTTGCAAAAATGTCCAATAAAGTTATTTTGTATATGTATCACTTGTATTGTAAATCATATGCACTGTTATGTGCCATAGGACCTTTCAACTAATGACGTCCAGCTCCATTGTATCTGCACTGTGTAGTGGCATAATGACACCATTGTGTCTTGAATGTAAATAAACAAAGAAGGGTCGCTCAATAATCGCCCGAACCTTCTTTGCTGCAATAATACTTATCCGTTGATGATTTGGTACATTGATTACCTTACGGGTCATACTGTTTGTAATTTTACACCCGTTCCAGTGTATTTACAATATAGGCGCGTAACACGGGCCTTCTACATCAACTTCAGTAACTGATGTAGGGGCATCTATGGTACAATGTGAAGGACACAAGGGCAACTTAGCAATGTCAATCAGCATACATTCTTGCGTATTTGTTACTTCTAGGCACAATGTGGCTGTATTTCTTTTATGCTTACGTATGTAAATAAGAAGTATCACTAAAGTTAAAGTAACAAGAGTCAATATAAATATAACATGTTCCCAAGTTATTTCGATTGCTTTAAGAATGCTTGCCTCCTCAGTTAGTTTAGGTACATTTTGGTTATATATAAAAGCTGGTAGGGAAGTTGGTAGGGCTTTAATTTGCCTGACTTGCTGCATTATTAGAACAGTTTGTGTCAATCGCCTTAGTTTAAGCCCGGTTATTATTGTTAAAATGAGTGAAAGAGCTGTAACAACAATTAGAATGGCTATTATAATGGTATTGTTATCTGGCCAAGTAGAATCGATTTGAATATCCCCATCAAGTAACGGCTCAGCTAAAGAACGGTATATGGTTTCATTTCTCTTTGCACTTTCGGCCATTTTACGTATGCTTAAATGTGATTTTTTATCGTCAGCTAGAATGTTAGTCATTTCATGCTTGTAAAGATTAAAGTGTGGAATTGTTAAATTAATGGGTTTTGAAAACGATGAATCGGCATATATATTATCAGTATGAGAATTGTCAAAGAAATGCTGTAAAAGAATAAGATTAACTGGGTGAATCATAGAAACTTCTCTAGAGTGATTGTGGCATGAGGTTAGCCTTGGTGCTAAAAAGAAATCGGTTGTGAGAATTGTGCATTGGCATGGAAGCTTTATTACGCAAAATTCACAGCCCTTTATCATTTTGCGTTCTTTTCCACACTCCATGGAGATTAGTGGAGTATTGTAAAGAATGAGAAAATTGGGCGTAAGTTCTATTATTTCAGATTTTACCACATTGTGAACAAACCTAAAATCACACAGTGACATAACTTTTGATTTACTGTTAATATATAATGCCAATACGCATGATTCTGTAGTGACAGGTGTAAGCGCCAGGTTAAAAGAGCATTGTTTGACAGTTCTTCCTTTACACTTGCTTAGTTCTATGTCAGATATAGTTGTATAAAATTGCTGATTAGAAGTTAAGATGAGATTTTTAGGCAGCCCAAGGAGGTGTGTCGCGTGTTTTGAAGTAGCATTGATAGGAACTGGTAGCGAGATGACATTGAAAACGTGTAATGGCTTTTCGAAATGAGAAACTGGCAATTTAATGGTAACGTATAGTTTTGTTCCATTCCTAGAATACAAAAAGTTTGAATCGGAATAAATGTTAGCAGGCGAAGCTTGATTCAAATGAAAATTTTGATATTTGTTTCTTAAAATTTCTTGAATTGACTCAATCGCTGAACTCAAAACTGGTTCTGGCAATATTAAGGGCGAAAGCTTGCCGTTGACCAAATCTGTTACACCTATTTTTAACTCATCTAACTCGTGGTTGATGTGACTTGAAGACTGTACCTGTTGACTGAGTAATAATATCATATTTTGTATCGTATCCTCTAACCTTAATGTTGCGTCCTGAAGCTGAATTTGAACATAATTTATGGCTATATAATTTTCCTTAATTCCTTTCATTAAAGAATCCATCCTATGATTAGCCTTCGTGATATAAGAGCTTAGCCCATCTTCATGCTGTGCTAGGACTGATGCTAATGCCCTTGTCCTTTTAGATAATGCATTTATATGTTTAACCAATACGTTTACGTCATCAACAGTAGCAGTACCGAACAAACTTTTCGAAAGATCTCCCAAAAAAGGAAGGACTGAACGTCGACTACGTGAACTTTTGACCTCCTTTTCAGGGATCAACTTTCGTATTGTTTCTATGGTATTATTTAATCGAGCAGCCGTTTCTGCCCTAACTGTATTGATGCTAGCTAGAATATGAGCTATCATTATGCATGTAGAGTTGTCCTTACGACAAGGCCCTATGTTGGGAATAGGTACATGTTCAGGAATAGTAATTTCAAAGGTATGCAACCAGTGTTCGTTTGACAGTACCAACTGGCCTTGTTCTCTGAAAACAACTCCATAGTTTAGTCTCTTTACAATCTTCTTGCCTTGTAATGTCCCGAAGCAACACAGCAGTAGGAGTATACACATGATGTACCTTGCAGCACCAAAGAATCCACCTAGAGTCATTGAATAAAAGAAAGAAAAAAAAAATAAGTAGTGAAGCCGGATGGTGATGGTGGCCAACCATCGTAGCACTAATAAACAACAAATTTTCATTTGTTAGATGGCTTACTACTTTGAATTTTGCCTATTTTTTTTTTTTTTTTTTGGGGGGGGGGGGGGGAAATGCCAAGATATTCGCTACGTAGCATGATGGATTCTTTTACACTGCAAGGACCATGATTACTCAAAGCATAAGTTGCTCAGTTTTGGAACTGTGTAAAGAACTGGAATTGTTTGCGTTTGCGGCGTTTGCCTTGTTTTGTATGAGTTGCATAATAATTTCTAAGAGCAAACTGGGATATGTTTTCCTCCGGTTCCCATGTATTGGGAGAACCATCTTGCCATTTTACAAGAAAATGCTGCGTACCGTTTATACGCTTGGTTCGAAGGAGCCTCTCTATTTGAAAGTATTCCTGAGACCTTGTACTCTCAGCGGTCTTCTGGGGTTCCACAGCTCCCCGGTCTTGACCATTTACAGGATCTTCAGGTTGTACATGTACGCTTTCAGGTGCTTTAGGTTGTGGTTGTTGCACGGGCACTGGTTCGAATTTCTCAGTAGGAGCAGGAGCATGCCTAAGATTCACATGCGTTTTGTCCCCAGCATCATTTTGCAGCTGGTCTGCCTGATGTCGCATGTCGGCTCCTTGGGGTGGCCCATTCGGGTGTTCGTAGTAGAGCTTAAGTTTTGAGGCATGCATTAGCGATGGAAGAAGCTTGTTGTCTGTACAGTTTCTAAGTTTGTAAGTATGGTTTGGGCCTAGTTCAACAATATAATAAGGACCTGTATATTTGTCAGACAATTTTCTGGACAACCCTAGCTCAGTTTTCATTTTCTGTAGAAGGACAAGGTCATGAAGTTTGAATAGGGGCTCTCTTGCTTTCTGGTCATGTCTTACTTTTGCCTTTTCTTTGCATATTTTTAAATTTTCTGTAGCTATATCCTGTGATACCTTCAGTTTTTCAGTTAACTCATTAAAATATTGTTTTGCATCTTGGCCCAAAGTTGGTTTAGGGATCAAGGTAGTATCAATAGGAAGTTTCATTTCCCTACCAAAAAGAAGATGAAATGGCGTGAACTGTGTTGACTCAGAACAAGGAGAAGATCGAAAAGCCATCATGATACTTGGCAGAAGAGAGGGCCAGTTAGACTGATCTTTGTTGATATATGCTCTGAGAGTTTGACTGAGAGTGCTATTGACACGCTCCACCGTGCTATTAGTCTCAGGGTGATAGCTCGATGTGTAATGCCGAGTGATTTCAAACATTTCACACAGAGCTTTGATGAGTTTGGACATAAAATTTCTACCTCTGTCTGAGACTATAGTATGTGGAGCGCCATAGCGAGTGAAGATTTCATTATAGAGAAGTGCAGCTATTTCAGTAGCTTCTTGTGTTCTCAAGGGGAAACTTTCACACCATTTTGAGAAGGAGTCAACGACAACCAAGCAGTACTGGTAGCCTTCCTTAGTTTTTGGCAGGGAGCAGAGAATGTCCATATGTAGTCGAGAGAAAACACCTTCAACTGGCAAGGGGTGGAGTGGTGCCGGATGACGATGGCGATCCACTTTGATGCGTTGACAAATGTCACAATTTTTTACATAGTCTTGGATTATTTGATACATTTTTGGCCACCAGTACTTTAACCTAATTGCGCCAAATGTTTTATTAACTCCAAAGTGACCCCCTCCCGCGAGACAATCGTGGTAACCTTGTAAGACATCTTGCCTTTTTACTGAAGGCACCGCTAGCTGAAGGATCATTTGGTCAGAATTTTCTTTGTTTTTGTGACGTGCACGAGGTTGGTACACATGATAAAGTGTGTTATCTTTCAGCGCATACTGATTTGCCTCAAGTACAATAAATTTTGCATGTTTCTCATTTTCAGGTAGAATCTGATCCTTAAGATAGCGATATATGTATTTGAAATCATCACATTCTTGTTGTAACTTGGATATCTCAGGGTTTGGGGATTGTATTTCTTGGTCAATGGGGGCAAGTAAGGGTGCCTCTGCATATTCTATGTGCAGCTCCAAATGTTCAACCTCTTCTTCGCAATGGTCGTGAGCAGCCTCAGATAGGCAATTGTACTCAGCTTGACCCTCGGTATCTGCAGAACTCACACCCACTACAGAAGAAGAAACAATGTCATCTGTTTGAGCATCAGGATATGGTATTCTTGAAATTGCATCAGCATTTTGGTTCTTCAGGCCCTGTCTATGTACAGTTTCGAAATCAAACTCCTGCATTCTTAGAACCCACCTACCAAGACGACCCGTGGGATCCTTGATATTATGAAGCCATTGAAGTGCTTTGTGGTCTGTATAGACCGTGAATCTATTGTTTTTCAAGTAATGTTTGTATTGTTCCATCCCGGATATTACGGCTAAACACTCAAGTTCTGTGACCGTCCATTTTTTCTCATCGGGATGAAGAGCACGACCACCAAAGGCTATTGCCTGCTCTTTGCCCGTTTCATCAATTTGACCTAAAATGTAACCTATAGCTGAACCACTTGCATCTGTCGAGAGTACAAAAGGCTTATTCATATTTGCGTAACCCAAGACAGGGGGTGAGGTGAGAGCAGTTTTAAGCTTGTCGAATGCATTCTGACATTGTGGGGTCCAGTCACCAGGGACAAATTTCTTTTTCTTATCTTTTTGTAGAAGACGATTCAAAGGTATACAGATTTTAGAAAAATCTTTCACAAACCGCCTATAATAATTGGCTAATCCAAGAAAACTTTTAAGTTCTTTTTGTGTTTTGGGTTCAGGGAAGGATTTCACTTTTTCTGTTTTTGAAATGTCTACTTCGACCCCATCTTTTGTAATTACATGACCTAGGTAAATGACTCTATCTACAGCAAAGCTACATTTCTCAGCCTTCAGTGTAAGATTCGCATCTCTTAACCTTTGGAAGACTTGGCCTAAATGATTCAAATGTTCATTGAAACTTGAACTGAAAACTAATATATCGTCTATGTAGCACAGGACAAACTTCCAGTTCAAACCCTTTAGGACCTGCGACATCAGCATTTGAAAACTTGCTGGTGCGTTGCGCAACCCGAAGGGCATGCGCAGGAATTCATATACCCCGTCATGAGTAACGAAAGCTGATTTATGCCGTGTCTCAGGATCAAGTTCGATCTGGAAGTAAGCCGAATTCAGATCCAAAATTGAGAAAACTGAAGCTTTAGAGTCCCCTAGTGCATCAAAAACATCTTCCAACCGAGGTATTGGATGCGAAATAGGAACAGTAATTTTGTTCAGTTGTCTGTAATCTACAGCAAATCTCCATGTTTTGTCTTTCTTACGAACCAACACTACAGGAGAATTGTAAACTGAAGTTGAATGTTGTATGATGCCCTGCTGCAACATGTCATCTACCTGCTTATCAGTTTCTGCTTTTAGGTTTGGAGGCTGTCTGTAAAAAGGCCTACGTACTGGTGGGGCATTTGGAAATGTTTCTATTTTATGTTTGTAAAGATTTGTTTTACCAATGTCTGCTAACGATGAAGAGAACACGTCATTATTTTGCCTGAGGAAATTTTCTAAGCATTCATTTTCTTGTTGTGATAGGTTCTTATTACAAATGTTGAACTTTGTATTTTCAGATTGTTTACTTTTGTTTGCAGAAGCCGAATTTATATTAGCACTTGCATTTTCATATTGCGAGCCATCTAAAGCATGTATATGTTCAATGTCAACCTCACTAACAGAAGCAACAACGCTATTTGCAGTAAGGTCTATGTCCTTATTGGTAGGATTAAGAACTCGTAAAACTGCTTTACCCTTATGAATTTTAACTAAACATTTAGCACCACCTATGCCTAGGTTCTCAAGATAAGAAACTGGCTCCAGTAGAACTGTTTCGCCATTTTCTCTCTTTGATATCTTAACGGACATTTCAACCTCACAGCCTGAAGGGACGGTTGTATGCTTGTCAATTCTAGCGAGTCCGGATTTGTGACATGTAAGAAAAGCACAAACAGTATTGTCTTGTATAAAAACAGTGTTAGCGTCCAGGTTGATCCGTACCTTATGAAATTTTAGGAAGTCCATTCCCAAAATCAGTGAATGATGAAGGGAATGAAGAACATAAAACTTGTAACTGATAGTGACACCGGAAATTAGAACCGGGAGTTCAATTTGGCCTAAAATGTTGTGTCGCTCACCGCCGACACCTATAATTTCTTTCAAGTCACAAGGTATTAGAGGTGAATTTGTTAAAGATGTTTTATTCAAGTAATTAGTAGATACACACGAAATACTGGCACCCGTGTCGACAAGAGCTTGTGTTTTCCGTCCTCCGACGGATACCAATATCGTGTTTTTATGGACCGGTGCAATTAAGCTGACAGATGGCGGACTCGCTTGATTTGACCCTGTGTTTTTTTGTGTGTATTTTTCATTTGCTACATCGCCCTTGTGCCCACTCACAGGTTCTTTCGACCTATAAGCAGGCTCGAATCCCTATTTGTTATAGTTGGATCTTCGTCGGCCACCCATGCATATGCATTCAAAATGGCCGACAGTTCCACATTTGTTGCAGACTGCATTAATAGCTGGACAATCATTAGAATAGTGAAAGGTCCTACCTGCACATCTGATGCACACCCACTCGTCTCTGTTTGAAAATCTTGTAGTCTGCTGATGTTGCTGTTGCTGCTGCTGTTGCTGCTGCTGTTGTATCTGATGAGGCTGTTGTCGTTGTTGTCGTCTCCCCCGACGCTGACTCCATGTGTGATGGTCCTGATCCCGTTTGGTGATCTCTTTACGGAGATCTGTGTTAATAGCGATCACTTCCTCCAGTTTTTGTGTCAGTTTAGAAATTGCACTATCATCAATAGCTGCTGCAACGACTGGGGCAGCTGTTTCCGCTACAGTCTTTTCTGCCAGGCAAGCTACTCTACGTACTGCCTCAACCGTTTGGGGGTCTTGGGGCATAACTATTGCCTTTATGGCGGGCTTTAGGCCATTCATTACAACACCTGCCATCAGGCTTTCTGAGTAGTTTTTGTTTGTTGAAGCACGTATGAATCGTGTGAAGTATGAAGCACATGATTCATGTTCATTTTGTCTTATGTTAAACACTGCCATATCATTCGATACACCATCATTCCCATTGAATCTTTCCTTAAAATCTCTTGTGAGATTGTCCCAGTCGTCCTTTATGTCCGTGGCCAAAGCATCATACCACGCTTTGGCATGATCACGGAAATAAAAGGGCATTAGCAAGCGCCTTTTATTGTCATTAAAATTCATTGCTTCGGCAAAGTTTGTATACCATGACAGCCACTCATCAGCCCGCTCTCCGGGATTTCCATGGAAACATGGCATCTGAATTTGCAGAGCCTGACTCATATTGTCACTTACTTCTTGAGTTCCGTTAAGTTGTTGATCTTCGTTATTGTTTTCAAGTGGAACTATTTCAGGATTCCCTGGCACTTGTACTTGTTGGTGTGTGACTGATCCCGATGGTTGTTCAGTTGTTGCTATTTGTGAAGGTCTTGAACGTAGATCGTACGAATTCTGTGGCGCAGGCATCGACCACTGTTCTCCACCAGTTTTTAAGAAGCGTTGTATGGGGTGAATCTGAAATACGACGTAACAAATGCAATTTATTATCCTTTTATTCCTTTCCTGATCGAACACACTACTTGTATGTACTTGAATGCAGAATTGGTTGTGTGTGTGTGTGTGTGTGTGTGTGTGTGTGTGTGTGTGTGTGTGTGTGAGTGTGTATGTGTGTGCGTGTGTGTGTGAACCTGTTGCATTTCAAACCTACAGTCCCCGTGCTGCCAACACCTCAGAACCCTTGTACGTAACAATGACTTTTGGCGGGAAAATTCTATTTATGGGAACTATGCTTACTGCGCATGCGCAAAGAATGGACAGGAAGCACCGCGCCCATACTAGTCGGAACCACGAGAAAACGGGATGTATAGCGAGAACTAGTTAGGGTTTCATGAGGACAGCGCAACACGTGGCACCACAAGAAATTTGTAATAGAAGAGCATGTTAAAACATTAAGAACACAGCAAAATGACATAATATAACACAACTTATGTTCACCCCTTTCATGCGAATACTGTGATGACGAAGCTTGATAAGATACCACGGAACATTCGTGCATGTGGAAGTAACTCAATACTCGCGAAAGCAAACGAGAGGCATTGCGCCACATTAGCCTCGTCATTACAGATACGCATCAATAAGGAAAAGAAATTACATAGTATTCTTAGTGTATATTCCTATAAACAAGCTTGGCTTAACTGGCTTAATACATTTCACACCTTGACCCTTGAGTGATATCGATGTTTGTTATTAAGAGCCATTACAGCAGAAAGTAATAAGTTAAGTTTTAATCGCCGACTCTGGTAATTATGAGCCACACAATTGAAACGCATAATTTCGACATTGCTCTGCTAAATCGGATGAGTTGCTTATATGTAGTTATATGGTCAATATTTTTAAGAGAAAATTAAATATAACATAAGTGGACATAATAACATTTCATGACACCGTCCTGTTCTTGATCGAGCTAAGTCATGTAAAGTGTAATCGATATTTGTTCTGAATAAAAAGCTTATTTATTAATTTATTTTATATTTCATTTACATATTTTCCTATCTAATCATACTTTCTCATGTATTGGTATAATTAATTATTTATCGCATTACCATTAGGAGTTATTTGTTAACCGTATCCGTTACTGTATTTATTTTGTTTTATTTAAGTATGCAATTTTCTATATAATCGTCATTTTTCTATTTAATAATTCATTTTCTATATAATCACAGTTTTAAATATATATGTGTTCCAATTAGCTGAAATATTTATTCCGTGCCACATTGATTCATCTATTATTCTTTTGAATATTGCAATTTTCTATTTATTCTTCATTTTCTATTTATTAATGAATTTTCATATTATTTATCGCATTTCTATTATTTACTGTATTTATTTCGTTCCATTTAATTATGTAATTTTCTATATAATCGTCTTTTTCCTATTTAATCAATCATTTTTCTATATAATCAGTTTTTAATATTATTTTCATTTTCTATTTATTTATGAGTTTTCATATTTATTAATATGCATTTCCATATGTACCCAAGTCTAATTCAATTGCACAGTGAATATGTTTGTTTTTATTTGTCTTTTTGGTTCGGACTTATTTATTAACTATCTGTATAACTGTATGTATTTTTCTTTTTATTTATGCACTTTTCTATTTAATTGCCATTTTTCAGTTGATACATTCGTTTTTTTATATTTATTGACATTTTGCTTGTACTTTTGTCCCAGTTAGCTCTGTCATTTATTTAGTTCTGCATTAATAAATTTATTTTTTTCTATTTGATATTTAAATTTCCTATATAACTTCCATTTTCTCCTCAATGCCAAATTTTACTATTTATTAAGATTTCTACATGTATCAAGGTCTAAATCCCTTGCGCAACAAATATATTTACTGTATCTAATACTGTATCTAATTTTCTATCTAATTATGAAATTTTCTATTTAATTGTTATTTTTCTATTTATTCATTTATTTTCCTATTTAATGACGAATTTTGCTATTTATTTATTTAAGCCGAAACTTCAGTTGCCAAAAGTCAGTTAAGGATTGGTAACTTACTTAAAACCAAGCTTGCAACATATATGGAATGAATATAAACATAATAATAATAATAATAATAATAATAATAATAATGATAATTATCATAGTAGTAGTAGTAAAATAGTGCAGAACACAGAATCAGAAAAGTCACGACAAGCAAAATAATTAAACAACTTTGGAGACAGAGTCGCAAAGTAGAGGCAATAGAATTTATTTAGCAGAGAAAGATGATGTAACTTGACTTACCTGAAATACGACGTAACAAATGCAATTTATTATCCTTTTATTCCTTTCCTGATCGAACACACTACTTGTATGTACTTGAATGCAGAATTGGTTGTGTGACGACCAGAGGAACGACCGGACTTTTTATTTGCTACGTCCATTTCAGGTGAGAAAAACTCGCCGCAGAGAAGAATGTGTCATAATAAGTTTTAATCACCTTGCCGTCTTTGTCAAACAATGACACCGGTGCCAAACAGTCGCCATGCTCGGCATTAGCGCGTGAGCAGGTTTGCTCGGCAGATTAGCCACTTAACACCTGTATTGTTCTGCTCAATTAGTGGCTTCCGCATGTCGCGGAACTCACGTTTGAGCGCTAATGCCTGAACAAACAAGAGGTGACACGTGAGTCCATGTGCTTGACTGATTGTTTGACCTAGGGTAGAACCCGAAAAGTTGCCACTTTTGCAATTATTGAATAAAATTTTAGTCTAGTTAATTTTAAATTGTATATTTCGCATCCCTATTTTATTGTGATCATTTTGGTACCAAATATGACACATGTCTATTTGAACATAATTTATGTTTCTATTCAACGATTATTTACATGAATTTTCAAAGTTGTTTTCTTCCTTTTTCTGTTCTATCCCTTTTTGTTTATAAGGACATGAATAAATCAAAATAATAAATTAAGCCAAAGAAGTAAAATTTCTCATCATAATATAAACCTTATTGGTTTTATTGTGCGACAGGGCTTGAAATGTCATTTCATCAAAATGTCGGGCAAACGTCCCACAAAATTGGAAGCAACGTCTCCAAAATGACCTATTCAGTGTTGACGGGGACGTTAAACCTTAAATCAAACAAATAAAATAATCGGAAAATAATACTGTAGCTAGACAGTCTGTCTTTGGGTTTGCGACTAAGGGCTCCTCACCTAATAGAGGCAAAATATCGAAGCAAGGAACGAATCTACTGACCGGACTTCCAAGTTGTCCCATGACGTGACACATAAGTATTGGATATGTGTCGGATGTGTGTCTTTTACCCAATCGTCGGATTAGTCGATTATTTTTAATCTTTCTGCAATATTTGGTTTTTTAATTTTCGTTCATCACATCCACCAGCTTTTCGTAAAGGGGTCAACCGCCACAATTGTGTTTTTTGCTCCAATCAGATGTGCTTTTTACAATTTTTGGATTTTTTGATGAAAAGTCACAGGCATCTATACAATTGGAATTCTTCATTTTCTATATACCGTTTGAAATGCACTAGTGTTATAAAATTTTCTGTTTTAAGAGGGGGTGGGGTGGGGGGGGGGGGACTAACCTAGCATGCGTTTTTTTCTCGCAATGCTTACAAGGCATACAACTTCTAGGAAATCCTGTCCGCCTTCCCATAAGCCCAGCCCCTATGAGAAGAAGAGCCACTCTTAGCTTGGATCACTGAAGAGGCGATCCCTTTTTATATGCGAGGCAAAATATTTTCGAAACGTTTGAATCTGATGTTAACGTTTGATCTTTTTCTTTCAGGCGAGGAGTTGGTAACTTGTACATATAATTCAGCAAAGAAGTCTCGCTGGGAGAACTTTCTACAAAGAAAAGAAGCTTGCCGACTAGACCTAAACAAACACGAGAAAAACAAAGTGAGGTACGGAGAGTTTCTGAAGCATGTCTCGCGAGAACATCAAGGCCAACAGTTCTACTCAGCAATGCTCTATTTCCTGAAAAGCAAAGGTGCAGAGGATAGTTTTAGTCAGCTAAGTTCAAAATCTGAGCAGAATTCAACATTCTGTGGTAATCTTTGCAAATTGTTTGAGCGTAAGATTGAATCATGGTTTGATACTTTTGAAGCAGTAGCAGTGAAACTTACCGGACACGTGAAAGTGTCAAACTTTGTTAGAGTGCTTGCCGGCCAGGTGGACGCTCTCGCAATTAAAAACGGTAAAATTGTAGCTATTAATGTTAAAGTTACTGGATTAGATACTCCAAGACCATTAGATATTGCAGAACTAACAATGTGTAAGATTCTTCTGATTCAGAATGGTTTGGCTGATCCGACAACATTGAAGATGTGTCTCTTAGTGCTTCATCTTACAGAGGAAAGGCCCATTCTAAGATTATGGGAGTATACCCCTGCTGATGAAATGGAACGCGCTATCAGAGAAGCTGATATTGACAAACTTATTGACGCAGGGAAACTTAGCCAGTATCACGAATTTTGGAAAGACAACATGCACAGATTAGGAATCCTATCACAGGATCAGATTATTTAAATACTATGTACATTAAGTTAGCGAGTGTTTTGGAAAATGTTGAAAATGGCACAGTGATGGTAACTGAGAGTCACTTTGAGGCTGACAATCAAAAGACTAAAACTGACCATACTGCTTGGTCGACTGTCTTCGAGAATAGGCTGAGAAAATGGTCCTTAACGGGGGAAAAAGTTAAAAAACAACTTTGTTTAACCTTTCAATTCTTCAATTCAACAAGCATTGAAGACCCTGAAAAGAGGCCACTTAAGACTAGAATTCCACCGAAGGATATGTCGCGCCTGTGCAGGGGATGGGGGCAAAGACACCGAACCATGAAATTTAGGTCAAGGTTTACAGTGTTGACGGGGACGTTAAACCTCAAATCAAACAAACAAACAAGGTTAAACAGGGATGCTTGCATCGGCATACCTAGATGCTAGTTTGTACCAAGTATCATTAATGAAGCTCTTATAGTTATGGTCGTCATAAGGTGAACGATAGGAATAGCGCAATAGTTCACAAAGACAGTGAACTATAAAATGTAGGTCAAATATGGATGTTTCATTATTGTTGCCATCCCTAGATGCTCTGTACCAAATATCATTAACGAAGCTCTCTTACAGCTCTTGAGAATGAACTTGAATATTTGGGTGAACACTAGGTTTGATGCAATAATTCACAAAGTCAGTGAACCTTGTTTGTTTGTTTGTTTGATTTGAGGTTTAACGTCCCCGTCAACAATGTAAATGTCATTTTGGAGACGTTGCTTCCAATTTTGTGGGACTTTTACCCTACATTGAGATGAAATGACAGTGAACCTTGATATGTAGGTCAAGGTCAAATATGAATTAACTTTGCCAGCCCTAGATATAAGTTTGTGCCAAGTATCATTAATGGAGCCGTTATAAACTTGATCATTATGGTGAACGCTAGGGTGGTTGCAAACGTTGACGGCTTGACAAACGGATGAACGGACAATTGAACAGACAAATCGAACTCCTGCACCAAGTAATGTGATCGTTTGTTAGCCAAAAATAGGTGTGGAAAAATTAATTTATTCGGTAAAACGAATAAATTAAGGTGGTTAAGGCCACCTTAATTAATCAACTTCATTCAAAGGCCAGTTTTTCATATTTGTTTCAAAGAAAATAAGTATAACTGAACATTGTATCAAGCAAGCACCTGTCTTAACCCTTGTTCTGCTGAATGAATTAAACTTGCCACATACATTTTGGACCATCAACTAATCAAATTACTTGATGTAATATATTCCAATATATTGACAAAGTGCATGACAAAAAATGAAGATCCAGATATGGCCAGATCACGTAGCTGCAGCTAGAAGCTATCTGATCTGGCTTCACAGAGCACATTAGGAAAACATGTCCGTGTGAACTAATGGCGTGCAACATGGTGTCAGAAATGAAAAAAAATAGGTAAAAATGACAACATCTTTCTTTTTTCTGCTTTCAACATAGATTGTGGGTGCTCGTTAGAACTGCCTTAATAATGCGGTTCTAACGAGTACCCACAAACGATGTTTTTGTGCAAAAATAAGAAAGACAATGTATACCCCCGAAACCCCCACTTTTCTCTATATAAATCGGGGTTTAGAGTGGTCTTCGTTTCTTGGACTTGTTATCATGATCAGGACTACAGATAAGCAATCATTTCTTGGCTGTCCAACAAGCGATTGCTTAATACAAGTTTAACTGTGTATTTCTGCCAATACTGCTTTTCCCTATATGAGGGGGGAGGGGTGGGTTGGTTGGTTGGTTGATTTGAGGTTTAACGTCCCCGTCAACACTGTAAAGGTCATTTTGGAGACGTCGCTTCCAATTTTGTGGGACTTTTACCCAACATTGAGATGAAATGACATCTCAAGCCCTGTCGCCCAATGAAACCAATAGGGTTTATTAGCATGGACGGTCCGCCTCGCACCGCGGTTCCTGGACAGGCTTAGATCCTCTAAGCGGTTTACCAGTACTAGTGTGAGGGCCGGATTCAGCTCTGCGTGGAAGCATCATGCAGCCCATATAATTCTTCAAACCCCTATGGGTGGGGCTTAGGGGGAGGGGTGGGTTACCTGGGGGTATTCACTATTCACTACATTTAAGCTTATAAAGGTGATGATTTACGTTTTTTAGCATTTGTTAATAAGTCCATGTAATGAACATCCCCTCTAAATCCAACTTTACATAGATAAGAGTGGGGTTTACATTATTTTCTATATTTTGTTCAAAAACAGATTGTGGGTACTCGTTAGAACCGCCTCAATAAGGCGGTTCTAACGAGTACCACAATCTATACTTTGACTAAAAATTAGAAGAAAAAAAAAGAAAGAAAAAAAAAATCATCTCAAATATGCTATTTCTTTTGGTAAAAAAGATGCCATTAAAGCAAATGGATGTGTTATTGCAATGGGTTTCTGAAGTTTGAAAAATCATTATCATGAAAAGTATATTCAAATTAAAGAAATATTGATATAATTTCTTTTTGTATCATTTCAAACCATATTGATTTTTGCCTTCATATTTTGCATCAGTAATTCTTGTGTTCAATGCTGAAAGGTATTCAAAACAAAATACCAACTGCTATTGAAATCATCATGGTTTATTTTGAAAACCTTTTTATGCTAGGATTATTGTTCTACTGTCAATAACTCTAACAATAGACACAAAAAAAACAAGCTCAAATTTACGTTTGTGGAATGTTTCACAATCAGAATTACATTACCGTTGTAAACCCCACTTAATATAGAGAAAAGTTGGGTTTACAGGGCTAATATTGTTTTCCGTTTCTGCTAATAAACATAGGCATTGTCTATGTTGTAAGCCATAATTAATAAGGAAAGTACCTCCAATTTTTGTAAAAAAAGTTTTTTTGTTGAAATGTAAAAGATACCACGATATCACATGGATCAAACATATTTGTGTTTCACAATAAAACACACATCTGAGATTCTCAGCAAAGTAATATGGAAATATTTTTAACAGTATTTCACCCTGATACAACGCTGAGTGCATGCTCTCTCCGAGACAGAATCTCTCTCAAACAGAATTAAGGGATGCTTTTTGAGTGAGCCTTTGTGCAATTTTTCTTGTTTCTGTTAACTCTTATCCTGCTGAA
The DNA here is from genome assembly GCA_963580285.1 of Lucinisca nassula. NCBI lineage: Eukaryota > Metazoa > Mollusca > Bivalvia > Lucinida > Lucinidae > Lucinisca > Lucinisca nassula. The sequence continues at coordinate 10,625,623 of OY757013.1, forward strand.
CAAATTAATTTAAGATAGTTTGGTCATTCACCCTCATTGTTACTGGTTGTCATTTTCAGGCAAAAAGGTATTTTTGATGTATGATTTTAAATACTTTTAACCCTTCAGATACTGAGAAAAACTACATCTGAAAATGTCTTCTGCTTTTGTCATCTGCTGAATCTTCTTACAATTTTTTAAAACATATTTTTGCATGCATGCAAACAATTTGGATCCTGATCAGACTGCGCAGTCAGTTCTGGGTTCACATAGTTTGCAACAATGACTTTCATCCCATAAAATGCCAATCACGACAATTATCGTCTGCTTTGCCATCAGCCGGTTACCTTAAATCATTTTTTTGGTAAAACAGCGTGGGCCCGGATGATGATCCGAGCCCACACTGTTTGCCTGTATGCAAAAATATTTTTAGAAATTTGCAAGAAGATTCAGCAGACTACATTTTCAGATATTTTTTTTTTTTGGCAGCTTAATGGTGACAACTATTGTTGCTATTTTATGGGTTAATTGTTTGACATGCCCACTCTTGAAAATACATTACTTAAAATGGCTCTTAAAAACAGCAATTTAAAACAGAACATTTATTGTATTGGATTACTTGATTTATTGTGCACTACACCAAATGACCAAGATAAAAAAGAATAATGGGGTAATTATTTGAGCTGTGTCTCACAAAGAACTGAATTATGGCACACCAGGAGTGACTTGTATGTCCCTAACCCATTTAGTACCAGAAAACCCCAAACAGTTACCCTCGCAAACAGTGCAGGCCCTAACCCATTTAGTACCCGAAACCCTAAAATGGGTACCCTGCCAAACAGTGCAGGCCCAGCGCGTCTGATCAGGGCCTACACTGTTTGCAAAAAGTTCAGCCATTTTCCTCGGCCCCCGCCCATAAATCCGACCCGCACACGAGTACTGGCAAACCGCATAGAGGGTCCAGGCAAAGCAGTGCGAGTCGGACCGTCCATGCTTATAAACCCTATTGGTTTCATTGGGCGACAGGGCTTGAGATGTCATTTCATCTCAACGTCGGGTACAAGTCCCACAAAATGGGAAGCAACGTCTCCAAAATGACATTTACAGTGTTGACGGGGACGTGAAACCTCAAATCAACCAACCAAACAAACCAGAACCCCCAAAACGGGTACCCTGGCAAACAGTGCAGGCCCTAACCCATTTAGTACCAGAAACCCCAAAATGGATACCCTGGCAAACAGTGCAGGCCCTTACCCATTTAGTACCAGAAACCCCAAAATGGGTACCCTCGCAAACAGTGCAGGCCCTAACCCATTTAGTACCAGAAACCCCAAAACGGGTGTCCTGGCAAACAGTGCAGGCCCAGCGGGTCTGATCTGGGCCTACACTGTTTGCAAAAAGTTCAGCCATTTTCCTATCAATTTTGAAGAAAACACAACCTGACACCCATAGATTTTGAAATGGACTCATGCTATATGAAGGGAGGAAGATTTCATGTGGTACAAAAAGGGCTCTAACCCATTAAGTACCAGAAACCCCAAAACGGGTACCCAGGCAAAGAGTGCAGGCCCTAACCCACTTAGTACTAGAAATCCCAAAATGGGTACCCTGGCAAACAGTGCAGGCCCTAACCCATTTAGTACCAGAAACCCCAAAATGGGTACCCTGGCAAACAGTGCAGGACCTAACCCAGTTAGTACCAGAAACCCCAAAATGGGTACCCTGGCAAACAATGTAGGACCAAACCCATTTAGTACCAGATACCCCAAAATGGGCACCCAGGCAAACAGTGCAGGCCCTTACCCATTTAGTACCAGAAATCCCAAAATGGGTACCCTGGCAAACAGTGCAGGCCCTAACCCATTTAGAACCAGAAATCCCAATATGGGTACCCTGGCAAACAGTGCAGGACATATCCCATTTAGAACCAGAAACCCCAAAATGGGTACCCTGGCAAACAGTGCAGGACCTAACCCATTTATTACCAGAAATCCCAAAATGGGTACCCAGGCCAACAGTGCAGGCCCTAACCCATTTAGTACCAGAAACCCCAAAATGGGTACCCTGGCAAACAGTGCAGGCCCTAACCCATTTAGTACCAGAAATCCCAAAATTGGTACCCAGGCCAACAGTGCAGGCCCTAACCCATTTAGTACCAGAAACCCCAAAATGGGTCCCCTGGCAAACAGTGCAGGCCCTAACCCATTTAGTACCAGAAACCCCAAAATGGGTACCCTGGCAAACAGTGCAGGCCCTAACCCATTTAGTACCAGAAACCCCAAAATGGGTACCCTGGCAAACAGTGCAGGCCCTAACCCATTTAGTACCAGAAACCCCAAAATGGGTACCCTGGCAAACAGTGCAGGCCCTAACCGATTTAGTACCAGAAATACCAAAAACGGGTACCCTGACAAACAGTGCAGGCCCCAACTCATTTAGTACCAGAAATACCAAAATGGGTAACCTGACAAACAGTGCAGGCCCCAACCCATTTAGTACAAGAAACCCCGAAATGGGTACCCTGGCAAACATTGCAGGCCCTAACCCATTTAGTACCAGAAACCCAAAATTGGGTATCCTGGCAAACATTGCAGGCCCTAACCCATTTAGTACCAGAAACCCCAATACGGGTTCCCTGGCAAACAGTGCAGGCCCCAACCCATTTAGTACCAGAAACCCCAATACAGGCACCCTGGCAAACAGTGCAGGCCCAGCGCGTCTGATCAGTGCCTACACTGTTTGCAATAAGTTAAGCCATTTTCCTATCAATTTTGAAGAAACACAACCTGACACCCCTAGATTTTGAAATGGACTCATGCTATATGAAGGGAGGAAGATTTCATTTGGTACAAAAAGGGCTAATATCCAAACTTTAGCGAAACTTCGGTGGCTTGAACACTGATATCCTGTGTACCATGGTTGACCCATATATGACAAAGGAATCTTCCACCTGGTAAGTTTGGAGCGGCCCATTTCCAATTATAGGGATGTCAGGTTTTGTTTGTGTTTGTGGTAAATTTTACAAAAATGAATGTTCTTTAAACAAACAGTGTAGACCCAGATCAGACGCCGCGTTTGCCCCGGTGCATGTCTACCGCTGACTCTTGATTAATAAGCTTCTCACTGCTGTGGGATTGAGCCTCGCTTGGTTCACATGTGGGACTCTTGAAGTTCTGTAACTCTATATTGGAAGGTCAGGATGTTTTTCTCCAGGTACTCCGTTTTTGCCCGCCTATGATTAACGATCAGCTCCAAGTAAGTGAAATAATCTTGAAAGGGCCATATACCCCCCCCCCCAAAAAAAAAAAAAAAAAAAAAAATAAGAAAAAAAGAAATGGACTGGACTTTAGGTATATTTTCTGGGGAAGCATCTCTCTAAGACATATTCAAACCCCTAAACCCTTATCCTGCTGAATAAATACATTTAGCCACACCCTTTACTGACTATTAACCAATCAAAATACTTGATATGGCTTCTGTGGCTCCTTCAGAAGCCATCTGATCTGGATCTACACTGTGTTGTCCCGTTCCGCAGGATAAGGGTTAAAAGGATTTTGCTTTTAAAGAGTAAATTAATTATTTCCTAAATTAACAGCTTTCCCTTACTGACACGGGTTCGATAACCTCCTCTAAAACTGTGTCAGTTCACCTTGAGCACACCACACTGGGCGGCCCCACCCATCGGGGCTGGGGATGCATGGTGCCTCCATGCAGAGCTGAAATCCGCCCGCACACGAGTACTGGTAAACCGCTTAGAGTATCTAAGCCTGCCCAGGTAAAGCGGTGCGAGTCGGACCGTCTATGCTTATAAACCCTATTGGTTTCATTGGGTGACAGTTTGTTTGTTTTGAGGTTTAACGTCCCCGTCAACACTGAAAAGGTCATTTTGGAGATGTGGCTTCCAATTTTGTGGGACTTTTACCCGACATTGAGATGAAATGAAATCTCAAGCCCTGTCGCCCAATAAAACCAATAGGGTTTATTAGCATGGACAGTCCGCCTCGCACCGCGGTTCCTGGACAGGCTTAGATCCTCTGGTTTACCAGTACTAGTGTGCGGGCCGGTTTCAGCTCTGCGTGGAAGCATCATGCAGCCCATATATTTCTTCAAGCCTCTTTGGGCGGAGGCCGACATTGGGTGACAGGGCTTGAGATGTCATTTCATCTCAATGTCGGATAAAAGGCCCACAAAATGGGAAGCAACGTCTCCAAAATGACATTTACAGTGTTGACGGGGACGTGAAACCTCAAATCAACCAACCAAACAAACCAGGACCCCCAAAACGGGTACCCTGGCAAACAGTGCAGGCCCTAACCCATTTAGTACCAGAAACCCCAAAATGGATACCCTGGCAAACAGTGCAGGCCCTTACCCATTTAGTACCAGAAACCCCAAAATGGGTACCCTCGCAAACAGTGCAGGCCCTAACCCATTTAGTACCAGAAACCCCAAAACGAGTGTCCTGGCAAACAGTGCAGGCCCAGCGGGTCTGATCTGGGCCTACACTGTTTGCAAAAAGTTCAGCCATTTTCCTATCAATTTTGAAGAAAACACAACCTGACACCCATAGATTTTGAAATGGACTCATGCTATATGAAGGGAGGAAGATTTCATGTGGTACAAAAAGGGCTCTAACCCATTAAGTACCAGAAACCCCAAAACGGGTACCCAGGCAAAGAGTGCAGGCCCTAACCCACTTAGTACCAGAAATCCCAAAATGGGTACCCTGGCAAACAGTGCAGGCCCTCACCCATTTAGTACCAAAAACCCCAAAATGGGTACCCTGGCAAACAGTGCAGGACCTAACCCATTTAGTACCAGAAACCCCAAAATGGGTACCCTGGCAAACAATGTAGGACCAAACCCATTTAGTACCAGATACCCCAAAATGGGCACCCAGGCAAACAGTGCAGGCCCTTACCCATTTAGTACCAGAAATCCCAAAATGGGTACCCTGGCAAACAGTGCAGGCCCTAACCCATTTAGAACCAGAAACCCCAAAATGGGTACCCTGGCAAACAGTGCAGGACATATCCCATTTAGAACCAGAAACCCCAAAATGGGTACCCTGGCAAACAGTGCAGGCCCTAACCGATTTAGTACCAGAAATACCAAAAACGGGTACCCTGACAAACAGTGCAGGCCCCAACCCATTTAGTACCAGAAATACCAAAATGGGTAACCTGACAAACAGTGCAGGCCCCAACCCATTTAGTACAAGAAACCCCGAAATGGGTACCCTGGCAAACATTGCAGGCCCTAACCCATTTAGTACCAGAAACCCCAAAATGGGTACCCTGGCAAACATTGCAGGCCCTAACCCATTTAGTACCAGAAACCCCAATACGGGTTCCCTGGCAAACAGTGCAGGCCCCAACCCATTTAGTACCAGAAACCCCAATACAGGTACCCTGGCAAACAGTGCAGGCCCAGCGCGTCTGATCAGTGCCTACACTGTTTGCAAAAAGTTAAGCCATTTTCCTATCAATTTTGAAGAAACACAACCTGACACCCCTAGATTTTGAAATGGACTCATGCTATATGAAGGGAGGAAGATTTCATTTGGTACAAAAAGGGCTAATATCCAAACTTTAGCGAAACTTCGGTGACTTGAACACTGATATCCTGTGTACCATGGTTGACCCATATATGACAAAGGAATCTTCCACCTGGTAAGTTTGGAGCGGCCCATTTCCAATTATAGGGATGTCAGGTTTTGTTTGTGTTTGTGGTAAATTTTACAAAAATGAATGTTCTTTAAACAAACAGTGTAGACCCAGATCAGACGCCGCGTTTGCCCCGGTGCATGTCTACCGCTGACTCTTGATTAATAAGCTTCTCACTGCTGTGGGATTGAGCCTCGCTTGGTTCACATGTGGGACTCTTGAAGTTCTGTAACTCTATATTGGAAGGTCAGGATGTTTTTCTCCAGGTACTCCGTTTTTGCCCGCCTATGATTAACGATCAGCTCCAAGTAAGTGAAATAATCTTGAAAGGGCCATATACCCCCCCCCCAAAAAAAAAAAAAAAAAAAAAAAATAAGAAAAAAAGAAATGGACTGGACTTTAGGTATATTTTCTGGGGAAGCATCTCTCTAAAACATATTCAAACCCCTAAACCCTTATCCTGCTGAATAAATACATTTAGCCACACCCTTTACTGACTATTAACTAATCAAAATACTTGATATGGCTTCTGTGGCTCCTTCAGAAGCCATCTGATCTGGATCTACACTGTGTTGTCCCGTTCCGCAGGATAAGGGTTAAAAGGATTTTGCTTTTAAAGAGTAAATTAATTATTTCCTAAATTAACAGCTTTCCCTTACTGACACGGGTTCGATAACCTCCTCTAAAACTGTGTCAGTTCACCTTGAGCACACCACACTGGGCGGCCCCACCCATCGGGGCTGGGGATGCATGGTGCCTCCATGCAGAGCTGAAATCCGCCCGCACACGAGTACTGGTAAACCGCTTAGAGTATCTAAGCCTGCCCAGGTAAAGCGGTGCGAGTCGGACCGTCTATGCTTATAAACCCTATTGGTTTCATTGGGTGACAGTTTGTTTGTTTTGAGGTTTAACGTCCCCGTCAACACTGAAAAGGTCATTTTGGAGATGTGGCTTCCAATTTTGTGGGACTTTTACCCGACATTGAGATGAAATGAAATCTCAAGCCCTGTCGCCCAATAAAACCAATAGGGTTTATTAGCATGGACAGTCCGCCTCGCACCGCGGTTCCTGGACAGGCTTAGATCCTCTAAGCGGTTTGCCAGTACTAGTGTGCGGGCCGGTTTCAGCTCTGCGTGGAAGCATCATGCAGCCCATATATTTCTTCAAGCCTCTATGGGCGGAGGCCGACATTGGGTGACAGGGCTTGAGATGTCATTTCATCTCAATGTCGGATAAAAGGCCCACAAAATTGGAAGCAACGTCTCCAAAATGACCTATAAAGTATTGACGGGGATGTTAAACCTCAAATCAAACAATAACAAACAAACATCACATCGGGCATACCCCCCTTGTCTTCAGTTGGTTCAATGTCTTTTCATAGAATGCAGTTCATTTGACTCCATACAGATTTAGCATCTAAAACAAGATAACAGCTACATTGAATAAGTAAAATACCATTTATAAATCTTCTTTAACCCAAATATCTTGAGTGTTCAAAAAAACAAAAAAAAACAAAAAAAAACAAAAATACAACAACAATAAAACTGAAAAAAAAAAACAAACAAAAAAAAAACAGACACAGGCAAACGGGAAGTTACTGATGTCATCAGGGGTCTGATTTAAGTAACATCACTGTTTGCTCAAAGTACAAGGTTAACCCTAATCCCCCCCGAATAATTAGTCTATCCACACCCATTTCTGACTCTGAACCAATCAGATTACTTGAGGTAATTAAATACACCCACAAATTCACAACCTGAATGTCAAACAGTGTAGATCCTGATCAGATGGCTTCTTCAGGCTCTGATCTGGATCTTCACTGTTTGCAAAGGTGAGGTTTGTCGTGAACAGCGGGATAAGGGTTAATTAATTGTGGTAATTTGTAAAGCAAAGAACAATATACATCAGACATCCCTTAAACTGGAAATGGACTGGTCCAAAGCTATTCTGTGGAAGTCTGTGCATCATAAATGGGTTAACCCATTGGGGGGGGGGGGGGGGGGGCAAAAAGAGTCATTAGCAAATAGTCCGGCCCAGATCTCTGATCATTTGCAGAAAGTTTAACTACATGTATTTTCTAAATTTCTGAAAATGACTGAGTGAGTATTTGAGTTTTATGTCCCACCAGCAGCTAAGGCCATACGAAGATGGGACCTCGGTTTAAAGACTCATCCGAAAGTCGGGAGAAGCCCGGGATCTATCCTGCGACCCCTGGTTTACAAGGTGAGTAGCGTAACCACTACACCATGGTCTGGCTTCTGAAAATGATTGAACCCAAGACCTGACTCCTGCTGTAGATTCCATCAACCCATTTTGTACCTGGGCAAACAGTGCAGGCCCAGATCAGACGCCGCAGAACGCCTTGAAACGCAGGGCCTCCATTGTTTGCTAAAAGTTCAGTCATTTTACTAATACACAACCTGACTCCTGCTAAATATACATGTAAGGAGGAAGATTCCTTTTCGTACAAAAAAGGTTACCGGTAAGTTAAAAAAGGGATAATGAAAAATGGATTCATGGAGTATTTTCTGCCATAATGGTAAAAGGGACACTGTTTTGACTAACACTGGGCTTTGACCCATTTTGTACCGAAAACTCCAAAACAGGTAGTTTGCAAACAGTGCAGGCACAGATCAGATGCCATGAACGCGATTTTCAAAATTTTTTCAAAGATAACACAACCTGTCACCCCTAAATTTTGAAATGGACTCCTGTTATATATAAGGAGGAAGATTCCATTAGGTACAGAAAGGGTTAACCCATTCTCACCTGGAAACCTGTAAAAATATGAAAATGACATAGACAAATATTTTACACCAAGACCAGACACCGCATAATGTGGCATCTGGTCTGGGTCTTCACTGTTTGCGAACAGGGTTTTCTGTCAAAAATAGAACAAGAGGGCCCACAGGGCCCTGGTTCGCTCACCTGTGTGTCACTGTCTCGAGTATATTCTATTTTTAGCTATGGTGGCCATCTTGTTCATCAGCAGAGTGATTTTAGCTTATTTGGTAGGGAGTAACCAAGGCAACATTCCTGTGAAGTTTGAATCAAATTTGCCTTAGGGTTTAGGAGGGGTTCACATTTGAATCAGATTTACAATAGTTTTCTGTTTTTAGCTCCGGTGGCCATTTTTTTCATCAGAGCGAGATTGTTTTAGCCTTTTTGGTAGAGGGTCATCTAAGCAACATTACTTTGAAGTTTGAATGAAATAGGCCCAAGAGTACAGAAGGAGTCGTTTGAAGATATTTTTTTTTTATTTTTAGCTCTGGCAGCCATCTTGTTCATTGGAGTGGAATGAGTTTTAACTATTTTGGTAGGGAGTCACCTAGGCAACATTCCTGTTAAGTTTTAAATCCAATTGGCCCAAAGGTTTAGAAGGAGTTCGCATTTGAAGCAAATTTACAATGTTTTTCTATTTTTAGCTCTTGTAACCATTTGTTAATCATTATGCTATTTTCCTAGAGGGTCATCTACACAAGATTCCAATGAAGTTTAGAAGCCTTCATGGTGAAGTGGTCATGCTACTTGCCTTGTAAACCAGGGGTAGCAGGATCAATCCCAGGCTTCTCCAGACTTTCAGATTGGTCTATAAACAGAGGTCCCATTACTGTATGACCTTAGCTGTTGGTGAGACTTCAACTCAAACACTCACTCCTATGAAGGAACCTATATGCCAAATATGAAGGCTGTATCTTAAATGCTCCAAAAGTTATGACAAAGTAGGTCAAAGGTCAAGGTCATGGCTAAAACGTTTTGAATGGTTGGGAAAACTTTGTCACAAGGAACATACATGCCAAATATGAAGGCTCTATCTCATATGGTTCAAAAGTTATGATAAAGTAGGTCACAGGTCAACGTCACAGGTCAAATCTTTATATGAGTGGGAAGCCCTTGTCACAAGGAAACTACATGCCAAATATGAAGGCTCTATCTCAAACATTTCAAAAGTTATGACAAAATAACCTACTGATCTACTTTTTGATTTGACATGACCCATATTCGAACTTAACTGAGATATTGTCCAGATGATCATCCTGAGCAAGTTTTATGACGATTTGACTAAAACTGTGGCCTCTTAGAGTGTTCAAAACTTTTTTCTATGATTTGACCTGCTGACCCACTTTTTGACCCGACATGACCCATATTCAAACTTGACCGAGATATTGTCAAGATGATCATTCTGAGCAAATTTGATGATGATCAGACCAAAACTGGGATCTCTAGTGTGTCCACAAGGTTTTTCAACAATCTGACCTACTGACCTACTTACTGGCCAGATATGACCCATATTCGAAATTAACTGAGATATTGTCAAATGATCATTTTTAGCAAGTTTGATGATGATCAGACCAAAACTATGGCCTCTAGTGTGTTCAAAGGGTTTTTCTATGATTTTATCAACTGACCTACTTTTTGGACTGACATGACCCATATTCGAACTTGACTCAGATATTGTCAAGATGATAATTCTGGGCATTTTCGATGATGATCGGACCAAAACTGTGGCGTCTAGTGTGTTCACAAGGTTTTTCTATGATTTGACCTACTGACCTATTTTTGACCTGAAATGACCCATAGTCGAACTTGGCCGAGATATTGTCAAGACTATCATTCTGAGAAAGTTTGATGATGATTGGACCAAAAATGTGGCCTCTAGTGTGTTCACAAGGTTTTTCTCTGATTTGACCTACTGACCTACTTTTTGATCTGCCATGACCCATATTCGAGCGTGACCAAGATATTATCAAGATGATCATTCTGAGCAAGTTTGATGATGATCGGACCAGAACTATGGCTTCAAGTGTGTTCACAAGGTTTTTCTCTGATTTGAACTACTGGCCTACTTTTTGAACCGACATGACCCATATTCAAACTCGACTCAGATATTATCAAGATGATCATTCTGGGCAAGTTTGATGATGATTGGACCAAAACTGTGGCCTCTAGTGTGTTCACAAGGTTTTTCTATGATTTGACCTACTGACCCACTTTTTGACCCGACATGACCCATATTCAAACTTGACCGAGATATTGTCAAGATGATCATTCTGAGCAAATTTGATGATGATCAGACCAAAACTGGGATCTCTAGTGTGTCCACAAGGTTTTTCAACAATCTGACCTACTGACCTACTTACTGGCCAGATATGACCCATATTCGAAATTAACTGAGATATTGTCAAATGATCATTTTTAGCAAGTTTGATGATGATCAGACCAAAACTATGGCCTCTAGTGTGTTCAAAGGGTTTTTCTATGATTTTATCAACTGACCTACTTTTTGGACTGACATGACCCATATTCGAACTTGACTCAGATATTGTCAAGATGATAATTCTGGGCATTTTCGATGATGATCGGACCAAAACTGTGGCGTCTAGTGTGTTCACAAGGTTTTTCTATGATTTGACCTACTGACCTATTTTTGACCTGAAATGACCCATAGTCGAACTTGACCGAGATATTGTCAAGACTATCATTCTGAGCAAGTTTGATGATGATTGGACCAAAAATGTGGCCTCTAGTGTGTTCCAAAGGTTTTTCTCTGATTTGACCTACTGACCTACTTTTTGATCTGCCATGACCCATATTCGAGCGTGACCAAGATATTATCAAGATGATCATTCTGAGCAAGTTTGATGATGATCGGACCAGAACTATGGCTTCAAGTGTGTTCACAAGGTTTTTCTCTGATTTGAACTACTGGCCTACTTTTTGAACCGACATGACCCATATTCAAACTCGACTCAGATATTCTCAAGATGATCATTCTGGGCAAGTTTGATGATGATTGGACCAAAACTGTGGCCTCTAGTGTGTTCACAAGGTTTTTCTATGATTTGACCTACTGACCTACTTTTTGAACCGACATGACCCATATTCGAACGTGACCAAGATATTATCAAGATGATCATTCTGAGCAAGTTTGATGATGATCGGACATAAATTGTGGCCTCTAGTGTGTTCAGAAGGTTTTTCTATGATTTGACCTACTGACCTACTTTTTGACCCGACGGCACCCATATTCGAACTCAATTGAGATATTGTCAAGATGATCATTCTGGGCTAGTTTGATGATGATCGGACTTAAATTGTGGCCTCTAGTGTCTTCACAAGTTTTTTTCTGATTTGACCTACTGACCTACTTTTTGACCCAACATGACCCATATTCGAACTTGACCAAGATATTTTGTGGTGGTACAAAATGTTTGCAAGTTTAGTTAAAATCAAATCATAAATGAAACAGCTATCATGCAGACAAGACCAAAATAGGCAATTTTTGCCCTTTCAGGGGCCGTAACTCGGTAACACATGATGGGATATGGCTGGTTCAAGAAAGGAACCCAGATCTCATGGTGGTACAAGTTGTGTGCAAGTCTGGTTAAAATCAAATCATAAATGATGCTATTGTGCGGACAAGACCAAAATAGGCAATTTTGCCCTTTCAGGGGCCGTAACTCCGTAACACATGATGGGATATGGCTGATTCAAGAAAGGAACCCAGATCTCATGGTGGTACAAGTTGTGTGCAAGTCTGGTTAAAATCAAATCATAAATGAAGATGCTATCGTGCGGACAAGACCAAAATAGGCAATTTTTGCCCTTTCAGGGGCTGTAACACAGTAACAAATGATGGGATATGGCTGGTTCAACAAAGGAACCTAGATCTCATGGTGGTACAAGTTGTGTGCAAGTCTGGTTAAAATCAAATCATAAATGAAGATGCTTTCGTGCGGACAAGAAATTGTTTACGCACACACGGACGGACGCACGCACGCACGCACGCACGGACAACGGACAAAATGTGATCACAAAAGCTCACCTTGTCACTACGTGACAGGTGAGCTAGTAAAACGACAAAAAGACCCCTTAAATGACAAATAGACTTGTCCAACATATAACAATGGATGAGTCAACCAGTATACAACGGGTACATTAACCCTTAAAATGCCATGAAAAACTGCATCTGAAAATGTCGTCTGTTTATGTCTTCTACTGCATATTCTTGCAAACTTTTCAAACACATTTCTGTCCACAAAAGCAAACAGTATGGATCCTGATCAGACTGCTCCTGGATGAGCAGTCTGATCTGGGCCCACACTGTTAGCATAATGTATTTTAAATTCCAAGCAGACGACAAAGCAGACACCAGTTGTTATGATTGGCATCTTATGCCCTCTGAATAATCCATATTTGACAGTATGTTCCATCCATTACATGTAGCCTGGGGCAAGGCCATTTCCAATTCTTGGGGTGTCAGATTTGTTTTATTTGTTGTAAGTTTTACAAAACTTCCTATACTTTCAGCACACAGTGAAGACACCATCAGTTGCCAAGTTCTGAGGTATCTGATCAGGGTTTCATTCTTTCCCATAGTATCCCATTTTTGCTAAAATGGAGTACATGTTTTCCTACCACACCCATATCTGAATCGTTACTTCAAATGATTAAAAGTCCCATAAAATTGGAAGCAACGTCTCCACAATGACCTTTTCAGTGTTGACGGGAATGTTAAACCTCAAATCAAACTTCAAATGGCATTCATTCACCAGCACCTGTGAAAAGGGAAGTTAGTCCCTAGCTCTAACCAAATAAGTAAACTTAGCTACATTATCCTTAGCACCTTCTGCAGATGAAGTAACCGACTCTTGAAGGACAATCCAAGCTCTAATTGTCTGAGGGAAGAAGGATTCCTTGTAGATGTCAGTTCTTGTAGAGGGCAACTGAAAGGCTGCCACTCCTAATTGGGGGGATAAGGTCATCTGTTGGATGCTGACCGCTCCCTTTAGACCTTTAGCCTCCTGTCTCTCCTCCTTTTCTTGAGAGACTCCCATCCTAAGTTTCTCAGTATTCCAGTCATACTTCCAGTTTCAAAGTTGTAATTGCTCGTAACAAATCTAGCTGCCCTATTCTGAACCTTTTCAATCTCCTCCTGAAGGACTATTCCATGGGGGTCCCAGACACAACTACCATATTCCAAGATGGGGCAAACGAGTCCCTTATATGCTGCCTATTTAACATCTTTGGGGCATTGATAAAGATTTCGCCTCAAGAAGCCAAATGTTCTATTAGCCATGTTAGATGGTCACACCAAGATATTTAAAGGTATTTCTGACTATCAAAAAATCAAATTACTTGATATAATGGATTTGTTCAATTCACAGTCTGTATGACAAACCTTGTAGATCTTGATCAGATGGCAGAAGTCATCTGATCTGTTTGCAAAATTAGGGGTCGTCGTGATCAGCAGGAAAAGGTTAAGGGTAAACCTGGGGGTAAACCACTATTGGTAAGGGGTTGTGCAGTGCCCTTAGGAATAAAGTGGGCAATTTTAAAAGGACTTTTCCCCACGAAAGTTTATAGTGATATGTTAACTCTCCAAGCACTGCAGAAAATTTAAGCCGACCGTCAATCAGAGGTGGATAAAAACTACAGTAGCTGTAGAACACCGGACCTTTCAATGAAAAACTTTGTGTCTCACACATGACTGACTGGAGCAAGGCTTGAACCCACTGCAGTTGGGATGGTGGGAGAGAGAGGCAGCGCCCTAAACTATAAGGCCATTGGCCAAGGAGGCCCGTTGGTCCTTTTTACCCTTTAGACGCTGTGAAAAATTACATCTGAAAATGTCTTCTGCTTATGTCGTCTGCTGAATATTTTTGCAAACTTTTTAAAAATATTTTTGCATACAGGCAAACAGTATGGACCCAGATCAGACTGCTCTTAGAGGATCTGCATCCACACAAAAATGACTTTTAAAGTAACCGGCAGACAACAAAACAGAAGACAATTGTCGTGATTGGCATCTTAAAGGTTAAGTCATGTGAATACAAAAGTGATACAAAGCTGAACCACTAGAACTTCTTAAAAAGCTGAGGATTAACTCTTTAGATACGAAATTGTCAAGTTTCAAAATAAATGAGATTACAATTGAAAAGCCGAGAAGATTAATTGGCAGACTGTAATCCTCAAGTTTACAGAAACTTTCACAGGTCCTTTTAACCTTTATGACAAAAGGGTCAAGAATAGCAAATTCAGGTGAGATTGAAAAGACAATTACTCTTTACAAAATCCTCATCATTAGTACTTGGTCATTTAAAGTCATTTTGCCAAACTGTGTGGAACCAGATCAGACTGCTCCTAGCGAAGCAGTCTGATCTGGAACCAAATTATGTGCCTGTATGCAAAAACATTTACAAAAAGACGCCGCAGACGACATAAACAGTCACATTTTCAGATGCATTTGTCTTGGCATCTTAAGGGTTAGATATCTTTACTCATGAAATGCCAAATCAACATTGAAATTTTATTTTTCTCAGAAAATCAGGTGCATTGTCTGGCTAGCAAGGTTGGATATATCATGTGAATTGTCTGACTAGCAATAGTGTGATATATCATGTGAAATGTCTGACTCAGTTCTGCAAAATACTGACTTTTTCTGAAATTTCTCTATTTTGTTATCAGACTTTAATCTCTAAACTAAACCATCTCCCTGTCTTGGACTGTCAGAATGGGTATTTTATTAACAGAGCTGGCAAAAATCTGGAAAAACTCCAGAAGTTGCTGAAGCTAGGAACAATTTACAGATTTCCTAAAACTCAGCTTTTAACTATACAGAGGAAATTCATTTCTAGGATAAAGAAACAGGTTTGAGTGAGTGAGTGAATGAGTTAGTGAGTGAGTGAGTGAGTGAGCACGTGAGCAAGCAAGTGGGTGGGTGAGCAGGTAAGTTAGCAAGTAACCCCGCAGGCACACAACGTTGACTCAACTTTGATTCAACGTTGTTGTTTTCAACGGTGATTCAATAGTAGGTAGGTAAGTAAATAAGACAAAGTAAGAATGTTAATATGTAAGGTCTTTATTTAAAGAGGTTATAGTAATGAGGAAAAATCACAAATAAATAAAAGAAAAAAAAAAGAAAATAAAAATAAAAATAAATATTTCTTTTTCAATTTTGTACAGAATGAGATCTCCCATCCCACATACAGAAGGGGTACCAGGCTGAGTAGAATTTAAACATTAATAAAAATTGGAACAGTGAAGGTCCTGATCAGGCGTCTGCAGAATCTGATATGGGCCTGCACTGTTTGCAACGAGTGATAAGTTGTTTCCTTATTCCTTTTTCCTTTGTCCTTATTCCTTATTTATTTTTTAACCTGAATTTTTGTAAAGTGTCATATCAGGAAAGGTCCATTTTCAGCCCCATCAAAATAAGTCGACTTTACACTTCGGCTCCTATCAAAATAAGACGACTACGTAAATATGCCCTCCCCCCCCCCAACAAAAAAAAAAAAAAGACTTGGTAAGATTTAAAGTAGCATAGAATTGACTATTCAGTTATCATACACAATATCAAACCAAAAACCACTCGCCTATCGGGGCTTGGAGAAATATATTGAGCTGAATGGTGCTTCCACGTAGAGCTGAAACTGACCACACATGTGTAAAGCCTGCACAGTTACGGGCTTCCGTGATCTAGTGGATAAGAGACTCTTAATCATTAGGTCTTTCACCGCTGTGGGTTCGAGCCTGACTGGGGTCACGTGTGAGACGCTAGGTTCTGCAACGGAAGATCAGGTGGATTTTGCCGGGTACTCCGGTTTTTGCCTACCTCTGATTATCGCTTGGCTCAAAATAAGTGAAATAATCTTGGAAGGGCCGTAAAACCATAACAAAACAAAAAAAGTTTTGAGCAGGCTGGTCAATGGAAACTAAATAATGTTCAACTCTGCTACAACCCAGAAAACTAATTATACTCCCCTTTTTTGTCTAGAATTTTATCTTCTTATCTGTCATATTATCAGATTTACAGTCTTCTATACTGGGATCTGTTTGTTTTCATAGAAATTGTTATCTTTCACGCTAGTAAGATCAAAGCTACTCAAATTGAGGAAACTTTTGTCACATTTTGGAAGGAGTGGACTAGCAATAAGGTTGGATATATCATGTGAATTGTCTGGCTAGCAATAAGGTTGGATATTTCATGTGAAATGTCTGACTAGCAATAAGGTTGGATATATCATGTGAAATGTCTGACTAGCAATAAGGTTGGATATATCATGTGAATTGTCTGGCTAGCAATAAGGTTGGATATTTCATGTGAAATGTCTGACTAGCAATAAGGTTGGATATATCATGTGAATTGTCTGGCTAGCAATAAGGTTGGATATTTCATGTGCAATGTATGACTAGCAATAAGGTTGGATATATCATGTGAATTGTTTGGCTAGCAATAAGGTTGAAAATTTCATGTGCATTGTATGACCAGCAATAAGGTTGGATATTTCATGTGAATTGTCTGGCTAGCAATAAGGTTGGATATTTCATGTGAATTGTCTGGCTAGCAATAAGTTTGGATATTTCATGTGAATTGTCTGCTAGAAATAAGGTTGGCTATGTCATGTGAATTGTCTGGCCAGCAGTGAGGTTGGATATTTCATGTGAATTGTTTAGCTAGCAACAAGGTTGGATATTTCATATGCCGAATTGTCTGGCTAGCAATAAGGTTGGATATTTCATATGCCGAATTAT
This sequence comes from Lucinisca nassula, assembly GCA_963580285.1. NCBI lineage: Eukaryota > Metazoa > Mollusca > Bivalvia > Lucinida > Lucinidae > Lucinisca > Lucinisca nassula. The sequence goes on from OY757013.1 coordinate 10,642,803, forward strand.
CTGGCTAGCAATATGGTTGGATATTTCATATGCCGAATTGTCTGGCTGGCAAGAAGGTTGGATATTTCATGTGCATTGTCTGGCTAGCAATAAGATTGGATATTTCATGTGAATTGTCTGCTAGAAATAAGGTTGGCTATGTCATGTGAATTGTCTGGCTAGCAATGAGGTTGGATATTTCATGTTCAATGTATGACTAGCAATAAGGTTGGATATATCATATGTGAATTGTCTGTCTAGCAATAAGGTTGGATATTCCATATGTCGAATTGTCTGGCTAGCAATAAGGCTGGATATTTCATGTGTATTGTCTGGCTAGCAATAAGGTTGGATATTTCATGTGAATTGTCTGCTAGAAATAAGGTTGGCTATGTCATGTGAGTTGTTTGGCCAGCAGTGAGGTTGGATATTTCATGTGAATTGTCTGGCTTGCAATAAGGTTGGATATTTCATGTGACTTATCTGGCCAGCAATAAGGTGAGATATTTCATGTGAAATGTCTGGCTAGCAATAAGGTTGGATATTTCATGTGCATTGTCTGGCTAGCAATAAGGTTGAATATTTCATGTGCATTGTATGACTAGCAATAAGGTTGGATATTTCATGTGAAATGTCTGGCTAGCAATAAGGTTGGATATTTCATGTGAATTGTCTGGCTAGCAATAAGGTTGGATATTTCATGTGCATTGTATGACTAGCAATAAGGTTGGATGTTTCATGTGAAATGTCTGGCTAGCAATAAGGTTGGATATTTTATATGCATTGTCTGGCTAGCAATATGGTTGGCTATTTCATGTGAATTGGCTGGCTAGCAAAAGGATGGATATTTCATGTGCATTGTCTGGCTAGCAATAAGATTGGATATTTTATGTGAAATGTCTGACTAGCAATAAGGATGGATATTTCATGTGAATTGTCTGGCTAGCAATAAGGTTGGATATATCATGTGCATTGTCTGGCTAGCAATAAGGTTGGATATTTCTTGCGCATTGTCTGGCTAGCAATAAGGTTGGATATTTCATGTGAAATGTCTGGCTAGCAATAAGTCTGGCTATTTCATGTGAAATGTCTGGCTAGCAATAAGTCTGGATATTTCATGTGAAATGTCTGGTTAGCAATAAGGTTGGATATTTCATGTGAAATGTCTGGCTAGCAATAAGGTTATATATTTCTTGTGAGATGTCTGGCTAGCAATTAGGTTGGATATTTCATGTGAAATGGCTGGCTAGCAATAAGGATGGCTAAGTCATGTGAATTGTTTGGCTAGCAATAAGGTTGGATATTTCATGTGAAATGTCTGGCTAGCAATAAGGTTGGATATTTCATGTGAAATGTCTGGTTAGCAGTTAGGTTGGACATTTCATGTGAAATGTCTGGCTAGCAATAAGGTTGGATATTTCATGTGAAATGTCTGACTAGCAATAAGGTTGGATATTTCATGTGAATTGTTTGGCTAGCAATAAGGTTGGATATTTCATGTGAAATGTCTGGCTAGCAATAAGGTTGGTTATTTCATGTGAATTGTTGGGCTAGCAATAAGGTTGGATATTTCATGTGGAATGTCTGGCTAGCAATAAGGTTGGATATTTCACGTGAATTGTTTGGCTAGCAATAAGGATGGCTATGTCATGTGAATTGGATGGCTAACAATACGGATGGATATTTCATGTGAACTGCCTGCCTAGCAATAAGGTTGGATATTTCATGTGAGTATATCATGTGAATTGTTTGACTAGTATAATGGTTTGGGATTTCATGTGAATTGGCTTACAGACACAATATGTTAGCTCAAGTCTGGGTCCAGTTGTTGGAAACTAACGAAGGCTTTAGTTAACAAAACGTTGAAACACTGATCATTAAATATGGCATACTGACAAATATTGTGGCTGAAAAAATGCAAGTAGCTTTTTCATTTGCAGCAAAAATATCAGAGTATTAGATATTGTATTTGCTAGAACTCTTAACAATTAGGCCAATAACATGCTTGTTAAGCTAACACTGCTTTGAATGCCCAGGTCTTGAGCCTGCTCATAAATTTTAAAATGCCAACTGTTGTTGACATTTTAAAAATTATGAGCAGGCTGCTAACCTCAGCAGGAAATGTGTGTTTGGGTTTTACATCCCACTAACAACCAAGGTCTTAAGGAGATGGGACCTTATTTTATAGATTTGAAAGTCTGAACCGAAAAACCCCTAGTTTATGACTTCACCACAGAGGCTTCTACCTGAGCAGGAAAACTGCCTCATTAGTTTATCTTTTAATATTTATGAGCATTACAAATTTCATGGCCAACTGAGTTGAGGATGAGAAAAGCTATATAAACTTGGCATGTGGTCCCAACTAGGAGCTTGGTTTGCATACCCGAGTAATCACTTCAAATGTACCTTGACACATGCAGGCCGACTCTTTTCATCTCCTTCACATACTGATCCTACTTAAGTTTTTTTGGAGTTTAACAGCCCAGTCAACACTATTTAAGTCATATCTAACCAGTCAGTTTACTTAACAACACTTTTCCTGGGCAGAGTTAATACATGAGCGGTCACCAGTACACTGCGCATTCTTTTGCCAGAAATGGACAAACATGGTCTATACTGTCTGCCATTCTGTGCCTCATTTTTGAAACATCACTGCATAATATACCTTAACCCTTGTCCTGCTAATCCCGGATATGCCTTATCTTTGAAACAATGTAGATCCAGATCAGATGGCTTCTGACGAAGCCATCTGATCAGGATCTACATTGTTTGCCATTCAGATTGTGAATTTGTTGCAATAATTTGCATCAAATAATCTGATTGGTTGATAATCGGTAGTGGGTGTGGCATATATGAATATTCAGCAGAACAAGGGTTAATGATCCTAAGTACTGGGACAGATACACCTAAGCAAACAGTGCAGATCCAAAGATCAGGATCTACACTGTTTTGACTACTTGCTCGATTGTGAAACAAATTCATTAAAATTTTAGGAGAATTACAGGTGCGGTTTACAAGAGCATTCATCACATTGACATGTTAAAGTGAAGTTCACATAAATTTTAAAATGTACATGTTACGTTATGATGTAAAAATCATGGTGTTCGAATTTTTACATGTACATTTTAAAATTTATGTTAACACTTTAACGTCAATGTGATGAATGCTCTTGCAAACCCAACTTTATACAGTGAAAAGTGGAATCTACAATGGTTAACATTATGCCTCAGTGAGGTAGTTCTAATTATCTATAATCTTTGTGTATGTTCGGAGCAGAAGTAAGGAAAATGTAAAAAAAAAAAAAAATCATGATTGTGTAAAATGCCTGTTTTACAGATATGAAAGCTTCCAGTGTAGAAAATGGGTGGTGATGTGATTTCAATTTTCAGGTGTAATTTTGTTAACCCTTTTCGTACCAAATGGAATCTTCCTCCTTATAGTCCATTTCAAAATTTAGGGGTGTCTGGTTGTGTTTTGTTCAAATTTTGTTTTTTGAAAATGGCTGACGTTAACAGTGTAGGCACTGATCAGATGCCGCATTATGCACTGTTTCTCAATTACCCGTTTTGGGGTTTCCAGTACAAAATGCGTTAAAGGGATCTGTAAGAAAAATAAAGTCATAATATCAGCTATACACATATTTATTTACTGGATTTCAACAAATTTCACATGGAAGAAAATATTGCACTAGTTTTAAAGACAGAAGATTCAACAAATAAAATTACAGCATAAAATATAAGTAAACACAACCCAATAAATATTTGAGAACAAAAAATGTAAACAATAAATGAAATAAACATAACTTTTATGAACTGTTAATATAATATGAGCCGCATTACGAGAAAAACTATCTTTGGACTTTGTGACCAGGTCAGACATAAATCAGCCTGTTCACCGACAAAGATCAGCAGGAGCCTTGTAATTTACTCCATAAAATGCCAATCACGACAAATGTTGTCTGCTTTGGCGTCTGCTGGTTACTTTAAGTCATTTTTGCAAACAGTGTTAGCCTGTACGCAAAGATATTTTTAAAAAGTTGGCAAAAAAAATTTAGAAGATGACATTTTCAGATGTAGTTTTTCTCAGTGTCCTAAGGGATAAGATACAGAAACTAAAGGTACTGTCATAGGCCAGAAAAGAGGGGTATCCACATATTAATTTTCTTATTTCGGCATGAAATCATGTGTTGTGGGTACTCTTTAGAAGTTCCTCGTTCTAATGAATACCTACAACATATGTTTTTATTCAGAAATAATAAAATATATCAGTACTTTTTTGATGAAAAAAAAAAAAAACGCCTTACATGTATCTCGAGCTATGTACAGTCGAACTTTAATGGCTTGAACACTTTCGGAATATGGAATAGGAAAACATGTCCTAGTGAAATAATGACGGCCAACATGGTGTCAGAAGTTACACATTTTGTGTAAAACGGATAACATCTTTGTTATTTCTGCTTTCAACATAGATTGTGAGTGCTCGTTAGAACCGCCTCAATGAGGCGGTTCTAAGGAGTACACACAATCTATGTTTTTGAGCAAAAATAAGGCAGATGATTTATATCCCTGTAAACCCCAGTTTTCTCTATATAAACTGGGGTTTAGAGGGGGTCTTCGTTTCACAGACTCGTTATCGTGATGTCTCATGGTGTGGCTCATACGAGAGACAAAGATTGAAAATAAAATATATGTAAAAGTGAACAGTCTTGAGGTCTAGAGATTGTTATCATTTCATGTAAAAGTGAACAGAACGAGCCTCCGTGGCCTAGTGGAAAAGAGCGCTGAGTCTTAATCATTAGGTCTCCCAACTGCTGTGGTTCGAGGGTGACTGCAGTCACATGTGAGACACCAAGTTCAGCAAAGGAAGGTCAGGTGGTTTTTCTAAGGGTACTCTGGTTTTTGCCCACCTCTGATTAATGACTGGCTTGATATAAGTAAAATAACCGTGAAAGGGCTGTAAAACTAAAAAAAAGATTGAATAATCATTTCATATCAAAGTGAACAGTCATAGTCTACAGCTGGTGGAATCATTCCATGCAAAAGCGAGCAGCCTAGATCAGAAACAGCTCTTGCATTTCAGGGGTCTAGAAACTGCATAATCTTCATGTAAAAGTAAACAGGGGTCTAGAAACTGCATAATCATCATGTAAATGTAAACAGTCTTGAAGTTTAGAGATTGAAAAATAGTTTTTTTTTTTTTCATGTAAAAAAGAACTGTCTTAAAGTCTAGACATTGTACAATCACTTCCTATAAAAGTGTGCTGTCCAGGGGCCAGTTGTTCAAAGCATTGTTAGCTTAACGAGCTCGTTATTTGTCATATGGTTAACTGTTATAGCAAGTTTAATATTTAAAATTTTGGTATTTTTGCTGAAAAAATGTGAGCAGCTTTTGCGTATGCAAAAGCTGCTCACATTTTTTTCTGAAAAAATATTAGCATATTTGCCTTAATAAGTGATCAAAGTTTTAACGATACATTAACTAACAAAGTCGTTAGTTTTGAACAACTGGCCCCAGAAGTCCATGTTAAAGAAAACAGTCTTGAAGACTAGAGATTGTAGAATAATTTCTGATAAAAGTGAACAGTCTTTTATCTAGAAATTGTAACATTTCATGTAAAAGTGAAGTCTTTAGTCTAGAAATTGTAGCATTTCATGTAAAAGTGAACAGTCTTTAGTGATTGTATAAAGATTTTCTGTAGAATCATTACATGTAAAAGTAGAATCATTACATGTAAAAGTGAATGCACATGAAGTATATTACTATGTAAAAATGTTAAATCTAGAAGTCTAGAGATGTGCAATGCAAGAAGCAACATAAAACAAGAGCTATCTTTTTCTATGTTTATGACGACCTCAAAGTCATTTAGGTGGGAGACAAGGTGGGAGTCTGCTTAAGTTTAGGAGCAATATCTTCGTTAAACAACTGTGTTATATCCAAACAAAAATGTATAGATTATATAGAAAAATGACCATTTATGGTCATTTTTCGATATAATCTATACGTTTTTGGGATCCATCTTGAAACAGTGTTATATCCTTAACCATGTTATAATGAACCATGTTATAAAGAAGTTGTTGTGTAACTCTAACCGACTATGACAAAAAGAAATATTTGAAAAAAGTGAAGACATATGAAGAGCTGAAAGCCAGAAATGCCTCCTTCTCAGATCTACAGTCAAACCATAATGGCCAGGGGCTGGGTTTGATTTACTGAATCAGATTCAGGATTCCAAATCATGCTTCTATTTCGGCGTTTTATTTGTGCGAAACAGAAACATGGTACCCAATCAGGCTAATCGTACTCTGTTCATGTTTCAAAACGAATCAGTGTATCCAAAATGGTGGAATCATAAAATCGAAACATACATGCAATGTTTTTAAAGTGGCAGAATCGTGTTTGTGATTTAGAAACCATAATTTGGTATCCAGATTCTGAATCAGTTTAATCAAATGCACCCCTGCTCATCTTTGGGACACGCCCATCGGGGCTTGAAGATATAGATGGGCTGCATGATGCTACCACGCAGAGCTGAAACCTACCGCACACGAGTACAGGTAAACTGTTTAGAGGATCTAAGCCTGCCTAGGCAAGGTGCGAGTCGGACCGTCCATGCTTACAAACCCTATTGGTTTCATTGGGTGACAGGGATTGAGATGTCATTTCATCTCAATGTCGGGTAAAAGTCCCACAAAATTGGAAGCAAAATCTCTAAAATGACCTATACAGTGTTGACGGGGACGTTAAACCTCAAATCAAACAAACAAATCATCTTTGGGACCATGAGTTGATTTTAGTTCTTGGTCACTTTTTCACTTGTCCTGGCTCAAAAAATAATTCTAATGCACTTACATATGTAACGCGACGTCTGATTGGATAACGTCAAAAATTTGCGACAGTGTATTCCACGATATACTGTCGGAAATCCGACGTCACCACGTAACGTCGCTTTTCATTGGCTGGCATTTGGTTTTACGCAGCTCACCGCGCCTGCAGCCTTGTGCAAAATAGTACAAATTTTAGCTTAACAACCGAAAAAGTGCATTAGAATGGGGATAACTGTATTGAAAATTGTCATTTGGGGAGGTAAATCGTCGGTTTTACGGTCGCAAATTACGTTTTACGGCTCTGCTTACGCGTCGCCGTAAAACGAAATTTCCGACCGTAAAACCTCCGATTTACCTCCCCAAATGACAATTTTCAGTACAGTTATCCCCTAATTCATCAGATCTGATAGAAACAAAAAAGTACATACACAGAGAAAAAAACTACTATAATCCAAACATGTACACTAAATGTATATCTTTGCAACAACATAATTTGCATTTCTACAAATCTCAGCCAACTCATGTTAAAAGGGATCATAAGGTTGTGTGTTAGAAGTCTACAAATGATAATACTTAAAGCACCTAAGGCACATGGATACACCTTCAGGGCAAGTAATTCTTCCAAGTAAGTTTTTTCTTGCTTTATAAACCTTCTAAAGAAGCCGTCTGATCAGGATCAACACTGTCTGGCATTCAGTTCCTGAATTTGTAGGAATAAATTACATAAAGTAATCTGATTGGTTGAAAATCAGAAACGTGTGCGGTTAAATTATTTTAATAAGCAGGATAAGAATTAGGGGATAACTGTTTTCAAAATTGTGATTTGGGGAGGTAAATCAAAGGTTTTATGGTCGCCGTAAAACGTAATTTGCGACCGTAATACCGACGATTTACCTCCCCAAATCGCAATTTTGCAATACAGTTATCCACATTCTAATGCACGTATACGGTTGTTTTGTTAAAAGCTGAACTATTTTGCACAAAATGGCTAGAGCTGCGTAAAACCAAATGCCAGCCAATGAAAAGCGACGCTACGCTATGACGTCAGATTTCCCACAGTATATTGCAGAATATGCTGTTGCAAATTTTTGACGTCATCCAATCAAATGCCGCGTTAAGTATTCAAGTGCATTAGAATTAAGTGCAATCTACTCATAAAGTAGACTATGTCCATTTTAAACAAGGCTTACTAAAATTACAGAAAGAAAAGCAAGCTGAAAGTCATAAAGGATTTCTCTCTTGTAAGAATGACAGAAAAAAACTCCCTTAAGTGTCTTATCATATTGATAGATCCAAACTCTGGCTCTATACCTAAAACTTCATTCTAATGCACTTGTGTATGTAACGCGATGTCTGATTGGAAAACATCAAAATCTGCGATGGTATATTCTTCGATATACTGTCAGAAACCCAACGTCATCATGTAACGTCGTTTTTCATTGGTTGGTATTTGGTTTTACGCAGGTCACAGCGCTTGCCAGTTTTAGCAAAATAGTACAATTTTTAACAAAACATATGAATAGGAGCATTAGAATGGGGATAACTGAATTGAAAATTGTCATTTTTGGGGAGGTAAATCGTCGGTTTTACTGTTGCAAATTATGTTTTACTTCTCCGCTGACGCATCACTGTAAAACAAAATTTCTGACCGTAAAACCGCCCATTTACCTCCCCAAATGACAATTTTGAATAGAGTTATTCCCTAATTCAGGTTAATGTTACTGTGTATAAAATTGACTATTCTGGCAAATGTATACACTGTCTTGCAGAACAGCAGAAAATTATTATTATGCACACAGAAAATCTGGAAAACCATATCTTTCTGCAACTGGGCAAAGGGAGTAGGGCTCCTCTTGAAGGAAAGAATTTGCTCCCCTTGGTTGCAAGTTTTCCCTTTATGAGTAGCCCATATAAAAGACAAATGATTTTTAAATTTACGCTCGTAGAGGAGTTTTCAACTCTGCGGGAGGCCTGCAATAAATATCAAAAAGTACCGTTATAAATCGTGTAAGCTACCGTGTTAGCTACCGTATTGCCGCAGTCAAAAGTAAGAGGAAAATAAAGTTGTTGTGCTTAAAACCTGATACAATCCATGGATAATATTTATAAATGTTGGTTGGGGAAAATTTGGGGTCCAAACCAAAACCGTGTTATATCCGAATTCGTGCTGTAACGAATCGTGCTATAACGAGGTCCAGGTGTACTTTTAGTCTCAGGGAATACCATAATTATCCTAAGTATTGGGACATATAGGCCTAAGCAAACAGTGCAAACCCAGATTAGACTGCTCCTGAAGGAGCAGTCTGATCAGGGTCTACACTGTTAGCCATTCCGTCCGCACCTTTTGAACTCCTTGCTGGATCATGAAACACATTTGTTAAAATTTTAGCAGAATTAAAGCAAGTCCTCAAGGTGTCCGAAATTTTAGGATTTTTCCAGTAAGTATGATTTGCGCTGCAACAAGCAAAGATTTGCCTTTAGTTGGTAGTGCTAAGCTAAGACGCAGATCAGTCTGCATACCTGCTCCATCAGAATCATAACCCCAGATAAGAGAGGATATCCATGTATTATTTTTCTTCTTTCTGCACAAAAAACATGTGGGTACCGTAAAAATTCGGCTATAAGACGAGGATTTTTCCCTCCAAAATGAGCCCAAAAAAATGACCCCGTCTTATAGCCGAGGTCATGGACTGCAGGCTTTTTTCCGGCAATCTCGACGAAGACCAGACATACGGAAAAAGCCGATCGGTGATTTTTGAATTGATATAAATCGCCGCCCACAAACCACCGCTACGATTTTTCTGCACGCGATCGGTAAATGACGTAATCCGACGCCATTACCCCACACGTGTTTAATGTCATTGCGTATATCTCTTTCATAAAAAAAATGTTTCGAACGGGTAAAAAATATTTTCCCGATAGCTAAGCGGTTTCGAATAGAGGTGGATAGAAAATCAATGCTTTGCACAGCTCCCGAATTATCCCCAGAAGCTCCGTGTCAATAACCAACAACAGCGTTCGACTTTTCCCGCCAACGTCTGCTATTTGGCGCCAAAACATAACCATTCATGAGACCGTAGAATAGCCCGATTTTATAATGCAAACATTTACCGTTAGATGAAGCTAATAGTCTGAGGAGCAATTAAATCATTTTCACATTGATTGCGGATTAAATTTTATGACCGCAAATTTTATAAACGCAAATTAGAGACATAACTTGACCATATTTTCACACCTTATCGACACGCACCGCAGGGTGGCAATTTTACGACAGGGATTAACAATAGTGTCATACTTGAACCGTAATAAATACACAGATGGTTTGTCTCTGAATTGACAGCGATTTACTTACTGGTCTAGTTTTACCGTATTTAAGGCCCCAAAAAACGGGCAGTTGTAGACGATTTTTTTTTCCACTTGTCCCGACCGAGCGTCATAAGGTCAAAGTGCACCTGCCCGTCGTGATTTCGGTCTTGTCCCGGACGGCCGGGAAATGGATTTGTCAGCCCCTGTCGTCTATTAAATAGGAGTCTGTATAGCCTAAGCCAGCAAAGCATGTACCGGGCCGACAGCGATACGACATATCGGCCCGACGTTTGCCGCTATTTTGGGCGGCCAAACAAGCCATGTTAGGGGTAAGTAGAGGGGTTTTCTAAGGCAAAAAGGCCGATTTCTCACATCTAACTGGCATCTGGCGGTAGCAGATAGGCCCCGACAGATATGGCAAAAATCTGACCCGTCTTATAAAAGAGTATAAGCAAAATCCCGCCTTAGAAAAGCTGAAAAGGGGGTCCCGTCTTATAGCCGAATCGCCTTATAGCCGAATTTTTACGGTACTCATTAGAAGCACCTTACTGAGGCAAGAGAACTTACAGAAAACTGGACACCTGTACTATGACATGCTTAAAGCAGGTGCAACAAAAATGATTTGTGCTTTTGCTGTTTCATAATTCCAACTGCACCAATATTCTTTATCTCAACCTTTCAAATATATAAGAAATCTGGAAAAAAAAATCTCTGGCATAATTTAACATTACTCAAAATTAAGCCTGAATCTTTGGCTGTAGCATAATTTAAACAAAACTGAATATACACATTTACAAAAAGCAAAGGGCTCTAACAACCACTACTTAAACTAACACCCTAATTGTGAAGTATTTTATTCTAAGATTCTATTCACTCTTGCCTCATCATTGGTAATTTTTCCTTTCAATTCCTTTTTTCTCATCCTTGATCTTCCATAACATACGGAATCAACTAGTCAGTCCTTTCTAGAAGCCTCTGTGGTGTAGTGATTATGCAACTTGCCTCATAAACCAGCAGTTTTGGGTTTGATACCATGCTTCACCAGACTTTCGGATGAGTCTTTAAACCAAAGTCCCATCTCTGTATGACCTTAGTTGTCGGTGGGATGTTAAACTCAAACACATACACACAGTCAAGTCCTTCCAACACCAATATTCGATTATGAGGACAAAACTCTTTATAATGATAATTTCAATGTAATACACATCCTTAGCTCATGATGAGATAGGTTAATTGAGATATTCAAGTATATTTTATTTAATTATCCAATAAATGAATGTTGTGGATATTTGTTAAAATCGCCTCTTTGAGGCGATTCTAACAAATATCCACAGCATTCATTTCTTGAATTAAAAGTAAAATCGGCCATTTATTACCTACTATATTCGACCCCCGCCCATCGGGGCTTGAAGATATAGATGGGCTGCACGATGCTTCCATGCAGAGCTGAAACTGAGCCGCACACGAGTACTGGTAAACCGCTTAGAGGATCTAAGTCTGCCCAGGCAAAGCAGTGGGAGTCAGTCGTCCATGCTAATAAACCCTATTGGTTTCATTGGGCGACAGGGCTTGAGATGTCATTTCATCTCATTGTCGGGTAAAAGTCCCACAAAATTGGAAGTAACGTCTCCAAAATGACCTTTACAGTGTTGACGGGAATGTCAAACCTCAAATCAAACAAACAAAACCTACTATACTATTCCTTATTGGGAATCTTTAAAACGTCCAATTCTCTGGAACAACAAAATGTTAGGGAACAAAATTTCTGTTATTATAATGAGGGTCTTCTGTAATAAACAGACTAATTCACTGCTTTTCTATGAATCTGCCATCAATGTAAACAGCTTTCCCACACGGTGGAGCCACTGTGCAAGCTCCTCCCTCAATCTCATATCCTGGGCGTGACATATAAGATGATTGACACATGAGAAGACAGTTGGTAGGAGGAGCCTAAACTGGTCATCATTTAGTTGATGGAACAGCCCAAGTATGGTACACAGTAGTTCTGACCAGGACTGAAGGTGGGCCTCAGAATCCTGTAATACACAAGAAAAGAAAAAAAGAATATCATACTTTTTCTAAACCATGAATAACATATACATTTGGTCATATAAGCTTCTACACTTGAGTTTCAATGGCTTAACCCATTATACACTAGTGGACTCTTCCACTACTGTATGTTGGACAAGTACATTTGTCATATAAGGGGTGTCAGGCCTATTTTTTTTGTTTTTATTCTATTTTTGATGGAAAATTCTGCTAGCAGATAGTGCAGGCCCTGATCAGACATGGCGTCTGATCTGGGCCTGCACTGTTTGCCAAGGTACCCCTTTAGAGGTTTCCCGCATACAATGGGTTAAGCACCTTTAGAACCATGAAAATTTATTTAACCCTTATACCAATGAACAAGACTACTCAACCTTTGCAAACAGTGTAGATCCAGATCAGATGGCTTCTTCAGAAGTCATCTGATCAGGATCTACACTGTCATGCAGTTTATGAATTGAATGAATACATTGTATTGTATCAAGTAATTTGATTGGTTGATAGTGGGAAATGGATGTGGCTAAATTAGTTTTATTCAGCAGGATAAGAGTTAAGATAGGGGTAGTCTGCAGGTTAAATATAGTGCCACAACAGGAGGCATAATGGGAAAAATATTTCTATCTTCTATGAAATAGAAGTCTTATGCACATGTATGTACTCCTTAGAATCACCTCATTCTGTTTTGCATTGGAGTTAAATGGCCCAGTCAACACTATTTATGTAATTTTTGAGCCAGTCAGTTTACCTATCCGCACTTTTCCTGGGCAGGCTTAGATGTAAGCAGTTAACCAGTACAGTGCACATTCTTTTGCAAGCGACTGATAACTGTCCTTCTTGAATCAGTGGAAGGGAGAGAATGACCATAGAAAAGATTTCATGATCAATCTCCAAGAAATTTTATTGCCGACTGCTGCAGGTTTCAAATCTACGTCTTCCTGATCACGAGTCAGAGGCGCATCTAACTGAGCTACAGAGGCCGGCAAATTCTGTATTAAAGACGAGCTGTTATGACATGCAAGTAAATATGTTGTTTCCGATGATCTCTCCTTATTGCAAATATTTTTATTATGCATATATGTATTGTATATAATGAGGGCTAAATATAGTTAACAAGAGCTATCGCATAACAGCATAGCTCGCCTGTTTCGTGCCTTCAAAACATAAGGTAAAACTATTGAACCAAGAAATATAGATCACACTCACCTACATATATTTTGAGGTCAATCATCAGGTCACATGGAACATATATTCCAGATATTACATTTCAGAATCAAATTGTGTCTGAATTATAAGGCTAATCATTGAACCATGAAAATAGGTGACACTGACCCAGATATACTTCTATGCCAATCATCTGGTCACATGGAATTGAATATTCAGATATGAAGTTTCTCCATCTAATAGTATTCAAGATATAAGCGAAAGGTGAACTATGTAATATAGGTCAAACTGACCTAGATATAGTTTCAGGTTAATCATCCGGTTGCATTGAAGTAATATCCCAGGTACGTGTATAACATTTCGTTATCAAAATAGGCAAAATCAATGAACCATGAAATGTAGGTCACAATGACCTAGATATATTTTGAGGTCAATCAGCAGGTCACATGGAACTAATAATCAAGGTATGACATTTCTTTATCAAAAAGTATTCAAGTTTATAGGCAAAATCAGTGAACCATGAACTATAGGTCACACTGACCTAGATATATTTTGAGGTCAATCATGGGGTCACATGGTACTAATAATCCAGGTATGACATTTCTCCATCAAATAGTATTCAAGATAATAGGCAAAATAAACTAGATTTGTTTTTCTACAAAAACACAGATGTCTCCCTCGTTTTTGACTTTTAAGTATAACCTTGACATTGGAGGTATTGAGCTGGGTCTTGTGTGCAACACATCATCTAATGAAGATGAACATTTCTGCATAGTAACTTTAAAAATGTTCATTGAAAAATAAGAAAGTTATTGGCCGTAAACAAAAAAAGCACTTTTTTACCTTTGACCTCTAAGTATGGCCTTGACCTTTGAGGTACAACACATCGTCTCATGATGGTTAACATTTCTGCCAAGTAATTTCATAATCCATCAAAGAATAAGGAAGTTATTGATTGTCCCTTTTTTTACCTTTGACCTCTAGGTATGACCTTGATATTGGAGGTATGGACCTTGGTCTTGCACATGAGTCATGGTCTAATGACGGTGAACATTTCTGCATGGTTACTTTATAAAGTCCATCCAGAAATAAAAAAGTTAATGACTGGACACAAAAAAAAAAACAATTTTTTTTTACCTCTGACCTCTTAGTATGGCCTTGATCTTGGAGGTACCGACCTGGGTCCAGCGTGCACCACATCGTCTCATGATGGTTAACATTTCTGCCAAGTACTTTCACAATTTATCCAGGAAAAAGAAAGTTATTGACTGAACACTAAAAAAAGGCCCCTTCTTGTCCTTTGACCTTTTGTCCTTGACATTTGAGGTACCAACTTGAGTCATGCACACAACACATCATCTCATGGTGGTTAACATTTCTGCCAAGTAATTTCAAAATCCATCTAAAAATAAGAAAGTTATTGACAGAACACAAAAAAGGCCCCTTTTTTTACCTTTAACCTCTATGTATGACCTTGACCTTTCAGGTACCAAACTGGGTCATGCATGCAACACATCATCTCATGGTGGTTAACACTTCTGCCTATCAATTTCAAAATCCATCTAAAAATAAGAAAGTTATTGACCAAACACGAAAAAAGGCCCCTTTTTTACCATTGACTTCTTTGTATGACCTTGGCATTTTAGGTACCAAACAGAATCATACATGCAACACATCTTCTCATGATAGTTAACATGTTTGCCAAGTAACTTCAAATTCTATCTAAAAATAAGCAAGTTACTGACAAAACCCGAAAAAAGGCCCCTTTTTTTACCTTTGACCTCTAAGTATGACCTTGACCTTTGAGGTACTAACCTGGGTCATGCACTCAACACATCGTCTTATATTGGTTAACGTTTCTGACAAGTGATTTCGAACGCCATGTGATTTCAAAATCCATCTCAAAATAAGAAAGTTATTGACCAAATACGAAAAAAAGGCCCCTTTTTTGACCTTTGACCTCTAAGAATGACCTTGACCTTTGAGGTACCGACCCGCCTCATGCACACCACAAATTATCTCATGGTTGTTAATAATTATGCCAAGTAATTTTAACATCCATCTCAAAATAAGAAAGTTATTCACTAAATACGAAAAAAAAGCCCCTTTTTTGACCTTTGACCTCTAAGTATGACCTTGACCTTTGAGGTACCGACCTGCCTGATGCGCACGGCACATCGTCTCATGGTTGTTAATAATTATGCCAAGTAATTTTAAAATCCAGCTCAAAATAAGTTATTGACCAAATACGATAAAAAGGCCCCTTTTTTGACCTTTGACCTCTAAGTATGACCTTGACCTTTGAGGTACCGACCTGCCTCATGCGCACCATACATCGTCTTATGGTTGTTAATATTTCTGCCAAGTAATTTTAAAATCCATCAGAAAATAAGAAAGTTATTGATCGGACACGATTTGCCCATACATATATACATACCGACAAACTTCCAAGGGAGATAATTCAAATAGTACAAATGTGAGAGTTATAGTTCTTGTGCACTGCATGTTGTCTAATGCTGATTAATATTTATACCAAGTTTCGTGAAGATAGCTCTAACGGTTTTCAAGTTATAGAGCGGACACGAAAGTGTGACAGACGGACAGACAGACGCCTGGGGGAAAAACAATATGTCTCTCTGAAAAAAAATTTTTCGGGGGAGACATAATGAACCATGAAATATAGGTCACAGTGACTTAGATATATTTGGTGGTCAATTATCGGGTCACATGGAACTAATAATCCAGGTATAACATTTCTCCAACAAAAAGTCTTCAAGATATAAGGCAAAATCACTGGAACAAGAAATATAGGTCACAGTGACCTAGATATATTTTGAGGTCAATCATGGGGTCACATGGTACTAATATCCCAGGTATGACATTTCTCCAACATAAAGTCTTCAAGATATAAGGCAAAATCACTGGACCATGAAATGTAGGTCACCATGACCTTCACCCTTTTACACTTGAACCAATGTCACATGGTTGGCTGATATATAACCAATTGTGTTTATAACTTGTTAGCATAATGGAAACGTATATAACAAATTACAAAGGTGTCCTAGATTTTGACCCCTAGCCCCACACCATCCGTCCTCCCAGGTATGAACCCAGGGGTGTGTTGTCTTGGAATCTCAGAAGACACGCCCGGGTATCCAAGTTGTAAAATATGAACCCTTTGTGATAAGTGTCTGTTGAGATATAAGCAATTCAAAAACTTTAACACAGTTTTACAGAGGTGTTCTAGATTTCGACCCCTAGCCCCACCCCGGGGCATGAACCCAGGGGTCTGTTGTCTTTGAACATCAGAAGACCCTCACACGTACTTAAGTTTCAAATATGAGTGCTCTGTGTTGAGTGACTATTGAGATATAAGCATTTGAAAAACTTTAACGCAGTGTGACAGGAACGCACACGCAAACAAATGAGGTGAAAACAATAGCTCTCCATGTACATGTACTTTGTACAGGCGAGCTAAAAATGTTTATGAACTATTGTTTATTGCCCACCAGATAAGGAAATCTGTAGTTTTAGGCTGGGATAGAAATTCTGTTCTAACCCTGGTGTCTTACCCAAAATCAAATATTCTCGTGCTTTTGACAAATGCATTGGTTGAATACGACGTCATATGCGCCGTCAGTCAGGTTGACTTCACAGCACGTTACGTGACATCACTAAACATCATTGAAATGTCATCACAACAGAAGTGACTGCACTATTAAAACTCCACACTCAGAAATACATAAATGTAAGGTATGCAAGAAAAAGAATCCTACATGGGTGTGAGGGGTGGATGGAAAAACCCGTCCCTCGGGATCATTGTCCGCCATCACTCGGCAAGCCTGGTGATGCTGGACAGTGACCCTCGGGTCGGATTTTCCATCCACCCCGCACACCCATGCAAGATTCTTATATTCTATTACTTCCATCTAACCTAAATAATAAACAATTGTTGCAAACTGTCCTACAAGCACAATGATCTTACCTTCATTATGGAAGATTTCTGTTGTTCTTCAATCACTTGTTCAACTGGATCAGAGGAGTCTCTCTTTTGTTTTTTCTCGCCATTTTTCTTTTTCTTGTTTACTTTCACAAATGATGGCATTGTAGTCTGATTCTTCCTTTTCTTATACTCTGTCATGAGGTTTTTGATGAATTTGTCTGTGGCAAGATTGTAGACCCGACTTTCCTGTTCCTGTCTCTGTTCTCGCTTACTCTTGACTGGTTCATGTTTGGGTGAGAGAGGAAGTCCATGTGACTGCTTCTCTGACTCTGGAGTTTTGGGACTGACTGGTGTAGAATCATCATCTGAAAACAAAAATGGAAATCTCGTTTTAAGGCTACCTTACTATCCAAAGCTACCGTAAAGATACTAAAAATACAGACATCTTGAGGACTTGCTGTAATTCTCCTAAAATTTTATGCCAGATTCAGCAAAGAGTCCAAAAAAGTGGTAATGGAATGGCAAACTGTGTGGACCCTGATCAGACTGCTCCTCAACGAGCAGTCTGATCTGGGTCTGCACTGTTTGCTTAAACAGTGTAGATCTTGATCGGAAGGAGCAGTCCTATCTGAGTCTGCACTGTTTGCTTACGCCTGTCTGTCCCAATACTTAGGATTATTACAAAAATTCGTATGGAGGTCCTTTGTTTATCCCATTTTGTCCAGAAAAAAAAAATCTTCTGACTTTACATATAGCAAGATTTCACTTTGATATTTAGGGGTGCCAGGTTCAGTTATTTTTAGTGTTTTTTTTTTTTTAAGACAAAGGCTGAACATTTTGCAAACAGTGAAGGCCCTGATCAGATGGTGCATTCTGCAGTGTCTGAACTAGGCTTGCGGTGTTTGCCAGGATCCTGTTTTGGGGTTTTCCATATAAAATGGTGTATAAAGTCCCTCCAACCAAGTGTCCTAATTTTCAGGGTAATATGAGATATATCAGACACCACAACCTCTTTTTATTCAATGTAATATGGTTTTGGTTATAACAGGTGTTACTTAGGGGAAGGGTCAAAACTAATGTTGAGAGAACTTGTTAGCGAACCCCATTGCACACATATATATGTAATAGTTGCAATAAAATATGTTTATACTGGGCATTCCAATGCATCTCCAAAATATATTTACTACACAGAAAATTGACCATAAATGGTCACTTTTATGGACTATCTATCTGCCAATACTTCTTAACCTCTGAGGAGAACTATACATTTTTGTTTGGATATTAACCCTTATCTTGCTGTTCATGACAACCCCTATCTTTGGAAACAGTGTAGATCCAGATCAGATGGCACTGTTTGACATTCAGTTTATGGATTTGTAAGAATAAATTAAATCAAGCAATCTGATTGGTTCAGAGTCTGAAATGTGTGAGGCTAAATTGAATATTCAGCAAGACAAGGGTTGAACTGTTGTTCAGAGGTACTGTAGCAACATTTATTTTTGCTTTAGACCCCAACAAAATGTTATAAAAGCTGTAGCGATCTTTTAGCTCCATGGTCAATTGCATCTATTATTCAGACATGCCAGAGTCTAAAACAGTTTGCCATTTTTTCAGATTCTAGAACAATTAAGCCATCACAGAATCACTTAACATTACTATAACACATCCGTACGACATAGTGCAATTTTTACATCTCCAAAATGGCTACTTTTCTGACGAAAATCTGTGACATTTTTCTTATTTATACTGCAAACATAGGTTGTGGGTACTCGTTAGAACCGCCTCGACGAGTACCCATAACCTTTGTCTTGGAGCAGAAATAAGAAAAATATTGTTTACCCCCGTAAACCCCAGTCTTCTCTATATAAAGTGGGGTGTAAGGGGGTGTTCATTTCACGGACTTGTTCACGTGTTAAAATGTCACTAACCCTGGTCTGACTGTATACTGACAGGTTGTGTGAGCGCCAGACCTTGCAGTCTAGCCCGTGTCTGCTCCAGCTGTTTACTTAGTCCACTAAGGTCTGGCTTCTTATATAGAATCACTTAACCCTTTTTGTACCAGATGGAATCTTCCTCCTTATATATAGCAGGAGTCCATTTTGAAATTTAGGGGTGTCATATTGTGTTTTCTTCAAAATGTTTTGGAAAATGGCTGATCTTTTTGCAAACAGTGTAGGCCCTGATCAGACGCCGCTTTCTGTGGCGTCTGATCTGGGTCATCACTGTTTGCAAGGGCACCCGTTTTGGGGTTTCTGGTAAAAAATGGGTTAAAATGCCACTTACCCTGGTCTGACTGTATACTGACAGGTTGTGTGAGCGCCAGACCTTGCAGTCTAGCCTGTGTCTGTTCCAGCTGTTTGTTCAGTCCACTAAGGTCGGGCTTCTTTGGAATCTGAGGAAAATCATCTGGCTGAGCAATCAGGAAAAACAGCTGCTGATTGGCCATATTGTCAACACAGCTGGTTCCCTCTTTGTCATACAGGATGTCTATATAACTCTGGCACAGCTCATTACAAACTGACTCAAGCTGGGAAACAAATAGGCTAGGATTCTCTATTACTTTGGAGCCCTGTTTGAAAGCTTTGTGAAATAGAGATTTTAATGTCTTTTCCTCTATTTGACTAGATATAGCTTTGGTTTCAAGTCTTGTATTTTCATCAAACTTCTGAGTATTTTCCTTGGAAGACACTGTTTCATTGGCAGCACCAGAATTTTTCACACTATCAGACACGGTCACAACTTTGTCACTATCGCCTAATTTTGTTATAATTTCCTGACTAGTAGCAGCCCCAGATACATCCACTTCAACAGACGACACTTCTCTTCCTGTCTGATGTGTTTCTTTGGTTTCTTTTGACAGAAGAGTTTTCACAGACTCCAAAGTGAGGCTGGGAATGTTGGAACAGATCTTGATCAATGTGTGTATGTAAAATACCATACTGGCTCCCGCCTGCTTGTATAGATTCACTGCAACTTCTGTATGGGCAACTTTCTGTATCAGAAACTTCAGCCCTGGTCGAAGATCAAAGTCACAAGCAAGCTTGTAGGATGATCTGAGACAGTCCAGTAGCTGTATGACATGCTCAGTTGATAGCTTACACAACATTCCTGTAACAAGATTTTGGAAAAGGACAATTGTCTACTGCTATTGTAATGATCCTAAGTATTGGGACAGACAGGCCTAAGCAAACAGTGCAGACCCAGATCAGACTGCTCCTGAAGGAGCAGTCTGATCAGAGTCTGCACAGTTTGCCTTCCGTCTGCAATTTTTGGACTCCTTGCTGGATCAAGAAACAAATTTGTTAAAAATTTAGGGGAATTAGAGCAAGTTCTCAAAGTTTCCAAATTTTTAGTATATTTAGGGTATATACAGAACGCTTCAGTTGCTTGAATATGTGAGTGTGTGAATTCGGGTTTAACGTCGCTTTCAACAATTTTTCAGTCATATCGGGACGGTATCTGGTTGCGACAGGGAGCTCAATGCTCACGTTTATAGTGCTGCCTCACTGAAGTATCATGTCCCAGACACATTACATGATACCACATCCAGTCACATTATCCTGACACTGGATCGACCAGTCCTAGCTCTTCCCCGTAAATCTGAGTGCCAAGCGAGGAGCAGCTAGTACCATTTTTAACGACTTTGGTATGTCGCGGCCCGGGATCGAACCCCAGACCTCCCGTTCCCCGGAGCGGACACTCTACTAACTGAGCTATCGGGGCCGGTAGTTGCTTGAATATCACTGATGGTTTATTTACCATGCTTATTAAGGGGAATGGATACACCTTCATGGTGGGCAACTCCTGCAAAAGTATTTTTGTCTCCCATGTAAATAGGGTCAACTCTTAAAGAAAAGAATTTGCTCCATTCTTTCCATTAGAAGTAGACCCCTTTTGCCGTGGAACAGAGTTTATAGAAAAGCAAACAGGAAGTCCCAAAAGTTGTCTCCCTTTGAAAAATGGTGGAAAAACCTACCAGGTGTTCCCATTCCCCTTAAAACTTGTTCTTTAGACCCTAGGGAATTTTTCCCATAGCTCCAATTAACAAAATCAAAGCACTGAGAGTACTGGTGGGTCGATTGTCTCTGGGTGTAGTTAGGAAAAATGGGCTTGAGCGTGGACTGTTTCGTTTAACCCTAAAACTCCTTTACTGAAAGCAAACCGTGTAGACCCTGATCAGATGCTACATTTTTCGGCGCCTGCCCCTTAAATTCCTATACTCTAAGCAAGCAGTGAAGACCCTGATCAGACGCCGCCTTCTGCAGCATCTGATCTGGGTCTACACTGTTTGCCTAGCCCAACCCATGATTCCAGCCCAGATTTTACAGTTAATCTATTCACGTTAACAAGCTGACCTCACTGCGATAAAATTCTATAAATAAACTGCGTGGATTATTACAAATCAGTGATAGTCACTCCAGCACTAATAGAGGTTTTGTCCTTTGTACTTGCATGACAGAAATAAGTAAAATCTTCCTCAGTTCCTTATTGGGTTGATTGTTTATCAATCGACCCAATAAGGAACTGAGGAAGATTTTACTTATTTCTATCATGCAAGTGTATGTTGTGTGTACTCATTAGAATCACTTTGTAACACTTCTTTTATACTAACCGATGAAAATGTATCCCAAAATATGGCTGTCACGGTTGGTACTTATGTTATCCTACAGAATTGACATCAGCATTTTTTCAAATCCTGACAATGGTCTTATTAAACAAGAGGACCATGATCACACTGGTAAAGGCAAGCGCAGGGTAAGGAAAGAAACACCGGAAAAGGCAATTTTTCCGCTCAGGATAAAAAAGAAAATGGCGGAATGGGTATCACATGTGCAGGTTTGTTGTTGTTCTAGATCTCGTGTTATGGTTACTAATCAATACGGCTGGTCACATTAGCTTCACGGAAGACACTTATTATTCTCAAATTTATATTCGATGGTCCGAATTCGACAGTTACATCCAGTCAAACGGAGAACCGGACACAGTGGAGCTACTCCACCGCGAAATCTCATTATTTTACATGAAACGCTCTTCTGGGAAGATGGCATGCACTTTTTTGTTGGTTGTAGACATACACATGATAACTCGGATTGTTGCAAATACGACTTAAGGAAAATTTGAAATTAGAAGGCCCACAGTGAGAAATCCTAGTTCAAATTTCAATACAACGCCCACGGGCAAGGAGGTGGGTACAACGCATATGATAAGACACAAAATTTTCCGGGGGAAATGGTTTTTGTATGGTCGTAGCACAAGTAAATTTCCATCTCAGATTAGATTTTCCGATATTAATAATTAGTCCTACATAGTTTAAAGCACCAATTGTTACCTTTAGGAAACGTCAAAAGTTTGTGTGCATTGTCTTGGCATGCGCATTGCTGTGGTTCTAGCAATATAATCATCCCCTATGGGGATAGATGGATTGGGTTCATCGCGATCATGAATTAAAGAAATGATGTATTTGTCCGTGCAGTATTTCTGGTAGAAAATTCTATGCTTGTTCTTTTGGCTGAATATATAAGGTAGATAACTTCACCGAATTCGTGAGACATACCTATTACATTGCCTGATATGATTTGACTTCTTTTTGACTCTCACTCAAATCTTCTTCAGTGTGCGACGTTTCACTTGCTAACAGGCGTGGTTAATGGAAACATACACAGAATCGAGTTGTTTCGTCTTCAAGTATTTTCAGAATAACTTGACGTTTGATGTGTCTGTATTGAGTTAATACGAGCATTGTGACGAAACTAGTAAGAAAAGTGTGATACAAGTATACCCCTTCGAAAGAAAAAGACAATAGAAAGTGTCCTTAGAAACCCGGTTTCAATTGGCGCATTCATATATCAGGTAGCACCCGATGTACACTAAGTGAGTCGTATCTTGTTACCCCACCCACTTGCGTTATCATGGAGCTTTACGAAAAATGAAAAATAACAGGATCAAAATGAAACAGGTATCAAATTATTCCTTGGTTTCTAACTAAAAAAATGAGTAATAACAACATATATTTAGCTTTACTATGAACGGAGTTATGGCAATTTTATGTTGACATTTCTGATAATGACCAAAAATTAATTTATGAAAAAATAAACACAGAGTTCACAGTTCATTTTTTTTATATATTTTCACCACATGTTAACATATCAAAACTGTATCTGTATACACAATATAAAATATGTACAGGCAAGGCTAGGCTATTATATTTTGAAAGCCATAAAGGTGACAAATTTTGCAATTTTGGTCAAAATCAGCTGGAGGTAGGGGTAAAGTCATGGTAAAAACATACCTTATTAATTTTGTGAATGACCAAAGATTTTATTGATTTGTTTTTCTTGAAGCTGTATCTTCTTTTCATATTACTTCCTTTGGCTATCAATCACCATTACAATATTTACGAAACAAATATTTCGGGGGGGGGGGGGGGGGGGAGGGGGCAGATAAAATTGGAGATCTTACATGTAACAGGCCCTTTGTACGCAGTTCGTCGTCTGATATTAGGCAACTATTGTTTGTTTGATTTGAGGTTTAACGTCCCGTCAACACTGTAAAGTTCATTTCGGAGACGTTGCTTCCAATTTTGTGGGAATTTTACCCGACACTGAGATGAAACGACATCGCAAGCCCTGCCGCCCAATGAAACCAATAGGGTTTATAAGCACCGCTTTGCCTGGGCAGGCTTAGATCCTCTAAGCAGTTTACCAGTACTCGTGTGTGGGTCGGTTTCAGCTCTGCGTGGAAGCATCATGCAGCCCATCTATTTCTTAAGCCCCGATGGGCAAGGCAAATATTAAAGTATGTACATGTATTGGTAACTGATGATTATGCCGGCCTCGGTAGCTCAGTCGGATTCGCGTCTGTTGGTGATCAGGAGGGCACGGGTTAGACACCTGCCGGGGTCGGCAACATTCTTTCGTAGAGATTGATTACGAAACCTTTTCTACGGTCATTCTGTCCCTTCCGCTGATTCAAGAAGGGCAATTGTCAGTTTCTGGCGAAAGAATGTACAGCGTACTGGTTAACCGCTTACGTATAAGTAGAAGTAAAACAAAGATCAGAAATCGATACAATTAACTTACTCCACCCATCAAAGACATCAAAGGGAAAGAAGCACAAACATTAAGAGACCAGACCATAATGGAAACGTAAACAAAGGAAGGCCATAAGGACAGTTACTTTCCCACAAAATGTCCATATGGCCACCCAAAATAAAAAGACACAAGTGATACACACAGTAAGTAACAAACAACAACATACATAAACCGCCACAGAAGAACCGCCTTTGAACGCCTTGAAGCCTGCCCAGGAAAAGTGTGGATAGGTAAACTGACCGGCTCAAAAAAGACCTAAAATAGTGTTGACAGTGCCGTTAAACTCTAAAAGAAACAAACGAACCAAGAGGCATTACTGAAAACAAAACAAAAACATTTAAATGTTAATTTACACAGGACATTATATTAGCCTTGCCAAGTTGTCCTACCCAATATATTTTTACGGACCACATTCTCCTTGTCCGAATTCTCCTAGGTCAAATCGTCCGGGCCAAATCGTCCTAGATTCATAGTGTATGTGTAAGTGTGTGTGTGTGTGTGTGTGTGGGGGGGGGGGTACATTGCTAGAACCAGAGCAATGCACATGCCAAGGCAAGGCACAAAAACTTTGAACGTTTCCTAAAGATCACAATTGGTGCTTTAAACTATGTAGGACTAATTA
This sequence comes from Lucinisca nassula, assembly GCA_963580285.1. Taxonomy (NCBI): domain Eukaryota; kingdom Metazoa; phylum Mollusca; class Bivalvia; order Lucinida; family Lucinidae; genus Lucinisca; species Lucinisca nassula. Next base: position 10,667,775 of record OY757013.1, read on the forward strand.
TTAATATCGGAAAACCTAATCTGGGATGGAAATTTCCTAGTGCTACGACCATACAACAACCATTTTCCCCGGAAAATTTTGTGTCTTATCATTTGCGTTGTACCCATTTCCTTGCCCGTGGGCGTTGTATTGAAAATTGAACTTGGATTTCTCACTGCGTGCCTTCTAATTTCAAACTAGAATTTGTTTTTCTACAAAAACACAGATGTCTCCCCCGTTTTTGACTGCTAAGTATAACCTTGACATTGGAGGTATTGAGCTGGGTCTTGTGTGCAACACATCATCTAATGAAGATGAACATTTCTGCATAGTAACTTTAAAAATGTTCATAGAAAAATAAAAAAGTTATTGGCCGTAAACAAAAAAAGCACTTTTTTACCTTTGACCTCTAAGTATGGCCTTGACCTTTGCAGTACAACACATCGTCTCATGATGGTTAACATTTCTGCCAAGTAATTTCATAATCCATCAAAGAATAAGGAAGTTATTGACTGTCCTTTTTTTACCTTTGACCTCTAGGTATGACCTTGACATTGGAGGTATGGACCTTGGTCTTGCACATGACTCATGGTCCAACTTTCAAGCCTCTAGCTCCAACAGTTTTTGAGATATCTTGCTGACAAGATTTTATTAAAAAAAATTCAAAGGGCAATAACTCTTGAAAGGGGCATAATCCGGATGAGAAAAAAATACTTGTCAGCTTATTTTCCATTAGGAATGCATATATGAAATTTCAAAACCATAGCATACACAGTTCTAAAGTTATGCTATGCATCACTTTTAGGATTCATTACAATGGGCACAAATTACCAAAATGACAAAGGGCCATAACTCGCAAAGTATTTTTCGGAATTTTGTCATAAGTTAATCAGTTCATCTACTCATCACCAACAATATACGGCCACGTGTGAGACGCCAAGTTCTGCAACGGAAGGTCAGGTGGTTTTTCTCCGGGTACTCCGGTTTTCGCCCACCTCTGATTAACGATCGGCTCGATATGAGTGAAATAATCTTGAAAGGGCCGTAAAACCCAAACCAAAAAAAAAAAAAAAAAAAAAAAACCAACAATATACTCACCAATTTTCAAGGCCTTAGCTCCAATAGTGTTTGAGATATTTTGCTGACAAGATTTTATTAAAAAAATTTCAAAGGGCAATAACTCTTGAAAGGGGCATAATCCGGACAAGAAAAAAAATACGCGTCAGCTAATTTTTCATGAGGAACCCATATATGAAATTTCAAAACCCTAGCATACACGGTTCTAAAGTTATGCTATGCATCACTTTTAGCATACATTACAATGGGCACAAATTACCAAAATGACAAAGGGCCATAACTCACAAAGTATTTTTTGGAATTTTGTCAAAAGATAATCAGTTCATCTACTCATCACCACCAATATATTCACCAACTTTCAAGCCTCTAGCTCCAATAGTTTTTGAGATATCTTGCTGACAAGATTTTATTAAAAAAAATTCAAAGGGCAATAACTCTTGAAAGGGGCATAATCCTGACGAGAAAAAAAATATACGTCAGCTTATTTTCCATCAGAAATGCATATATGAAATTTCAAAATTATAGCATACACCGTTCTAAAGTTATGCTATGCATCACTTTTAGCATACATTACAATGGGCACAAATTACCAAAATGACAAAGGGCCATAACTCACAAAGTATTTTTCGGAATTTTGTCATAAGTTAATCAGTTCATCTACTCATCACCAACAATCTATTCACCAACTTTCAAGGCTCTAGCTCCAATAGTTTTTGAGATATCTTGCTGACAAGATTTTATTAAAAAAAATTCAAAGGGCAATAACTCTTGAAAGGGGCATATTCCGGACGAGAAAAAAAATATGCGTCAGCTAATTTTCCATGAGGAATCCATATATGAAATTTCAAAACCCTAGCATACATGGTTCTAAAGTTATGCTATGCATCACTTTTAGCATACATTACAATGGGCACAAATTACCAAAATGACAAAGGGCCATAACTCACAAAGTATTTTTTTGGAATTTTGTCAAAAGTTAATCAGTTCATCTACTCATCACCATCAATATAATCACCAACTTTCAAGGCTCTAGCTCCAAAAGTTTTTGAGATATCTTGCTGACAAGATTTTATTAAAAAAAAAACATCAAAGGGCAATAACTCTTGAAGGGGGCATAATCGGGATGAGAAAAAAAAATACGCGTCAACTAATTTTCCATGAGGAATCCATATAAGAAATTTCAAAACCCTAGCATACACGGTTCTTTAGTTATGCTATGCATCAAAAGGGTAACGGACGGACGAACGAACCAGAACCAATATGCCCCTCAAACTTTTTCAAAGTTGGGGGCATAATAAGAAAGTTATTGACAGAACACAAAAAAGGCCCTTTTTTACCTTTAACCTCTATCTATGACCTTGACCTTTCAGGTATTAAACTGGGTCATGCGTGCAACACATCATCTCATGGTGGTTAACATTTCTGCCTAGCAATTTCAAGATCCATCTAAAAATAAGAAAGTTATTGACCAAACACGAAAAAAGGCCCCTTTTTTACCTTTGACCTCTATGTATGACCTTGACATTTTAGGTACCAAACTGAATCATGCATGCAACACATAGTCCCATGATAGTTAACATGTTTGCCAAGTAACTTCAAATTCTATTTAAAAATAGGCAAGTTATTGACAAAACCCGAAAAAAGGCCCCTTTTTTTACCTTTGACCTCTAAGTATGACCTTGACCTTTGAGGTAACAACCTGGGTCATGCGCGCAACACATCGCCTTATATTGGTTCACATTTCTGCCATGTGATTTCAAAATCCATCTCAAAATAAGAAAGTTATTGACCAAATACGAAAAAAAGGCCCACTTTTTGACCTTTGACCTGTAAGTATGACCTTGACCTTTGAGGTACCGACCTGCCTCATGTGCACCACACATCGTCTCATGATTGTTAATAATTATACCAGGTAATTTTCAAATCAATCTCAAAATTAGAAAGTTATTGACCAAATACGAAAAAAAGGCCCCTTTTTTGACCTTTGACCTCTAAGTATGACCTTGACCTTTGAGGAACTGACCTGCCTCATGCGCACCACACATCATCTCATGGTTGTTAATAATTATGCCAAGTAATTTTAAAATCCATCTCAAAATAAGAAAGTTATTGACCAAATACGAAAAAAAGGCCCCTTTTTTGACCTTTGACCTCTAAGTATGACCTTGACCTTTGAGGTACCGACCTGCCTCATGCGCACCACACATCGTCTTATGGTTGTTAATAATTATGCCAAGTAATTTTAAAATCCATCTCAAAATAAGAAAGTTATTGACCAAATACGAAAAAAAGGCCCCTTTTTTGACCTTTGACCTCTAAGTATGACCTTGACCTTTGAGGTACCGACCTGCCTCATGCGCACCACACATCGTCTTATGGTTGTTAATATTTCTGCCGAGTAATTTTAAAATCCATCAAAAAATAAGAAAGTTATTGACCGGACACGATTTGCCCATACATATATACATACCAACAAACTTCCAAGGGAGATAATTCAAAAAGTATAAATGTGAGAGTTATGGTTCTTGTGCACTGCACGTCGTCTAATGCTGATTAATATTTATACGAAGTTTCGTGACGATAGCTCTAACGGTTTTCAAGTTACAGAGCGGACACGAAAGTGTGACAGACGGACAGACGGACAGACGGACAGACAGACGCCCGGGGGAAAAACAATATGTCTCTCCGAAAAAAAATTTTTCGGGGGAGACATAATTTTCCTTAAATCGTATTTGCAACAGTCCGATTTATCATGCGTATGTCTACAACCAACAAAAAAGTGCATGCCATCTTCCCAGAAGAGCGTTTCATGTAAAATAATGAGATTTCACGGTGGAGTAGCTCCACTGTGTCCGGTTCTCTGTTTGACTGGATGTAATTGTCGAATTCGGACCATCGACGATAAATTTGTGAATAATATGTGTCTTCCGTGAAGCTAATGTGAGCAGCCGTATTGATTAGTAACCATAACACGAGATCTAGAACTACAACAAACCTGCACATGTGATACCCATTCCGCCATTTTCTTTTTTATCCTGATCGGAAAAATTTCCTTATCCGGTGTGTTTGTTCCTTACCCTGCGTGCTTGCCTTTACCAGTGTGATGATGGTCCTATATCGCTCACCTGAGCTAAGAGATTTACATGTGGGTCCCTGGGCGGGACAATTTTTGGCCTCAGGGCTATAAGTTGAACAATCTTGGTAGAGGTCAACAACAAGAAGCTTCTTACACAATATCAAAGACCTGGGCCTTCTGGTTTCAAACCAAAAATATTTAAAGGTTTTCCCCATTATAAGTCTATGTAAAACCAGTGGGCCCCAGCTCTGGGGCATGTTTGGCCCCAGGGCTATAATTTGAACAATCTGCGTAGAGGTCCACTAGATGAAGCTTCATACCAAATACCAAAGGCCTGAGCCTTCTGGTTTCAGACAAGAAAATTTTTTTAAAGATTTTCTCTATATAAGCCTATGTAAAACCAGTGGGCCCCTGCACGGGGGCATTTTTGGCCCCAGGGCTATAATTTGAACATTCTTGGTAGAGGTCCATTAGATGAAGCTTCATACCAAATATCAAATACCTGAGCCTTCTGGTTTCAGACAAGAAGATTTTTAAAGGTTTTTTCATATTTTCTCCTTTTTGTTGCCATGGCAACCAGAGTTCTCCATGGAATGTAATTCTTTGAACAACTTTGAGAGAGGACCACCCAAAGATTATTTCTGCCAAGTTTGGTCAAAATCTGTTCAGTGGTTTATGAGGAGATGTCATTTAAACCAATTGTGGATGGACAGACAGATGGACGGATGAACGATGACAACGGATGGTGAGCGATCACAATAGCTCCCCTGGAGCCTTCGGCTCAGGTGAGCTAAAAATGCAAAGTAGACTGTGCTGTACATAAAGGATCATATACATGTCGTCATTTCACAAGGCCCTGGGGAGTTTCATAAATTTAATATGAAACGACAAACAAACTTCAATAGAAAATGAAGGGTTGTCAAAGACAATGTCACGAAATTAGAAATGTGTTATTACATGTGGTCAAATTATTTCTGCAACATGATGTTATCCACTAAATGGAAGCAATGTAATATGCTGAAAGTGATGAAACAGTTTTATACAGAATCTGTGATTTACAAACCTGGCAGAGCTGTACTCTGTGGCGCAGACACTGAGTGGTTCTCCAGGAGAATACAGCCCATTGTCTGTAACAAGAGTTGGTGAGATAGTAGGCCTACAACTATGTTGCGGAATGGGATTCTGAAATTAAATACACAAACATCTATAAAAGCTCCTATAAAACTTTGTGGGTCCAATTTGATAACTAATTCTCATTTCCATACAGTTTTGTAGGGTTGATTGCTTGTCAATAAGAGCTCTCCACATAACTATCACTGACAAATAAACTCAAACCTTGCATATAATAGGCTGAAAGTTTAATGTACTGTGTAAAGCCCCTGTCACACTATGCCAGGTTTTCACTGCGATGGGAAGGCGTTGTTTAATTATTCAGAACGCCTTGAGATCGCAAGAAATATGGGATATTTTTGTAAACATGGACCTGTCATGGCATCCCTACAGCGACCAAGACGTTGCTACGGAGCTTACATGGCGATCTATCGCGATCCTGCGGCATTCTTGATGGCGATTGTATGCGTTCTCAAGGCGCTTCCTCTGCACTTTTACGGCGCTCACAATGTGTGCACTGCGCTTTTACGGCGCTCACATGTTGAAGATGTTCTCAAAGTGTAAACATACATCTTCATCAGTCGAACAGTTTTGTTTGATTTGAGGTTTAACGTCCCATCAACACATTATAGGTCATTTTGGAGACGTTGCTTCTAATTTTGTGGGACTTTTACCCGACATTGAGATGAAAAGACATCTCAATCTCTGTCACCCAATGAAACTAATAGGGTTAATAAGCACAGATGGTCCGACTCACACCCCTTTGCCTGGGCAAGCTTAGATCCCCTTAAAGCGGTTTACCAGTACTCATGTGCCGTCGGAAACAAGTCCAACGCAATCACCGCAAGCAGGAGCAAGTCCACCACCATTACCTTACCCGGAATGAGTCACCTCAGAAGTAGGTTTTTCGGGACAGTACACAATCAAACTCTACTCTAGCCACTGTTTATACAAGCGGGCGGCCCCCTCCCATCGGGACTGGAAGAAATAGATGGGCTGCATGATGCTTCCACGCAGAGCTGAAACCGACCTCACACGAGTACTGGTAAACCGCTTAGAGGATCTAAGCCTGCCCAGGCAAAGCGGTGCGAGATACGTGTAAACTCTATTGGTGTAAACATGCTTATACGTGTAAACTCTATTGGTTTCATTGGGCGAGCGGCCCCCTCCCATCGGGACTGGAAGAAATAGATGGGCTGCATGATGCTTCCACGCAGAGCTGAAACCGACCTCACACGAGTACTGGTAAACCGCTTAGAGGATCTAAGCCTGCCCAGGCAAAGCGGTGCGAGATACGTGTAAACTCTATTGGTGTAAACATGCTTATACGTGTAAACTCTATTGGTTTCATTGGGCGACAGGGCTTGAGATGTCATTTCATCTCAAAGTAGGGTAAAAGTCCCACAAAATTGGAAGCAATGTCTCCAAAATGACCTATACAGTGTTGACTGGGATGTTAAATATCAAATCAATCAATCAGTTTATCAATTATACAAGCGGAGCTTACATGTATATGGCGTTGTAGGAGACCTCTGTGCGCTCCTGCCGAGCTCCTGCAGCATTGTAGGAGACCTTACTGCGCTGCTATGACAACCTTACGGCGACCTCACTGCACTCTGATCAGAACGCCGAGCGACGGCGTTTGTTTTGAGCATGCTCAAAATGCGCGCCTTTGCTTGGCTTTCTATGCGATCCCAACGCGTCTACTGGCGACGCCACTGCATTGCTACGGCGATGTTTGCGATTGTACTGCGGGCACCTCAGCGTTCTGCATTTTTCTTGGACGCCATGAGAACGCAGCCCTGGTGTGACAGGGGTTTAACCCTTAAGCCCCTGTCACACTATGTCGCGTTTTCACTGCGATGGGACGGCGTTGTTTAATTTTTCAGAACGCCGCGAGATCGCAAGAAATATGGGATATTTTTGTGAACATGGACCTGTCATGGCGTCCCTACAGCGACCAAGACGTTGCTACGGAGCTTACATGGCGATCTATCGCGATCCTGTGGCGTTCTTGATGGCGACTGTATGCGCTCTCACGGCGCTTCCTCTGCGCTTTTACGGCGCTCACAATGCATGCACTGCGCTTTTACGGTGCTCACAATGCGTGCACTGCGCTTTTACGGCGCTCACATGTTGAAGACGTTCTCAAAATGTAAACAGACATCTTCATCAGTCGAACATTTTTGTTTGATTTAAGGTTTGACGTCCCATCAACACATTATAGGTCATTTTGGAGATGTTGCTTCTAATTTTGTGGGACTTTTACCCGACATTGGGATGAAATGACATCTCAATCTCTGTCACCCAATGAAACTAATAGGGTTAATAAGCACGGATGGTCCGACTCGCGCCTCTTTGCCTGGGCAAGCTTAGATCCCCTAAGCGGTTTACCAGTACTCCTGTGCCGTCGGAAGCAAGTCCACCGCAATCACCGCAAGCAGGAGCAAGTCCACCGCCATTACCTAACCCGGAATGAGTCACCTCAGAAGTAGGTTTTTTCGGGACATTATACAATCAAACTCTACTCTAGCCACTGTTTATACAAGCGGGCGGCCCCCTCCCATCGTGACTGGAAGAAATAGATGGGCTGCATGATGCTTCCACGCAGAGCTGAAACCGACCTCCAACGAGTACTGGTAAACCGTTTAGAGGATCTAAGCCTGCCCAGGCAAAGCGGTGCGAGATACGTGTAAACTCTATTGGTGTAAACATTCTTATACGTGTAAACTCTATTGGTTTTATTGGGCGACAGGGCTTGAGATTTCATTTCATCTCAAAGTCGGGTAAAAGTCCCACAAAATTGGAAGCAACGTCTCCAAAATGACCTATACAGTGTTGACTGGAATGTTAAATATCAAATCAATCAATCAGTTAATCAATTATACAAGCGGAGCTTATATTGCGTTGTAGGAGACCTCTGTGCGTCCCTGCTGAGCTCCTGTAGCGTTGTAGGAGACCTTACTGCGCTGCTTTGGCAACCTTACGGCGACCTCACTGCGCTCTGATCAGAACGCCGAGCGACGGCGTTTGTTTTGAGCATGCTCAAAATGCGCGCCGTCGCTTGGCGTTCTATGCGATCCCAACGCGTCAACTGGCGACGCCACTGTGTTGCTACGGCGATGTTTGCGATCGTACTGCGCGCACCTCGGCGTTCTGCATTTTTCTTGGACGCCGTGAGAACGCAGCCCTGGTGTGACAGGGGTTTTACTGACCAATATATTCTTTCCCCCCTCTCCCCCACCTAACAGCTTAATGGAGCACCATTTACACTATAGGAGGTGTCAGAGTTACTTTATTCATTGAGACTTTTTCAATGATTTCCAAAATTTAAGCAAACAGTGGAGACCCTGATCAGATACTGTAGCATCTGATCAGGGTCTTCACTGATTGCCAATGGCCCATATTTTGGGACTCTAGACATATATTGGTAAAAAAGCTAAGCGGTGAAGATTGTCTGTTTGTTTGAATTGAGATTTTATGTCCCCATCAACAATATTTAGGTCATTGGAAGATAAAGGAAAGTAATGGAGAGTATATGTCAATAATGAACAGTCGAAATACAAGTTCAGGACCATTTTTTTTCTGTCTACACTAGGGCAATTGCCCCACCCGAGCTGACAGTGGTTTGATTTGAATATGCAAGAAACAAAATCTATCATGGCAGCTCAGTACAGACAAAAACTTCCATAAAAATCCTACAAATTGGGACACACTGAGGTCTTGCTGTAATTCTCCTAAAAATTTTAACAAATTTGTTTCACAATCCAGCAAGGTGTCCGAAAAGTGCAGATAGAATAGCAAACAAGGTAGACCCTGATCCGACTGCTCCTTCAGGAACAGTCTGATCTGGGGCTGCATTGTTTGCTTAGGCCTATCTGTCCCAATACTTAGAATCATAACGCCAAACTTTCTTGACTGTGGTCCCTCTACAGTAACAGAGTCAAACTAGACTTTGTTTTTCTACAAAAACACAGATGTCTCCCCCGTTTTTGACTGCTAAGTATAACCTTGACATTGGAGGTATTCAGCTGGGTCTTGTGTGCATTCCATCATCTAATGAAGATGAACATTTCTGCATAGTAACTTAAAAAATGTTCATAGAAAAATAAAAAAGTTATTGGCCGTAAACAAAAAAAGCACTTTTTTACCTTTGACCTCTAAGTATGGCCTTGACCTTTGAGGTACAACACATCGTCTCGTGATGGTTACCATTTCTGCCAAGTAATTTCATAATCCATCAAAGAATAAGGAAGTTATTGACTGTCCTTTTTTTACCTTTGACCTCTAGGTATGACCTTGACATTGGAGGTATGGACCTTGGTCTTGCATATGACTCATGGTCTAATGACGGTGAACATTTATGCATGGTTACTTTATAAAATCCATCCAGAAATAAAAAGTTAATGACTGGACACAAAAAAAAACAAAAAACTTTTTTACCTCTGACCTCTTAGTATGACCTTAATCTTGGAGGTACCGACCTGGGTCTAGCGTGCACCACATCGTCTCATGATGGTTAACATTTCTGCCAAGTAATTTCACAATCTATCCAGGAAGAAGAAAGTTATTGACTGAACACTAAAAAAAAGGCCCTTTTTGTCCTTTTACCTTTTGTCCTTGACATTTGAGGTACCAACTTGGGTCATGCACACAACACATCATCTCATGGTGGTTAACATTTCTGCCAATTAATTTCAAAATCCATCTAAAAACTAGAAATGGTGTTTGTTAAACACAATGCCCCCAGCCTTTGCTTGTCCCCAGATGGCAAAATATTCAACAAATATTGTTAAAGACTCAAAAACATACAACAAGAATTCCGCTGAAGGCTATGTAGTGCCTGAGTGCATGTGTGCATGCATATTTTCTTATGGCATGCATTAATGCGTGAGTGCATGCCTTCATGTGCATGCATGTGTGTGTGTGTGTGCATGTGTAAGTGCATAAGTGTGCATGCCTGCATGTGCATGCATTTGTGTGTGTGCCTGTGTGAGTCCATAAGTGTGCATGCATGTGTGAGTACCTGCATGTATGCATGCAAGCATCAGTGTGTGTGTGTGTGCATGCATGCATGTGCATTTGTATGTGGATGTGCAAGCATAAATGAGTGATTGTGTATGAGCATACATGTTTGAGTGTAAATGCATGTGTGTGTGTGCATGCATGCATGTGTAAGTGGTGAGGGCCAGGTTGAGGTGGGTTGTCGTGGGGTGGGGTGTTGTGGGGTAGGGTGTCATGTGGTGGGGTCGGTGGGGTGGGGTGGGGTAGGGTAGGGATATATGCATGCATGTATTTATGCATGTGTGTGTGTGTGTGTGCATAGTGAGTGAATAAGTGTGCATGCCTGCATGTGCATGCATGTGTGTGTGCATGACAATGTGTGAGTCTATAAGTGTGCATGCATGCATATTTGTGTATATGCATGCATGCATGTGTGAGTACCTGCATGTATGCATGCAAGCATCAGTATGTGTGTGTGTGCATGCATGCATGTGTGTTTGTATGTGAGTGTGCAAGCATAAATGAGTGATTGTGTATGAGCATGCATGTTTGAGTGTAAATGCATGTGTGTGTGTGCATGCATGCATGTGTAATTGGAGTGGGCCGGGTTGAGGTGTGTTGTTGTGGGGTGGGGTGTTGTGGGGTAGGGTGTCATGTGGTGGGGTGGGGTGGGGTAGGGTAGGAATATATGCATGCATGTATTTATGTATGTACAGGACAAATGGCATATCACCACCCACTATCAACTTTTGTGTAGGGGTATAATTTCCGTGTTATGTGTTTATGAAGAAAAAGATATTCCTGGTCAACAAAGGATTTGTGCATGACTGCATGCATGTGTGTGTGGGGTGGGGCAGGGTGTTGTGGGGTGTTGTAGGGTGGGGCACGGTGGGGTTGGGTGGGGTGGGGTGTAGTGTGGTGTGGTGGGGTGGGTGGGTTTGAGTGGGGAAGCGTGGGGTAGGGTAGGGTAGCGGTGTATGCATGCATGTTTTTATGTATGTACAGGACAAATGGCATATCCCCACCCCATATCGACTTTTGTGTAGGGGTATAATCAATGTTTATATGTGTTTATGTAGAAAAAAAAACACAAAAAAATAATATAAAAAAATGCCCATCCACCCACCCAACCACCCACCCGGACATCACTATTTTAAAGGACAGAATTTTTGAAAAACCCGTCCAATAAAACCGAAAATTACCATGATTACAATAATAATTCAAAGTGTGTGGCCTTGGCCCCAAGGTTATGCTAACAAATAAATCAAAGGACAATAACTTTTGAAATGGGCATAATGCGGATGAGAAAAAAATATGTGTCAGCTAATTTTCCATAGCGAATCAATATATGAAATTTCAAAAAACTAGCATACATGGTTCTTAAGTTAATCCGGATGAAAAAAAAATATGTGTCAGCTTATTTTCCATCAAGAACGCATATATGAAATTTCAAAACCATAGCATACACGTTTCTAAAGTTATGGAATGCATCACTTTTAGCATACATTACAATACACAAATTACCAAAATGACAAAGGGCCATAACTCAAATTTTGTCAAAAGTTAATCAGGTCATCTACTCATCACCACCAATCTTTTCATCAAATTTCAAGACTCTAGCTATAATAGTTTTTGAGATATCTTGCTGATAAGATTTTATTAAAAAAACTTCAAAGGGTAAGAACTCTTGAAAGAGGCATAATCTGGATGAGAAAAAAAAATACGCATCAGCTTATTTTCCATCAGGAATGCATATATGAAATTTCAAAACAGTAGCATATACAGTTCTAAAGTTATGCTATGCATCACTATGAGCATACATTATAATGGGCACAAATTACCAAAATGACAAAGGGCCATAACTCACAAAGTATTTTTCGGAATTTTGTCAAAAGTTAAGCAGGTCATCTACGCATCAACACCAATCTACGTGTATTCACCAACATTCAAGGCTGTAGCTATAATAGTTTTTGAGATATTTTGCTGACAAGATTTTATTCAAAAACTTCAAAGGGCAATAACTCTTGAAAGGGGCATAATCCGGACGAGAAAAAAAATACGTGTCAGCTAATTTTTCCATCAGGAATGCATATATGAAATTTCAAAACCATAGCATACACTTTTCTAAAGTTATGCTATGCATCACTTTGAGCATATATTACAATTGGCACAAATTACTAAAATGACAAAGGGCCATAATACACAAAGTGTTTTTCGGAATTTTGTCAAAAGTTAATCAGTCCATCTACTCATCATCACCAATATGTTCACCAACTTTCAAGGCTCTAGCTCCAATAGTTTTTGAGATATCTTGCTGACAAGATTTTATTTAAAAAATTTCAAAGGGCAATAACGTTTGAAAGGGGCATAATCCGGATAAGAAAAAAAATTCGCATCACCTTATTTTCCATTAGGAATGCATATATGAAATTTCAAAACCATAGCATACACAGTTCTAAAGTTATGCTATGCATCACTTTAAGCGTTCATTTGAATGGGCACAAATTACCAAAATGACAAAGGGCCATAACTTGCAAAGTATTTTTCAGAATTTTGTCAAAAGTTATTCAGTTCATGTACTCATCACCACCAATATACTTAAAAACTTTCAAGGCTCTAGCTCCAATAGTGTTTGTGATATTTTGCTGACAAGATTATATTAAAAAATTTTTAAAGGGCAATAACTCTTGAAAGGGGCATAATCCGGACGAGAAAAAAAATACGCATCAGCTTATTTTCCATGAGGAATCCATATCTGAAATTTCAAAACCCTAGCATACACGGTTCTAAAGTTATGTTATGCATCACTTTTAGCATACATTACAATGGGCACAAATTACCAAAATGACAAAGGGCCATAACTCACAAAGTATTTTTCGGAATTTTGTCAAAAGTTAATCAGTTCATCTACTCATCACCACCAATATATTCACCATCTTTCAAGGCTCTAGCTCCAATAATTTTTTAGATATCTTGCTGACAAGATTTTATTAAAAAAAAATTCAAAGGGCAATAACTCTTGAAAGGGGCATAATCCTGACGAGAAAAAATACGCGTCAGCTTATTTTCCATCAGAAATGCATATATGAAATTTCAAAACTATAGCAATCACGGTTCTAAAGTTATGCTATGCATCACTTTTAGCATACATTACAATGGGCACAAATTACCAAAATGACAAAGGGCCATAACTCACAAAGTATTTTTCGAAATTTTGTCAAAAGTTAATCAGTTCATCTACTCATCACCACCAATATATTCACCAACTTTCAAGGCTCTAGCTCTAATAGATTTTGAGATATCTTGCTGACAAGATTTTATTAAAAAAAATTTCAAAGGGCAATAACTCTTGAAGGGGGCATAATCCAGACGAGAAAAAAAATACACTTCAGCTAATTTTCATGAGGAATCCATATATGAAATTTCAAAACCCTAGCATACACGGTTCTTTAGTTATGCTATGCATCAAAAGCGTAACGGACGGACGAACGAACCAGAACCAATATGCCCCTCCCAACTTTTTCAAAGTTGGGGGCATAATAAGAAAGTTATTGACAGAACACAAAAAAGGCCCTTTTTTTACCTTTAACCTCTATGTATGACCTTGACCTTTCAGGTACCAAACTGGGTCATGCGTGCAACACATCATCTCATGGTGGTTAACATTTCTGCCTAGCAATTTCAAAATCCATCTAAAAATAAGAAAGTTATTGACCAAACACAAAAAATGCCCCTTTTTTTACCTTTGACCTCTATGTATGACCTTGACATTTTAGGTACCAAACTGAATCATGCATGCAACACATCGTCCCATGATAGTTAACATGTTTGCAAAGTAACTTCAAATTCTATTTAAAAATAAGCAAGTTATTGACAAAACCCGAAAAAGGCCCCTTTTTTTACCTTTGACCTCTAAGTATGACCTTGACCTTTGAAGTACCAACCTGCCTCATGTGCACCACACATCGCCTTATATTGGTTAACATTTCTGCCAGGTGATTTCAAAATCCATCTCAAAATAAGAAAGTTATTGACCAAATACGAAAAAAAGGCCCCCTTTTTGACCTTTGACCTCTAAGTATGACCTTGACCTTTGCGGTACCGACCTGCCTTATGTGCACCACACATCGTCTCATAGTTGTTAATAATTATGCCGAGTAATTTTAAAATCCATCTCAAAATTAGAAAGTTATTGACCAAATATGAAAAAGGCCCCTTTTTTGAACTTTGACCTCTAAGTAAGACCTTGACCTTTGAGGTACCAACCTGCCTCATGCGCACCACACATCGTCTTATGGTTGTTAATAATTATGCCAAGTAATTTTAAAATCCATCTCAAAATAAGAAAGTTATTGACCAAATACGAAAAAAAGGCCCCTTTTTTACCTTTGACCTCTAAGTATGACCTTGACCTTTGAGGTACCGACCTGCCTCATGCGCACCACACATTGTCTTATGGTTGTTAATATTTCTGCCAAGTAATTTTAAAATCCATCAAAAAATAAGAAAGTAATTGACCGAACACGATTTGCCCATACGTATATACATACCAACAAACTTCCAAGGGAGATAATTCAAAAAGTATAAATCAAAGAGTTATAGTTCTTGCGCACTGCACGTCGTCTAATGCTGATTAATATTTATACGAAGTTTCGTGAAGATAGCTCTAACGGTTTTCAAGTTACAGAGCGGACACGAATGTGTGACAGACGGACAGACAGACAGACGGACAGACAGACGCGCGGGGGAAAAACAATATGTCTCTCCGAGAAAAATTTTTTCGGGGGAGACATAATAATTTCAGAATCTCACATGCTCTCATATCAGGTAAGCCATTTTAGATATAAACTTCTTTATAACAACAATGAACAGTGTACAAAAGCGACAGTTGTGTATTTTCTTCACAAACAAAAAGGCTTCAATTGTCTTCTCCAGTTGCATTACATCACCAATCACCAAATGTTTATGTTTTTTTTTTTAATTTTGTATTTATGGCTCTTCCAATACATGTATTATTCTATTTATACTGAGGTGATATTAACACTTATCCTGCTTTTCACAACAACCTCTACCTTTGCAAACGCCGGCCTCGGTAGCTCAGTCGGATGCACGTCTGACTGGTGATCAGGAGGATGCGGGTTCGATACCTCCCGGGGTCGGCAACATTCTTTTGTGGAGATTTATCATGAAATCTTTTCTACGGTTATTCGCTCCCTTCAGTTGATTCAAGAAGGGCATCTGGAAGTTTCTGGTGATAGAATGTGCACTGTACTGGTTAAATGCAAAATAGTGTTGACTGGGCCGTTAAACTCCAATACAAACAAACAAACAAAACCTTTGCAGAGCCATCTGATCAGGATCTACACTATTTGACATTCAGTTTGTGTATTTGCAAGAATAAATTACATCAAGTAATCTGCTTTGTTGATAGTCAGAAATGGGTGTAGCTAAATTAAATATGCAGAGGGATAAGGGTTATTCAGAGGTGGACAAAAGCCCAGAGAACCTGACCTTCCATTGCAGCACATTAAATCCCCCATGTGATCCGAACAAAGCTCAAACCAACAGTGGTGATAAACCTAATATTCAAGAGTCAGGGTTTTTAACCACTAGGCCACAGAGACCCTTAAACATCACACTAAGTTAGGTCACAGAGACCCATAAACATCTCACTAAGTTAAGCCACAGGGACCTATAAACATCTCACTAAGTTAGGCAACAGGGACCTATTAACATCTCACTAAGTTAGGCCACGGGAACCTATAAACATCTTACTAAGTTAGGCCACAGGGACCTATAAACATCTCAATAAGTTAGGCCACCGGGACCTATAAACATCTCACTAAGATAGGCCACAGAGACCCATTAACATCTCACTATATTAGGCCGCAGAGACCCATAAATATCTCACTAAATTTGTCCACAGAGACCCATAAACATCTCACTAAGTTAGGCCATAGAGACCCATAAACATCTCACTAAGTTAGGCCACAGAAACCTTTAAACATCTCACTAAGTTAGCTACAGAGACCTTTATGAATCTCACTAAGTTAGGCCACAGAGACCTTTAAACATCTCACTAAGTTAGCTACAGAGACCTTTATACATCTCACTAAGTGAGGCGACAGAGACCTTTAAACATCTCACTAGACCCATAAACATCTCACTAAGTTAGGCCACAGAGACCCATAAACATCTCACTAAGTTAGGCCACAGAAACCTTTAAACATCTCACTAAGTTAGCTACAGAGACCTTTATACATCTCACTAAGTTAGGCCACAGAGACCTTTAAACATCTCACTAGACCCATAAACATCTCACTAAGTTACACATATTTTGATTGTTCATATGGTAAAAGTGGACAATCACCTCCCAGCGGGCATACAACGTGTATACAATGTCGTATCAACATCAATGCAATGTCATGACGTTGATGCAACGTTGCCTAGACGTCATGGGCTATTTCGTGATAGACCGTGACTTTCATTTACTTAACTTATGCCTACCATTCATATTCTTATTGAGACATTGCACAACAAAATCTGCAAAAAGACCTTTGCAACCCCGCGGAGACTCATATCAGCCTGCAAATCACCAAGCAAGGCAATGATTTTTGCATATGTCTCTTTTGATAGCTTGGAGGCCATAGAATGCCCATGTGATTAGCAAACACTCTAATCAGACTGCATAGATATGCAGAATGACCTGAGTCTTCATTGGTTGCCCAAGTATTAACCCTTCTCTTGCTGTTCACGACAACCCCTGTCTTTGCAAACAGTGTAGATCCAGATCAGATGGCTTCTGAAGAAGTCTTATCTTGCTGTTCACATCAACCCCTATCTTTGCAAACAGTGTAGATCCAGATCATATGGCTTCTGAAGAAGCCATCTGATCAGGATCTACACTGTTTGACATTCAGTTTATGAATTTGTAGCAATAAATTATGTCAAGTAATTTGATTGGTTGATAGACAGTCATGGGTGTGGCTTAAATGAATATTCAGCAAGATAAGGGTTAATGAAGGTTTTGTCGTGCACTGCTTCAATTAATCGTTCAACTAAGGAAGCATCTGCTTAGCATTCATTGTGCATATTATGCATGCGGACTGTCCACGCCCATAGGGGCTTGAAGAATAGATGGGCTGCATGATGCTTCCATGCAGAGCTGAAACCTGCGGCACATGAATACTGGTAGGGGTCTAAGCCTACCAAGGCAAAGTGATGCGAATCAGACCGTCCCTACATATTAACCTTTTTGGTTCATTTGGGTGGCAGGCATTATGATGTCATTTCATCACAATGTCGGGTAAAAGTCCCACAAAATTGGAAGAAACGTCTCCAAAATGACCTAAATAGTGTTGATGGGGTCTTAAAAACCTCCATTCAAACAAACAAGCATGCGCAAAATGAAAACTATTTGCAATAAAGAAAAATAACCCTCCTGACAAGTCTGATCAAATCATACATGAAACGGTCTGGGCCTAAGATCATGAGAACTGAGCATGAAATTTATCCTGTTCATAAATAATAACAAGTAAGTTTTTTTTTACCAAGCTCAGATCAATGCTATAATGTTATTAATCAAATACTTTCATATTGGCCTAGTTACAAGTCCGAGGTCTGCTGTATTGGCACGAGGCCGTAGGCCGAGGCCAATACAGCTGACCAAGGACCTGTAACTGGGACAATAGGGAATTACTTGATTAATGACAATTTTATTAATTGACACAATTAAAAACATGATTTATGATTTTTGACCTCTGTTAATATTGGTTGACCTGGTGTAATACAGGATAGTCAATTAATAAATAATGGTATTTATCTTGATCAGAAATATTAACATGCAAACTGTTGTTGTTATTTGAATATCTTAATAATTATGAGCGGGACAAATTTCATGTTTAAATAAGATGGGTATGACAAAAAATTACAACTTGGAGCCGGTTTGGAATAAAATCATACTCTGTGATTGTCTGGATATATTATAATGTTATTAATCAAGTAGTTTCGTATTGGCCCAGTTACAGGTCAGCGGTCTGCTGCATTGACCTGAGGCCAAGTAACAGGGCCAATAAGAAATTACTTGACAAATGACAATTTTATTAAATGTCACCATTAAAACTAGATAATGAAGTGAGCATATGCTCACTAATACCCCCGGCTACAGCCATTAGTAAAACATAAGCCAAAGAAAGGAAAATTACATTTTAAAATAGCAAGAATTAGAAAGGGAAATAACTCCAAGAGCCCTGGTCCCTTGGCCCCTTTTTTCTTTCCCACAATACAAGTAGTCATACTGGTTGTTGCTACCAAATTTTAAGTCTCTATGTACAGTAGTTATTGAGAAATCTTTGACACAAAATAATAAAAATATACACTATTAAACAGCAAAACAGGGAAATAACTCTAAAAGGCCTGACCCCTTGCCCCTTATTTTCTTTCCCACAATACAACTAGTCATACTGATCATGTTTGCAAAATTTCAAGTTTCTATGTACAGTAGTTATTGAGAAATCTTTGACACAAAATAAAAATATACACTATTAAACAGCAAGAACTACAAAGGGAAATAACTCTAAAAGGCCTGACCCCTTGGCCCTTATTTTCTTTCCAACAATACAACTAGTCATACTGATCATGTTTGCAAAATTTCAAGTTTCTATGTACAGTAGTTATTGAGAAATCTTTGACACAAAATAAAAATATACACTATTAAACAGCAAGAACTACAAAGGGAAATAACTCTAAAAGGCCTGACCCCTTGGCCCTTATTTTCTTTCCCACAATACAAGTAGTCATACTGATCATGTGTGCAAAATTTCAAGTTTCTATGAGAAGCAGTTCCTGAGATATCTTTGACACAAAATAATTGTTTACGGACACACAGACAGACAGACAGACAGACGGAAAAGACAAAAACTATATACCTCCATTGCATACTTCAGAAGCCTTAAGCTTATGAAAGCTAAAATATATAATACATGTTCATTTTTCATGTTTTTTTTTTCTGTAAAAGTATTATCTTTTTACCCTGAAAAGCTAAAAAAGCTATGTTTTCAAAAGTCTTTTACCAGATACATGTACTAAAAATGTTCATTTTTTATGTTTTTTTTTTGGTTTGGCAAAATTTCCAACAACCTTAGAAAGGAACATTTCTGTGAAGGTATGAAGTTGAAGCATTAAATAGCTGCTTCAAAGTAGTTTGTGCATATATGGTAATACAAACCAGCTCCACGTCAGACACGTATATACATGTACTATGAAATTTTGTTAAGTAATTCCTACATGTGAAAAAATATGGTATTTTTCGGTAAACTTCAACATTTTCATCGCCTGAAAAATGAAACTTTATAAACATTTCAATATCTTTCTTTGTTTCTGTAGTTAACGGTTATCCATATGTAACTTTTTGCATCAAAACATTTTCAAGAATCCTCACTACTAACTTTTAACAAAAGCATTCCCGTTTCCCTCGCTTTTTTGTCAAAATTTTGAATTTCTCCCTTGAAAGGCAAACTTCTGAGCAGGCACAAATGTGAAAAAATGTGTATTTTCCTACCAAGAAAATTGACTTTTCAAATATCTAAAAATTTATTTTATTCCTGTAGTTAACTGATATCTTACTTTTTACATTAAAAAATTTTCATGAATCCTCACCACTAACTTTAAAAAAAAAAACATATTCCTATTTTACATCTTTTTTATCAAAATTTTACATTTTCTGCCTTTAAAAAGTCAAATTGCTGTGCAGGCACCAAGCTGAAGGATTTTTGAGAGCTACTTGATATAGCCATTGTACATCTGGCTATATAAATTAGCTCGACATCATACAATTTATTTTTATAATGTAATTTCTACTTGACCGGAAAATACTAGATTTTGGGTGTTTTTTTATGTAAACGTGTGCATTTTCATACCCCGAAAAATGTGACTTTTTAAACATATAAAAATTTTATTTGTTTTCCTGTAGTTATCTTATACACATATATAACTTTTAACATCAAAACATTTTCAAGAATCCACACCAGTGACTTTTTAAAAATTTATTCCCATTTTCTGCGTTTTTTGTCAATATTTCCAAGTTTTTACCCCAAAAAGACAGCTTTCTGCACACATATCAAGCTGAAACTTCTTTTATTGCTACTTGACAACAGTTAGCTTATTTTTTGGCTATTTAAATTAATTTGATATAATTTAATGAAATTTTTATTATTAAATTCCTGTTTTGGGCGATTTTTATTCAAATTTTGAACATTTTCCACCAAAAAATCAATTTCGCCTGGGAATATTTTTGGGGATTTTTTTCCTGTAAGTCAGGACACCTCACTGATTTGGAAAATAGTGAAAACCCTTCTGAAGGAATTTGTTTGAGGTTGAGGGTCTTTTTGGGCTAAAATGACTGGCCTATTCGTATGCCGGGGGTATAAACATGATTATTGATTTTTGACCTCAGTGATAATATGGATGACCTCCGATCAATACAGGCTAGTCAATTAATAACAGCATATCACAGTTCACTTTAAATATGAAACAGCACATGACAAAACCTACGATGACTTGTGCAGCCAGCAAAGACTCAGATCAGCCTGCAAATCATCCCAGTCTGAACAGTCTTTGCAGATCAAATGCCCCTTCTATAGCACCTATGCCATCCTATGGCGTTAACAAGTCTGTGAAATGAACACCCCCCCCCCCACACACACACACACAAACTAAACCCCACTTTAGAGAAAACTAGGGCTTACAGGGGTATACATTAGTTTTCTTATTTCTGGTCCAAGACATAGGTTGTGGGTACTAGTTAGAACCGCCTTGCTAAGGCGGTTCTAACGGGCACTAACAACCTATGTTTGCAATATAAATATTATTTTTTTTTATTTATTTATTTTAGTTTAACTGCCCTTTCAAGATTATTTCACTCATATCGAGTCGATCATTAATCAGAGGTGGGCAAAAACCAGAGAACCCGGAGAAAAAACACCTTACCATCCCTTGCAGAACCGAGCCTGACCCACAGTGGTTGGAGACCTATTAATGATTAATAGTCAGCGCTCTTATCCACTAAGCCACGGAGGCCCAGTATAGATAAGTAAAATATAATGGATTTTCATCAGAAATGTAGTCATTTTACAGATGTGAAAAAATGCACTATGTCACATGGATGTGTCATCGTAATGAAAAGAAAGACAAACAACAACTTTTGCCATAGCAGGTGGATGTGCAGGCTAATCTGAGTCTTTGCTGGTCCCATACATATTATGGTAGTTTTGTCTTGTACCGGCTCATATTTCATTGAACAAAAACTGACTAAAATGCACTGTACGTCTAATGCTTGTGAAATAGAAACTAACGTAACTAGACTATCAAGTGAGCATATGCTCACTAATACCCCCGGCCAAAGCCATCGGTAACTTTCTGGCAATTCAAAGCCATCAAGTTTGACAAAAACCTATTATGAACACAGAATTAATCTTGCAAAAGTAAGGAGAATACCATTACATCTAAATAACTCACCTGATAACTAATGAGATCTTGAACAGATGTTTGAAATGTCAGTATCACAAGTTGTCTGTTTAGTCTTCTATTCACCAACTTTCAAGGCTCTAGCTCCAATAGTTTTTGAGATATCTTGCTGACAAGATTTTATTAAAAAAATTTCAAAGGGCAATAACTCTTGAAAGGAGCATAATCCGGACGAGAAAAAAAATACGTGTCGGCTAATTTTCCATGAGGAATCCATATATGAAATTTCAAAACCCTAGCATACACGGTTCTAAAGTTATGCTATGCATCACTTTTACCATACAGTACAATGGCACAAATTACCAAAATGACAAAGGGCCATAACTCACAAAGTATTTTTCGGAATTTTGTCAAAAGTTAATCAGTTCATCTACTCATCACCACCAATCTATTCACCAACTTTCAAGGCTCTAGCTCCAATAGTTTTTGAGATATCTTGCTGACAAAATTTTATAAAAAAAATATAACAAAGGGGAATAACTCTAAAGAACCTGGCCCCACAGCCCCAATTTTCTTTCCCACAATACAACTAGTTATGCATGTTGTTTGTACCAAATTTCAAGTTTCTAGGTACAGTAGTTCCTGAGAAATCTTTGACACAAAATTTAAGGTAACTCACAAAATACACACCTCAGTAGCAAATATAACAAAGGGGAATAACTCTAAAGAACCTGGCCCCACAGCCCCAATTTTCTTTCCAACAATACAACTAGTTATGCATGTTGCTTGTACCAAATTTCAAGTTTCTAGGTACAGTAGAGCATGTTGTTTGTACCAAATTTCAAGTTTCTAGGTACAGTAGTTCCTGAGAAATCTTTGACACAAAATTTAAGGTAACTCACAAAATACACATCTCAGTAGCAAATATAACAAAGGGGAATAACTCTAAAGAACCTGGCCCCACAGCCCCAATTTTCTTTCCCACAATACAACTAGTTATGCATGTTGCTTGTACCAAATTTCAAGTTTCTAGGTACAGTAGATCTTGAGAAATCTTTGACACAAAATTTAAGGTAAGTCACAAAATGCACATCTCAGTAGCAAATATAACAAAGGGGAATAACTCTAAAGAACCTGGCCCCACAGCCCCAATTTTCTTTCCCACAATACAACTAGTTATGCATGTTGTTTGTACCAAATTTCAAGTTTCTAGGTATAGTAGTTCCTGAGAAATCTTTGACACAAAAAAAAGTTTACACACACACACACAGAAAGTTTACACACACACAGAAAAGACGAAAACTATATACCCCCATGGCATACTCCGTATGCCGGGGGTATAAAAATCCTAAAAATTGGGACACCTTGAGGATTTGCTGTAATTCTTCTAAAGTTTACCAAATTTATTTCATGGTCCAGCAAGGAGTCCAAAAAGTGCAGACGAAAGGCAAACAGTGTAGACCCTGATCAGACTGCTCCTTTGGGAGCAGTCTGATCTGGATCTGCAATGTTTGCTTAAGCCTGTCTGTCCCAATACTTAGGACCATTACGGTAAACACAATTCTTCTATTTCAAATGTACAGCATAACCCTTTCACCAAAAAAGGAAAACAATCCCATCACCTCTCTAAAAATGAAGCCAGTGAAAAATGGGAGATGAGATAATTCTATCTTACCCTACAGGTGCCACATCAGAATGATTAAACATTCTGTAACACACAGAGATATTCAACTATAGGTTGAAACAGATCGTTTTCTTTGTTAAACACAGCAGCCATAAATTGGATGGGTGAAACAGGTAACAGAATTGGGGGTAGCCCTATGTGCTTGTAGCGCCCGGTTACCTTGTCATCATGTGAACAAGTCCGTGAAATAAAGACCCCCCTAAATCCCACTTTATATAGGGAAAACTGGGGTTTAGGGGGTAAATATTATTTTTCTTATTTCTGCTCTTAGACATAGGTTGTGGGTACTGGTTAGAACCGCCTCATTGAGGCGGTTCTAACCAGCACCCAAAACCTATGTTTGGAGTGTAAATAAGAAAAATATTACAAATTTTCATGAGAAAAATTACCTTTTTTGAGGTTTGAAAAATGCCCTATATCGCACGGATGTGTTATCGTAATGAAAACTAGCCTCAGTGAGGTAATAGAATTTTTAATATTCATGATATTCAGTACCTGTTTATCTAAACACAAGATTTTTTTTTCAAAACTAATGATAATTTTAGTTATGCTTAAACTTGATCATTAAATACAGCATATCCACAAATACATTTACTGCAAAAAAGCATTTGCAAAAGCTACTCATATTTTTCAGCAAAAATACCACTGTATTGGCTATTATTCTTGCAAGAACAATTGGGCCCCGTCAAGCAATTTTGGTACTTATCGCCTATGCGAGCAGCAAAGGTTCAGGAGAGTCTGCGCATCCACGCAGTCTCGCCAGAACCTTTGCTGCTTGCTCATACAAGCAGTGAATCAAGAGGAACCTTCAGACAGAAAGCCATATCCCTGGCCCCTCTGAATGGCTGGGCATGCGCAGTTAAAATGTGTCATGATGGAATGCTCGAAGACACAAATTTGCTTGGCGGGGCTCAATTAATGTGTTCACCTCTAATGACTTCTTTAAGCTGCCCTCCTCAGATACAGGTTTGTACTAAGTATCATTAATGAAGCTCTTATAGTTGTTGAGAAATAAACTTGACCATTTGGATGAACCTTAGGGTGATCGCCAATGTGGACCAAATCAGTGAACCATGAAATGTAGGCAAGATCAAATATGGATGCTTGCAATCAAATTGACATTCCTAAATACAAGTTTGTTCCAAGTGTCATTAATCAAGCTCTTATGGTTGTTGAGATATAAACTTGACCATCTGGGTGAATGCTAGGGTTGTTGCAAATGTTGACAGTTTGACAAACACACAGACAAACAACCAAATGAGTGAACCGATGGAAAATTAGACTCCAACTAGAATTTGTTTTTCTACAAAAACACAGATGTCTCCCCTGTTTTTGACCTCTAAGTATAACCTTGACATTGGAGGTATTGAGCCGGGTCTTGTGTGCAACACATCATCTAATGAAGATAAACATTTCTGCAAAGTAACTTTGAAAATGTTCGTAGAAAAATAAAAAAGTTATTGGCCATACACAAAAAAGCCCTTTTTTACCTTTGACCTCTAAGTATGGCCTTGACCTTTGAGGTACAACACATCGTCTCATGATGGTTAACATTTCTGTCAAGTAATTTCAAAATCCATCAAAGAATAAGGAAGTTACTGACTGTCCCTTTTTTTACCTTTGACCTCTAGGTATGACCTTGACATTGGAGGCATATGGACCTTGGTCTTGTACATGACTCATGGTCTAATGACGGTGAACATTTCTGCATGGTTACTTTATAAAGTCCATCCGGAAATAAAAAAGTTATTGCCTGGACACAAAAAAAAACAAAAAAACTTTTTTTTACCTCTGACCTCTTAGTATGACCTTGATCTTGGAGATACCGACCTAGGTCTAGTGTGCACCACATCGTCTCATGATGATTAACATTTCGGCCAAGTAATTTCACAATCTATCCAGGAAAAAGAAAGTTCTTGACTGAACACTTAACTAGAAATGGTGTTTGTAAAACACAATGCCCCCAACATTTGCTTGTCCCTAGATGGCAAAATATTCAACAAATATTGAAGAAGCCTCCGTGGTCGAGTGGTTACGCTACTCGCCTTGTAAACCAGGGGTCGCAGGTTCGATCCCGGGCTTCTCCAGACTTTCGGATGAGTCTTTAAACCAAGGTCCCGTCTCCGTATGACCTTAGCTGTTGGTGGGACTTAAAACTGAAACACTCACTCACTCAACAAATATTGTTAACGACTCAAAAACATACAACAAGAATTCCACCGAAGGCTATGTTGCGCCTGTGGGGCCCATCCACCCGCCCAACCACCCACCTGAACATCGCTATTTTAAAGGACAGAATTTTTGAAAAACCTGTCCAATAAAACCGAAAATTATCATGATTACAATAATAATTCAAATTGTGTGGCCTTGGCCCCAAGGTTATACTAACAAATAAATCAAAGGACAATAACTTTTGAAAGGGGCATAATGCGGATGAGAAAAAAATATGTGTCAGCTAATTTTCCATAGCAAACCATATATGAAATTTCAAAACCCTAGCTTACACGGTTCTTCAGTTAATCCGGATGAAAAAAAAAATACGTGTCAGCTTATTTTCCATCAGGAACGCATATATGAAACTTCAAAACCATAGCATACAGGGTTCTAAAGTTATGGAATGCATCACTTTTAGCATACATTACAATAGACACAAATTACCAAAATGACAAAGGGCCATAACTCAAATTTTGTCAAAAGTTAATCAGGTCATCTACTCATCACCACCAATCTTTTCATCAACTTTCAAGACTCTAGCTATAATAGTTTTTTAGATATCTTGCTGACAAGATTTTATTAAAAAAACTTCAAAGGGCAATAACTCTTGAAAGAGGCATAATCCAGATGAGAAAAAAAATACGCGTCAGCTTATTTTCCATCAGGAATGCATATACGAAATTTCAAAACAATAGCATATACAGTTCAAAAGTTATGCTATGCATCACTTTTAGCATACATTAAAATGGGCACAAATTACCAAAATGACAAAGGGCCATAACTCACAAAGTATTTTTCGGAATTTTGTCAAAAGAAAAGCAGGTCATCTACTCATCAACACCAATCTACCTGTATTCACCAACATTAAAGGCTCTAGCTATAATAGTTTTTGAGATATTTTGCTGATTTTATTCAAAAAACTTCAAAGGGCAATAACTCTTGAAAGGGGCATAATCCGGATGAGAAAAAAATGCGTGTCAGCTAATTTTCCATCAGGATGCATATATGAAATTTCAAAACAATAGCATACACGGTTCCAAAGTTATGCTATGCATCACTTTTAGCATATATTACAATGGGCACAAATTACCAAAATGACAAAGGCCATAACTCACAAAGTGTTTTTCGGAATTTTGTCAAAAGTTAATCAGTCCATCAACACATCACCACCAATATGTTCACCAACTTTCAAGGCTCTAGCTCCAATAGTTTTTGAGATATATTGCTAACAAGAATTTATCAAAAAAATTTCAAAGGGCAATAACTCTTGATGAGAAAAAAAAATAAACTAGAAATGGTGTTTGTAAAACACAATGCCCCCAACCTTTGCTTGTCCTTAGATGGCAAAATATTCAACAAATATTGTTAAAGACTCAAAAACATACAACAAGAATTCCCCCGAAGGCTATGTCGCGCCTGTAGGGGTGTAAAGTCACCAAACCATGAAATCTAGGGCAAGGTCAAACATGGATGCCTGCATAAAAATTTCACTCCTAGTTGCAAGCATGTACCAAGTATCATCAATGAAACTCTTAAAAACAGACTCTTACATCAGGGTGAAAGTTAGGGTTGTCACACTATTTTGCAAAGTCAGTGAACCATAAAATGTATGTCAAGGTCAGAAATGGATACTTGCATTGAAGTTTCAATTCCTAAATGCAAGCTTGTACCAAATACAATTAATGAAGCTCTAATAGATCTTGAGAAATGGACTCTTACATTAGATAGAAAGTCAGGGTGGTCGCAATAATTCACAAAGTCAGTGAACCATGAAATATGGGTAAAAGTCAAATATGGATGCTTGCGTTGCAGTTGCAATTCCTAAATGCAAGTTTGTACCAATTATAATTTAAAAAGCTTTAATAGTTTTCGAGAAATGGTGAAAGTCAGGGTGGTCGCAATAATTCACTAAGTCAGTGAACCATGAAATATAGGTCAAGGTCAGATATGAATGCTTGCGTTGAAGTTGCAATGCCTGGATGCAAGTTTGTACCAAGAATGATTAATGAAGCTCTAATAGTTCTCAAGATATGGACTTGCTGACAAGATTTTATTAAAAAAAACAAGGCATCACATGCTATACAAATCCCCTCGCACAAGACAACTTCGTGTGTGGAAAACACTGAAATGGCAAAAGTACAACTTGCTTGAGATATAATCATATACAACATTTGTGTAAAGTTTGTTTAAAAATCCATCCAAAAATGTAGATTCTAGAGTGATGACAATATTTCTCTAAAAATAGTCATAGGGACCTTGACTTGAGGCCATGGCCGCGAAGTAGATCTTGCTCAAGATATTATCATAAGCATCTTTTGTGTGAAGTTAGATTAAAATCATAAATGTAGGCGGTAGAGCAATGACAAAGTTTTTCTAAAAATAGCCATAGTGACCTTGACCTTGAGGTCAAGACCTTGAAAGTCAAAGCAACTCGAGATATTACCATAAGAAACATTTGTGTGAAGTTCTATTAACATCCATCAATAAATGTAGGCACTAGAGCGATGACAAAGATTTTCTAAAAATAGCCACAGTGACCTTGACCTTGAAAGTCGAAATAGTTCGAGATATTGTCATAAGGAACATTTGTGTGAAGTTATACTGAAATCGGTGAAGAAATGTTGTAGCGTAATGCTCAGTAGGCCGTAAGATTTTCTAAAAACTGAGAATTTTACGTTCTTAGTTTGGTAGAGAGAGTGTTTTGACACCTCATTATTGATTTGGTCTTTAGTGAAACTTGATAATGGAAAATCAGCGGGGTAGTTGTTAAATTGTCATTGATTAAGTATTTAGCTTCACGCCCCTCTTTTTCCAATAATGGACTTGACACCACTCTATGAATTATAAACGTGTACTGTCACCACCACATGCTTGACAAATGTATTTATCACCTTGTTAAGGGTTTCCAGGTGCTAATGTCTTTTATTAATGTATAGGGGAGTTTAAATATTCCAGTTAGTAAAAGACTTTCACACTATTTATGAGTTCATTCACTTTACAGATATGTTAATATGGTAAAATGATCTTCGGGCTTTTCTTACTAATGGGTTTTAACACGTGCGAATGGGTATGACTAAGTATGCAGGTGTGAGAGTACTATATAAGGAGCGAGTGCGAGGGAGCAGGGGAGTTGGATTTCAGATTGATACCAGACTCTGAAATGGTTATACGTGTATTTACAAGATCTGGTTTTTACAACCTTGGACATGGATTCGGCTTTAAGATGATATCTCAGAAACATTAGAACTTCTAGTCAGTATTATATAGACACTGGTAGGATGTGATTTGGTATGAGAGAGACTCCTGTGGCGTATTACAGTATGTTGTCAATAAACTAAATATTGTATCAGAATGTCTTTATTCGTTCCTACCAACCCAGAAAACACAACGCGAAGGATAGACTAAGAAACAGTAATTACGTAACATGCGTAAACCTTTTTGGTGCCAAGTGACCAGGATATGGACTTAACTCAATGAACATAAAATAGTGACATTTTTGGCTGTGAAAATAATTGGATACCCTGTGGAATATATAACATTTGGATATAAGGTAAGCCTAGTTTGTTTTCTAAATTTCATTTTACCATAATGGCAGACGCAGACGCAAACATTGGACATGTATTTCAAAATCTGGCACAGGAGATGGGTAAAGTCTCCACGGCTTTGGGGGCCCAGGGTATAAGTCAAATAATAGCACCATTTGATGGGGAAGCACGAAAATTTAAGGATTGGGTTAAATCTATAGAAAAGTATGCACTTTTGACGGACCTGGATGATGACACAGTTAAACGTGTTGCATTCCAATCAAGTAGGGGGCCAGTAAGTGATTTTATTCGTAGATATCAAGCAACACATCCAGCTGTCACCTGGAATGTATTTAAAGGGGAATTAGCGAACAGATTTTCTGAAGTAGTGGATGAGCAGCATGCATTTATGCTTCTCAGAAAGGTACACCAAAAACATGGGGAAACAGTACAAGTTTATGCCGAAAGGCTAATTACATTATCAGAAGAGGCATTTCCTCTACAACAAGGGCCTGTCATACAAAGACAGTTGATTGACATTTTTGTCGATGGGTTACTTGAAGATCATCTAAAAATGAAAATTTTAAGGGAAAACCCTAATAATTTAGAGGCAGCAATTACATCTGCTACGAACGAACAAAACATTCGTAGGAGATTCAATTTAAGAACTAGACATCCTCAGATACCTGATGAGGAAGAAATGGAAGTAGACCATTATCGGCCTGCTCCACGCTGTTTTAGGTGTAAGAGAACCGGGCATAGGGCAAAGGACTGCAAGGCAAAAGTGACTGTTAATTCATTGGAGGGAACAGATAAAAATCAGGGATATTACGGGCAGGACCGGCTTTGCTGGTATTGCAATAAAAAGGGACATTTTAAAAGGGACTGTCGTAAAAGGCAAAATGATCTTAAAAACCTAAATCAAGGAAGACAATGGGGACAGAAAAACTCAAATACTAATAATAGTAATGCTAATCAGGAAAACTAGGGCACTCCTTTCGTAATGAAGCCGCCGGAAGGAGTGATAGGTTTAAAAAGAAAAAGGACATTCCAAATTACACTATAGCATTGACAGGTAGTCCAAATTCTTGTTTAATTCAGATAGGGAAAAATAAATATAGGTCATTGGTAGACTCAGGAGCCGAGGTGTCTCTGATACATAGACGTGTATATAATGCACTTAAAAAGAAACCACCATTAATCCGTAAGACAGCTAATCTACAGTCAGTTAATGGCGGACGATTGAAAATTGATGGGTGTGTTATTATCAACCTTAAAATAGGAAATGTAGAAATAAAACATGAATTCTTTGTTTCGCCTTCTATAAACAGAAATCTTATCTTGGGTAGAGATTGGCTTGTACAAAATGGTGTTAGGCTTTATTTTGATTTAGGCTTCTTGAGAATAGGAGAAACTTCTGTACCTTTGGAGGAAGACATTCATATTTCTTGTCTAGTAAGGTCAAGGTCAAAAGTTTTACTTAGACCACAGACGGCTACTGTCTGTTTGGGAAAGGTCAAAAATACGGCTGAATTTCCTAGATCTAATTTATATTCAGTTTCGGCCATTGATACAAAATTTACAGCTTCAGAACCAGGGCTTATGGTTTCAAACTCATTGGCTAAATTAGGTAAGGGTCGTACAATACCAATTATGGTTGTCAATCAAACAAATCAAACAATAAGGATATCAAAAGGGTGTGTCATTGCAAAAATTGAGGCAATAGACATTGATAGTGTGCGAGACGTAGATCGTCTGACAAATCAGAACACATTTGAAACTTGTGATTGGACGTCTGACGTAGACGTGCCCGCCGAACACAGACATGACATTGTGCAATTTCTCAAAAACAACTTTGATTTATTTGCTTTAAAAGACTCTGAGTTAGGACACACAGATACTATAAAAATGAAAATAGATACACAGGATCACCCACCCATTAAATTAAAGCCTTACAGGACACCCTTAAAAGACAGGGAAGTTGTTGATCAGGCTGTTGATGAAATGCTTGAAGCAAATGTAATCCGAAGGTCAAAATCACCTTGGAGTTTTCCCGTTGTTATCGTCGATAAGAAAGACGGGTCAAAACGATTCTGTGTAGACTTCAGAAAACTTAATCAAATTACTAAACCTAATTCTTACCCTCTTCCTTTGATTGATGATATTTTGGCAAATTTAGGAAAAGCAAAATACTTTACATCTTTAGATTTAAAGTCTGGTTATTGGCAGGTTCTTATGGATGAAAAGGACAAGGAAAAGACGGCATTCACTTGTCATAGAGGTCTCTTTGAGTTCAATGTTATGCCATTTGGACTTATGTCAGCACCGGCCGTGTTCCAAGAAATGATGTCTATCGTATTGCAAGGTTTGGGTGATTTTTCAACGGCATACCTTGATGACATTTTGATATACAGTGAAACTTTAGAAGAACACCTTTTTCACCTTCAGACAGTCTTTAATAGGCTAAGGGAACATGGCCTTAAATTAAAACTTAAGAAATGCTCATTCTTGCGAGCAGAAACAAATTACCTTGGGTTTATTATCAATGGTAAGGGAATCAGTCCTGATCCACAGAAGGTAGAGGCAATTAAATCTTTGCCAGCACCAACTTGTGTGCGAGAAGTTCGATCCTTCATAGGGATGTGTTCTTATTACAGAAGGTTTGTTCCGAACTTTTCGGAAATAGCAGAACCAGTTGTGGCATTGACGAGAAAACATGCACGATTTCGCTGGACGGACGAATGTCAGTCTGCCTTTGACTATCTTAAACAGAGTCTGACAGTCGTTCCATTACTAGCATATCCAGACCCGAATGAACCATATGTTCTGTATACAGATGCCAGCAATTCTTGTATAGGGGCGTGTCTGACACAAAAGTGTGACGAAATTGACAATGTGTTCCATAATGTGAAAAATGAGAAACCCATCTACTACCTTTCCCACAAATTAAGTAGAACTCAATGCAAGTGGTCCACCATAGAAAAAGAAGCTTTTGCAATTCACTATGCATTGCAGAAACTTGACTACTATCTGCATAATGCGAGATTTGTGATAAAAACTGATCATAAACCTCTGAAATACTTGTTAGAGTCCCCGATTCAAAACAAGAAAATTAGCTTATGGGCTCTTGGCATGTCTGGCTATAAGTGCTCATTAGAATACATACCAGGTACAGAAAATACCTGTGCTGACCTACTTTCTAGGAAACCAGACATAAATCATGTCCAATCAGATGAACCCTTTGTCTTAGACATTAATGACAATACCTTTGAGGTGGGGGCTATCAATTCAAATGAGATGGAGCCCAAACAATTTGCAAGTTGTAAGGTAGCAGAGCAAGGTGCACCGGAAGTCCCGAATACAGAGTTGTCCGGTCTAAATATGGTTCGTGAACAGGCAAAAGACAGTGAAATTTTAGATCTCAAGACTATTTTGAAGCATGGGGGACCTTCTCAAGCAGTAAGGCGGCGATACGTCATCGACAATGATGTGCTTTACTACTTGTCGGATCCAAATGACAACCCCACGTTACGACTGTTTGTGCCGCAACACTTACGACAGTGTGTCGTGAAGCAATATCATGATGACAATGGTCACATGGGAGTGCAAAAGACGTATGACTCTATCAGGCAGAAGTATTTCTGGCCTAACTTATTTCAAGAGCTGAACGAATATGTTTCTTCTTGTGTTTTATGCCAGACAAGATCCGCACAAAGGACAAAACCTTTGCTGCAAATGCCTGACTTACCACCTTACCCTATGGCTAAGTTAAGCTTAGACTTATCTGGGCCATATCCCAAAACATTGTCAGGGAACAAATACATAATTGCCTTCGTTGACTGGTACAGTGGATGGCCGGAAGCCTTCGCAGTGCCAGATAAAACAGCCGATACTGTGGCGCACTTGATTATCAATGAGATTTTCCCGCGCTTTGGCTGTCCGTTAGAAATTGTGACGGACAACGGAGGTGAAAACGTAAATCGTGTGGTTAAAGAAACCCTACAAAGCCTCAATATACATCATGTAACCACTTCGGTCTGTAACCCGAAGGCTAATAGCAAAGTTGAAAGATTTCACAGGACACTGCACGATATATTAGCAAAACGGTTACAGGGTAATCAGTCCACCTGGGATTTACATTTGAACCAGGTACTGGCCAGTGTTCGCTTTAATATAAGTGAAGCCACTGAATACTCGCCATACTATTTATTGTATGGTAGAGATGTTGTCTTACCCATTGATAACCTGTTGAGGCCTAGACGGAAATACCAAGGGGAGGATATGCATCAAATATCTCTCCAGGAACAGCATAAAGCTTTTATGTTTGTTCATGGTCGTTTACGAAAGCAACAGCGTAAACAAGAAAAACACGGTAACAAAAACCGGAAGGATATTTCGTATAAAGTAGGGGATCCTGTCTTCTGGCAGAAATACAAACGTGAAGGTAAAATGGACAGAAATTTCATTCCATTTTACAGAGTCATAGAACAGAAATCACCAGTGACTTATATTATCAAAAATCAATTAGACGGTACCACAGAAAAGGTGCATGCAGACCATTTGAAGCTGGCTAAGGTAGACCAGTGGGAAATCCCCAAAACAGCTGCTGGTCAGCCTCGTCGGCGAGCTGCATATGTCGCGCCTCCACCGTCTGATTCTGATGACAGTTCGTCAGAGTCGTCTGACTCAGAACCAGAAAAACCACGAAACAAGCTGATTAAGCTTGAACGTAGGCAAAGAGAGGATTCTGGAGATGAGGATGACATACCACTGATGGAACTGGCTGGACGCTTACGCGAACGGGAGGGTCGCATTAATACAGAACATGATGAGTCTGCGGAAAACGTAGATGTATCGGACGACGCAATGTCGCCAGACTGTTCGGACTCTGAGGCTACAGTTGACTATGACTGGTCCGACTCAATGATGGTGGACGAGGTTCGAGCCCCATCTAAAGTTCAAAGCACTGAGATTATCAGGCAAAGAAACAAGAAAATGACAAACAAGGGCGATAATGCCCAGGTAAAGACACTGTTAAATGCTATAGCGGGAATGTTCTAAAGAAATAAATAAAGGCTTCACCTGTAAATAGGTTAATATATGTATGTTTTAATATGATGTGTGCACACATAATAGAAACAATAAAGTTTCGGGGTACCCGGTAAAAGGGGGATATCAGTAATAAGGAATAAATATTACTTGGAGGAACGATTAGGTCCTTGCTTTTCGAGTAAAATGAAAACGTGTAAAAATGTCATTGTATATGCAAAATACATATTGTTTAAGCGGTTTTCCTGCAAGAAACCTTAGTAACGGTATGTCCGTATCCTTGCAGGACAGACGGACAAACAGTACAAGATGCATCTCTCCATTGCATTTCTAGTGTTCGGCTTCGCATACGGGGTCGTAATTCATGAAAATGTCATTTTCCATAAAGTTAATGAAATTATAACTTCACGGGGTGTTTAACCTAAGAATTTGGATTTCCAATCCCTATGAATTACATGTTACAAAAATTAAGGGGGCTTAAAGGTGTCGAGGTATCGGACTCGTCCATACCTATCTGGGTCTACATTTTAATAAATTTACCAATATTGCTAGTACTCATAGCCCTTGTATGTTTCTGCTGTAAATATAAGAAAAATAAGCAAAATTGGACCCCTACATGTTCATGTTTGCGTTGCTTAGCCAAGCCTGGTAAAAATGAAGAGAGAGCAAACGACGGCGAACCTGAGTGCCGACAGTCTACAGGGGACAACGACGGTCAGGCAACGTATATGTTGCTCGAAGGTAGTGAAAACCTCGCCTGTGGACAGGAGAACCAACAAACATTGAAATCTATCCGATTTAGTCAGCTTCTGAATTCGTCGAATAGTTCATCCTAAAGTGTTGTTGTCACGTAGAAAGAACATTAGCCACATGTTGTACTGTTAGTTGGTGTGAAATAACTAATGACATTGTTTTGAACAGTAAGACATTATCACCAGTCCAACCATGACGGCAGATGCTTGTTTCCCATTTCGCATTGATAATTTCTACTTAATGGAATTTGCCACCAGAAAACTGTGAAACTAACATTAATATTCAGCCTTTTCGGAGACAGTAATTACTTTTGATAAAGGGGTGTGACGGAGATCCAAAAGTTCCGTATAATTAAACGTTTTGATGTGCTAAGTGGACTGAGCCATTCACGCCTAACATGGAAAAAGCCATCATCTGAATATTCTATGAACATGTGTTATTCGGATATCCTCACATAAATGAGAACAGTTGGGGAGAACTTCATTCTGTTTCTAACTTTTGTCAAACCAAAATATACTCAGTAAAAAAGACTTAAAAACAACTCGAAATATGGCGAAAAATTTCAAGGCAGCTTGTGAGCAAATAGTTACTGCTAGGGACATAGAAAGTTTAGCTCCGGGACAGACGCCATGCAAGCAAATGTCCCCGGATGCTATAGTTGCAAAGGTTGTCTTCAGTGAAGAAATGTGCAACAGGGCGCACATCCACAGGAACAATGAACAGGAGACGGACTGCGCAAGTAGTCTTTGTAGTGGAAATTCGGAAGAAACCACTTTGTGGGAAGAGGATGAAACAAGCGACGATATAATATTGCCGCATATCATGACATTAGATATGGACAATACGACAGATGATGATGATCTGGATTATTTGGCGGGTATCGAACCCATTTCACCAGTAAATCAGTACAGCGAAGTCACCTCCACATTCAGGTGGCCAGTGGTTAGCCAGCCATCGGGAATGGGCCTTAGGCCAGGTGAGATAATGATACCGGCTGGCGCGGAGGACGACAGTGATGATTTCTATAGGGACGGCGAGGCGGACGACGTCGGGATTGTTCAGGAGTACTACAGAGATAGTGTGGAACATTTTTATTCAAACTTGTGAAGTATGTAGGAGATATTCTCGAAGGACTTATGTAGAAAGACTTAGTTAGTAGTGAATTTACATGTTTAATGTTGGATGTTGTAATTTTGGTTGTATACAATTTTGGCCACAGGAGTGAATAGGTATTTAGGTAAGATTTATAAAATTTCAAGTTACATGTATATTGCAATGTAAGGTTTGTTGTGTAATTAAATTGCAACAAATAAGAATGTTTAATATTGAATTGCAATGGTTAGTACATGCACTTCGAATTAATTACGGTATTTAGGGATAAAATTTCTTGAATATGTATATGAACTGATTTTAAATGATCTGTTTAAGGCTATTATATACATAATATGTTAAGAAATGTGTATGGTTGTGTATGTACGTATGTGAGTCGTAAAGTTTTAGCTAATGTTCTTTGAAATAATCCAAGATCATTGCTTGGCAAGGGGACGCTTGTAGCGTAATGCTTAGTAGGCCGTAAGATTTTCTAAAAACTGAGAATTTTACGTTCTTAGTTTGGTAGAGAGAGTGTTTTGACACCTCATTATTGATTTGGTCTTTAGTGAAACTTGATAATGGAAAATCTGCGGGGTAGTTGTTAAATTGTCATTGATTAAGTATTTAGCTTCACGCCCCTCTTTTTCCAATAATGGACTTGTCACCACTCTATGAATTATAAACGTGTACTGTCACCACCACATGCTTGACAAATGTATTTATCACCTTGTTAAGGGTTTCCAGGTGCTAATGTCTTTTATTAATGTATAGGGGAGTTTAAATATTCCAGTTAGTAAAAGACTTTCACACTATTTATGAGTTCATTCACTTTACAGATATGTTAATATGGTAAAATGATCTTCGGGCTTTTCTTACTAATGGGTTTTAACACGTGCGAATGGGTATGACTAAGTATGCAGGTGTGAGAGTACTATATAAGGAGCGAGTGCGAGGGAGCAGGGGAGTTGGATTTCAGATTGATACCAGACTCTGAAATGGTTATACGTGTATTTACAAGATCTGGTTTTTACAACCTTGGACATGGATTCGGCTTTAAGATGATATCTCAGAAACATTAGAACTTCTAGTCAGTATTATATAGACACTGGTAGGATGTGATTTGGTATGAGAGAGACTCCTGTGGCGTATTACAGTATGTTGTCAATAAACTAATATTGTATCAGAATGTCTTTATTCGTTCCTACCAACCCGGAAAACACAACGCGAAGGATAGACTAAGAAACAGTAATTACGTAACAATGTAAGCGCTAGAGCCATGTCAAAGTTTTTCTAAAAATAGCCACAGTGACCTTGACCTTGAAAGTAAAACTCACTCGAGGTATTGTCATAAGGAACATTTGTGTGAAGTTATATTGAAATCAGTGAAGAAATGTAGTCGCTAGGGCGATGACAAAGTTTTTCTAAAAATAGCCACAGTGACCTTGACCTTGAAAGTCGAAATCGCTCGAGATATCTTAAGGAACATTTGTGTGAAGTTATATTGAAATTGGTGAAGAAATGTAAGCGCTAGAGCATTGACAAAGTTTTTCTAAAAATAGCCACAGTGACCTTGACCTTGAAAGTGGAACGCTCTACAGATATTGTCATAAGGAACATTTGTGTGAATCGATTTTGAAATTGGTGAAAAAATGTAAGCGATAGAGCAATGAAAAAGTTTTTCTAAAAATAGCCACAGTGACCTTGACCTTGAAAGTCGAACTCTTTCGAGGTATTGTCATAAGGATCATTTGTGTGAAGTTATATTAAAATCGGTGAAGAAATGTAGGCGCTGGAGCGATGACAAAGTTTTTCTAAAAATAGCCATTGTGACCTTGACCTTGAAAGTTGAAATGGCTTGAGATATTTTCATAAGGAACATTTGTGTGAAGTTATATTGAAATCGGTGAAGAAATGTAAGCGCTAGAGCATTGACAAAGTTTTTCTAAAAATAGCCACAGTGACCTTGACCTTGAAAGTGGAACTCGCTAGAGATATTGTCATAAGGAACATTTGTGTGAAGTTATATTGAAATTGGTGAAGAAATGTAGGCGCTAGAGCGATGACAAAATTTTTCTAAAAATAGCTACAGTGACCTTGACCATGAGGTCATGACCCTGAAAGTCGAACACACTCGAGATATTGTCATAAAGAACATTGTGTGAAGTTATATTGAAATCAGAGAAGAAATGTAGGCGCTAGAGCAATGACAAAGTTTTTCTAAAAATAGCCACAGTGACCTTGATGTCATGACCTTGAAAGTCTATCTCGCTCAAGATATTGTCATAAGGCACATTTGTGTGAAGTTATATTGAAATCAGTGAAGAAATGTAGGCGCTAGAGTGATGACAAGTTTTTCTTAAAATAGCCACAGTGACCTTGACCTTGAGGTCATGACCTTGAAAGTCGAACTCGCTGAGATATTGTCATAAGAAACATTTGTGTGAAGTTATATTGAAATTGGTGAAGAAATGTAGGCGCTAGAGCGATGACAAAGTTTTTCTAAAAATAGCCACAGTGACCTTGAGGTCATGACCTTGAAGTCGAACTTGCTCGAGATTTTTTTATAAGGAACATTTGTGTGAAGTTATATTGAAATTGGTGAAGAAATGTAGGCGCTAGAGCGATGACAAAGTTTTTCTAAAAATAGCCACAGTGACCTTGACCTTGAGGTCATGACCTTGAAAGTCGAACTGGCTCGAGATTTTTTTATAAGGAACATTTGTGTGAAGTTATATTGAAATTGGTGAAGAAATGTAGGGGCTAGAACGATGACAAAGTTTTTCACAAATTACCAAAATGACAAAGGGCCATAACTCACAAAGTATTTTTTGGAATTTTGTCATAAGTTAATCAGTTCATCTACTCATCACCACCAATCTATTTACCAACTTTCAAGGCTCTAGCTCCAATAGTTTTTGAGATATCTTGCTGACAAGATTTTATTAAAAAAAATTCAAAGGGCAATAACTCTTAAAAGGGGCATAATCCAGACGAGAAAAAAAATACACGTCAGCTAATTTTCCATGAGGAATCCATATATGAAATTTCAAAACCCTAGCATACACGGTTCTAAAGATATGCTATGCATCACTTTTAGCATACATTACAATGGGCACAAATTACCAAAATGACAAAGGGCCATAACTCACAAAGTATTTTTCGGAATTTTGTCAAAAGTTAATCAGTTCATCTACTCATCACCACCAATATATTCACCAACTTTCAAGGCTCTAGCTTCAATAGTTTTTGAGATATCTTGCTGACAAAATTTTATTAAAAAAATTTCAAAGGGCAATAACTCTTAAAAGGGGCATAATCCGGACAAGAAAAAAAATACGCGTCAGCTAATTTTTCATGAGGAATCCATATATGAAATTTCAAAACCCTAGAATACACGGTTCTCAAGTTATGCTATGCATCACTTTTAGCATACATTACAATGGGCACAAATTACCAAAATGACAAAGGGCCATAACTCACAAAGTATTTTTCGGAATTTTGTCAAAAGTTAATCAGTTCATCTACTCATCACCACCAATCTATTCACCAACTTTCAAGGCTCTAGCTCCAATAGTTTTTGAGATATCTTGCTGACAAGATTTTATTAAAAAAATTTCAAAGGGCAATAACTCTTAAAAGGGGCATAATCCGGACGAGAAAAAAAATACGAGTCAGCTAATTTTCCATGAGGAATCCATATATGAAATTTCAAAACCCTAGAATACACGGTTCTAAAGTTGTGCTGTGCATCACTTTTAGCATACATTACAATGGGCACAAATTACCAAAATGACAAAGGGCCATAACTCACAAAGTATTTTTCGGAATTTTGTCAAAAGTTAATCAGTTCATCTACTCATCACCACCAATATAATCACCAACTTTCAAGGCTCTAGCTCCAATAGTTTTTGAGATATCTTGCTGACAAGATTTTATTAAAAGAATTTCAAAGGGCAATAACTCTTGAAGGGGGCATAATCCGGACGAGAAAAAAAATACGGGTCAGCTAATTTTCCATGAGGAATCCATATATGAAATTTCAAAACCCTAGCATACACGGTTCTATAGTTATGCTATGCATCAAAAGCGTAACGGACGGACGAACGGACGAACGGACGAACGGACGAACGGACGAACGAACCAGAAGCAATATGCCCCTCCAACTTTTTCAAAGTTGGGGGCATAAAAAAAAATAAGTGTCAGCTTATTAGCTCACCTGAGCCGAAGGCTCATTGGTGAGCTGATAGTATGGCCAGGCAAAAATTCTGTGTGTGTGTGTGTGTTCACATTTTCAAACGTCTTCTACTCCGGAACCGCTGGGCCGATTGTAGTCAAATTTCATGTGGTGGCTCCATGGGGTGGGGGAACGAAAGTTTGCATTTTTGGTCTAGGTCACATGACCAAGATGGCCGCCATGCCCATATATGGTAAAAACCCTTCGAAAATCTTCTCCTCCGGAACCACTGGGCCGATTTGCATGAAACTTGGCATGTAGCACCTGGGACATGGGCCCATCATAAATTGCATAAATGGTGTCCCTGGGATGACCTTGACCTATTTTACGCCAAGGTTAAATTTGGTAACATGGGCATTTGTATGGGAAAAAGTAGAAATGTCTGATATCTTGCAAACTGTTACAAATAATGCCACTAAACCATATATATTCTTATTCCTTATGATGAGGCGCATTAAGTGACATGGATTTTGGGACCCTGGGGCCCCCTGGGGGGGCATGCCCCACCCCCTTCTTTGCACAAAATGCTTAATATCTCGGAAACGGTTAAGATCCCCACCCATAAACCATATATATTCTTGTTCCTTATGATAAGGCGCATTCAGTGACACAGACCTTTGGACATCAGGGTATCGGAGGGTCCCCGGGTTGGCATGCCCCACCCCCTTTATTGCAAAAAATGCTTAATATCTTGGAAACGGTTAAGATCCCCACCCATAAACCATATATATTATTGTTCCTTATGATAAAGCGCATTCAGTGACATGGACCTGTGGAACCCCGGGGCCCCGGGGGAGGAGGGGCATGACCCCCCCCCTCCCCGTTGAAGAAGTCTAAACCTCTTCAAAAGTTTCTTCTTCAGAACCACCCACCAAAACATGCATTGACTTCTATCAACCTTTACATTCAGGTGTACTGGGGTTTACAGTAAGCAACTTTTTAAAAGAAATAACATTACCCCTTTAACAATTACATGTATTTCATCGATTTGGTTAAATATTAATAGCTTATTCTACAGTGTTTTGTAAAATACAGAATTTTATTGTACGAGTCTTCGACCTGCCGCCACCCCCTTTAGAATTGGAAGTAACACCTCAAGTAACCCTCCCCCTTTTTTTGTTTTTTCAAAAAGTGACCAATTTCTTGAAAACTGTTCAGATCCCCACCCATAAACAATATATATTCTTATTGCTTATGATAAGGGGCTTTAAGTGACTTGCATCTTGAGACCCTGGGGGCATGCCCCACCCCTGCATTACATAAAATGCATCAAATATCAGAAACTGTTCAGATCCTCTCCCATAAACCATATATTTTCTTGTGATAAGGGGCATTTAGTTACATAGATCTTTGGACACCGTAGGTTAAATTGAGGGCCTCACCCCCTTTAGAAATGGTTAAGCATTCCACCCATTAACCATATATTTTCTCCTGACCTTTTAGCTCATCTAAGGCTTTATCTTGGCTAAATATAACTGAAAATTCAAACTCAAAATTTTCCAACTGATCTTCAAGAGCCAGGAATGTGATTAAGGACCACTTGGTCATACAGCCGAATGCTAAAAATAATCAATGCTTGCTGTCAGGTGAGCGTCTTCAGGACCATTGGTCGTCTGGTTTTCCATTAGGAATGCATATATGAAATTTCAAAACCATAGCATACACAGTTCCAAAGTTATGCTATGCATCACTTTTAGCATTCATTACAATGGGCACAAATTACTAAAATGACAAAGGGCCATAACTCACAAAGTATTTTTCGGAATTTTGTCAAAAGTTAATCAGTTCATATACTCATCACCACCAATATACTCAACAACTTTCAAGGCTCTAGCTCCAATAGTGTTTGAGAAATTTTGCTGAGAAGATTTTATTAAAAAAATTTCAAAGGGCAATAACTCTTGAAAGGGGCATAATCCGGACGAGAAAAAAAAATACACGTCAGCTAATTTTCCATGAGGAATCCATATATGAAATTTCAAAACCCTAGCATACACGGTTCTAAAGTTATGCTATGCATCACTTTTAGCATACATTACAATGGGCACAAATTACCAAAATGACAAAGGGCCATAACTCACAAAGTATTTTTCAGAATTTTGTC
Source organism: Lucinisca nassula (assembly GCA_963580285.1). Classification (NCBI taxonomy): domain Eukaryota; kingdom Metazoa; phylum Mollusca; class Bivalvia; order Lucinida; family Lucinidae; genus Lucinisca; species Lucinisca nassula. Next base: position 10,710,138 of record OY757013.1, read on the forward strand.
AAAATGTAATCAGTTCATCTACTCATCACCACCAATATATTCACCAACTTTCAAGGCTCTAGCTCCAATAGTTTTTGAGATATCTTGCTGACAAGATTTTATTAAAAAAATTTCAAAGGGCAATAACTCTTGAAAGGGGCATAATCCGGAAGAAAAAAAAAATACCCGTCAGCTAATTTTCCATGAGAAATCCATTTATGAAATTTCAAAACCCTAGCATACACGGTTCTAAAGTTATGCTATGCATCACTTTTAGCATACATTACAATGGGCACAAATTACCAAAATGACAAAGGGCCATAACTCACAAAGTATTTTTCAGAATTTTGTTTGTTTGTTTGTTTGATTTGAGGTTTAACTTCCCCGTCAACACTGTAAAGGTCATTTTGGAGACGTTGCTTCCAATTTTGTGGGACTTTTACCGACGTTGAGATGAAATGACATCTCAAGCCCTGTTGCCCAATGAAACCAATAGGGTTTATAAGCATGGACAGTCCGACTCAAACCGCTTTGCCTGGGCAGGCTTAGATCTTCTAAGCTGTTTACCAGTACTAGTGTGCGGGTCGGACTTAGCTCTGCGTGAAAGCATCGTGCAGCCCATATATTTCTTCAAGCCCCGATGGGCGGGGGCTGTTCGGAATTTTGTCAAAAGTTAATCAGTTCATATACCCATCACCACCAATATATTCACCAACTTTCAAGGCTCTAGCTCCAATGGTTTTTGAGATATCTTGCTGACAAGATTTTATTAAAAAAATTTCAAAGGGCAATAACTCTTGAAGGGGGCATAATCCCGACGAGAAAAAAAATACGCGTCAGCTAATTTTCCATGAGGAATCCATATATGAAATTTCAAAACCCTAGCATACACGGTTCTTTAGTTATGCTAAGCATCAAAAGCGTAACATTTCTGCCAAGCAATCTCAAAATCCATCTAAAAATAAGAAAGCTATTGACCAAACATGAAAAAAGGCCCCTTTTTTGACTTTTGACCTCTATGTATGACCTTGACACTTGAGGTATCAAACTGAATCATGCATGCAACACATCGTCTCATGATAGTAAACATTTTTGCCAAGTAACTTCAAATTCTATCTATAAATTGACAAAACCGGAAAAAAAAGGCCCCCTTTTTTACATTTGACCTCTAAGTATGACCTTGACCTTTGAGGTACCAACCTGGGTCATGTACGCAACACATCGTCTTATATTGGTTAACATTTCTGCCAAGTGATTTCAAAATCTATCTCAAAATAAGAAAGTTATTGACAAAACACGAAAAAAGGGCCCTTTTTTGACCTTTGACCTCTAAGTATGACCTTGACCTTCGAGGTACTGATCTGCCTGATGCACACCACACATCCTCTCATGGTTGTTAATATTTCTGCCCAGTAATTTTAAAATCCATCTCAAAATAAGAAAGTTATTGACAAAACACGAAAAAAAGGCTCCTTTTTTGACCTTTGACCTCCAAGTATGACCTTGACCTTCGAGGTACTGACCTGCCTGATGCACACAACACATCGTCTCATAGTTGTTAATATTTCTGCCAAATAATTTTAAAATCCATCTCAAAATAAGAAAGTTATTGACCAAATACGAAAAAAAGGCCCCTTTTTTTACCTTTGACCTCTAAGTATGACCTTGACCTTTAAGGTACCGACCTGATTCATGGGCACCACATATCGTCTTATGGTTGTTAATATTTCTGCCAAGTAATTTTAAAATCCATCTGAAAATAAGAAAGTTATTGACCGGACACGATTTGCCCATACATATATACATACCAACAAACTTCCAAGGGAGATAATTCAAAAAGTACAAATGCGAGAGTTATAGTTTTTGCGCACTGCACATCGTCTAATGCTGATATATATTTATACCATGTTTCGTGAAGATAGCTCGAACGGTTTTCAAGTTATAGAGCGGACACGAATGTGTGACAGACGGACAGACGGACGTTCGTATAGATGGACATTTGTTGGGTACTACAGTGTTAATTTCACCTATAAGTACCCAACAATCAGCTAAAATTTGCACAAGTACCCAACATGTCCCATCAAATTTGTTGGCTACTTTTTCGGACACTAACGGAATAAACGGCAAGTACCCAACTTATGTCTACCCAACATGTGCCCGTGGATGCGCTCGGACAGACAGACAGACGGACAGACAGACGCCCGGGGGAAAAACAATATGTCTCTCCGAAAAAAAAATTTTCGGGGGAGACATAATATTGCTTCAGGCTAATAGCAGACGCGACCGAAAATGAACATTTTTATCCCCACGCTTTTCAACGAAAAAGTTGGGATTTTGTGTGTGTGTGTGAATTCGGGTTTAACGTCGCTTTCAACAATTTTTCAGTCATATCGCGACGGTGTCTGGTTGCGACAGGGAGCTCAATGCTCACGTTTATAGTGCTGCCTCACTGAAGTATCATGTCCCAGACACATTACATGATACCACACCCAGTCACATTATCCTGACACTGGATCGACCAGTCCTAGCTCTACCCCGTAAATCTGAATGCCAAGCGAGGAGCAGCTAGTACCATTTTTAACGACTTGGGATATTGTAATTGTCTCTGTCGTCCGTCCGTCCGTACGTCCATCCGTCCGTCTTACCGGACAACTCCTCCCACACTTTTACAGCTAGAAACTTAAAACTTTGGAAACGGATAGGTCTTTGGTCTGAGGAGTGCATGACACTTTGGGAATTTTGATCCTACCCCTAGGGGCCAGGCCAGGGGGTGGGGTGCCACGGGGGTAAAAAATCAAAGTTTTCAGAACCTGGTCTTGTGACATATCAAATTGAACTGCATAATGAGTAGAATACATAACAATCAAAATTTGATCCCTAGAGTCAGGTTTGAGGTCACCAGAGGTCAAAAACTTGGATTTTCACCCCCATAACACCCTTTTTTACGATAACCGGATAACTTCTCCTACGCCGTTTCAGATAGAAACATGAAACTTTGGGAACTGATAGGTCTTTGGTCTGAGGAGTGCATGACACTTTCAGAATTTTGATCTTAAAATTGGGTGGGAGTTGCAATTGAGAACTTATATAGTGGCATATCTTTAAAAAAGCATGGGGATATGCGATGGCGTGCCATCGACTGTGCGATTCTAGTTATATATTTTGGATCCCCCTTGTCCAAAGTTGTAATATCCAAAACCATGTTGTGATGAACAGTGTTATAAAGATGTTTATCATATGACGGCGCATCTGAGAATGAAATAATGTCATATAATAAATTCTATAATCCACTGGTGGATTAAATATGCAAATTAGTTAGATACGCTACGTAACGTTACAAGTACGACGTCACATTTACTAATGGCAGAATATTGAAATTTTTGTACACAAATTGTGAATGAAATGCGTTTAAAATGTCATATGATAAATAGAATCTTCCATTTGTGCACATGCATTATTGAATTTATTAAACTCGTTGAGGAAAAGGGATAAAATGCTCGGCGAAGACTCACATTTTATGCCTTTTCCTCAACGAGTTTAATAAATTCAATAATACATGAGCACTCATGTAAGATCCTCTATTTATGTGTTCTTTCTTTTCTGCTCCATGTTATTTTCAAACAAAAATGTATACATTGTTAAATATAATCAATACATTTTGGGATATATTTTAAAACTGTTATATACAACCATGTTATCATGTTAACAAGTTTATCAGGGGCCAGTTGTTCAAAGCATCGTTAGCTTAACGAGCTCGTTAGTGGTCATATTGTTAACCCTTCTAGCAAGTACAATATCGTAAATTTTGGTATTTTTGCTGAAACAAGAGGGCCATGATGGCCCTGGATCGCTCACCTGATCCATAGTGTAACAAGTGGGCCCCAGAGAGGGCCATTATTGGCCCCAGGGCTTTAATGTGCATAATGTTGGGGGAGGTCTTAAAGGTGAAGCTTCATACCAAACATCAACAAAGGCTATAATTTGAACAATCTTGGCAAAGGTCCACTAGATGAAGCTACACATCAAATATCAAAGACCTGGGCCTAGCAGTTTCAGAGAAGAAGATTTTTAAAGATTTTCCCTATATAAGCCTATGTAAAACCAAAGGGCCCGTGGATGGGGGCATTTTTTGCCCCAGCACTATAATTTGAACAATCTTGGTAGGGGTCCACTAGATGAAACTTCATACCAAATATCAAAGTCCTGGGCCTTGTGGTTTCAGAGAAGAAGATTTTTAAAGATTTTCCCTATATAAGCCTATGTAAAACCAAAGGGCCCCCGGGGCGGGGGCATTTTTGGCCCCAGCACTATAATTTGAACAATCTTGGTAGGGGTCCACAAGATGAAGCTTCATACCAAATATCAAAGACCTGGGCCTTGTGGTTTCAGAGAAGAAGATTTTTAAAGATTTTCCCTATATAAGCCAATGTAAAACCAAAGGGCCCCGTGGCGGGGGCATTTTTTGTACCAGCACTATAATTTGAACAATCTTTGTAGAGGTTCATTAGATGAAGCTTCATACCAAATATCAAAGACCTGGGCCTTGTGGTTTCAGAGAAGAAGATTTTTAAAGATTTTCCCTATATAAGCCAATGTAAAACCCAAGGGCCCCGTGGCGGGGGCATTTTTTGCCCCAGCACTAAAATTTGAACAATCTTGGTAGGGGTCCATTAGATGAAGCTTCATACCAAATATCAAAGTCCTGGGCCTTGTGGTTTCAGAGAAGAAGATTTTTAAAGATTTTCCCTATATAAGCCTATGTAAAACCAAAGGGCCCCGGGGCGGGGGCATTTTTGTCCCCACCACTATAATTTGAACAATCTTGGTAGGGGTCCACTAGATGAAGCTTCATACAAAATATCAAAGTCCTGGGCTTTGTGGATTCAGAGAAGAAGACTTTTAAAGATTTTCCCTATATAAGCCTATGTAAAACCAAAGGGCCCCAGGGCGGGGGCATTTTTGGCCCCAGCACTATAATTTGAACAATCTTGGTAGGGGTCCACTAGATGAAGGTTCATACCAAATATCAAAGACCTGGGCCTTGTGGTTTCAGAGAAGAAGATTTTTAAAGATTTTCCCTATATAAGCCAATGTAAAACCAAAGGGCCCCGTGGCGGGGGCATTTTTTGTCCCAGCACTATAATTTGAACAATCTTGGTAGGGGTCCACTAGATGAAGCTTCATACCAAATATCAAAGACCTGGGCCTTGTGGTTTCAGAGAAGAAGATTTTTAAAGATTTTCCCTATATAAGCCAATGTAAAACCCAAGGGCCCCGTGGCGGGGGCATTTTTTGCCCCAGCACTAAAATTTGAACAATCTTGGTAGGGGTCCACTAGATGAAGCTTCATACCAAATATCAAAGTCCTGGGCCTTGTGGTTTCAGAGAAGAAGATTTTTAAAGATTTTCCCTATATAAGCCTATGTAAAACCAAAGGGCCCCGGGGCGGGGACATTTTTGTCCCCACCACTATAATTTGAACAATCTTGGTAGGGGTCCACTAGATGAAGCTTCATACCAAATATCAAAGTCCTGGGCTTTGTGGATTCAGAGAAGAAGATTTTTAAAGATTTTCCCTATATAAGCCTATGTAAAACCAAAGGGCCCCAGGGCGGGGGCATTTTTGGCCCCAGCACTATAATTTGAACAATCTTGGTAGGGGTCCACTAGATGAAGGTTCATACCAAATATCAAAGACCTGGGCCTTGTGGTTTCAGAGAAGAAGATTTTTTAAGTTTTTGGTGAAAAAAATCTATTTTTGGCTCCTGTGACCGAGATGTGCAACGGACCGGAACCATTTGAACAACTTTGAAAGGGGACCACCTAAGGATCATTCCTGTGAAGTTTGGTCAAAATCCGATCAGTGGTTTAGGAGGAGATGTCATTTAAAGAAATTGTTTACGGACGGACGGACGCACGCACGCACGGACGACGGACAAAAAGTGATCCCAAAAGCTCACCTCATCACTACGTGACGGTGAGCTAAAAATGTGAGCAGCTTTTGCAGACCTTTTGCGTTCGCAAAAGCTGCTCACATTTTATTTCAGCAAAACTTTCAGCATATTTGCCATATTCAATGATCAAAGTTTTAACGATACGTTAACTAACGATGTTAGACGTCGTTAGTTTTGAACAACTGGCCCCAGACCGCACATGAGGGCTGGTGTGTGTGTGTGAATTCGGGTTTAAGGTCGCTTTCAACAATTTTTCAGTCATATCACGACAGTGTCTGGTTGCGACAGGGAGCTCGATGCTCACTTTTATAGTGCTGCCTCACTGAAGTATCATGTCCCAGACACATTACATGATACCACACCCAGTCACATTATCCTGACACTGGGTCGACCAGTCCTAGCTCTACCCCCTAAATCTGAGTGCCAAGCGAGGAGTAGCTAGTTCCATTCTTAACGACTTTGGTATGTCGCGGCCCAGGATAGAACCCGTGACCTCCTGTTCCCCAGAGCGGATACTCTACAAACTGAGCTATCGGGGCCGGTACATGAGGGCTGATAAACAGCTTAAAAGGTCAAGGCCTGCCCAGGCAAAGTGATGCCAAATGAACTGTCCATACATATAAACCCTTTTAGTTTCATTGGGCAGCAGTGCTTGAGATGTCATTTCATCTAAATATTGGGTAAAAATCCCACAAAATTGGAAGCACCATCTCCAAAATGACCTAAATTGAGTTGACGGGGACATTTAACCTCAATTCAAACAAAATAACAAGCCCATGTAGTGAACACTTAACTCCACTTTATTTAGGGAAAACTGGGCTTTACAGGGGTTTCCATTAATTTTCTTATTTCTGCTCTAATGAGCACCCACAACCTATGTTTGGAGCATTAACTCTTATCATGCTGTTCACGACAACTCCTATCTTTGGAAACAGTGTAGATCCAGATCAGATGGCTTCTGAAGAAGCCATCTGATCAGGATCTACACTGTTTGACATTCAATTTATGAATTTGTAGGAATAAATTACATCAAGTAATTTGATTGGTTCAAAGTCAGAAATGGGTGTGGCTAAACTGAATATTCAGCATGAGAAGGGTTAATAAGAAATATATCACAAATTTTCACCAGAAAAGTAACCATTTTGGAGATATGAAAGGATGCAATATGCATTGTAATGTAATGACAAGAGTTATAAAGAGATATATGTGTATACTATTTACCTGGCTAGTATATGATCTGGGTTAATGCTGTTCTCATATCCAGGAGGATAGAGCAAAAACACATAGGACTTATCCTCCTCAACGTCAACTTCCGGAGGGTTTATTGACACCTGGCTGTCTAGTAGAAACACCTGAGAAAGGTAAGAAAAATTGTGACACAAATACAGTAAAATTCCTATATTAAGACCACCTTTGGGACTGTTCAAAAGATGTCCTAAACTACCTTTAACTGCTAATTGGATAAGCTGTTATGACAGGTCTGCAATTAACCTGAAAAAGTACCCTTATTGACCATGACACCTCCAGTATTATCTACCATATTACCACACTTAAAAGTCGAAGGGAAATAAAGTTGTTGTGCTTGAAACTTGATAGAAACTTTGGATTATATTTATAAATGTTAGTTTTGGAAAATCTGGGGTAGAAAGCAAAACCATACTATATCCATGCTATAACGAGGTCCGGGTGTATAGTCAAAATTATGGCTATAAGGAGTTATTCTGTAGGGACTCAAAGTTGAATTCAAATCAGCCAAGGTAAACAAGTATAAAGTTTCACTGTTCATGTAAGAGAATGTAGATCTTGAATAATTCATTTCACTTCATAGCACAGTCAGCAATGCACATAACGCTAACAAGTCCGTGAAATGAACACCCCCTTAGACCCCAATTCATATAAAGAAAACTGGGGTATAGGGAGATATACATTGTTTTTCTTATTTTTGCTCTGAGACATAGGTTGTGGGTACACGTTAGAACCGCCCCAATGAGGCGGTCCTAACGAGCACCCACAACCTATGTTTTGAGTAAAAATAAGAAAAATATCACGGATTTTCATCAGAAAAGTAGCCATTTTGGAGATGTGAAAAAATGCACTGTATCGCACGGGTGTGTTATGGTAATGAAGAACTCAGGGGTTCAGGTGCTAGTTCCAGTCCTGCTGAGGGATTTTTCCGATAGCTCCAGATAATAAATATGGAAAACTACCATATTCAACTTCAAAAGATTAACTATAAACCATTATACCATTGGTATGTTGTGTGGGTTCTAAGGACTGCCCCTTTGAGTACACATAACATTATAACTCTAAAGATGTCAAGGTTTGTTTGTTTGATTTGAGGTTTAAAGTTCCCGTCAACACTGTATAGGTCATTTTGGAGACACTGCTTCAAATTTTGTCACTTTTACCCGACATTGAGATGAAATGACATCTCAAGCCCTGCCGCCCAATGAAACCAGTAGGGTTTATAAGCATGGACGGTCCGATTCGCAACACTTTACCTGGGCAGGCTTAGATACTTTAAGCAGTTTACCAGTACTCATGTGCAGTCGGTTTCAGCTCTGCGTGGAAGCATCATGCAGCCCATTTATTTCTTCAAGCCCCAATGGGCAGGGGCCAAAAGATGTCAAGAAAAACAGCATCAGAAAATGTTATCTGTTTATGTCTTCTGCTGCATCTTCTTGCAAACTTTACAAAGATGTTGTATTATAAGTGAAACAGTGTGGATCCAGATCAGACTGCTCCTAGAGGCAAACAGTGTTGTGGACCCAGATCAGACTGCTCCTAAAGGCAAACAGTGTGGACCCAAATCAGACTGGGCCTAAAGGCAAACAGTATGGACCCAGATCAGACTGCTCCTAAAGACAAACAGTGTTGTGGACCTTGATCAGACTGCTCCTATAGGCAAACAGTGTGGACCCAGATCAGACTGCTCCTTTAAACAGTGTGGACCCAGGTCAGACTGCTCCTAAAGGAGCAGTCTGATCAGGGTCCACACTGTTTGCAAACAATGACTTTTAAAGTAACCAGCTGGCAACAAAGCAGATAACAATTATTGAGAGCGACATCTTGAGAGCTAGAAGAAGATCAAAAAGATATCCCAGAACTATCACCATTATGTCTCATCTGGTCAGTTGTGTGTGTGTGTTTGAGTTTTATGTCCTGCCAACAGCTATAGAGAAAAGACTCATCCAAAAGTTTAGAGAAGCCTGGCATTGAACCCAAGACCCTTGTTTTTATAAGGCATGTAGCACACCCACTACTGCACAGTGGCTTCTTATCTGGTCTGCTGCTATGTTCAACTTTCACTGGCTTAAACTATCACTGTCTAGTACAAACTTCATAGTTCAACAGATTTACCAGCCTACTTGTACTAACCTGTTGTGCTAGATGCCACATCCTGACAAACTCTACCGGTGAACAATCTTTCCTGGTTGCTACCTTGACCTGCCCTATATCACCATAGAAATTCTCTGAGTTGGCCTTGAACAAGATCATGAGTTGTCTAAGACAATAGGTTGTCACTTCCAGTGTTGACTCGAGGCCATCTATCACAATCTGCCACATATTCTCTGAGAAGTCATCCCCAGCACTTAGTATGACATGTCTGCAGAAAAGAAATATCAATTCTAATGCACTTTCGTATGTAACGCGACGTCTGATTGGATAACGTCAAAAATTTGCGACAGTATATTCCACGATATACTGTCGGAAATCCGACGTCACCACGTAACGTCGTTTTTCATTGGCTTACATTTGGTTTTACGCAGCTCACAACGCCTGTCGCTTTGTGCAAAATAGTACAATTTTTAACAAAACGACTGAATAAGTGCATTAGAATGGGGATAACTGTATTGAAAATTGTCATTTGGGGAGGTAAATCGGTGGTTTTACGGTCGCAAATTACGTTTTACGGCTCCGCTGACGTGTCGCCGTAAAACGAAATTTCCGACCATAAAACCACCGATTTACCTCCCCAAATGACAATTTTCAATACAGTTATCCCCTAAGTTTATAGCTATAAGGTTTCAATGACATGTTGTATGCTGACACGGGCATTGCATAAATATTTTTGAAATGTATATTTTAATGGACTTGAGTAGACATAATGATGGACAGGTTAATGAGCAGTTCAGTGCCTTTTACCCATTTTGAACTGGAAACCACAAAACAGGCAAATGGCAAACAATGCAGGTCCAAATCAGACACTACAGATTACAGCGTCTGATTAGGGCCTACGCTGTTTGCAAAAAGTTCAGCCATTTTCCAAATGAATTTTGAAGAAACCTTGCCTGACACCCTTAAATTTTGAAATGGACTTGTGGAAAATTCAGTTCAGAATAAAATTGGTTAAAATGCATCTGTTTGGTGTCATACAAACATCACGTCAACAAGTCCGTGAAATGAAGGCCCCCCTAAACCACACTTTATATAGAGAAAACTGGGGTTTACGGGGGTATTCATTATTTTTCTTATTTCTGCTCCAAGACATAGGTTGTGGGTACTCGTTAGAACCGCCTCAATAAGGCGGTTCTAACGAGCACACACAACCTATGTTTGCAGTATTTATAAGAAAAATATCACAGATTTTCATCAGAAAAGTAGCCATTTTGGAGATGTGAAAAAATGCACTATGTGGCATGGCTGTGTTATCGTAATGATATTGTGTTATGAGACTGTCTTATATCCATAATTTTGGTTCGGTATGATCATGTCAAGCTGTCCAGTTTACCAATTCATACTTTTCCTGGACAGGCTGATACATAAGCAGTTAACCAGTACTGTTGTACATTCTTTTGCCAGAAATAGAGTCTATAGTAAAATTAACATTCAGGAGACATGACATGACAGTGTTATATCAAAAACCATGTAACAATGTATAGTGTTATACCGAGACTTCACAATACAGTGAAACTTTAAGAACCTGGCCCTGAGGTTATAAAACATCTTTCATGCTCAACTCAGCTGAGCTTGAAATCTGATATGCTAATAACTATTTAAATACAAAGAATTTAGAATCTTTTCCTGCTCAGATCAGCACAGAATGTCATTTATCCTGCTCATCAATTTAAAAATGTCAACATTTTTGGCATTTTAATATTTATGAGCTGGAAACATTTTATGCTTAGCTGTGTTGAGCATGAAACAAGTTTTATAACATCAGGGCCAGAATACTGATGACTCATTTACCTTGGCTAATTTAACTTCCTCTAGAGTCCCTAGAGAACAGCTCCAGACATCCATACATATGTATATTTTAGGGAAGTTGTCCTGATTTTATCAATGAGGCGATTCTACTGGCTACACACAACATTCCTTTATTTTATAGAAGACAACAAAGCTATCCTTAAGTCATCCCAATTCTGCCTCATGGCCTGGCATTATGAATAACCCTCAGTAGTTCAAACTATCATTACGATAACACACCCGTGCGATATAGTGCAATTTTTACATCTACTTTTCTGACGAAAATCTGTGATATTTTTCTTATATATACTGCAAACATAGGTTGTAGGTACTCGTTAGAACCGCCTCATCGAGGCGGTTCTAACGGGTACCCACAACCTATGTCTTGGAGCAGAAATAAGCAAAATATTGTTTACCCCCGTAAACCCCACTTTTCGCTATATAAAGTGGGGTGTAAGGGGTGTTCATTTCACGGACTTGTTCACGTGATGGCATATCTTGAAATCACAAAGCTAGCCTTACGTCATCCCTATGTAGCTCGAACTGCCCCTTTCTCAAAACCACAAAGCTATCCTAAGTCATCCTTATTATGGCTCATGGCCTGCCACTAAGATTAACCCTCAGTAGGCCAAACTACCCTTATTTCTAACAATTTTTCATGTTCCCAAAGGCATTTCAGCTTCTAAAGTTTGACAGTATACAGAAATGATCAAAGCACAAAATCTATACTTTCAGTTTGAAAACAACATTTTGGGTTTACCTTTAAAATAGAAGTGGAGGCAATGATCAGGAATTGATACAATTAACCCACAACTCCCATCAGAGACACCAAAGGGAAAGAAACACAAACATGAAACAACAGACCCTAATGGAAACATCAACAGCGGAAAGCCAAAAGGACAGTTACTATTGGTCTCCGGTCGTTTCGCCCGTGAGTCGTTTCGCCCATGAGTCGTTTCGCCCGTGGGTCGTTTCGCCCTGAGTCGTTTCGCCCTGGGTCGTTTCGCCCGTGGATCGTTTCGCCCTGATTAGGTGGGTCGTTTCGCCCTTATTTCTTTTCAAGCCCTATTGATTGAGGTTATGTTTGTTTTTGGTATGTAAAGGGATTGATGGGGGTATTGGGAGTCCGGAAAACATGGTTTTGCCCTCGTTTGTTGCAGCTGGACGACCTTCTGACAGCTTCTACTTCTGGTTTAAGCAACTGCGCTAGCAGCGCTACCACCTTTTTGAGAAAGATATTCGAGCTCACATAAGGTTAACAAGTCTTTGCAATGAAATGGGATTTATGGTTGTGAAAATGACTGTTTATATTTCAAATATGTGACATATTTTTCTTTCTGCTCAAAACATAGATTTTGGATTAGAACCGTCTAATTGTCTATGTTCTAGAATCAGAAATAAGAGAAATAAAGTATATGCGAAAAACCATTTTTACCTGTATAAATTTGGGTTTAGGGGGACGTTATTGCATAGACTTGCTAATATGATATTTTATTTACTTATCAGTTGTTCTTTCTGCACAAATAGTGACGTGATATAACTGGTTACATTATTACGTTAATTGTGTTGACGGGGACGTTAAACCTCAACTTCAACAAACAAAATATTTTTAAACAGTGGTGTCTGAATAAAAGTTAACAAAAATGTCACTTAAATAGGAATAACTAATATTACACATTAATGTCATGTGTAAAAAGTTGGTTTAATTTTTATACAGACTCTACTGTAGCTCAACCTTGGTAGGAATAGAATCATAACGTTTTATACTTTCTTATCGTATTTTCCCATAATTTTATGCGTAACAAAATACATATTTTACATTATAAATATATAACAAAGCATAACATGAAACTATAGCATCACATTAACAAGTCTGTGGAATGAACACCCCCTAAACCCCACCTTATATGGCGAAAACTGGGGTTTATTGGAATATACATTATTTTTGTTACTTCTGCTACAAGACAAAGGTTGTGGGTACTCGTTAGAACCGCCTAAACATATGTTCGCAGTATAGATAAGAAAAAATACCACAGCTTTTCATTAAAAGGTAAAAATAAAAGTAGTCATTTCAGAGATGTGAAACCTGCACAATGTCGCACTGCTGTAATATCGTACTGGTCTGTTTAATAGTTTGCATTACGAAAACATGCTTATTCAAATACTGGAAAATTCATCACCAAATAAAAAAAAATCAAAAATGTTCTGATTAAAGATTCTTATATTTTTCATATTTCTGCTCAGGTGCTCGTTAGAAACGGTCCGTCCATCTACACAAGCATCACTTCATTCATTCATTTCCATTTGTCTAGCTACCAATACTCTCCATTCATTCATTCATTAATTTATTCATTTATTCATTCATTATCTATATACGTATATTAAAAATGCCGTCCGTTCATTCGTACGTCCGTCCATCTACCAACGCACAACTCCATTCACTCGTTTATTCATTTATTTATTCATCCATCTGTCCATTTACTCATCCATTCCGTTTGTCACTCCCTTAAAATATAATTGCGGCGAAACGACCCACGGGCGAAACGACTCACGGGCGAAACGACTCACCAGGTAAGGGCGAAACGACCCACCCCCAAAATCAGGACGAAACGACCCAGGGCGAAACGACCCGGCGAAACGACCCGGAACCTTACTATTTAAACCCAATTACATTTAAAACCATGTAATATTAAACAGTGTTATAAAGAGAATCAAATGTATTTACCTGATACAAGAACATCCAAGTCTTGATATAACTTCAAATGGCTGTGCAATACATTCTGTGAGTACTGTCAACAGCTGCTGTAATACACTCTCTAGATATGGCTGTAGTGCTATGTCTCCTGAGATACAAATCAAGAATCAAGATACAGTAAAATTCCACAATTAAGACCACCTAAAATTAAGACAAATTCTCCTTTAAAAAGTCTATTTAGCAGGGTGCTGTTATTCTTTCTTCACGTTTTCTGCATACAATGTCCTCTGGTCAGGGACAACCTTTGGGACTGTTCAAAAGTGGTCTTAAGGACCACTTTTGAACAGTCCCAAAGGTGGTCTTAATATAGGAATTTTACTGTATTACCAGAGCAAGATTAACCTTTGACCTGCTGATCACGAGAACTCATATCTTTGCTAACAGTCTAGATCCAGATCAGAAGCCGAAGCTATCTGATCAGGATTTACACTGTTTGTCATTCAGGTTTTCATCATCATCATCAACGGATTTTTGATTAACGTGCAGGTACAGGGGCAACGTCCACATAAGTGGGCCCCCTTCCAGGTAGCTGGCTTGCTGCACGCATGGCAGATCTTACACCAGATCTCCAGGCTTGTCTATCATGAGGATCGATAGCAGAGAGCTTCCATTCTCTGCAATCTCTTTCTGTTAGCTGCTTCCAGGTCATCTTGGGCCTTCCTGGCCCCCGCTTTCCACTTACCTGTATGTCACAGGCAGTCTTGACTGCACCGTTGGAGCGTTCCACATGTCCATACCAGCGAAGTCTTCTCTCTTTCAGGATGAGGTCCAGGTCCTCAATGCCAAGGCGCTCAAGTAACTCAATGGACCTGATGGTGACAGTGTCCTGTGGCTTGACATTGCAGATCTATCTGATCATTGCCCTGTCATTTCGCTGTAGACGTTGGAGGTTTGGCTTTGTCAATGGCCATGTCTCACTGGCATGGAGCATTGCGCTCCGCACACAAGAGCTATACACACGGCCACGTGTCTTGAACGAGAGGTGGCGGGAAGAGAGAACTGGTAGCAACTCCTTGAATTTCTTCCAGGCTGTTTTCACACGTGTTGTAGTTGAAAGGTCGCAACCACCCGCTGCTGAGAGCATATCACCTAGGTAGCAGAAGGAAGCTACAACCTCCAGCTTGTCGGATCCGACTTGGACTTCCCTCTGTGGTCTGCCATCTAAGGGGCGTGCAGTTCCTTGGCACCGTGTACACCTGTAATCAGGGTCCTCTATCAAGCGTTTGAGCCCACTGCATTTCTTGTGCACCCAGAACTTGCAGCCATTACAAAAAATACTGTTGCTGCCCACTCCAGTGCGACATACAGCGCATGGGAACTGGCCTGTACTCTGCAAGAGGTCCAGACCTGTACCACAGATCATGATCTTTGTCTTTCCTGAGTTCACTCTCAGCCCTTTGTTTTGAATTAAACAATTTTACTTATCAAGTAACTGAACTGGCTGATAGCCAGAAATGGGTGTAGCAAATTAATCTATTCAGCAGAAATATGAAAAATATCTGGATTCTTAAAAAATTCATTTTTTGGTGGAAAAATTTACAATATATTTGAAAAGGCGAGTTTTCGTAATGAATTCCAAGATTAGAGCACAAAAATTATGCTATTTTCTCATATAAGGATACTTTAATATTAGCATGATGGGCAGTGCATCTACTATTTGACCCATGTATTTGGACAGACAGTAAAGGTGGCACTACAGTAAAAAAAATCCCCTTACTCACAATGTAAATTGGGGCATATTCCATGTTCTACCACATTTCAGCAAGTCTAATGCTTCCATTATGAGGCATATAATTTGACAGGCTGACCATTTACCTTCCAGAAGCAGCTAAAAAATATGGGTGCTGTGCGGCATATTTTGGCCTTTTTGGCAGCCAGTGTCAACAAACCCATACCGCAGCGAATAAATCCAGGCATTTCCAGTGGCCAGTCAGCACAATTTTCTGGTTCAATTTAAATCAGCTGCATTTTACAATAGCAAATACCTACTAATATTTCTTCTAATAAACAATAATACTTCTCAGAAAAATAATGGCTTAGCAACAATCCAATCAGAAGCAGCAGAATATTCAATTCTGTACTGAAAGCTCTCCCCAAAGCAAGTGCAGCTTTCATAAAGGCCAATTATTTACTGTAGTGCAACCTATACCAAACCCTAATTTCTTTATGATCCACCAAAAGAATTGCCAAACACAAGTTTAGACCATATCTAATAATATAGTCATGCATAATTAATGTTTGGTGACTAAGAATCTTTAAACTTTGCGAAAAAGTTATCGCTTCCAGATTCTACGATGAAAGCCGGACAAACCATGTTTTGTGAAAAAGCGCAAAGTTTACCTCTTTCCAGAATGGAACCCAGAAACCGGCTTGCATCAGTGCTTCTCAGATGTCTTTGGAATACTTTAATCCTAAAATGCACTAAATCATGTCCTATTAGCACCCATGCTAGAAATTTTGGCTGTTCTCACACCTATACCCCCTAATTTCAGTAAATATTGGCATTTTTAGGATATTTTGGGCACAAAACTTTGATGAAAATGATTATAAATGCCTTAATGCCATGAGAAATGTCTGAATATATCTAATCAAATCTTGTAACATGAACCCAACCAGTAAGAACTTACAATCGCCGAGAAAACTCATTGCGATATTGCAGCGGGCTGTTCGGAGAGACAATTTTGAAATTTTGCATTGGCTTGAGACCCTTGCCTAATGCCAAGTAACCTCAGTGTTATATTCAATATGGAGTATTTTCTTTTTTTTGTGTTCCAGTTTATACATTTACTGCAAGTCTGCTTTCCAAACAGACCAATGACAACTGATTTACATGGCTTTGAAGTACTCCCTCCCCCCTCCAATTACATGGAACAGAAGCAAAAACTGATAAAATACACCCAGTTAGTCCTAAAATAGCACTAAACTTACAATTTGTACAGTTTCTGTGACAAAATACATGCCAGGACGATCCACTTTGAGATACAGAATTGGAGGGAACCTATTATGTGTGAAAATATTATGTAATGAATGAAAACATTAGAGGGGAGCTGATTTTTCTACTTTCGGTTTAGGTGGCACTACAGTAAAAAAAATCCCCTCACTCACAATGTAAATTAGGGCATATTCCATGTTCTACCACATTTCAGCAAGTCTAATGCTTCCATTATGAGGCATATAATTTGACAGGCTGACCATTTACCTTCCAGAAGCAGCTAAAAAATATGGGTGCTGTGCGGCATATTTTGGCCTTTTTGGCAGCCAGTGTCAACAAACCCATACCGCAGCAAATAAATCCAGGCATTTCCAGTGGCCAGTCAGCACAATTTTCTGGTTCAATTTAAATCAGCTGCATTTTACAATAGCAAATACCTACTAATATTTCTTCTAATAAACAATAATACTTCTCAGAAAAATAATGGCTTAGCAACAATCCAATCAGAAGCAGCAGAATATTCAATTCTGTACTGAAAGCTCTCCCCAAAGCAAGTGCAGCTTTCATAAAGGCCAATTATTTACTGTAGTGCAACCTAAAACAGTATAAACCAAAGTGAGAAGATGCAGAACATGGTGTCATAACAGGATTGACACTGGTTGCCACTCATACTACTATTTTTATTAAAGAAAGAAGGTAGTAACTTGTGCCTGTTCAAGTTTTAGAACAATTAGTATGGTAAGGAGTTGAGGTATCTGAATACTTAGGGTAAATACGGTTTCCACCACACTAAACATATCTTCCACCACA
This sequence comes from Lucinisca nassula, assembly GCA_963580285.1. NCBI lineage: Eukaryota > Metazoa > Mollusca > Bivalvia > Lucinida > Lucinidae > Lucinisca > Lucinisca nassula. The sequence goes on from OY757013.1 coordinate 10,727,755, forward strand.
GTAAAATACATTTTTTTTCTATACCTGTGAAGTCATGTATCATGTCCACCACAAGGTCTGTAGTATGACCACAACACTGCTTAAAGTTGGTGGCTCCCACGTCCCAGTAACCATACTTCCTGGAGCCACTTCGTAGCCACGTCTGTAGCATTGGTAACAATAGGTGGTTCATACAGTACACTCCAAACTTTGGACCTAGGAAGAATTCATGAAGAAATTAAAACCTCTGTTTATGATGAATACGTTGGAGTAAGGGCAGTGGCTAATTCCGGTCCTCCTTTAAAGCCGCCATTACTTAAACTTCTTGTAATGCAGCCGTCTTATATTTATTTGCTTCTGTCAAAATACCGTAATGATCCTAAGTATAGAAACAGACAGGCCAAAGCAAACATTGCATACCCAGATCAGACTGCTCCTGAAGAGCTATTTCGTCTGCACTTTTTGGACTCCTTGCTGGATCGCGAAACAAATTTAAAATTTTAGGAGAATTACAGCAAAGGTCAAGTAGTCCGAATTTATAGGGATTTTTTGGTATCAATATTTTATGACAGTTAATACTGAAATGTTTAACCTTTCATCCCTCAGTTCTTACAGTGCACACTTCAACGTTTGAATTGGGACAAGTCTGTTCTTGTAAATAGGAAGTTTTGTCAATAACTAGAATTTGTTTTTCTACAAAAACACAGATGTCTCCCCTGTTTTTGACCTCTAAGTATAACCATGACATTGGAGGTATTGAGCTGGGTCTTGTGTGCAACACATCATCTAATGAAGATGAACATTTCTGCAAAGTAACTTTAAAAATGTTCATAGAAAAATAAAAAAGTTATTGACCGTACACAAAAAAGCCCTTTTTTACCTTTGACCTCTAAGTATGGCCTTGACCTTTGAGGTACAACACATCGTCTCATGATAGTTAACATTTCTGCCAAGTAATTTCATAATCCATCAAAGAATAAGGAAGTTATTGACTGTCCCTTTTCTTGCACATGACTCATGGCCTAATGACGGTGAACATTTCTGCATTGTTACTTTATAAGGTCCATCCAGAAATAAAAAAGTAATTGACTGGACACAAAAAAAACAAACTTTTTTACCTCTGACCTCTAAGTATGACCTTGATCTTGGAGGTACTGACCTGGGTCTAGCGTGCACCACATCATCTCATGATGGTTAACATTTCTGCCATGTAAATTCACAATCTATCCAGGAATAAGAAAGTTATTGACTGAACATTAAAAAAGGCCCCTTTTTGTCCTTTGACCTCTTAGTACGACCTTGACATTTGAGGTACCAACTTGGGTCATGCACGCAACACATCGTCTCATGGTGGTTAACATTTCTGCCAAGTAATTTCAAAATCCATCTAAAAATAAGAAAGTTATTGACAGAACACAAAAAAGGCCCCATTTTTTACCTTAAACCTCTATGTTTGACCTTGAACTTTCAGGTACCAAACCGGATGCGTGCAACACATCATCTCATGGGGGTTCACATTTCTGCCAAGCAATTTCAAAATCCATCTAAAAATAAGAAAGTTACTGACCAAACACGAAAAAAGGCCCCTTTTTGACCTTAGACCTCTATGAATGACCTTGACATTTTAGGTACCAAACTGAATCATGCATGCAACACATCGTCTCATGATAGTTAACATTTTTGCCAAGTAACTTCAAATTCTATCTAAAAATAAGCAAGTTACTGATAAAACCCACCAAAAGGGCCCCTTTTTTACTTTTGACCTCTAAGTATGACCTTGACCTTTGAGGTACCAACCTGGGTCATGCACACAGCACATTGGCTTATATTGGTTAACATTTTTGCCAAGTGATTTCAAAATCCATCTCAAAATAAGAAAGTAATTGACCAAACACGAACAAAAGTCCCCTTTTTTGACCTTTGACCTCTAAGTTTGACCTTGACCTTTGATGTACCAACCTGCCTCATGCGCACCACATATCATCTCATGGTTGTTAATATTTCTGCCAAGTTATTTTAAAATCCATATCAAAATAAGAAAGTTATTGACCAAACACGAAAAAAGGACCCTTTTTTGACCTTTGACCTCTAAGTATGACCTTGACCTTTGAGGTACCGACCTGCCTCATGCGCACCACACATTGTCTTATGGTTGTTAATATTTCTGCCAAGTAATTTTTAAATCCATCTGAAAATAAGAAAGTTATTGACCGGACACGATTTTCCCATACATATATACATATTAACAAACTTCCAAGGGAGATAATTCAAAAAGTGTAAATGTGAGAGTTATAGTTCTTGCGCACTGCATGTTGTCTAATGCTGATTAATATTTATATTAAGTTTCGTGAAGATAGCTCGAACGGTTTTCAAGTTATAGAGCGGACACGAATGTGTGACAGACGGACAGACAGACAGACTGACACCCGGGGGAAAACAATACGTCTCTCCGAAAAATTTTTTTTCGAGGGAGACATAATTATATACGGAATGCCAAGCAGTGAAGATCCTGACGAAAGGGCTCATTTTGAGCCCTCTCATCTGGATTTTGCTGTTTGCACAGGTGCCAGTACCAGGGTACAGAGTTGAAAAAGTTAACATCAGTACTAAAGGAGCAGTCTCTATAAGGCTATTTTCATGGCCACAACCGATTTCCTTTAAACTTTGTAGCTTCTCATTGGTACATATTGGCTGTCTAATGGTGAATTTTTAGACTCTTCGGTCCACTGGTTTTTGCTGTATACACTATTAAAGTGGGTGGGGTAATGTCACCCCATCAAGGGTATACCAACAAAAATGCTATTATTTTTGTTCAAAGTGCATGACTGGAGGTGATGTTTGCCGTATGCTTACTACCCTTTTAGGCATAACAGCCGGTGATAACAGTCTTATAAATATCAAACAAGAGAAGAGTTTATACGCGCTTGTAAGTTGTACCCAAATATTAGTAATTTTTATTCCCCAACTTTACGAAAAACCACAACACCTTTACAGTTTTCAACTTATTTCAAAGATCTTTCATAAATATAATGTTGATGTAATAGTCATTCTAGGTATATGTCAGAAGTATTGTTAGTTCAAAAAACTTAAAGAGTTACCTGCCCCTGAAATTGGATTTTACCCATTTTTTAAATCAGAGTGCATTTATCCGTTTGTAGTACTCACAACTTCATTTGGAAGTGAATAAACCGATTCCTTGCAAATATAATTAAATAGGTGTGGACAAAGAAGTCATTTGATTTAATAGTGCATTCTAGCAAGCACATGAGCACAACAGTACCATCCAGTGATTGGGTTCAGTCCTTGTGGTCTAAACACATTGCAAACGAGCAAACAATTCTTACATAGTCGCCAACATATGGTATTTTACTATTGGATATTTTGTTGCTAAGGCCTTCCACTGTGTAATTCTCCCATTAGCTAATTCAACAACCTATCTCACTTGATTTGTACCTAGCTTTGAATCATTCGCTTCTTCAGTCATATATTGCTTCTGAGTTTTGGTTAGGAAGTGAAGCATATGAGAATTGATTTCATAACCCTTTAGTATTTCTCTAACATCCCTGAATCATACATCAACTTTTGCAAATGTCCTATTTGGGGATTCAAATTCTGATGTTGCAATCGCAGTGGCTGATGGAACATACATATATATTGAGAAGAGTGGAAACTACTCATTTCAGAGAAGATCTTATTCCGTACATAAAGGACAGCCTTTGCTGAAACCTATGATGCTTGTGGCCACTGATGGTTACATTTTGACTGTGATGGGACCATATCTTGCAGATGGGAAAAACACAGATGCTAAGATTACCGAACACATGTTAAAGACTAATGCAGAAAATATTGCTGACTGATTTGAAGAAGATGATGTTCTCGTTGTAGACCGCGGCTTCAGGGATGCTATAGATATACTAAAGGATTATGGAATCAATTCTCATATGCCTCACTTCCTAAACAAATCTCAGAAGCAACATACGAATGAAGAGGCGAATGAGTCAAGGCTAGTTACAAAGGTGAGATGGGTTGTCGAATCAGCTAATGGGAGAGTTAAAAAGTGGAAAGCCCTAAGCAACACAATGCCCAATAGTCAAATACCGTATGTTGGCGACTATGTAAGGATTGTTTGCTCATTGTGCAATGCATTTAGACCACCTTTGGTAACAAGCAAAGATTCAGGCAAAGTAATTGCTAGAAGAATGATGGCCCTAGAAAAAACTCCAAATAAGCTGCAGGATAAGGTTGTAACAAGAATTCCACCGAAGGCTATGTCGCGCCTGTGGGGGCGCAAAGTCATCGAACCATGATAAGTAGGTCAAGGTCAAACATAGATGCTTGCTCAAAAGATCCCATTCTCAAATGCAAGCTTGTACTAAGTATCATTAATGAAGGTCTAATAATTCTTGAGAAATGAACCATTACAGTGAATGCTAGGGTGGTCACAATACTTTACAAAGTCAGTGAACCATGAAATTTAGGTCAAGGTCAAATACGGATGCTTGCATTTAAGTTGCCATCCCCAGACTCAAGTTTGCACCAAATATCATTAATGAAGCTCTTATAAATCTTGAGAAATAAACTTGACCATTAGGGTGAACGCTAGGGTGGTCGCAATATTTTACCAAGTCAATGAACCATGAAATATAGGTCAAGGTTAAATATGGATGCTTGCATTTAAGTTACCATCCCCAGATACAAGTTTGTACCAAGTATCATTAATGAAGCTCTTATAGTTCTTGAGAAATAAACTTGACCATTAGGGTGAACGCTGGGGTGGTCGCAAATGTTGACGCCTTGACGAACGGACGGACAGAAAACTGGGTGCCTATATCACGCCATGCTAATAGCAGGCGAGACAAAAAATGGCTGGGATAAAAAACGGGTTATTTGGAAAAAGATCGATGACGAGAAACTTGAGAATTTCCCAGAGATGACTGAGGATGAACTCAGGGATTTGAAACTGGGTATTTACCAGCTGAAACAAGCCAAATCCTACACAGATGAACAAATTGACGACAATGGATCATATGAGATAATGGCACACAAAGAAGAAGATGGTGTTCTCAAAGCACAGATACGCTCTCGCCACACGTCTAATAAAACATATAACATGTGGGTTGAATATACACAAGGACTGAACCCAATCACTGGATGGTATTGTTGGTGCAGAAGTGGAGCTCGTACCGTGGGATGTTGCGCACATGTGGCTTCTGTTCTCTGGTATTTTGGATATTACCGGAACAAAACAGAAAATAGTGAAACAAAACCAAGCCGGGAACATATTGATTTTGTTTATGATGCTGCTGTTAACATATGGAGTACATCTGGCGATTCAGAGGAAGATCAGTAAATTAACAAATTCTTAAACATGTCGTGAGACCATACAGGCTTTTATTTAAGCACAGTATCAGTCTAAAATGAGGTTCCACAACATGAGCAAAGCCTGCTTTGGTGGTCAAAAATGTTTGACAGTTGACAAATGTTCCATTTGCACCTGGACATTAAGAGTTCATAAATAACCCAAAAAAAAAGAAAAAAAAGGAATACTAGCATGCACTATTAAATCAAATGACTTCCTTGTTCACATCTATTTAATAATATTTGCATGGAATCGGTTAATTCACTTTCAAATGAAGTTGTGAGTACTACAAACGGATAAATGCACTCTGATTTTAAAAAATGGGTAAAATCCAATTTCAGGGACAGGTAACTCTTTAAGTTTTTTGAACTAACAATAATTCTGACATATACCTAGAATGACTGTTACATCACCATTATATTTATGAAAGATCTTTGAAATAAGTTGAAAACTGTAAAGGTGTTGTGGTTTTTCGTAAAGTTGGGGAATAAAAATTACTAATATTTGGGTACAACTTACAAGCGCATATAAACTCTTCTCTTGTTTGATATTTATAAGACTGTTATCACCGGCTGTTATGCCTAAAAGGGTAGTAAGCATATGGCAAACATCGCCTCCAGTCATGCACTTTGAACAAAAATAATAGCATTTTTGTTGGTATACCCTTGATGGGGTGACATTACCCCACCCACTTTAATAGTGTATACAGCAAAAACCAGTGGACCAAAGAGTCTAAAAATTCACCATTAGACAGCCAATATGTACCAATTTGAAGCTACAAAGTTTAAAGGAAATCGGTTGTGGCCATGAAAACAGCCTTATAGAGACTGCTCCTTTGGATTTTGAAAGCCAGTCATCATTACAGAAATTACAGAATAGATGTAATGACTGCTAAAGGCCCCATCTGTGGCGACTTTTGTAAATCAACATTTGTGGGATCCATATTTGAATCCTAATATAATAAAGTAGAAGTAAAACAAAGATCAGGAATCAATACAATTAACTTACTCCACCCATCAAAGACACCAAAGGGAAAGAAACACAAACATTAAGCGACCAGACCATAATGGAAACCTAAACAAAGGAAGGCCATAAGGACAGTTACTTTCCCACAAAATGGCCATATGGCCATCCAAAATAAAAAGGCACAAGTGATACACACAGTAAGTAACAAACAACACCATAAATAAACCGCCACAGAAGAACCGCCTTGGAACGGTCAGTGGAATGATTTCCACTGGGGGGCTTAAATCGATTTTACGTGGCCACAATCCTCGCCCTTACTTCCGTCGCGATTTAGACAAATAGTTTGTTCAGTCTGCATGAAGGCCTCCTAACTCATCAGTGCAACATCTCCGTGAACACAAAAAATCAAAGAACCACAGAGGTGAGACAACGGTGAGGACTCGACAGCAAGAAACCACTGAAATGCTGGAACAAAAGAAAACCAACAGTAAGACTCTGATGGGCCCGACCAGAGACAGAGCATCAGGCACCAACCAACATTACCTTGAATTAGATCTCTCTAATTCTCAATAAGCCTTTATGTTGGAGCCGTCATAGAATCTGAGGCCTGACCCACAGGCGTGCAATTAAAGAGGGAAGCAAAGTAGAAACCTGCTTAAGCAAACTGTGTTATAAAGCAGTTTAACACACTTTTATAAAGCATTATTAACTCTTATCATGCTGAATATTTGATTTTGCAACATCCACATCCATTGGCTATCAACCAATCAAATTTCTTGTATATAGTCATTTAAATTTGCAAACTGCATGACAAACAGTGTTGATCCAGATCAGAAGGCTTCTTCAGAAGCCACCTGATCTGGATCTACACTGTTTACAATGTTTGCAAAGGTAGGTATTGTCGAGAACACAGGATAAGGGTTATGCAATTTTTAAATGCAGTTTGTGTATATTTATGGGAGTTACAATGCATACCATTCCCCGCCGCCCATCATGGGCTTGGAGAAATAGATTGGGTTACATGATGCTTCCACGCAGAGCTGAAACAGGCTGCACATGAGTACTCCTAAACAGCTTAGAAGGTCTGAGCCTGCCCAGGCAAAGTGGTGCAAATAAACCCTACTGGTTTCATTGAGCCGCAGGGACTGAGATGTCATTTCATCTCAATGTCAGGTAAAATTCCCACATAATTGAAAGCAATGCCTCCAAAATGACCTAAACAGTGTTGACAGGGATGTAAAACCTCAAATCAATCAAAACAAAACAATTCATACCTGGTACTTGTGAGGCTGATCTCAGTAACTCAAACAACATCTCCATGGTCTGGGGTTGATAAGACTTTGGACAGGCAGATATAGCCCCAGACAGACCTTCTAACATCAGAAACCAAACATGTAAGATTCCTGTGTGGTTGTCAAGGTCACCTAATGTCAAGGCTGTGTCCTTGACAATGGCTTGCAGTTGTTTGGCAGTCTCTGCTGAAACGTAACAGGAAAATTCAGCCTAGTTCTTAGTTCATTTGGTTTCCTATTGGGGGACAAATCATCTTATTTGCTGTAAGATTTTCTCTAACAAGAGGGCCCAGAGGGCCCCGAATCGCTCACCTAAGTATCAGTGTCTCTAGTGCATTCTTGGCCCAAGGGCTATAATATGAATAAACTTGGTAGCAGTCCACTAGATAAGGCTTCAGACCAAATATCAAAGACCTGGGCCTTCTGGTTTCAGAAAGGAAGATTTTTAGAGGAATTCCCTATATAAGCCTATGTAAAACCAGCGGGCCCTGGCGCGTGAGCATTTTTGGCGCCAGGGCTATAATTTGACTAATCTCAGCAGAGGTTCACTAGTTGAAGCTTCACACCAGATAACCAAGACCTGGGCCTTCTGGTTTTGGAGAAGAAGAGTTTTTAAAGGTTTTTTCCTATATATGCCTATGTAAAACTAGTGGGTCCCAGTGCAGGGACATTTTTGGCCCAAAGGCTATAATTTGAACAATCTTGGTAGAGGTCCATTAGATGAAGCTTCATACCAAATATCAAAGACCTGGGCCTGGCAGTTTCAGAGAAGATTTTCTAAAGATTTTCCCTTTATATATAAGCCTATGTAAAACCAAAGTGCCCCGGGACGCGGGCATTTTTGGCCACAGCACTATAATTTGAACAATCTTGGTTTCAGAGAAGAAGATTTTTAAAGATTTTCCCTATATAAGCCCATGTTAAACCAAAGGGCCCCGGGGCGGGGCATTTTTGGCCCCAGCACTATATTTTGAACAATCTTGGTAGAGTTCCACTAGATGAAGCTTCATACCAAATGTCAAAGATCTGGGCCTTGCGGTTTCAGAGAAGAAGATTTTTAAAGATTTTCCCTATATAAGCCCATGTAAAACCAAAGGGCCCCGGAGAGGGGGCATTTTTGGCCCCAGCACTATTTTTTGAACAATCTTGGTAGGGGTCCACTAGATGCAGCTTCACACCAAATATCAAAGATCACGGCCTTGCGGTTTCAGAGAAGAAGATTTTTAAAGATTTTCCCTATATAAGCCCATGTAAAACCAAAGGGCGCCGGGGCGGGGGCATTTTCGGCTCCAGCACTATAATTTGAACAATCTTTGTAGGGGTCCACTAGATGAAGCTTCATACCAAATATCAAAGATATTGGGCCTTGTGGTTTCAGAGAAGAAGATTTTTAAAGATTTTCCCCATATAAGCCCATGTAAAACCAAAGGGCCCTGGAGCGGGGGCATTTTTCACCCCAGCACTATAATTTGAACAATCTTGGTAGAGATTAAAGGTCCACTAGATGAAGCTTCATACCAAATATCAAAGACCTGGGCTTTGTGGTTTCAGAGAAGAAGATTCTTTAAGTTTTCCGTGAAAAAAATCTATTTCTGGCTCCTGTGACCTAGATGTGCAATGGACCGGAACCATTTGAACAACTTTGAAAAGGGACCACCTAAGGATCATTTCTGTGAAGTTTGGTCAAAATCCAATCAGTGGTTTAGGAGGAGATGTCGTTTGAAGAAAAAGTTTACGGACGCACTGACGGACGCACCCACTGACGCACGATGGACAAAAAGTGATCCCAAAAGCTCACCTCGTCACTACGTGACAGGTGAGCTAAAAACAATTATGTCTTGAAAAAAGACTAATATTAATCAGCATTTTTCACCCAACAGAGAAAACAAGAAAAACGCCAAATGGCATTATGGACGGGTTTTTCAGGGTTAACCAAAAGGTAAACAGGGACGTGGACGCCCTGCCGGCTGGCCACCAGCCAGCAATGACATCGCTATTCTAAAGGACGGAATTTTTCCTTGAAAAACCTGATCAAAAATGAGTTTATCATCATTATATACAATTCAAAATACATGTACAGACACTAAGCTCTGTAAAGTGGCTACAAAAGAGAAGGACAGGACTGAACAGACATCAATACAACGTTTCCATGAGGTATCTATGTCGGCCTGACCTTGGCCTAGCATACTTTTCTAGCTTGTACCATAAGATCTTGTGACTTGTTTTTCAAAGGAGACAATTCTTACTGATACAAATCTGCATGGGTACTAATTGCGCACCTCTTGTGGCTGATCTGTTCTTGTATTGTTATGAAAGAGACTTCATTTTGTCGCTTTCCATTGATAACCAATCTGAAATTATTGAAGCTTTTAGCTCTACTTCTAGATATTTAGATGATTTATTAAATATTGATAATACCTATTTTGATGGTTTGATCAGTCAAATTTACCCCCTAGAACTTCAGTTAAATAAAGCAAATTCTTCTGATACCGAGGCCCCGTTTTTGGATTTACATCTATCAATTGTAGATGGATTTGTTTCGTGCAAAATTTATGATAAACGCGATGACTTTGATTTTGAGATTGTAAATTTTCCTTTTTTGGATGGTGATGTTCCTCGTGCGCCATCCTATGGCGTTTATATTTCGCAATTAATTCGATTTGCTAGAGTGTGTAGTCATGTAACTGACTTCAACACTCGTAATAAATTATTAACGGCTAAACTCCTTTATCAGGGTTATCGGTACCATAAACTACGCAAAGCCTTTTCAAAATTTTATAGACGCCATTCTGATTTAATTTCAAAATTCAATATTGGACTTAAATCTCTTCTGCAACAAGGTCTATCGGAACCCGAATTTTATGGTGACTTAGTATATAAATTCAGAAAAATATATAACCGCAATGACTTCAGCACCCAATTTCGTAAAATCATTCTTCGATATAAAAAGATTGGGTACAACATGGATATTATACGACAGACTGCATGCATGGTAGTTAACCCAATCACGGTTGGCAACTTTGCTTCCCTCTTTAATTGGGTGGGTCAGGCCTCAGATTCTATGACGGCTCCAACGTAAAGGCTTATTGAGAATTAGAGAGATAATGCTGGTTGGTGCCTGATGCTCTGTCTCTGGTCGGGCTCATCGGAGTCTAACTGTTGGTTTTCTTTTGCTCCAGCATTTCAGTGGTTTCTTGCTGTCGAGTCCTCACCGTTGTCTCACCTCTGTGGTTCTTTGATTTTTGTGTTCACTGAGATGTTGCACTGATGAGTTAGGAGGCCTTCATGCGGACTGAACAAATTATTTGTCTAAATCGCGACGGAAGTAAGGGCGAGGATTGTGGCCACGTAAAATTGATTTAAGCCCCCCAGTGGAAATCTTCCACTGACCGTTCCAAGGCGGCTCTTCTGTGGCGATTTATTTATGTTGTTGTTTGTTACTTACTGTGTGTATCACTTGTGTCTTTTATTTTGGATGGCCATATGGCCATTTTGTGGGAAAGTAACTGTCCTTATGGCCTTCCTTTGTTTAGGTTTCCATTATGGTCTGGTCTCTTAATGTTTGTATTTCTTTCCCTTTGGTGTCTTTTATGGGTATGAGTAAGTTAATTGTATCAATTCCCGATCTTTGTTTTACTTCTACTTTCCTATTGTTTGAATCCATTTTGTTTTCTTGGTCTAAGTGTTTAACAACAAATCAACACTGCAGCCAAGGAACTCATTCAGAAATGGAAGCTACTCTTCTTTCTTAAAGGGAAGATTTTGCTCTCGAGAGCAAATTCTTTCCTTTAACCTTTTACCACTCAGGGATTTTGTGAATTTCGCTGATTTTCACAGTGTTGCACCTGACAGCAACTTCAACTAGCCATTGTTTCATAATGGATGGTCTGTTTTACACCAAATTCGGTATAAATGTTCATTGGGCAGTCGCCTTTCAAATGCAACCTTTAATGACTTGATTATTGTTGTCATGGTAAAGAGGGGGCATCTCAAAGTTGGCAAAAAGTGTGTTTTCACATGAATTGTTGACCACATTTTAATCTTCACACAGCTGTCAAGGCAACAATTAAGGTGTTTGGCACTGGCCATTTTCACTGTTTGCAGCATTTTATCAGCATCAATCGTCAGGCATTTTTGACCCCAGACACCCTCAGATATAAATTTTAGCGGCCGGTTGGGCCATACACCCAAAATTTTTTCGGGATGTGAGGGGGGCGTTGCCCCCCTTCAATCCCCCATAGAATTTTTTTAGTGGGGAGGCGCGCGAAAAAACAGGTCACTTTTTTGCCCAACAAATCCTAAAGCAAACATAACTATCCAGGGGGAGAAATGCAGATTTTAGGTGCTTCTGGGGCTTAAAATGGGGGGGGGGGGGTGCAGACACGTAAAAACACGTATCTGAGTGGGAAAGGGTTAAGGAAGTAGCTTCCATTTCTTAATGAGGGATGGGAGCAAATTCTTTCCTTTAAGGAAGAAGAGTAGCTTCCATTTCTTAATGAGGGATGGGAGCAAATTCTTTCCTTTAAGGAAGAAGAGTAGCTTCCATTTCTTAATGAGGGATGGGAGCGAATTCTTTCCTTTAAGGAAGAAGAGTAGCTTCCATTTCTTAATGAGGGGCACAGTTATTTCCTTTATCAGCAGACCCTCTGTGTGGAAAGTGCTGGGGCCAGTTGTTTAAAACTAACGACATCGTAAATTAACATATTGTTTAAACATTGATCATTTAATCTGGCAAATACATAAATATTTTCTATGAAAGAAGGAGCTTTAAACCATTATCCTGCTTATGTAATCATTATGCTTTATGTGATAAAGAAGGGACAATTGCTGACTTGTGTTTATTACAGAACTTATTGGGTTTTTATATATATGCTCCTTAAACCAACTTTGGACATGCTTGTCCATCCTCCTTATGACAATTTTGAACATGTCCAAACTAGTAAGAAAAGGATGCTCAGGAAAGGACAATCAAAGAACGCAGCCATTTCAAGTCACCGACATGGAGGCACACACAAAAATATCAGATGAAACATGTACCTAGGACACAAACCAATAAACAAATAAGACACTGCAAAAGAACGACCGCCTTGGGATGGTCAGTAGTAGAACTACGGGAGGCCTAAACTCCAGAGTTTATGAAATTTCAACCCTCACCATCAGTTCCAGTGCAGTATCAAACATAATAACAATAACAAATTGATCCACATGGAGGCTTTCTAGCTCAACAGTGATTTGTAATAAAATACACAGTAAACCGATCAGGTATAGATCAACACAATCATGAATTAAGGTTGAGGACTCAACAACAATTTGACGTCAGAGCAGTTAGATCATGGACAGTCTAACCCAAAGTCAAATTAAGGTGCATTGGTTGTACCTGACCATGCACTTAACAGAAAGACTTCCTATGGCTTGTTTTTAAGATTACCGTGAAAATCCTAAAAGTTTGGAAACCCTTGAGAACTACCTGTTAGTCTGCTAAATTTTAACAAATTTGTTTCATGATCCAGCAAGGAGTTCAAAAAGTGCAGATGCAATGGCAAACACAGTAGATCCTGATCAGACTCTGCACTGTTTGCTTAGGCCTGTCTGTCTCAATACTTAGGATCATGACGGATGAATGAAATGTATAAGTACAATGTGACCTTATTATGGTGACTACAGTAACAGCAAGATTACCTTTATTACTGTTCTCCACTATTCCTGAGTCAGCTGATGTAAGGCTGCCACCATCTAAGACTCTCTCCTCATCAACAACATGTATGTTCACAGCTGCTTCCACTTCTACATCCACAGTAACACCATCAGAATCTGACAGTGAGTCTGTGTCCTCAACCATGAAATATCTGGAGAACTTGTCAAAATCCATGTTCGGAATATTTCGGTCTACAGACTGAACTGAAGAATCAACTTGAATTCTGAAATATAACATTCAAATAAAACATGAATTGTAGCAAGACAGCACAGTCCAGTGGCTCTTTGGAAAAAGATTTACATGGAAACAGTGTCCAAGCTTAAGTAATTTCTTTTTGGTCTTGATTATCTGTTTCTTTTAGCGAGAGTATTATTTGAATCATTCAACCATCAATCCATACATAAATTAAATTACTTGAAGGAATATAAAATAAACTTTTCAAAAATTAAACTAAACCAAATATGCATCAACCCTCTTTGTGGGCATATGCATCAAGTAACCTTCCCAAAAAATTTGCCACTCTCAACCCTTATCCTGCTTAATAACTTAGTTTAGCCACACCCATTTCTGTCTACATGTATCAACCAATCAAATTACTTGATATAACCTATTTGTTCTATTTGCAAACTGAATGACAGTGTAGATCCCGATCAGATGGCTTCTTCTGAAGCCATCTGATCAGGATCTACACTGTTTGCAAAGGTAAGGGTTGTCATTTTGAGCTGGATGATGACACTGACCGATGGTGATTGTCCTATTTTTTCAGACATGCCTCCCATGTCCAGTGAAAATAGTGTCTATGTACCTCAAAATTTCTAACAATACTGTGACTAATACATTTATAAACATTGTGTGGAGCGCTGTGGTGCAGTGGTAAAGTATCGGCCTCGGGATCGAGAGGTACCGGGTTCGAACCCCACGAGCGGCATGTGTTGTTTCCTTGAGCAAGAGACTTTATCCACATTGCTTAGTACTGGTTCTACCCAGGAAAAGAGGGCCACATGGAAGATTAGTACTAGTTTACTAAATGTGTTACCCTCTATAAATAAGGTCGATTATTATTATTATTATTATTATTATTATTAACATTAAACAAGAGGGCCATGATGGCCCTGGATCGCTCACCTGATCCATAGAGTAACAAGTGGGCCCAGGGGAGGGCCATTATTGACCCCAGGGTTATAATGTGCATAATGTTGAGGGCGGTCAAAAAAGGTGAAGCTTCATATCAAATATCAACAAAGGCTATAATTTGAACAATCTTGGCAAAGGTCTACTAGATGAAGCTACACACCAAATATCAAAGACCTGGGCCTTGCAGTTTCAGAGAAGAAGGTTTTTTTTAAAGATATTCCCGACATTAGCCTATGTAAAACCAAATGGCCCTGGGGCGGGGGCATTTTTGGCCTCAGGGCTATAATTTAAACAATCTTGATAGAGGTCCACTAGATGAAGCTTCACACCAAATATCAAAGTCCTGGGCCTTGCGGTTTCAGAGAAGAAGATTTTCAAAGATTATCTCTATACAAGTCTATGTAAAACCAAAGTGCCCAGGGGCGGGGGCATTTGTGGCCTGAGGGCTATAATTTGAACAATCTTGGTAGAGGTCCACTAGATGAAGCTCCATACCAAATATCAAAGACCATGGCCTTGCAGTTTCAGAGAAGAAGATTTTTAAAGATTTCCCTATATAAGTCTATGTAAAACCAAAGGGTCTCGGGCGGGGGCATTTTTGGCCCCAGCACTATAATTTGAACAATCTTGATAGAGGTCCACTAAATGACATTTCACACCAAATATCAAAGACCTAGGCCTTGTGGTTTCAGAGAAGACGATTTTTAAAGATTTTCCCTATATAAGTCTATGTAAAACCAAAGGGCCACGTGGAGGGGGCATTTTTTGTCTCAGGGCTATAATTTGAACAATCTTAGTAGAGGTCCACTAGCTGAAGCTTCATAACAAATATCAAAGACCAAAGCCTTGTGGTTTCAGAGAAGAAGATTTTTCAAGATTTTCTCTATATTAGTCTATGTAAAACCAAAAGGCCCTAGAGCGGGTGCAATTTTGGCCCCAGGGCTATAATTTGAACAATCTTCGTAGAGGTCCACTAGCTGAAGCTTCAAACAAATATCAAAGACCTAAGCCTTGTGGTTTAAGAGAATAAGATTATTAAAGATTTTCCCTATATAAGTCTATG
Organism: Lucinisca nassula; assembly: GCA_963580285.1. Taxonomy (NCBI): domain Eukaryota; kingdom Metazoa; phylum Mollusca; class Bivalvia; order Lucinida; family Lucinidae; genus Lucinisca; species Lucinisca nassula. The sequence continues at coordinate 10,743,243 of OY757013.1, forward strand.
TAAAACCAAAGGACCACATGGCGGGGGGCTTTTGGTCTCATGGCTATAAATTGAACAATCTTGGTAGAGGTCCACTAGCTGAAGCTTCATAACAAATATCAAAGACCTAAGCCTTGTGGTTTCAGAGAAGATTTTTCAAGATTTTCCCTCTATAAGTCTATGTAAAACCAATGGGCCCCGGAGCGGGGGCATTTTTGGCCCCTGGGCTATAATTTACACAGTCTTGGTAGAGGTCCACAAGATGAAGCTTCATACCAAATATCAAAGACCTGGGCCTTGTAGTTTCAGAGAAGAAGATTTTTAAAGATTTTCCCTATATAAGCCTTTGTAAAACCAAAGGGCCCCCGGGTGGGGGCATTTTTGGCCCCAGCACTATAATTTGAACAATCGTGGTAGGGGTCCACTAGATGAAGCTTCATACCAAATATCAAAGACCTGGGCCTTGCGGTTTCAGAGAAGAAGATTTTTAAAGATTTTCCCTATATAAGCCAATGTGAAACAAAAGGGCCCCGGGGCGGGGGCATTTTTGGCCCCAGCACTATAATTTGAACAATCTTGGTAGGGGTCCACTAGATGAAGCTTCATACCAAATATCAAAGACCTGGGCCTTGCAGTTTCAGAGAAGAAGATTTTTAAAGATTTTCCCTATATAAGCCCATGTAAAACCAAAGGGCCCTGGGGCGGGGGCATTTTTGGCCCCAGCACTATAATTTGAACAATCTTGGTAGGGATCCACTAGATGAAGCTTCATACCAAATATCAAAGACCTGGGCCTTGCAGTTTCAGAGAAGAAGATTTTTAAAGATTTTCCCTATATAAGCCCATGTAAAACCAAAGGGCCCCGGTGCGGGGGCATTTTTGGCCCCAGCACTATAATTTGAACAATCTTGGTAGGGGTCCACTAGATGAAGCTTCACACCAAATATCAAAGTCCTGGACCTTGCGGTTTCAGAGAAGAAGATTTTTTAAGTTTTCGGTGAAAAAAATCTACTTTTGGCTCCTGTGACCTATATGTGCAATGGACCGGAACCATTTGAACAACTTTGAAAGGGGACCACCTAAGGATCATTCCTGTGAAGTTTGGTCAAAATCCGATCAGTGGTTAAGGAGGAGATGTTGTTTGAAGAAATTGTTTACGCACGGATGACAGACAAAAAGTGATCCTAATATAAAACACAAGAGGGCCCAGAGGGCCCTGAATCGCTCACCTGAGAATTAGTGTCTCCAGTACATTCTAGGCCCTAGGGCTATAATTTGAACAAACATAGTAATGGTCCACTAGATGAAGCTTCATACCAATTATCAAAGACCTGGGCCTTCTGGTTTCAGACATGAAGATTTTAAAGGTTTTCCCTATATAAGCCTAAGAAAAAACCAAATGGTCCTGGGGTGGGGGCATTTTTGGACCCAGGGCTATGATTTGAACAATCTTGAAAGAGGTCCACTAGATGAAGCTTCACACCAAATACCAAAGATCTGGGCCTTGCAGATTCAGAGGAGAAGATTTTTAAAGATTTTCCATGTATAAGCCAATGTAAAACCAAAGGCCCCAGGGGTGGGGGCATTTTTGGCCCCAGGGCTATAATTTGAACAATCTTGGTAGAGGTCCACTAGTTGAAGCATCAGATCAAATAGCATAGAGCAGGGCCGTGTGGTTTCAGAGAAGACGAATTTTAATTATTTTCCCTAATTAAGCCTATGAAAAACCAAAGGGTCTGGGGTGGCAGCATTTTTGGTCCTAGGGCTATAATTTGAACAATCTTGATAGAGGTCCAATAGATGAAGCTTCACACCAAATATCTAAGACCTTGGCCTTGCAGTTTCTGAGAAGAAGTTTTTTTAAAGATTTTCCCTATATAAGCCTATGTAAAACCAAAGGCCCCGGGGGCGGGGGCATTTTTGGCCCCAGGGCTATAATTTGAACAACTTGGTAGAGGTCCATTAGACTAAGCTTCATACCACATATCAATGACATGGGCCGTGCGGTTTCAGAGAAGAAAAGTTTTAAAGATTTCCCCTACATAAGCTTAGGTAAAACCAAAGGCCCCCTGGGCGGGGCCATTTTTGGCCCCAGGGCTATAATTTGAACAATCTTGGTACAGGTCCACTAGGTGAAGCCTCATACCAAATATCAAAGACCTGGGCCTTGTGGTTTCAGAGAAGAAGATTTTTAAAGGTTTCCCTATATAAGCCTATGAAAAACCAAAGGGTCCAAGGGTGGGGCCATTTTCGGCCCCAGGGCTATAATTTGTACAATCTTGAAAGAGGTCCACTAGATGAAGCTTCACACCAAATATCAAAGATCTGGTCCTTGCAGTTTCAGAGAAGAAGATTTTTCAAGATTTTCCCTGTATAAGCCTATGTAAAACCAAAGGCCCCCGGGGCATTGGCATTTTAGGCCCCAAGGCTATAATGTGATAAACCTTAGTAGAGGTCCACCAGGTAAAGCTTCACACAAAATATTTGTGGTTTCAGGGAAGAAGATTTTTTAACTATTTTTTCCCTATATAAGCCTATGTAAAACCATAGGCCCCCTGGGGCGGGGCATTTTGGCCCCCAGGGCTATAATTTGAACAATCTTGGTAGACGTCCACTAGATGAAGCTTCACACCAAATATCAAAGATCTGGGCCTTGCGGTTTCAGAGAAGAAGATTTTTAAAGATTTTCCCTGTATAAGCCTATGTAAAACCAAAGGCCCCCTGGGCGGGGGCATTTTTGGCCCCAAGGCTATAATTTGAACAATCTTAGTAGAGGTCCACCAGGTAAAGCTTCACGAAAAAAATATTAAAGACGGGGGCCTTGTGGTTTCAGAGAAGAAGATTTTTTAACGATTTTCCCTATATAAGCCTATGTAAAACCATAGGCCCCCGGGGCGGGGGCATTTTGGCCCCCAGGGCTATAATTTGAACAATCTTGGCAGAGGTCCACTAGATGAAGCTTCACACCAAATATCAAAGATCTGGGCCTTGCAGTTTCGGAGAAGAAGATTTTTAAAGATTTTCCCTGTATAAGCCTATGTAAAACCAAGGGCCCCTGGACTGGGGGGCATTTTTGGCTCCAAGGCTATAATTTGAACAATCTTGAAAGAGGTCCAATAGGTAAAGCTTCACACCAAATATTAAAGACCTGGGCCTTGTGGTTTCAGAGAAGATGATTTTTTAATGATTTTCCCTATATAAGCCAATGTAAAACCGAAGGCCCCCGGGGCGGGGGCATTTTGGCCCCCAGGGCTATAATTTGAACAATCTTGGTAGAGGTCCACTAGATGAAGCTTCACACCAAATATCAAAGATCTGGGCCTTGCGGTTTCAGAGAAGATTTTTTAAAGATTTTCCCTATATAAGCCTATGTAAAACCAAAGGCCCCAGGGGCGGGGGCATTTTGGCCCCCAGGGCTATAATTTGAACAATCTTGGTACAGGTCCACTAGGTGAAGCCTCATACCAAATATCAAAGACCTGGGCCTTGTGGTTTCAGAGAAGAAGATTTTTATAAAGGTTTCCCTATATAAGCCTATGAAAAACCAAAGGGTCCAAGGGTGGGGCCATTTTCGGCCCCAGGGCTATAATTTGTACAATCTTGAAAGAGGTCCACTAGATGAAGCTTCACACCAAATATCAAAGATCTGGTCCTTGCAGTTTCAGAGAAGAAGATTTTTCAAGATTTTCCCTGTATAAGCCTATGTAAAACCAAAGGCCCCCGGGGCATTGGCATTTTAGGCCCCAAGGCTATAATGTGATAAACCTTAGTAGAGGTCCACCAGGTAAAGCTTCACACAAAATATTTGTGGTTTCAGGGAAGAAGATTTTTTAACTATTTTTTCCCTATATAAGCCTATGTAAAACCATAGGCCCCCTGGGGCGGGGCATTTTGGCCCCCAGGGCTATAATTTGAACAATCTTGGTAGACGTCCACTAGATGAAGCTTCACACCAAATATCAAAGATCTGGGCCTTGCGGTTTCAGAGAAGAAGATTTTTAAAGATTTTCCCTGTATAAGCCTATGTAAAACCAAAGGCCCCCTGGGCGGGGGCATTTTTGGCCCCAAGGCTATAATTTGAACAATCTTAGTAGAGGTCCACCAGGTAAAGCTTCACGAAAAAAATATTAAAGACGGGGGCCTTGTGGTTTCAGAGAAGAAGATTTTTTAACGATTTTCCCTATATAAGCCTATGTAAAACCATAGGCCCCCGGGGCGGGGGCATTTTGGCCCCCAGGGCTATAATTTGAACAATCTTGGCAGAGGTCCACTAGATGAAGCTTCACACCAAATATCAAAGATCTGGGCCTTGCAGTTTCGGAGAAGAAGATTTTTAAAGATTTTCCCTGTATAAGCCTATGTAAAACCAAGGGCCCCTGGACTGGGGGGCATTTTTGGCTCCAAGGCTATAATTTGAACAATCTTGAAAGAGGTCCAATAGGTAAAGCTTCACACCAAATATTAAAGACCTGGGCCTTGTGGTTTCAGAGAAGATGATTTTTTAATGATTTTCCCTATATAAGCCAATGTAAAACCGAAGGCCCCCGGGGCGGGGGCATTTTGGCCCCCAGGGCTATAATTTGAACAATCTTGGTAGAGGTCCACTAGATGAAGCTTCACACCAAATATCAAAGATCTGGGCCTTGCGGTTTCAGAGAAGATTTTTTAAAGATTTTCCCTATATAAGCCTATGTAAAACCAAAGGCCCCAGGGGCGGGGGCATTTTGGCCCCCAGGGCTATAATTTGAACAATCTTGGTAGAGGTCCACTAGATGAAGCTTCATACCAAATATGGAAGACCTGGGCCTTGCGGTTTTAGAGAAGAAGATTTTTAAAGTTTTCGTTTAAAAAATCTATTTTTAGCTCCTGTGACCTAGATGTGCAATGGACCGGAACCATTTGAACAACTTTGAAAGGTGACCACCTAAGGATCATTCCTGTGAAGTTTGGTCAGAATCTGATCAGTGGTTTAGGAGGAGATGTCATTTGAAGAAAAAGTTTACGCACGCACGCACACACACACGCACACACGCACTGACGACGGACGAAAAGTGATCACAAAAGCTCACCTTGTCACTACGTGACAGGTGAGCTAACAAGAGGGCCATGCTGGCCCTGGATCGCTCACCTGATCCATAGTGTAACAAGTGGGCCACAGAGAGGGCCATTATTGGCCCGAGGGCTTTAATGTGCATAATGTTGAGGGAGGTCTTAAAGGTGAAGCTTCATACCAAACATCAACAAAGCCTAAAAATTTGAACAATCTTGGCAAAGGTCCACTAGATGAAGCTACACATCCAATATCAAAGACCTGGGCCTAGCGGTTTCAGAGAAGAAGATTTTTAAAGATTTTGCCTATATAAGCCTATGTAAAATCAAAGGGCCCCGGGACAGGGGCATTTTTTGCCCCAGCACTATAATTTGAACAATCTTGGTAGGGGTCCACTAGATGAAGCTTCATACCAAATATCAAAGTCCTGGGCCTTGTGGTTTCAGAGAAGAAGATTTTTAAAGATTTTCCCTATATAAGCCTATGTAAAACCAAAGGGCCCCGTGGCGGGGGCATTTTTTGTCCCAGCACTATAATTTGAACAATCTTGGTAGGGGTCCAGTAGATGAAGCTTCATACCAAATATCAAAGTCCTGGGCCTTGTGGTTTCAGAGAAGAAGATTTTTCAAGATTTTCCCTATATAAGCCTATGTAAAACCAAAGGGCCCCGGGGCAGGGGCATTTTTGGCCCCAGCACTATAATTTGAACAATCTTGGTAGGGGTCCACTAGATGAAGCTTCATACCAAATATCAAAGACCTGGGCCGTGTGGTTTCAGAGAAGAAGATTTTTAAAGATTTTCCCTATTTAAGCCAATGTAAAACCAAAGGGCCCCGTGGCGGGGGCATTTTTTGTCCCAGCACTAAAATTTGAACAATCTTGGTAGGGGTCCACTAGATGAAGCTTCATACCAAATATCAAAGTCCTGGGCCTTGTGGTTTCAGAGAAGAAAATTTTTAAAGATTTTCCCTATATAAGCCTATATAAAACCAAAGGGCCCCTTGGCGGGGGCATTTTTGGCCCCAGCAGTATAATTTGAATAATCTTGGTAGGGGTCCACTAGATGAAGCTTCATACCAAATATCAAAGACCTGGGCCTTGTGGTTTCAGAAAAGAAGATTTTTAAAGATTTTCCCTATATAAGCCAATGTAAAACCAAAGGGCCCCGTGGCGGGGGCATTTTTTGTCCCAGCACTAAAATTTGAACAATCTTGGTAGGGGTCCACTAGATGAAGCTTCATACCAAATATCAAAGTCCTGGGCCTTGTGGTTTCAGAGAAGAAAATTTTTAACAATTTTCCCTATATAAGCCTATGTAAAACCAAAGGGCCCCGGGGCGGGGGCATTTTTGGCCCCAGCACTATAATGTGAACAATCTTGGTAGGGGTCCACTAGATGAAGCTTCATACCAAATATCAAAGACCTGGGCCTTGTGGTTTCAGAGAAGAAGATTTTTAAAGATTTTCCCTATATAAGCCTATGTAAAACCAAAGAGCCCCGGGGCGGGGGCATTTTTGGCCCCAGCACTGTAATTTGAACAATCTTGGTAGGGGTCAACTAGATGAAGCTTCATACCAAATATCAAAGACCTGGGCCTTGTGGTTTCAGAGAAGAAGATTTTTAAAGATTTTCCCTATATAAGCCAATGTAAAACCAAAGGGCCCCGTGGCGGGGGCATTTTTTGTCCCAGCACTAAAATTTGAACAATCTTGGTAGGGGTCCACTAGATGAAGCTTCATACCAAATATCAAAGTCCTGGGCCTTGTGGTTTCAGAGAAGAAGATTTTTAAAGATTTTCCCTATATAAGCCTATGTAAAACCAAAGGGCCCCTTGGCGGGGGCATTTTTGGCCCCAGCACTATAATTTGAACAATCTTGGTAGGGGTCCACTAGATGGAGCTTCATACCAAATATCAAAGACCTGGGCCTTGTGGTTTCAGAGAAGAAGATTTTTAAAGATTTTCCCTATATAAGCCCAAGTAAAACCAAAGGGCCCCAGGGCGCGGGCATTTTTGGCCCCAGCATTATAATTTGAACAATCTTGGTAGGGGTCCACTAGATGAAGCTTCATACCAAATATCAAAGACCTGGGCCTTGTGGTTTCAGAGAAGAAGATTTTTTAAGATTTTGGTGAAAAAAAATCTATTTTTTGCTCCTGTGACCTAGATGTGCAAAGGACCGGAACCATTTGAACAACTTTGAAAGGGGACCACCTAAGGATCAGTCCTGTGAAGTTTGGTCAAAATCGGATCAGTGGTTTAGGAGGAGATGTCGTTTAAAGAAATTGTTTACGCACGCATGGACGGACGCACGCACGGACGGACGCACGCACGACGGACGACGGACAAAAAGTGATCCCAAAAGCTCACCTCGTCACTACGTGACGGTGAGCTAAAAAATCAAGGATTATTTTAATATCCAGAAATCGGATAAAACAAGCTAGCAGAACAGCCACACCATAAGCCTGAAATGAGCATTCTGACCTGGGTCTACACTGTTTGTCCAGGCACTAATATTCCTCTATTAACCCTTATACTGCTGTACACAACAACCCCTACCATTGCAAACAGTGCGGAACCAAATCAGATGGCATCTAAAATCTGAAAAGCCATCTCATCAGCTTCTATACTATTCTTCATTCAGGCCCAGAGATCATAAAACTTTTTCCATGCTGAACTCACTTGAACATGAAATTTGTCCTGCTCATAAATTTTAAAATGCCAACAATAGTTGGCATTTTAAAATTTATGAGCAGGACAAATGACATTCTCTGTTGAACTAAAGAAGAAAATACCTTCACTTCTTTGTACATTAACTTTTATGAGCATTACAAATTTACTGCTCACTAGAGTTGAGCATGAAAATTTTTTATAACCTCGGGGATAGTTTGTGAAATTGATTGAATACATAATACCAAGTACAGTTGAACTTCAATGGCTCGAACACCTTTGCGACCTCGAAAATCTGTTCGAGACAGGGGTAGTTCAAGCCACTCGGGGTTACTGCCAGGAGGCATAAGAAGATCCTTTTTGACATCTATTCTGTGTTCTGTAACGAAACTGTATGCTGGGTGTACTCATTAGAATCGCCTCATGGAGGCGATTCTAATGAGTACACACAGCATACATTTGCAAGACAAAAGACGAAAATATCCTAATTTTACCCTCCCTATTTCTTATGTACAGAAATTCCATAGGGACTCAAGAACGGGTTCGACTCAGCCATGGTAAACGAGCCATCGGTGTTCGAGCCATCGAAGTTCTACTGTACCAAGTAATTTGATTGGTTGATAGTCAAAAATGGGTGCAACAAAACTAATCTATTCAGCAGGACAAGGGTTAAAAGAGAATACATGTACCTACCTTTGAGCACCGTGAAACACTGGGCAAGCTGGCATCTTCCACATAGTCTGTAGTATAATGGAACATTGTTTGAGGTACTGCAGTGCCGGGATACACAAGTTCTCAGACTCTGGTGATGACAGCATGTAATCATTGACAGAGTCTGAATCTGATGTGTCTGAGTCCTCAAACTCACCTACAATTAATAAAGATATACAGCTGGGGCCAGTTGTTCAAAACTAACGACGTCGTTAGTTAACGTATCGTTAAAACTTTGATCATTTATTATGACAAATATGCTTATATTTTTGCCGAAAAAATGTGAGCAGCTTTTGCATTCGCAAAAGCTGCTCACATTTTTTCAGCAAAAATACCAAAATTTTGAATATTGAACTTGCTAGAACAATTAACAATATCATCACTAACGAGCTCGTTAAGCTAACGATGCTTTGATCAACTGGGCCCTGGACTCTTGTTACCTCAAACTCTGGGGACTGGAATTTTTGGTGTGAGTAGTTAAAAAGTTGAAATGTGAGGTGCTAATACGAGGGCGAGTCAATAAAAAACCAGCCTAACTTATTTCTGTCAGAGTGAAATCGATCTCTTCTTTCTCGATGTAATTGCCCTCAAACATGACTTTTGTTTGTTTGTTTGATTTGAGGTTTAACACTGTAAAGGTCATTTTGGAGATGTTGCTTCCAATTTTGTGGGACTTTTACCCGACACTGAGATGAAATGACATCTCAAGCCCTGTCGCCCATTGAAACCAGTAGGGTTTATAAGCATGGACGGGCCGACTCGTACCGCTTTGCCTGGGCAGGCTTAGATCTTCTAGGCGGTTTACCAGTACTCTTTTGCGGGTCGGTTTCAGCTCTGCGTGGAAGCATCATGCAGCCCATATATTTCTTCAAGCCCCTATGGGCAGGGGCCACCCTCAAATATGATACACTTGGACAAACGCTGTTCCAGTGCCATCAGCCCAGAACTGAAGAAGTCTGTCTCCTTGTCTGTGACCCACTCCTCAACTGCCGCCACAACTTCTTTGTTGGACTGGAATAATGACTACTAGGAGCTAAGTCCAGAAAATAGGCGGGGTGCGGAATTAGCTCATACCCATTGCGCTCAACAGCATCCATTGCAATTTTGCAAGTATGGACTCTTGCATTGTCCTGTTGGAGCAGAATCCCTTTGGACAGTTTACCTCTGCGTTTTCCACAGATCACAGTTCTCAGTTGGTCAAGCAAATTTGCGTAATACGCACCGGTTATTGTACTTTTCTTTGTTAGAAAGTTCAATATGGGCCCCGTCAAGCGATTTTGGTACTTATCGCCTATGCGAGCAGCGAAGGTTCAGGCGAGCCTGCGCATCCGTGCAGTCTCGCCAGAACCTTCACTGCTCGCTCATACAAGCAGTGAATCAAGAGGAACCTTCAGACAGAAGGCCATATCCCTGGCCCCTCTTAATGGCTGGGCATGCGCAGTTAAAATTTTTGGCATGACGGAATGCTCGAAGATACAAATTCGCTTGGAGAGGCTCATATAATAATGCTTTGTGCATCCCAAAATACAACTGCTATCACCTTGCCAGCAGAGGGTTGCATTTGGAACATTTTTGCCCTCGGAGACCCCGACCAAACAAAATGGCAACTTTGATTTTGAGTCTCATAATAATGAACCCAGGTATCAGCTACAGTCACCAAAGAAATTCATCTTCCTTTGACCTAAACCTCTTCAACAATGCACTGAATACTGATGCTCTGGTTGCCATTTGCTCTTGGCTAAGGGATTTTGGGACCCAAATGTGTAGTTTTATAAGGCCTTTTCAAGATTATTTCACTAATTTCAAGCCAATCAATAACCCTTTTTTCCTTCATCCTTCTTATATATCACAGGAGTCCATTTCAAAATTTAGGGGTGTCAGATTGTGTTTTCTTCAAAATTTATTTGGAAAATAGTTGAACTTTTGCAAACAGTGTAGCCCCTGATCTCAGCCTGCACTGTTTGCTAGGGTACCCGTTTGGGTTTTTTGGGGGTACAAAATGGGTTAATCAGAGGTAAAAGATAATAACGACATGAAAGCGCAAATATGATGAAGTTACAGTTGTCTCACCTGGCCCTCGGACATATTTCAGAAGACACAGAATACAATCTACAGTAGCGTTAGCGAACACCAGGATATTATCTGTGTTTAGGTACACATCAAAAACATCTAGAACAGCTTCTACGTGTCTCTGTCTGGCCTCATTCACTTCTTCAATGGTCGTGTATTCAATTCTCACAGCTCGTAGGGCTCCGAACAGTGGTCGCCAGCCAGACCTGATCTCTGCTGCTGACACCTCCACCAGCTCACATATTGAACATACAATCTGGAAAAAATAAGTGTAACACACTGAAGTTATTTTTCAATTCTGAGTGTCTAAGTTTGATTCTTACATTTATGTAATTTGGACATCTCTTTTGATGCCTCTACAGGTTTCAGTCAAACCCTAAACAAAATGGCAAACGGAAATGATTCAAACAAGACAGGTATCACAGCCACAAATAGGTCAACTAAACCAATATTGGGATCAACCATGGTTTTTCATGCATTAACATTTGCCGGATCCCGAGGAAGCTGTTTGAACATGAGGCCGCTCCATATAAATTCCATATAAACTCTTCAAATGCGACAGGCAAACCAAAATGGAGGTCAGTTCAGAATGATGTTTACAATGACGTTGTCATGCAATGACGTCATCATAGAAGCATAAAACGCTACGTTCAGGGCGATAACGTCACGTTGCTCAACGTAACGTAAACAAAGCAAGGCCCGTCTTGTGATATCAAAAGCTCAAAATCCATGTTCAAACAGCACGCGAATTTCATGATTTGAACATGGTTTTTGCTGTTTGACCACAGCTTTCTGTCCATTTGACAATGGCTTCAAACAGCCATGCGCATAGGTTTTTATGTAAGTACAATGATTATCCTATAGAATGTCAAACAGAGTAGAACCATAGCAAGAGATAAGGAAAGTATTTTGTGATATTTGGATAGTTTTCCTTATTTCTACATATAAACCTATGTTGTGGGTACTCATTAGAACCACCTCGGTGAGGCGGTTCTAATGAATACCCACAACATAGGTTTTTAAGGAGAACTGACAAAAACTATCAAAGGCCCAGTTGTTCAAAACTAACAATATTTGTAGTTAACTTTTCATTAAAACATCATAGCAACAGATAAGGAACATATTTTGCGGTAATTGAAGGGTAGTTTTTGTCAATTCTCCATAAAAACCTATGTTGTGGGTATCCCACAATATAGTTTACAGTAGAACTTCGGTGGCTCAAACACCGATGGCCTGTTTACCATGGTTGAGTCGAATCTGTGTTTGAGTACCTAGGGAATTCGTCTACATAATAAATAGTCAGGGATAATTAGGGCCCCGCACTGAAAGTGTGGGTGCCCTATAGTAATCACTCTGTCCGTCCATCTGTCTGTCTGTCTGTCCGTCCACAAATTTTTACTCCTCTGATAGCGCTGCCGGGGCCCTAGTCAGTTTCACTGACAGCTCTAGTTTAGGAGAGTTTAGTCTTTTATCTTGCAAATGTATGCTGCGTGTACTCATTAGAATAGAATCACCTTGATGAGGCGATTCTAATGAATACACACAACATACATTTTCATTATAGAACACCGAAAAGGTCAAAAGGATCTATTTATGTCTCCTTGCAGTAACCCTAAGTGGCTCGAACTACCCCTGTCTCTAACAGATTTTCGAGGTCCCAAAGGTGTTCGAGCCACTGAAGTTCGACTGTATATAGAGAAATAAGGAAAACTATCCTTCACAAAATAACAACCTTATCTGTTGCTAGGAACATTGATCATTTTAAATGACATATAAATTTTTATTTTTGCTGAAAAAAAGAGTAGCTTCTCATACTTTTTTCAGCAAAATTACCAGTTTATTAGATAATATATTATACTTGGTAGAATAAATAACATCTTGGCAATTAACAAACTTCTTTAGCTAATGATGCTTTGAACAACTGGATCCTAAAATAAATTGCTTCATTTTACAGTCCTATGATCCAGGTGCACGACATTTCACCTAAACCCATTTTGTCGAATAGACACTTCGTCTAATGCGACAATTGGTCTAAAAAAACGGTCTGGTATGACATTTCGTCGAAAACAATATTAAGGATTTTAGACGAAATGTCGCACCTTTGTTATTTTTTTTCTTGCCTTTTTTCGATTTTAGAAGATCTGCCTGCTGTCCGCCATATTGATTTCATATGGATTTTTGCCCCTCAATTGTGCAGAGCTATGGTGACCATGACAACATGGAATAACTTTGTGGGATCGGATACAACCTTTACTATTAACTTTAAAAACATAGAAACTTCATGTCACTGGCAAATAAAGATCAGCCTTCGTAGATTACTTGTCTTTCCATAGCAGTAAAAGATAAAGATAAAGACGACAAAAACATTTAGACGAAATTTTTTAGACATTTTTGACGATTTAGACACTTTTCGACGATATTTAGACGAAACGTCGTATTCAACGAAATGTCGTTTAGACAAAATTTCTTTAGACAAAATGGGTTTAGACGAAATGTCATGGATCCCTATGATCCAATGAATAACAAGTCCAATGAATGACATGCTGAAAGCTTTCCATTGAACAATAAGAGTTTCAGTTTACTAGAGCTAAATGGTTCTTACACATCTTTTTACTCAAGGTATAGTAGTTTCAAGAATGGCAGGGTGGCAGTTCAGGTGCTGTCAATATATGTTAAATAAGCTGAGACCACAAGAAGATTTGATACAATGCCAGGCCAATGCTTTTTCCAAGAAGACTAAATGGTCACATATACCATACCTCTGTTTGGGTTATAGTTGTATTCACCCAAACAAGTGACTTGGTTTACCTTTTTGTTAACAGAATATTCCAAAGGCAGGTCCAAATCCAGTGACCCCCTTTTTTTTCAACCCTTATCCTGCTGAATCCAGATATGCCTTACCTTTCAAACAATGTCGATCCAGATCAGATGGCTTCTGAAGAAGCCATCTGATCAGGATCTACATTGTCATTCAGATCGTGAATTTATTGCAGTAATTTGCATCAAGTAATCAGATTGGTTGATAACTGGTAGTGGATGCGGTAATATTACAATATTCAGCAGGTCAAGGGTTAAGCTAAATTCTAAATTTAGCCACCCAATCAACTGAGGTAATGGCCAACGACTCAGTGTAAGAAGATAGATACCGTATTTGACCTATTTACCGCACTGTGCGCTTAGTTTTTTTCAAAATTGTATGAAAATATTGTGGTGAAAAATCTACGTAATAAGCGCTCACTCAATACGAAAAAAAAAGCTTCCGATGTGATTATTTTATAAGAGTTGAATTTCAGCATAGGAGTTCACCACATATACATATGATTTCCCCGGGTCAAAGATGCAGCAAAACTCAATATGAATTTGTTGGGAGGTTACTGTAAAGTGAGCGCTTGTGTATTTTTTTTCCAGAAAAAGCTTGGGTGTGCGCTTATAGGAGCATTGCGGTAAATAGGTTGAATACGGTAGATAGAAACAATATCTCTGCCCTGCCAGTCTAAAATGGAAGTACTATCTTTGCATAGTTTTATGAAAGTGTCTAATACATGTTGTTATACACTACCATAAAAATCCTAAAAATTCGGACACCTTGAGGACTTGCTATAATTCTCCTAAAATTTTAACAAATTTGTTTCACAATCCAGCAAGGCGTCCAAAAGGTGCAAATGGAATGGCAAAGAATGTAGACCCTGATCAGTCTGCTCCTTCCTAAATGAGGATTTAACAAATTTATTTCACAATCCAGCAAGGAGTCCAAAAGGTGCAGACAGAATGGCAAACAGTGTAGACCCTGATCAGACTGCTCCTTCAGGAGCAGTCTGATCAGGGTCTACACTGTTTGCTTAGGCCTATCTGTCCCAATACTTAGGATCATTAGGGTATACCTGATCTTGGACATCTCCATCACACAGCTCCAAACACAAGATGTTCTCAAATGTCTTACACAACATTTCGTTGGTATGAAAGTGAGGCAGCTCACTATGACATGACATAGCAGCTATGATGTAGTCATGGACACAAGTGACGGCCATCTTTGATATACTTCTGTCCTTGTGACCTGCAGCCTACAAACATAAATAATAAAATGATTTTATTACGATAACACACCCGTAAGGCATAGTGCATGTTTTTCATATCTCAGAAATGAACATTTTCCTGATGAAAATTTGTGACATTGTTCTTATTTTTACTCCAAACATAGGTTATGGGTGCTCGTTAGAATCGCCTCATTGAGGCAGTTCTAACGAGTACCCACAACCTTTGTCTTGGAGCAGAAATACAAAAAATAATATACCTCCGTAAACCCCAGTTTTCTCTATATAAAGTGGGGTTTAGGGGGATGTTCATTTCATGGACTTGTTCACATGATGTATTGGAAAGACCATTTTCACTAAAACACAACCACCTCTTTATATCACTATTGTTGGGGTCCAAAGCAGAAACTGTATATGTTAAACAACCCTGTTATATCCAAACAAAAATGTATAGATTATATAGAAAAATGACCATTTATGGTCATTTTTCTATATAATCTATACATTTTTCTATATCATCTATACATTTTTGGGATCCATCTTCAAACAGTGTTATATCCAAAACTGTTTTTTAACAAACTGTGTGTTATAATGAGGTTGTGATGTATTGTATAAGTGACAAAAATAATTGGCACAAACATATCTTTTTCCCAAACTGGAACAGACACATTCTCAAAATGGGTTGTCTTTATGAGCAAAAAGCTTTTTGTTTGAGTTCAAATTTATCTGGAAGTCACTCCATTATTTTTCATATGGCAGAAGATCTCATAGACAGCTAACTTCTTGTAACAAGTGCACTTTTCCAAATCCATTTGGAGCCCAGCTGTTCAGAATCTTGTAGATCAACATGTTAGCTGTTCTAGCACAAGTAAAATGTCTAATACAGGCGACCTTATTATAAGGACAGCATTTGTGCCATAACATTTTGCTGTTATAAAGAATTTTTGGCTGTAAAAATTACATCCAAATAAGAAGTAACTGATATGTAATGCAGGGCGTTTTTTCCTAAATTACTCCAATAAACAAGTGCTGTGGATATTTGTTAGAATCGCTTTGTCATTCTGACAAATATCCACAAATAATTCTTACAAATATGCTCAACACTTGTTTATTGGAGTAATTTAGGAAATTAGGAATACAATACTCTTACATATATCCACCAATTCAGCTTATCAAGAGAAAAGGATTTGTTGCATTGAAGTTCGCATTCTAACACATTCTGTCTTTAAATAGGATGTCGGTATGAAGAGTCTTGACTGTTTAGTGGTATTTTTGCTGAAGAAACAGCAGTTTTAACCAAACTGAAAAGCTGAAGTTTCAATAATCATCATCATCATCAGAGTTTTGATTAATGTGCAGGTTCAGGGACAACATCCATGTAAGTGGGCCCCCTTCCAGGTAGCTCCCCAGTTGCACACATGGCAGATCTCACACCAGATCTCCAGGTATGTCTATCATGAGGGTCGATAGCCGATAGATTGCATTCTCTTCTATCAGCTGCTTCCAAGTCATCTTGGGCCCGGGCCCACATTTTCCAAAGTAACATAGCAGTAACTAAAAACTTCACTCAGACAGTCTGACTGTTTTGGAGTTTGACAGTCCAGTCAACACTATTTTTAGGTTAAATCAAGCCAGTCAGTTTTCCACACCACTCTTTTCCTGGGCTGGCCTTGCTGTACAGTGCATGTTCTTTCTCCAGAAACTGACAACTGCCTGTCTTGAAATAATGGAAGGGAGACAATGACTGTGGAAAAAGACTTCACAAACAATATCAACAAAATAATGTTTCATTCATTACCTCTACTAAGTAAGATGAAACAACACTCCAGATCTTCAGTAGATGTATAAGAGGTCTACCACTGTGTGCTACTGCCATGAGGACATTCTGTAGTCTGTACAGGTGTAGAGAGTTGACAGGGAGATGTTGGTGTTCCCCAGGGAGATCTGCTTCTTCCTCTATTCTTACACTAATTTTATGAAGTTGAGTTTTACTGGCTTCACATAGTTCATTGAGGAATGTAGCAAGAGCTGACATGCTTAGCTTGTCTGCAGCTTCTTCAAATAATCTATACAACAGGAAAGTTAGAGATAATTACAGAGGACCCTTGTTATATAGAGAATACCAGGACCGTGTCTTTTGATATCAAGTTTATCAGGCAAGGCTTCGAGAACGCTTGTAGAATCACGAGGCTTGCCGAGCGATTCTACATGTGTTCTCGAAGCCTAGCCTGATAAGACGAATCCGGTATTCTATATATCAGTTTATCCCCTTTTACACTCTTAAATTAGCAATTTACGGTCAGTTATTGATGGTCATCAGTGCGTGCAAGCATTCTGGTGGTGGATATATTTAGTATCAGCTGACCTTGTTTTTCCTATGATATTTTTTTTTCAAGTAATATTGCCATTTTTCCCCAGTTGTAATAACATTTTTGTCATTTACCAGTAGTCCGGTTCATTAAAAAAAGTGCAATGTCACGTTGACGTGATAAAGCTCACTTGTCCTGAGAAAGCATATCTTTATCAGGTCAATGCATTACAATGCAATATATACAGGGGGTAACTGATAAAACAACAGAATTTGTTCTCTAATATTTTACCGTTGTAAAGAATTTGCTGTTATCAAGAATCCCAATAAGGAGTATGATTGGCAAAAAAGCGGCCTGGTCTCCTTACTTACTCCAAGAAAGAAATGTAAAAGAAAATTGTCAAAATGGCCTCGGTGAGGCAATTCTAACAAATATCTATAACATTTCTGACTTGGAGTATGATAACAAGGATCTTTCTTAACTATGGATTCGATATTGGCAATTTCCAACCAGATTCATGTCCGCACCAATCGGAAACAAGGCAAAGGATTCATTCTATTGAAATTGTCGTTACAATGCATTTTGTTGTTAAAATGAATGTCAGTAAATAGAGGATTGACCGTATTCTTAGTGGTGGAAAAATACAATCATGATAACAACTGTCAGAATAATTATCTTAACCCTTAATCCTGCTGATCAGGGGCCAGTTGTTCAAAACTAACGACGTCGTTAGTTAACGTATCGTTAAAACTTTGATCATTAAATATGGCAAATATGCTGAAATTTTTGCTGAAAAAATGTGAGCAGCTTTTGCGAACCCTCACATTTTTTTCAGCAAAAATACCAAAATTTACGATATAGTACTTGCTAGAAGAGTTAAAAAATATGACCACTAACGAGCTCGTTAAGCTAACGATGCTTTGAACAAATGGCCCCAGGACAACCCCTACCTTTGCAGTGTAGATCAAGGGATCTACACTGTTTGTCACGCAGTTTCTGAATTGAAGGATAAACTATATCAAGTAATTTGATTGGTTGATAGTCAGAAATGGGTGTGGTTAAGTAAATTTATTCAGCACGATAAGGGTTAAGGTCTGAGCAATACCATACAACTACCTGTGTTTCAGATGTGTCTATCGGAGCTGATCCTGTACAAATAAATGTATCACTCAACTGGTGACTAAACCTGACCATGAAATACATAGAGGATCTTACATGAGTGATCATGTATTATTGAATTTATTAAACGAGTTGAGGAAAAGGGATAAAATGCGAGGCTTTGCCGAGCATTTTATTCCTTTTATTCAAAAAGTTTAATAAATTGTCGACATAGAGGATCTTACATGAGAGTTCATGTTTTGTTTGTTTGTTTGATTTGAGGTTTAACGTCCCCGTCAACACTGTAAAGGTCATTTTGGAGACGTTGCTTCCAATTTTGTGGGACTTTTACCCGACATTGAGATGAAATGACAACTCAAGCCCTGTCGCCCAATGAACCCAATAGGGTTTATTAGCATGGATGGTCCGCCTCGCACCGCGGTTCCTGGACAGGCTTAGATCCTCTTAGCGGTTTACCAGTACTAGTGTGCGGGCCGGATTCAGCTCTGCGTGGAAGCATCATGCAGCCCATATATTTCTTCAAGCCCCTATGGGCGGGGGCTGTGAGAGTTCATGTATTATTGAATTTATTAGCCTCGCATTTTATCCCTTTTCCTCAACGAGTTTAATAAATTCAATAATACATGAGCATGAATGCAAGATTCTATTTTTCATGTGACATTTAAAGCACATTTTATTCACGTTTGTTTACAAAATCAATATTCCGCCGTTTGTAAACGCAATGTCGTTAAGGACGTCGTACATGTAATGTTACGGGACGTATCTAGCTAATTCGCATATTTTATCCAATAGTGGATTATCGAAAATATTACATGGCGTTATGACACTCTCAGACGCAACGTCATATGATAAATGTACTTAATTTGAACAAAACATAATGTTTACACACTAGAATACAAACAGTGCAACAATGATGAAAGTATATACTTAATGACATTCAACCATATTATTAAAATTTTGATATGTTTTCATGTAATGTGATTGTCCAACCTAAAGCATTCAACTACACATTAGCAACATTCAACTCTGTGGAGGGCCTCTGCCAATCGGGGGCTTGGAGAAACAGACTGGGCTGCATGATGCTTCCATGCAGAGCTGAGACTGACCACACTTGAGTACAGGTAAACTGCTTTGAGGGACTAAGTCTGCCCAGGCAAAGTGGTACAAGTCAGACTGTCCCTACATATAGACCCTTTTGGTCTGTTGGGGTGGCAGGACTTGAGATGTCATTTTGCCTCAACGTCAAGTAGAAGTCCCACAAATTGGAAGCAACATCTCAAAATGACCTAAACAGTGTTGATGGGGACGTAAAATCTCAATTCAAACAAATCAACTCTGTGGAGTTGAATAAATCTAGGGAAATTAAATATTTAAATAGCAGTGGGAATCAACTTTGAGCACTTCACCAGATACTAATCCCATACTTTAGAGGTTCATTTTTATAGTTTTTCTTTGTCCACCATACAAAACTGTTTACCTATCTACTTCCTGTGAGAGGCCACAGAGAGCTTGTGAAGCCTGGGTAGAATTGAGCACACCTCCTCCTGTCATGGACCTGTCCCAGCCTGACTCTATACTACTCTGTTTGATCAGGTTAGACACATTGATTCTAGGAGCCACAGGTACTATGGGATTCATGGGCACACCATAAAGCTCTGTTTCACTGAAAAAATGAAGCAACATACAATGTACACCATTCTATTATTCAATACAGCATAACCTCTTTATAACACTATTGTTGGGGTCCACAGCTAAAACCATGTTAGTCAAACAACCATGTTATATCCAAACAAAAATGTATACATTATGTAGAAAAGTGACTGTGACAATTTATGGTCATTTTTCTATATAATCTATACATTTTGGAATCCAGTTTAAATAGAGGATCTTACATGAGTGTTCATGTATTATTGAATTTATTAAATGAGTTGAGGAAAAGGGATAAAATGCGAGGCTTTGCCGAGCATTTTATCCCTTTTCCTCGACGAGTTTAATAAATTCAATAATACATGACCCCGAATGCAAGATTCCATTTATCATATGACATTTAAAACGTATTTAAGTCACGATTGTTTACAAAAATGTCAATATTCTGCCATTAGTAAACGCGACGTTGTTAAAGACGTCGTACATGTAACGTTACGGGACATATCTAGTTAATTTGCATATTTAATCCACTAGTGGATTATCGAAAATATTACATGGCGTTATTACACTCTCAGACGCGATGTCATATGATAAATCATGTTATATCTAAAACCATGCTGTAATGGAGTGTTATAAAAAGGTTGTGGTGTACTACAATCACAGTAAAAAAGATTTCAACAAGCACACCAAAACCCAGTCTAGGCTGTTCTGTTAGGAGCTGTCTGTTCAGTTTGTCATTCAGTTAGCAATTTTAGAGTAATTTTTTTTTTTTTTTGGTTTGGGTTTTACGGCCCTTTCAAGATTCTTTCACTCATATCGAGCCGATCGTTAATCAGAGGTGGGCGAAAACCGGAGTACCCGGAGAAAAACCACCTGACCTTCCGTTGCAGAACTTGGCATCTCACACGTGGCCCGAGCGAGGCTCGAACCTACGGCGGTGAGAGACCTAATGACTAAGAGTCAGCGCTCTTATCCACTAGGCCACGGAGGCCCGTCATTTTAGAGTAATACAAGATTGTAAAATTTCAAGACTTAGACATTTGTTGTAAAGTTTCAAGACATTTTTTTTTTTGTTTTTAGTTTTACAGCCCTTTCAAGATTATTTTGCTTATTTCAAGCCAATCATTAATCAGAGATGGGGAAAAAAAGGAGTACCCGGAGAAAAATCATCTGACCTTCCGTTGCAGAACTTGGCATCTCACATGTGACCCAAGTGAGGCTTGAACCCACAGTGGTGAGAGACCTAATAATTAAGAGGCAATGCTGTTTCCCAGTAGGCGACAAAGACGCACAAATTTGAAAACATTCAAACTATTAAGTTAACACAGGGAAACTTTCGACGGTTAAAACACTGTTGGCTTGCCTACAATGTTTGATTTGAACTTGGTAATTCAAATGAGTACACACAACATACCTTTTCAAGATAAAATAAGACATACAGTAGAACTTTGATGGCTCGAACACCGATGGCTCATTTACCATTCTTGAGCCCCTAACAAAATCCTCTACATAAGAAATCGTGGGGGATAATTAAGGAGATTTTAGTCTGTTATCTTGCAAATGTATGGTGTGTGTACTCATTAGAATCGCCTCGTTGGGGCGATTCTAATGAGTACACAAAGCATACATTTTTCATTATAGAACACAGAAAAAGATGTACTTACGTATGTCGTTATGCCTTCTGGCATTAGCCCTCAGTGGCTCAAACTACCCCTGTCTCAAACAGATTTTCATGGTCCCAACGGTGTTCGAGCCATTGAAGTACGACTGTATATCCCTAATTATCAAAGATATAGATATGGATATCTGGAGCTATAGAATTTATTTTCTAGGGACTCAAGACTGAGTTCAAAATGACCTAGTACCCAAGCCATCAGTGTCCGAGCCAGTGATGTTTCACTGTAGAAAATGTACTCACTCATCATTAGCCGGCATGACAGCAGATTCTGCTTGCTCCTGATGTATTCTGGGTAAACTAGACTGGTTATTACCACTACTGAAGTAGGTGTGTTCCAACTCTGATATAAATGCACAACATCTGGAACAGAGAGAAATGAAATGATGTAACTTGGGCTAACATTAAATTCTGCATTGTTATGACATATTCAGAAGAATAAAGACCTCAGCTTAATGCTATAGAATGTACTGCCTTGTGATGGTTCAGTCATATCTGTGTCCAGGGCCTGACAAATCCATTGCCCAGCTGCCCGGGCAAGTCCAAATTTTGGCTCGGCAAGTGATTTATTATTTCACTTGCCCACAAATCTGTAAGGAATATACAGGGAATATTGTAATTCAGAGGCCTTTTCAAGATGCTGTGGAATGCCGAGCAAGTGGCTGAAACTTTGATTTGTCCTGCCTTGGTGTGTCTGACTAGTGATCCCCATCAGTTTGGCAATATTCTTTCATGGAGACTGATCATGAAATATTTAGTCCTGGACCAGAACCAGGACAGGATTGTTATATACTTGTAATCATTAATTTTTCTCTTTTTTCTCTTTTACAAAAATCATAGTTACAAGGCATGATTACTGCAATGACCTCAAGTACTCATCAAACACTTGAGCCAGTACATGTGAAAACAGTATTCATCTTCTTTAATGAATTAGGGAATAACTGTATTCAAAATTGTCATTTGGGGAGGTAAATCAGAGGTTTTACGGCAGAAATTTCGTTTTACGGCGACGCGTCAGCAGAGCCGTAAAACGTAATTTGCGACCGTAAAACTGACGATTTACCTCCCCAAATGACAATTTTCATTATAGTTATCTTCATTCTAATGCACTTATTCACTTGTTTTGTTTAACTTTTAACTATTTTGCACAAAGCAGCAACTGCTGAGAGCTGTGTAAAACCAAATGGCAGCCAATGAAAAGCGTCGTTACGTGATGAGGTCGGGTTTCGGACAGTATATTTTAGAATATACTGTTGCAAATTTTTGACGTTATCCAATCAGACGTCGCGTTACATATGAAAGTGCATTAGAATTGTGAATGTTTGAGGAAAATCTGAACATATATCAATCACACCATGACCTTTGCTCTTCAATTATATGCAGTATAAACCTGGAAGCCGTTGACAACTGTGTCATGAAGTTCACATTTATTTTATATTATTCCACCGAAAATGCACTGATTTAAATGTGATTGATGAATGTAGGCTTCACCTGATGATGTCTTTTGTTTACAAAAGAAAACAATCCCAACTAGTTTATTTTTGTTATGATTTGTCTTTGAGTGTTTGTATCGCTTATATTATTTTCTTTTGGATGGCCAATCGGCCATTTTGTGGGAAAGTAACTGTCCTTTTGGCTTTCCACAATTGATGTTTCCAATAGAGTCTGTTGTTTCATGTTTGTGTATCTTGCCCTTTGGTCGGCCCCCACCCATAGGGGCTTGAAGAAATATATGGACTGCATGATGCTTCCATGCAGAGCTGAAACCGACCAGCACATAAGTACTGGTAAACCGCTTAGAGGATCTTAGCCTGCCCAGGCAAAGCTTAAAAACCCTACTGGTTCCATTGGGCGACAGGGCTTGAGATGTCATTTCATCTCAATGTCGGGTAAAAGTCCCACAAAATTGGAAGCAACGTCTCCAAAATGACCTTTACAGTGTTGACGGGGACGTAAAACCTCAAATCAAACAAACAAAACAAATCATTCCTTTTGGTGTCTCTGATGGGAGTTGTGGGTTAATTGTATCGATTTCTGACCATTGCCTTCACTTCTATTTTAAAGCAATCATTTTAACCCTTCAACTACTGCATATTATTACTAGAGCAGACAGCAAACTGATTTTTTTATATATTTTCATAGTAAATAAGGCTTGACATTACATGTGAATCGTCTGCTTGGCAGACGATTCACATGTGATGTCAGGCCTTATTTTCACTAAGCAGTAACAAAAATACTCTATGGTAATGCCGTCTGCTATTCGTGACTAGCAGTTGAAAGTTCAAGTCTTCTCATTAATACCTAATTGCTACAACATATATATTATTAATGACACATTTCTTTTTTCAGTTACTGGGGTATATATGCATTTATTTTCTTTTTTTCTTTTGTTTATACCATATCTGTTTTTAAGTATAGTTTTAGTTTCAACCATAAATCCAACAAGTTTTACCGGAAAACATGTTTCCAGCAGTCTGGAGAATGGCTCCCAATTTCTAGAGCTGTTGTCATCATAGCATCCATACTGAGAACATGTGCAGCATGGAGCCGGACAAGCTTTGGCTTGGAGACAGGAACAATGGGAGTTTTCTGGTTCCCCTTGTCAACCTGTGGAGCCTGGACATGTTTGAAATCCTCCATAACACAGGAAGTACTGGCCAGCTGGGAGAATACAGCCCCACATCTCTGCTGAAGACCTGCAAATAAAATAACCATCTCAAATAAACCTCAATTCTGACTCTATTTCACAGCAGAGGAAGTTGATACTCTACATCACAAAAACAAGCCAATATAATTTTGAACCTCTTAAACCCCACTTTTATATAGTAAAACTGGGGTTTACAGGGGTATATAGTATTTTTCGTATTTCTACTCAAAAACATAGATTGTGGGTACTGGTTAGAACTGCCTGCCCAAGGTGGTTCTAACGAGTACCCACAATCTATGTTTTGAGCAGAAATATGAAAAATATCAGGATTTTTATCTGAAAACTAGAGCTGTCAGTGAAACTGACTAGGGCCCCGGCAGCGCTATCAGAGGAGTAGGAAAATGTTGATGTTAAAAAACTGGAAAGAACAAGGAAATTTTCACCTCTAAGTATGACCTTGACCTTTGAGGTACGGACCTGGGTCTTGTGGGTGACACACTGTCACATTATGGTTAATATTTCTGCTAAGTAATATTTAAATCCATCCAGGTATAAGAAAGTTATAGATTGGACACAATAAAAAAGACAGAGTGATTACTATAGGGCACCCACACTTTCAGTGCGGGGCCCTAAAAATATCACTTTTGGTGGTGAAATTTTATCAATATATTTGAACAGGCATGTTTTCGAAATGAGTTCCCAGAATTCTTATGTAGATAAATCAAAGAAGCCCAGCCATATATAAGGACTGGGCAGTGTGCCAGAATATTCTGGCTGACCTGAGTGTTCCCTCACTCCATAAGGTGTGTTTCTGTGTAATCTGGTTGATCTATTAAAGACCACTAACATATGATATTGTGCATTCCATATACAGTTAAAAGTTCTATAATACAGGTATTCCTTTGGAAGCAAGGACTTCAACACAAAACTCAAAAACCATAGAGGGTACATGTTTTTTCTGGGCCAGGCCAATTAGGCTTCAGTGACTCAAACACTGATGGTTTTTTAAGGGGAATGGATGCACCTGGCAGATTTTTCCGTATTTTTCAAAGGGAGACAACTTTTGGAACTTCCTGTTCGCTTTTCTATAAGCTCTATCCCAATGTAAAGGGGTCAACTCTTAAAGGAAAGAATTTGCTCTTAAGGAGCAAATTCTTTCATTTAAGTGTTTACCCCTGTTGACATGGGAGACAAACATACTTTTGGAGGAGTTGCCTCCCCTGAAGGTGTATCCATTCCCCTTAAGTTGGCGATTCAAACTTGTTAAGAAGTTCCTGAAAATTCTCCCAAAAGCTGCAGATAAAAATATTTAGAGATAATTTAGGGAGATTTTCCTTAATTTAACATGAAAATGTATGCTGTGTGTACTCATTAGAATTGCCTCCTCGAGGCAATTCTAATGAGTACACACAACATACATTTCTTTTATAGAAGCTTGAAAAGGTATATCTAAAATATCATAATGCCACCTGGTCTGATGCTATGAATAACCCTCAGTAATTTGAACTACCCATCTAGAACAAATAACAAATCTAACCCTTACCTTGCTGAATAAACTAATTTAGCTACGCCCATTTCAACCAATCAAATTACTTGATATAACATATTCATTCAATTCACAAACAGAATGACAAACAGTGTAGATCCTGATCAGATGGCTTCTTCAGAAGCCATGTGATCTGCATCTACACTGTTTGCAAAGGTAGGGATTGTTGTGTTCAGTGGCAAAAGGGTTTCATAGATTAGTAAGTGAACTTTTATTTAATGAGGATAATAAAATTTAGCATAGACATTTACATGCATAAGCTGAACTTCCATGAGGCCCTCAGAGTTATGGACAGGTGTACAAACTAGAGCTGTCAGTGCGGGGCCCTAATAAATGAGGCTTACTGACCAGCACAACACCCATTAAATGGAGAGTTATGCTATGGTCATAGTCCCTAAGTAGCTTCAAGCAATTGGATTTCAACTATACATATAATTACAGTAAGTGAAAAGATGTTACATATCCTTTCACAAATATACCACTAGCCTAACATTTATGTACATACCTAATAAACAACAGAGTTTGGCAGCTTTCTGAAGTCCATCCAGACATTTACACATTGCTTCTCTTGCTCTCATGCTCTCTTCTTTAGCTCCTTCCATCCTTATCATCACGGCGAGGCTGCTCGTTATTCCACAGTTACTCTTTCCATTCAGTAACACAGACAAAACATCTAGTATACCCTCCCAGCAGACTGACAGTATCTGCTTGGATAACAGCTTGCCTGAAAAACAGGTGAATATATGGTTCGAAGGCTGGAAAATAATTTAAAGGATGTAAGAACACCGGTAATATTTTCCACCAGTTTTTACACCAGAGATACTTTTTGTGACTTACCATAATAATCCTAAGTACTGGGACAGATAGGCCTATGCAAACAGTGCAGACCCAGATTAGGAGCAGTCTGATCAGGGTCTACACTGTTTGCCATTTCATCTGCACTTCTGGACTCCTTGCTAGATCGTGAAACAAATCTGTTAAAATTTTAGGAAAATTACAGCAAGTTCTCGAGGTGACCGAACCGGATTTTCACAGTACTTTTTGTGTTCCACTAAACTGAATCTCTTTCAAAAAGGGGCCTACTCTTAAAGGATAACTAGAAATGCGTCCATAGGACACAGATGCCCCCGCCTGAAAATATGTCTATGTTCGTATTAATCCATAGAAAGTTACTGACGGTGTTTAAGTTTTAAACCCTTTTTTTAACATCTGACCTCTAATAAATGACCTTGACCTTGGAGGTAAGGAACTTGGTTTTGTGTGAGGCAGATTGTCTCATGATGGCCAACATTTCTGCTAAGTAATTTCAAAATCCATCCAGAAATAAGAAAGTTATTGATCGGACCCTTTTTTGACCTTTGACCTCTAAGTATGATCTTGACCTTGGAGTTAGGGACCTGGGTTTTGCACGTGACACATCGCCTCGTGATGATTAACATTTCCACAAAGTAATTTCAAAATCCATCCAGAAATAAGAAAGTTTTTGACTGCGTTTAAGTTTCGGACCCTTTTTTTGACCTTTGACCTCTAAGTATGACCTTGACTTTGGAGGAACGGACCTGGGTTTTGCACTTGACACATCGTCTCATGATGGTTAACATGTCTACAAAGTAATTTCAAAGTCCATCCAGAAATAAGAAAGTTATTGACTGGGTTTAAGTTTCGGACGGACAAACAAACGGGACGGACGGACGGACGGACGGACAGGGGCAACGCTATATGCCCTTCCAAAGGTGGGGGCATAAAAAGTTGCTCCACAGGAGTAAAGTCTTCCCTTCTGATAAAAGACAAAAAATATTCCGGGTTCAGTTGTTCTAAGCCTCGTTAGATTAATGAGCTTGTTCGTGCTCAAATTGAATAATATCCAAAAATTTGTTATTTTTGCTGAAGAAATGTCAGTAGCTTTGGCAACATTTTTCAGCAAAAAGAGTATTTGCCATATTAAATGATCAAAGTTTAAACAAATCATTAATTAACAATGTCATTAGTTTTGAACAACTGGCCCCAGATGGATATACTAGTACCTCAATGTGAAATCTGTTAACTCTCATCATGCTGTTCATGACAACCCCAATCTTTGGAAAAACGACTGTGCATTGGCCATACTAGAGTTACTCATTCTTATATTTTAAATGGTGATGAACAGCCTTCCTGTGTAGGCTGTGATCAGCCATTCACTGTGAAACATTTTAATTGAATGTGTAGACTATTCACAGTCCCGTAACTTATACTTCAAAGCTGATACTTTGCAACAATTATTTCAAGATGTACCTTTTGAAAATATTATTTTATTCTTAAAAGAAATTGGACTTTTTCTTAAGATTTAACTGTTTAAGATTTTTATACTTATCAAACTAACTTTTTTACTTTAAATATCCTCATAAATCTCAATGCCGTTAACCATTAACCGTTTGACGCTTATGACCCACAAAGAGGGTTGACGCGTCATTAAACACGAAATCATCATCATCATCATCATCATCTATCTTTGGAAACAGTGTAGATCCAGATCAGATGGCTTCTGAAGAAGCCATCTGATCAGGATCTACACTGTTTGACATGAAGTTTATGGATTTGTAAGAATAAATTACATGAAGTAATCTGATTGGTTCATAGTCAGAAATGGGTATGGCTAATCTGAATATTCAGCAAGATACAGTAAAAACTTTTTGAGGCTGGAAACTCTTTCAAAACATTGTTTTCCCTTGGCAATAAGGGCCTATTCGAAGGCATGTCCCAATGATATACATGTATGATTAATTTTGATGGTGAAACAGCCACCCTTTCAACAGATCTCATGGACACACTAATTGTAATGAGATGTAAGCCGAAAACAGGAATAAACCTAGAAAAGTTCCTTCACTCGTCTCCCATAGAGGATCAGCTATTCTGATCTTTGAAAGGCACATGTGGTGACATTTAAAAGGATGTGGGTCTTTACATTTTTGGGAGCAAATGGTCATTTTTTTCTATATACATGTAATCCTTGCAATTTTTTTTTTCTAAATAAGCTATACATTTTTAGGAGTCATCTTGAAAACATGTTATATCCAAAACCATGCTACTATGAACCATGTTATAACGAGCTTTTGGGTGAACATACAAAAATATATGATTCTCAATACACATATAGGCACCCGCCCATAAGGGCTTGAAGAAATAGATGGGCTGCATGATGCTTCCACGCAGAGCTGAAACGGACCCGCACATGAGTACTGGTAAACTGCTTAAAGGATCTAAGCCTGCCCAGGCAAAGTGGTACACATCGGACCATCCATGCTTATAAACCCTATTGGTTTCATTGGGCGGCAGGGCTTGAGATGTCATTTCTACTCAATGTCGGGTAGAAGTCCCATAAAATTGGAAGCAACATCTCCAAAATGACCTTTACGGTGTTGACAGGGATGTTAAACCTAAAAACAAATAAACAAAACAATACACATATACCTGCTTCAATGTTTGTCTTATTCACTATTTCCTGTCCATCGCCATCAGCTTCCTCGTCAAACCCATCTCTGTTACTGATACCAATATCAAAGCTGCTCAAACCATCTATCTCTGGAAAGTACCATTCTCAGATATGACAATTATAATATTATCTAGACAGCTTTGTCACCCATGGACTTTTCATTTGTTGTTTCATTTCAATTTCTAAGTATATTTCTTCTTTTTTTATTCATTTGTTAAACTAGAGAAAGTGACCAGTGGGGCAGGTATACCCCCGGCCAGTGCCACCCTCTGATATAGGTTTTGAGCTTGTATGTATTATGAATGAAGACGTCAAGAAGCCATAAGAATCTATAAATATGCTTGTAAAAGCTAAACCAAACATAAAAGTTCTTAACGGACCACCGAGTGAGGGCATCAAAGTTACTGAAGGGTTGGGGGCATCAATGTTACTGAAGCAGCAGGGTGGGGTTTGCATCAATGAAATCTTTGGACTGGTATGCAAATTCGATGCAAGTATCAATTGAATTTGTCTTAGAGTTTAGAACATACAGGCATCTATAAACTTTGTCATAAAACTTTAACCAAATGTAAAATTTCTAAGTCTGTGACCTTGACCTTAAGACTTTAAGGTCGCTGTGGGGTGGGGGGGGGGGGGGGACATGCATCAATGAAATCTTTAGACCAGTATGTAACTTCAGTGTAAGTATCAAATAAATCTATCAAAGGGTTCAGAAGATATAATGTCTTAGAAACTTTGACGCAAAACTTTAACCAAAATGTTAATGGACGGACAGACGGACGGACGGAAAGACGGACACATGGACAGACAGACGGGCGGACAAACGGCAGGACGAAAACATTATACCCCCATAGCATACTTCGTATGCCGGGGGTATAACCATAGCATACTTCGTATGCCGGGGGTATAATAACGTTGGTTACAAAAGTCAGTATAGATCACTTAAATAAGGGTTCCACCCTCTGTCTTATTTGTTTGGTGTTTAATATGCACAGCTGATTAGCACATATTAAAGAAACTTCCATATTATATCATTAAAATTGTTTATTAATTAACTATCATGTGTTGACTGGAGGTCATCCTTATTAACAAAAGGTCAACTGATATTTATTGTGTCAATTAATAAAATTGTCATTAATCAAGTAATTTCGTATTGGCCCTATTACATGTTCTCAGTCAGCTATATTGACTCTCGGCCTTTGGCCTCGGGCCAATACAGCCTGTAACTGGGCCAATACGAAATTACTTGATTAATAACATTATAGTATTAATTCTCCAAGAATTATTAAGACTTGTAATAATGTCCAATTAGCAAGAAAAAAAAAAATCAACTATCAATGAAACATGACAACCTGACTGTTAATTTATATGTATGCATGAGTTTTACCTTTCAGTGAAGTAATCAAGGTACTACTCTGGTCTGGTTTCCATCCTGCCTCTGTGAGTATATCCCTGCTGAGTACAATCTTGTAGACCTGGGCCAGCCAATCAGGAGATAGATACAGAAACATGTCTGTATCCAGAATACTCTCAATAAACTGTTTCTGTAATAAAGGACAGGTTTAAGGTGAAAGATACACCTGTATTATTTGTCACAAGGGAGACAATTCTGATGACTTCTTGCTTTGCTTTTCAGTATAATGAACACCTCAAATACAGGGGCCCTACCTTCAGAGGAAAGAACTTGCTCCTCTATATTCAGCATTGTAAAAAGATAATGTGATATGAAAAACAACATCAGGGCTAAATTGCTCAAAGGGACATTAACTTAACCCTTAAGATGCCGAGAAAAACGACATCTGAAAATGTGGTCTGCTTATGTCGTCTGCTGAATGTTTTTGCAAACATTTAAAGAATATTTTTTGCATACATGCAAACAGTGTCATCCCAGATCAGACTGCTCCTAGAGGAGCAGTCTGATCTGGGCCAACACTGTTTGCTAAAAAAGACTTTTAAGGCAACTGGCAGACAGCAAAGCAGATGACAATTGTCGTGATCAGCATTTTGTGGGTTAATGAGCTTGTTAGTGGTCAAAATGTCCAACTGTTCTAGCAAGTATAATATCTTATACACAGATATTTTTTTTTGAATTGAGGTTTTCCATCCCTGTGAACACTATTTGGTCATTTTGGAAACCTTGCTTCCAATGCTGTGGGACTTTTACCCAACACTGAGATGAAATGACATCTCTAGCCCTACTGCCCAAACAAACAAAAATGGTTTATATGTAGGGACATTCTGACTTGCACCACTTTGCCTGGACAGGCTTAGACCCTCTAAGTGGTTTAGCAGTACTGATGTGTCATTGGCTTCAGCTCTGCATGGAGGCTGCTTGCAGCCCAATCCATTTTTCCGAGCCCCAGAGGGCGGGGGCCCTCTAATACACAGATCTTTTTGCTGATCTTTTTA
The DNA here is from genome assembly GCA_963580285.1 of Lucinisca nassula. Classification (NCBI taxonomy): domain Eukaryota; kingdom Metazoa; phylum Mollusca; class Bivalvia; order Lucinida; family Lucinidae; genus Lucinisca; species Lucinisca nassula. The sequence goes on from OY757013.1 coordinate 10,774,574, forward strand.
CTCAAGTTTTTTCCTGCAACAATATCAGCATATTAACTGTATCAAATAAACTTATAAAAATATCTTAACTAACTAACAACATTGTTAGTTTTGACCAACAGGATCCAGTTCTAACTTCAAAGTACAGTAGAACTTCGCTGGCTCGAACACCGATGGTTCGTTTACCATGGTTGAGTCGAACCCATTCTTGAGTCCCGAGGGAATTTCTCTACATAAGAAATAGGTAGGGTAAAATTTAGGAAATGATCGTCTTATCTTGCAAATGTATACTGTGTGTACTCATTAGAATCGCCTCGATGAGGCGATTCTAATGACTACACACAGCATACATTTTTCATTATAGAACACCGAAAAGATGTCCTAAAGTATGTCGATATGCCTCCTGGCAGTAGCCCGCAGTGGCTCGAACTACCCCTGTCTCGAACAGAATTTCTTGGTCCCAAAGGTGTTCTAGTCATTGAAATTTGACTGTAATTGCATTTATTTCACACAAACATAGTTGTCTCATTAACTCAAGATCCAAGTGCTTTGACTATTTGTCCTAAAATAACAGTAGTTCGAGGTAGAATGAGTTGAAATATAGCTAACCAATAGCAAAATAAACCAAAAACACCAAACTTTTGTTTGAATTAAAACCATATTTTGAGTTGTCAAGAGTTTGAGATAACAAGTGTCATCTAAATATCACTGAAGTATATCTGTTTCATAGCTCCAGAAAAGAAGGAATACAGAGGATAATTTCAGGATGATTTTTCATATTTCTCTACAAAAGCATACATTGTGGGTACTTGTAAGAATCGCCTAAATGAGGCAATTCTAACAAGTACCCACAACATATGTTTCTAACATGAAATAAGCAATTTATCCCATGATTATCCTTGATATTCTTCCTTATCTGGAGTTATGATGTATGGTCATGTTTGGAAATATAAGTACCTCGGACACAGTAATGGCTGACTTGTCTCCTGTCAGGTAAAATTCTCTGGTTCCTAGCTGCAGACAGAGACTGAGGGCAGAGTAGGAGGTGGAGTACACACTGTCAGCATTCAGGACCGTCTCCAATCCACAGTCTGGTGCTTGGTCAGGGTGAGCCATCTCTGAAGTAACAGATTTTATAATTTTGTTATGTTTTGTTGTGTAATGACCCAGTAAACAAGTATGACTAGAATTTGTTTTTCTACAAAAACACAGATGTCTCCCCCGCTTATACTATGCATCACTTTTAGCATTCATTACAATGGGCACAAATTACCAAAATGACAAAGGGCCATAACTCGCAAAGTATTTTTCGGAATTTTGTCAAAAGTTAATCAGTTCATATACTCATCACCACCAATATACTCAACAACTTTCAAGGCTCTAGATCCAATAGTGTTTGAGATATTTTGCTGACAAGATTTTATTAAAAAAATTTCAAAGGGCAATAACTCTTAAAAGGGGCATAATCTGGACGAGAAAAAAAATACGCGTCAGCTAATTTTCCATGAGGAATCCATATATGAAATTTCAAAACCCTAGCATACACGGTTCTTAAGTTATGCTATGCATCACTTTTAGCATACACTACAATGGGCACAAGTTACCAAAATGACAAAGGGCCATAACTCGCAAAGTATTTTTCGGAATTTTGTCAAAAGTTAATCAGTTCATATACACATCACCACCAATATATTCACCAACTTTCAAGGCTCTAGCTCCAATAGTTTTTGAGATATCTTTCTGAAAAGATTTTATTTAAAAAAATTCAAAGGGCAATAACTCTTGAAAGGGGCATAATCCTGACGAGAAAAAAATATGTGTCAGCTTATTTTCCATCAGAAATGCATATATGAAATTTCAAAACTATAACATACACTGTTCTAAAGTTATGCTATGCATCACCTTAGCATAAATTACAATGGGAACAAATTACCAAAATGACGAAGGGCCATAACTCACAAAGTATTTTTCGGAATTTTGTCATAAGTTAATCAGTTCATCTACTCATCTCCAACAATCTATTCTCCACTTTTCAAGGCTCTAGCTCCAATAGTGTTTGAGATATCTTGCTGACAAGATTTTATTAAAAAAAAAATTCAAAGGGCAATAACTCTTGAAAGGGGCATAATCCGAACGAGAAAAAAATTATGCGTCAGCTAATTTTCCATGAGGAATCCATATATGAAATTTCAAAACCCTAGCATACATGGTTCTTAAGTTATGCTATGCATCACTTTTAGCATACATTACAATAGGCACAAATTACCAAAATGACAAAGGGCCATAACTCACAAAGTATTTTTCGGAATTTTGTCAAAAGTTAATCAGTTCATCTACTCATCACCACCAATATATTCACCAAACTTTCAAGGCTCTAACTCCAATAGTTTTTGAGATATCTTGCTGACAAGATTTTATTAAAAAAATTTCAAAGGGCAATAACTCTTGAAGGGGACATAATCCGGACGCGAAAAAAATACACGTCAGCTAATTTTCCATGAGGAATCCATATATGATATTTCAAAACCCTAGCATACACGGTTCTTTAGTTATGCTAGGCATCAAAAGCGTAATGGACAGACGAACGGACAAATGAACCAGAACCAATATGCTCCTCCAACTTTTTCAAAGTTTGGGGCATAATAAGAAAGTTATTAGCAGAACATAAAAAAGGCCCTTTTTTACCTTTAACCTCTATGTATGACCTTGACCTTTCAGGTACCAAACTGGGTCATGCGTGCAACACATCATCTCATGGTGGTTAACATTTCTGCCTAGCAATTTCAAAATCCATCTAACAATAAGAAAGTTATTGACAAAACACGAAAAAAAGGCCCCTTTTTTACCTTTGACCTCTATGTATGACCTTGACATTTTAGTTACCAAACTGAATCATGCATGCAACACATCGTCCCATGATAGTTAACATGTTTGCCAAGTAACTTCAAATTCTATTTAAAAATAAGCAAGTTATTGACAAAACCTGAAAAAGGCCCCTTTTTTACCTTTGACCTCTAAGTCTGACCTTGACCTTTGAGGTACCAACATGGGTCATGCGCGCAACACATCGCCTTATATTGGTCAACATTTCTGCCAAGTGATTTCAAAATCCATCTCAAAATAAGAAAGTTATTGACCAAATACGAAAAAAAGGCCCCCTTTTTGACCTTTGACCTCTGAGTATGCCGAGTATTTTTAAAATCCATCTCAAAATTAGAAAGTTATTGACCAAATACGAAAGAATCATGAGCCATCACCTCTGAATCTGAACGTTTTGCACAGGCAACTGTACCAGTCTGCAGGATTGAAAAAGGCTGAGATCTTGGTGAGTTTTACAAATACATGATCAAACAAGAGCACCGCAAGCGGGTGCCAACGCTCGTCTGCAGTTTCTTTTAGAAAACAAAAGTTCTAAGTCAAATCAAATTGCAAGATGGAGTTATAAAACTTGTAGGGAATGTAGCTCTTGTGATGGTGAGTATGTGTATGAAGTTTCATGAAGGTAGGCCAAATACTTTTGGAAATATGGTCAAGGTTAAGTTTTTTGGTTAATTTTTCGAAAAATAGGTCAAAGTTCAAAGGTCAAGGTCACAGGTCAAAAAGCGTGGTATGACTGAAAAGGTCTTGTCCCAAGGAACATTCATGTGAAGTTGGAAGGCTCTGTTGTGAATAGTATTGAAATAAGAGACAAAAACAATTAAAAAAAAACGGAGAGAAAAGGGGAGATAATTCAATCAAATTGCAAGATGGAGTTATAAAACTTGTAGGGAATGTAGCTCTTGTGATGGTGAGTATGTGTATGAAGTTTCATGAAGGTAGGCCAAATACTTTTGGAAATATGGTCAAGGTTAAGGTTTTCGGTTAAATTTTCGAAAAATAGGTCAAAGTTCAAAGGTCAAGGTCACAGATCAAAAAGTGTGGTATCACTGAAAAGGTCTTGTCCCAAGGAACATTCATGTGAAGTTTGAAGGCTCTGTTGTGAATAGTATTAAAATGAGAGCAAAAAATGTGTTTCAGAAAAAAATTGGAAAAGGGGAGATAATTCAGCCAAAATCAACAATGTTGTTATGGTCCTTGGTCAAAATGTAGTTCTTGTGATGATGAGTGTGTGTATGAAGTTTCATGAGGCTAGGTCTAATACTTTTTAAGTTATAGCCAAGGTTAAGTTTTTTTGGAACGACGCAGGACGACGCAGGACGACAACGCAGACGCCGGAGTGATGACAATAGCTCGAAAGTTTTTTTTCAAAAAACAGACGAGCTAAATTTTCAAAAAACAGACGAGCTAAAAACAATATCTCAAGTTATGGTGTTTCAGACACTTCTTAGTGATAGATAAATATGAAAATCTTTGAATAGTTAAATGGTCTAAATTTAGACTGTTTCTTTCACCATTCTTTGCCTTAACCATCACTAGCCAACAAAAATAAAACTGTTACTGCTGGCATAAAGTGGTGCAGTTTACAACACAAATTCCACCAGCAGACAACAATCTGATTTTTTAAAATATTTTCTATGGTAAATAAGGCTTGACATTACATCTGAATTGTCTGCTTGGCAGACAATTCACATGCAATGTCAGGCCTTATTTTCACTGAAATTAAGAACAAGAGGCCCATGGGCCACTATGCTCACCAGAGCTCAGGTGGGCACTGCCAAATTGCAGCCATGTATTTTAACATGATATCATTTTATTCTGCCAAATGAACCCCCATATCCAAATGAGCATCCATGTGGACTCAGTATATGAAACATTAGGCCTTTTATGAAGTAGAGGGGGTGGGGCATGGACCCAATGGAGCTCTGGTTGGAATCACTAAATGTGTCTTATCACAAAGAACAAGAATATATATGGTTTAGCAGTGGGGATCTGCATGGCTGGAGATATAAGTGGAGGGGTTGGAGCATGCCCTGTCGTTCCCAGGAAAGCCCAAGATTGTTGTCCCTAAATGTGTCTCATCATAAGGACCAAGTATATATATGGTTTAGGGGTGGGAATCTGAAAGGTTTCCAAGATATCCTTTCATGAAGTGGAAAGGAGAGGACTGGCCCCTGCGGACACCCCTACAGTAGGACTGTTGTGCTAATAATAAGGAACAAGAACATATATGAATATGGGGTGGGGATTTGAATGGTTTCTGAAATATATGGCCTTTTATGAAGTGGAAGGGCGGGGCACATTGCCTCAGCACAAAGAGACCCCTAAGTTGGTGTGACTGAATGAGTCTTATCATAAGGAACAAGAATATATATGGTTTAGGGGTGGGGATCTGAACTATTTCTGAGATATATGGCTTTTAATGAAGTCAAGCGGTGGAGCAAGGCCCGGGCATGCCCCGGGGACTCACAAGCTGGTGTCAATGAATGTGCCTTATCATAAAGAAGATGAATATATATGGTTTAGGGGTTGGGCTCTGAACAGTTTCTGAGATATAAGGCCTTTTGTGAAGTGCAGGGGTGGGGCAAGGCCCAGGGAGACCCCCAGGTTGGTGTCAATGAAAGTGTCTTATCATAAGGTACAAGAATATATATGATTTAGGGGTGGGGATCTGTAAGGTTTCCGAGATATTGTGATATTATGAAATGGAGGGGGTGGGGCATGGCCCCAGCACATCCCTGGGGACCCCCAGGTTGGTGTCACTGAATGTGTCTCATCATAATGAACAAGAACATATATGGTTTAGGGGTGGGGATCTGAACAGTTTCTGAGATATATGGCCTTTTGTGAAGTGAAGGGGTGGGGCATGGCTCCGGTGCACCCTGGAAGACCCCAAATTTGGGGTCAATGAATGTGTCTTATCATAAGGAGCAAGAATATATATGGTTTAGGGGTGGGGATCTGTAAGGTTTCCGAGATATTGGGCCTTTTATGAAATGGAGGGGCGGGACATGGCCCCCGGCGCATCCCGGGGGACCCCCAGTTTGATGTCACTGAATGCGTCTTATCATAAGGAACAAGAGTATATAGGGTTCAGGGGTGGGGATCTGAATGGTTTCCGAGATATTGGGCCTTTTATGAAGTGGAGGGGGTGGGGCATGGCCTCGGCACATCCCGGAGGACCTCCAGGTTGGTGTCACTGAATGCGTCTTATCAATAGGAACAAGAATATATATGGTTTAGGGGTGGGGATCTGTAAGGTTTCTGAGATATAAGGCATTTTATGAAGTACTGGGGGCGGGGCATGGCCCGAGCACAACCTACTGGACCCCCAGGTTGACATAAATGCATATGGCTGAGAGAAGTTTACTCAAGGAACATTTCTATGAAAGTTTTGTCAAAATATCTGCAAAGGCTTTGTAGTTAATGCCATTTTTCAATTTTTCCCATTATAAGTCAATGGAAACTCTTAAGTTGCCATAGCAACCAATCTAAAAAGCCGAATTCCATAAAAAACACAAAACCCGTTGAGGCTAACATGGAGAATTTTTTCAGTAAGTCTCAGCCTCATAGAGCATATGGTTCGTGAGGAGATGATTTTTAAGTATTTTTTTTTTCTATTTTTTGCATTTTGGTTTCCATGGCAACCATTAAAATTGAGCAGTAGGCCTAAAATCATATGGTAGATACTAGATTGCTTAAGAAACATTTCTATGAAAGTTTTGTTCCAATATCTGCAAAGGCTTGGCAGTTAATGCCATTTTTCAATTTTCCCCATTATAAGTCTATGGGAGCTCTAAGTTGCTATAGCAACCAAACTAATGGGCCAATTTTCATAAAAAACACAAACTTTCAATCCCCCAGCCCAAGGATGCTACAGATGAAATTTGGACTCAATAGGCCCAGTGGCTTCAGAGGAGATGTCTTTTGAAAATGTTAACGCCAGACGACGACGACGACGACGGACAACTGCCTATCCTATAAGCTCCCCCGGAGCCTTTGGCTCTGGTGAGCTTAAAATACACTTGGAAGTTTCTGTCTGCTAGTCTAGTTGTAATTAGCAGTCCAAGCATTAACATCTACTTACTTTGTGAAAACTCGGAAGCAAATTTCTGGAAAGTTTCATCAACTTCTGCTGAAGACATCAAATTTAGCAGACATGGCAGTGTCTTACATAATTCATCAATAAAATCTGCTGCATTCTGACCCTCGGCTGCTTTAAAATTGGTCAAGTCTGCTTTAATTCTCCCAGAATGCTTTGCTGTCTCAGTATCACCATCTTTGGACTGGTCCTCTGCTATTTCACTGTACAGAACTTCATTGTTGTCATCATTTTCATCTGTGGAACCAGTCTTTGCAGCACCATGATCAGATGTGACTGATTCACTTCTTTCTGAGACACTTCTAGATTTTCCTGCAGAAACAAATACACCACAAACCCATTTAACTATTACTGGTGTCCAAGCTGAAAGCATTCTAGTTAATCAACTGTGTTATAGCCAAACATAACTGTACAGATAATATGGAAAAAATGACCAGTTGATAGTCATTTTCATACATGATCTATATATTTTGGGATCCATCTGTAAAACGTGCCTTCAAAAACCATTTTCGCAAGAACAGTGTTATAAAGTGGTTTATGTGTGCATCAATAATATAAGAATGAATAACATTAAACACGGTTCACATGTGTTTATATACTGAACAGAAAAAGAAACACAACTTTTTAACCCAAAAGATTTTCATGCAACCATCAGGTTGACTGAAAAATAATTTTGCGATTTACTTGCATACTTTTTAAACTTTCTTATGAAGAAAACATTTGGGCGATATCTGTACAGTTTAACGCTCCACTTGGAAATTCTTTGTTTTCAACATTTCCTCGTGCAGTACATTAAATGTATACAGTAACCTCATCATATTGGCATATTGTGTTACCTGGAGTTTAGGTTTCAAAAGTCCGGTAAATTTCTCTACGGAATATGGTACGTTTGACACAAGATCAACCTAACATAGCGGTCAAAATGCTTCTACGTGGGACGTCTCAGGCTGTCATCGCCAGGAACTTCCAAGTGAGTAAATCGGCGATAACTCGCTTGTACCAGTATCTACATCAAACAGGAACGACAAATGACAGGCCCAGAAGTGGATGTCCACGTGTCACGACACGTCTACAGGACTGATACATCTGTCTAATCCACCTTCAGAATCGGTTCCGTACAGCCGTCGAGACTTCTCAGGTGACACCAGGAATGCACAACAATCGAATAAGTGCAGATACTGTCAGGAATCGCCTTTGAAAATTTGGCTTACGTCCTCATCGTCCGTACGTTGGTATGCCATTAACCCCATGGCGACATCAGGTTAGAATGGCGTGGCTCACACAACATAGGCCAAACCTGTTTCCCCTTTGTCAGTGGTGTAACTTAATGTTTTCTGACAAGTCCAGGTACTTGTTGTACAGAGCTGACGGCCGTCAACCTGTGTATAGGAGTGACAAAGAGCCTTATCATGACAATTGTTTGGTTCAACGTGATCGATTTGGAGGCAGTGGGTTGATGGTGTGGGCTGGCATATCTTAGGGTCATAGAACGCCCCTGGTATTCATTGATGGATCTTTGAAGGCTCAGCGTTACGTTGACGTCGTTTTACAACCGGTAGTTGTTCCATATATACGACAGCACAATGTTACGTTTCAACAGGATAGCACTCGAGCCATGTAGCAAGGCTCAGCATAGCGTTTCTTCAGCAAAACAATGTTGACCTGATGCACTGGCCTCCGTATAGTCCAGATCTTTCTCCTATAGAACATTTGTGGGACATCTTGGATACGCGCATCATAACCGCCCCCAGCCACCAACAACGTGTCAAGCCTTGCGTCCTGCGCTCATACCTGAGTGGAATGCTATTCCCCAGGCAGAGATCAATTGTTTAATTCTGTCCATGACCAGGCGTGTGCGTGCAGGACTGAATGCAAACGGAGGACATACTCGCTATTAACTGCTTATGTTTTGAACTTGTGAAATGACTACCTCTATGACAAAATGGATTTGGGTTCCAAACATTCTCACTGGAAATTGAACTCTCTATGGTAGTTACATTCAGGAATGATTATATTATTGCGTCATTAAATCTATTTTCTGCAAACATGATTATTTCTGCAAATACTCGCATTTGAATTTGGAGTTGCGTTTCTTTTTCCGTTCAGAATATTTGCACTTGTTACCTTATAGTAAGGGGAATGTATGTTTCCCCCCACCCCCCATTTCCATTTTTTTTTCCTTTTTTACATCGGAGACAACTTTTGGGATTTCCTTTTTTTATAAACAGAAATCCTCTGACAAGGGGTCTAGTCTTAAAGGAAAGAATTTGCTCCTTAGGAGCAAATTCTTTCCTTTAAGAGTAGACCCTCCATGGCTAAGGAGGAATTTTGTTTCAGAAAGTTGCCACCCATGAAGATGCACCTCTTCTCCTTAAAAACCATCGATTTAAAACTACTGCATATACTGAAAAATTTGTCAGTTCAGGTACCTGCAAATACTGGAACTATTTTCCAACGAGGTGCACAATAAATAGCACAACATCAAAGTAAAGGCAGAGGTTGTCAATATGTTACCTTCTTTCTTTTCCTTGTATATCAATACTACCACAGCAGAGCTGGTCTCCTCAATGCCAACTCCTCTAAGAAAGTCCTGGAAACATTTCCTGGCAGTGTGCACAATGAATAGCTCAGCAAAATAAATACAGAGTTTGCTATTACAGTACCTTCTTTCTTTTCCTTGTATATCTGTACTACCACAGCAGAGCTGGTATTATCAATGCCAACTCCTCTATGAAAGTACTGGAACTTTTTCCTCGAAGTGTGCACAATGAATAGCTCAACATAAAAATAAATACACTGGTTGCTATTACAGTACCTTCTTTCCTTTCGTTGTATTTCTGCACTACTGTACTAGAATGAATTGCTCAACAAAATAAATACAGTGTTTGCTATTACAGTACCTTCTTTCTTTTCCTTGTATTTCTGTAATACCACAGCTGAGCTGGTCTCCTCAATGCCTACACCTCTAGACAACTGTTCTATAGAACACAGTAGATCATCTATACAGGCTACACTTGTACAACACACAGCTGATTCATTACTATGGCAACACTCCTCTATAGAGTCTACCATTCTGAAATTATAACGGTAAAATTTCACTATTAAAACCAGCTAAAATTAAGACTTATTATCCCCACACTTTAGTGGAAGGGTGAGATTTTTGCCTTTTCGGAGGGACAGAAAGTCACATCAGTCAAATTCAAATGCAAATACATGCACATGTTGTTATTTGGTAATTAGCCCCTGTGGAGAAAGTGTTTGTTTGTTTGAGGTTTGACGTCCCCGTCAACACTGTAAAGGTCATTTTGGAGACGTTGCTTCCAATTTTGTGGGACTTTTACCCGACATTGAGTTGAAAAGACATCTCAAGCCCTGCCGCCCAATGAAACCAATAGTGTTTATAAGCATGGACGGGCCACTGGCACCGCTTTGCCTGGGCAGGCTTAGATCCTCTAAGCTGTTTACCACTACTCATGTGTGGGTTGGTTTCAGCTCTGCATGGAAGCATCATGCAGCCCATATATTTCTTCAAGCCCCGATGGGCGGGGGCCGAGAAAGCAATGGGATTTAAGATGGCGTGCCATAAACTGTAATCTAGTTTTTCTTTTAAAAGCATATTAAAAAGGCTTCATTTTTCTTTCTTTGTGTGTTTTTTATCCAGTGTACAGTAGCAAGATACTACCAAAGTGTTTCAAAGGTAGTCTTCATATGGTAATTTTACTGGATTTCAAAACTGGGTCACGACAAGTGAAATTGTTTTCAGAAAATAAGCTGAAGAAAGACAGATGAGACTGCACATCCAAGCTGTCTGACCAGTATCTTTGTTGTGTGCTATATGGGTGACAGTTGGAAACTGTTCTGAATGTGCGAATTTGCAGGCTTATTTGAGACCTCATTGAGAACAAATTTCTGAAGACACATTTCAACTTATTGATTCTGGATCACTGAGAAATCTAAATCTTAAAGAAGCCTATTGAAATATAGCAAAATATCTGCAGTTTTTCCTTCAGGTCTATAAACTAGATGCAGACTTACATGTGTCTTTTAAACTTATTTAAATGTGTGTACTGAAATCATATCAAAGGTCTAGAGCATCTCATTTAATCATTTTTAACATCAGTAAATGGTTGCATTTGTTCATTTAATAATGCTTTAAATATTGTACGCAGAGAAACATAACCCGAGCCTCAATTGCAAAACTTGGAATCTCACACGTGACTTCAGTGAGGCTCAAACCCACAACAGTGAGAGACCTAATATCTAAGTGATAGTGCTCCTAACAACTAGGTCCTGGTGCCTAGTTGTAGATGTTTCAAAATATGTTTTGATGACTTACAGTTTTATTAGAGCCAGATCATTATGTTTAGTTGTTCCAGGTTGTCCATCACTGTTATCTCTATGTGTCACTGTTAAACCACAAAGGTATTCTGGGCTAGACAGAAGCTGAAAACAGTAAATAGTTTTATTGCACTGATATTGGTGAATACTGTCCCGAGTTGGGATATTGAATGACAAGAGTAAGCTCATGTCCTTGCAAGCTCGTGTTTTTACAAGCTCTTCTCCTTGCAAGCTCTTGTCCTTGTAAGCTCTTGTCCTTACAAGCTCTTGACCTTGCAAGGTCATGTCCTTGTAAGCTCTTGTCCATGAAAGTTTATGTCCTTGCAAGCTCTTGTCCTTGCAAGCTCTTGTCCTTACAAGCTCTTGTCCTTGCAAGCTCATGTCCTTACAAGCTCTTGTCCTTGCAAGGTCATGTCCTTGTAAGCTCTTGTCCTTACAAGCTCTTTTCCTTGCAAGCTCATGTTCTTGCAAGCTTTTGTCCTTACAAGCTCTTGTCCTTGCAAGGTCATGTCCTTACAAGCTCTTGTTCATGAAAGCTTATTTCCTTGCAAGCTCTTTTCCTTACAAGCTCTTGTCCTTGCAAGCTCATGTCCTTACAAGCTCTTGTCCTTACATGTTCTTGTTCTTGCAAGCTCATGTCCTTACAAGCTCTTGTCCTTGCAAGCTTGTGTCCTTACAAGCTCTTGTCCTTGCAAGCCAGTGTCCTTGCAAGCTTGTGTCCTATATCCCAAAGAGGGATGAATACTGTCCCAAGTTGGGATAAGAAGGCAAGCTTGTGTCCCTCTGTATCCCAACTTGGGACAACTTGCTTGTGTCCTTCTGTATCCCAACTTGGGACAACTTGCTTGTGACCTTCTGTATCCAAGCTTGGGACAACTTGCTTGTGTCCTTCTGTATAACAACTTGGGACAACTTGCTTGAGTCCTTCTGTATCACAACTTGGGACAACTTGCTTTGTCCTTCTTTTCCCAACTTGGGACAACTTGCTTGTGTCCTTCTGTATCCCAACTTGGGACGCCTTGCTTGTGTCCTTCTGTATCCAAACTGGGACAACTTGCCTGAGCCCTTCTGTATCACAACTAGGGACAACTTGCTTGTGTCCTTCTGCATCACAACTTGGGACAGTATTTACAAATAGCTTTTATTATATAGCTATAAATATTTTGTGTCATCACCTGTAGTTTTAGCCTCAAAATAGGCATTTTATCAGAATAGGTACACATACATCACAAATTTCATAAGCATTTAAAGATGATAAGAGTGCTCTGATCTGTGTCCACAAAGCTTGCAGCAATGACTTTAAAGTAACCAGCGGATAACTAAGCAGATGGCAATTGTTGTGATTGGCATGTTAAGAGTTAATGATCAAAAACATAGCCAGTTTATGAGGAAGAACATAATCCCAGATAAGGACCAGTAATGAGGACAATACTGGGATGAGAAAAATAATTTCTTGCACACCAGACAAGGAAATCTGTGATTTTACCCTGGGATAGAAAATTATGTTCTGACCCTGGTGTTCCGACCCCAAATCGAATATAATCGTGTGTTTGATAAATGCACTGATTGATTACAACCTCAAGGGCGCGTCGTCATGCGTGACATCACTAAACATTCCTGTCGTGTCATCACAAAATGGCAGACGTCGGTAACCGAAGTGACGGCAGCATTAAAAATTCGCAATAGAAATGGAAGGTATGCAAGAAAAAGAATCCTATATGGGTGTGAGGGGTGGATAGAAAAATCCGTCCCTCGGGATCACTGTCCGGCATCACTCGGCAAGCCTCGTGATGCCGGACAGTGACCCTCGGGACGGATTTTTCCATCCACCCCTCACACACATATAAGATTCTTATATTCTCAACTAAAACATTCATTGTAGGTACATGTTAGATTGATTGATTATGCTGCATCATTTTGTGTAGTCTCCCAGAGAACAGGAGGAAAGGATAGAAGAGACAGTAGAGGAGATGAAAGTGAGGGACAAAGGAGAAAGAAGATAAGAATTCCCCCAAAGGCTATGACGCGCCTGTGGGGGGCGCAAAGTCACCAAACCAAGAAATTGAGGCCAAGGTCAAATATTTATGCTTCCATAAAAGTTGCCATTCCTAGATGCAAGCTTGTACCAAGTATCATTAATGAAGCTCTAATAATTCTTGAGAAATGAACCTAAACATTAGGTTGAACACTAGGGTTGATGCAATAGTTCACTAAGTCAGTGAAATTTAATTCAAGGTCAAATATGGATGCTTGCATTAAACTTGTCATCCCTAGATACAAGTTTGTACCAAGTATCATTAATAAAGCTCTTACAGTTCTTTTGAAATGAACTTGACCATTCGGCCCCCGCCCATCGGGGCTTGAAGAAATATATGGGCTGCATGATGCTTCCACGCAGAGCTGAATCCGACACGCACATAAGTATTGGTAAACCGCTTAGAGGATCCAGGCCTGCCCAGGCAAAGCGGTGCGCACGAGTCGTACCGTCCCTGCTTATAAACCCTATTGGTTTCATTGGGCGACAGGGCTTGAGATGTCATTTCATCTCAATGTCGTTTAAGTCCCACAAAATTGGAAGCAATGTCTCCAAAATGACCTTTACAGTGTTGACGGGGACGTTAAACCCCAAATCAAACAAAAACTTGACCATAAGGGGGAACAATATTTCATAAAGTCAGTGAATCATAAAATGTAAGTCAAATTCAAATATAGATGCTTGCATTAAAATTGTCATCCCTAGATACAAGTTTATACAAAATATCATTATGGTCAATGCTAGTGCGGTCGCAATATTTTACAAAGTCAGTGAACCATGAAATGTAGGTCAAGGTCAAATATGGATGCTTGCATTTAAGTTGCCATCCACAGATAAAAGTTCGAACCAAGTATCATTAATGAAGCTCTTATAGTTCTTGAGTAATAAACTTGACCATTTGGATGAACGCTAGGGTGGTCGCAATATTTAACAAAGTCAGTGAACCATGAAATGTAGGTCAAGGTCAAAAATATGGATGTTTGCATTTAAGCTGCCATCCACAGATACAAGTTTGTACCAAATATCATCAATAAAGCTCTTATAGTTCTTGAGAAATAAGCTTGACCATTTGGGTGAACGCTAGGGTGGTAACAAAATGTTGACACCTTGACAAACGGACGAATGAACAGACAGAAAACCGGGTGCCTATATCCCACCATGCGCTAATAGCAGGCACAGAAAGAAGATGTGTTTGTGAAACACGAACATGTCCCCGGGCATGGTCATTTTTTATTCAAAGTTGCTCACAGTTCAAGATGTTTGTGTGGGAAGCCCTTGACACAAGAAACTCACATGCCAAATATGAAAGCTCTATCTTAAACGGTTCAAAAGCTATGAACAATAATATTTTTTCTTTAAAGTAGGTCAAGGTCACAGGTCAAAAAAATTTGCATGAATGTAAAGCTCTTGTCACAAGGAACCTACATGCCAAATATTAAGGCTCTATCTTAAACGGTTCAAAAGTTATGAACAATTTTATTTTTTCTTTTAAGTAGGTCAAATGTCAAGGTCATGGTCCAAACAGTTTGCATAAATGAAACACCTTAATCACAGGGAACCTACATGCCAAGTATGAAAACTCTATCCCAAACGGTTCGAAAGTTATGACGAAAAATGTTTATTTTTTTTTAAGTAGGCAAAAAGGTCAAGGTCACAGGTCAAAATTTTTGCATGAATGTAAAGTGTTTGTCACAAGGAACTTACATGCTAAATATGAAGGCTGTATCTGAAACGGTTCAAAAGTTATGACCAATGTTAACTTTTTCTTTTATGTAGGTCAAAGGTCAAGGTCAAGGGTCAAAATTTTTTGTGTGAATGTAAAGCTCTTGTCACAAGGAACCTACATGCAAAATATGAAAGCTCTATCACAAACCGTTCAAAAGTTATGACCAAAATGTGATTTTTTTTTATTTTAAGTAGGTCAAAGGTCAAGGTCAAGGTCACAGGTCAAAATTTTTTGCATGAATGTAAAGCTTATGTCACAAGGAACATACATGCTAAATATGAAGGCTGTATCTCAAGTGGTTCAAAAGTTATGACCAATGTTATTTTTTTCTTTTAAGTAGGTCAAAGGTCAAGGTCAAGGTCACAGGTCAATTTTTTTGCATGAATGGGAAGGTCTTGTCACAAGGAACCTTCAGGCCAAATATGAAAGCTCTATCTCAAACGGTTCAAAAGTTATGGCCAACGTTAAAGTTGTCCACGTACAAACCAACAAACCAACAAACAAACAGACAGGGCAAAAACAATATGTCCCCGCTATCGCTACCGGGGACATAAAAATAAATGCAGTGTAGAAACAGAAGATATAACATTCCCCCTCTACCCTTACCTGCCGCAATGACAGCAAGTCTTGCTCAACTAGAAGCAAATACAATTGGATGCCCCAATGACACAAGATACACATTTACCTCACCCAACTACCCATACGGTACTTGCTAGAACTGCCTCAAAAAGCCAATCTAACAAGTACCCAAAAATATGTTTCTTACAACAAATATGGAAAATTACCCCCGAATTGTGGTAAAATTTCACTATAATTATCACCTAAAATTAAGACTAAATCTGCTTTTAAAAGCTTATTGAGAAAGCTTCAGTTATTCTTTCTTTGTGTCTTCTATACCCTGTGTCTCCTATTAAAAGACCACCTTTGGGACTATTCAAAAGTGGTCTTAAAGACCCCTTTCAAATAGTCCCAAAGGTGGTCTTAATATAGGAAATTTACTGTTACTCCTTCAGTGGAGCAATGAAGAGCTAAGACATACCTCTCTGATAGATTTAAGAGCATCATGCCTGTTCTGTGGGGCAGGACAGAGTAGAATCCTGTGGAACAGTGACTCCAACACTGGCCTCAGGGATCTCACTGGGCCTACTTTCTTGGCTAGGTCTACTGAAATGCTACAATCATACACAATTTATTAAATTTTCTTGGCACTTCTTAAGCTTTACATTAATTTAAAGGCACACAGAAGTCAGGGCCCAGTGATTCAAAGCTTACATAGTCAATACACCACAAACTCTTTGTAACTATATTGTTGGGGTTCAAAGCAGAACCCTTGCTTTACCCAAACAAAAATGTATTGGTTATATAGAAATGTACAGGATACATAGGAAAATGACCATTCATTATTGTTGGGATCCAAAGCAGAAACCTTGTTAGTTAAACAGCCATGCTTTACCCCAAACAACACAGCCATGCTTTACCCAAACAACAATGTATTGATTATACACCACAACCTCATTATAACACCGTTCATTATAACACAATTTTGGATATGACACAATTTCAAAATGGATCCTTAAAATTTATAGATTATATAGAAAAATGCGTGTCTGACTGGTGCTCAGGAGGACAAGGGTTCGATACCTGCCTTGGTCGGCAACATTCTTTCGTGGAGATTGATCATGAAAGACTGATCATGAAATCTTTTCAACGGTCATTCTCTCCCTTCTGCTGATTCAAAAAGTTGTCAGTTTCAGACCAAAGAATGTGCACTGAACTGGTTAACTGCTTATGTATAAGCCGGCCCATGAAAAGTGTGGATAGGTAAAGTGACCGGCTCAAAAATGACCTAAATAGTGTTGACTGGGCCATTAAACTCCAATACAAACAAACAAACAATACAAAAACAAGGAATGATTGCAAATGAAAACTAGATCTGCAGTCGATGGTAAACCATCGCAAATACCCGCTTTTTCTTTTAATAACACTAATGACTATGTATTAGCTAGCCAAAGCTACATGTAAGTTAAAAAAAGTTGCAAAGAACATTCTAACTGATAAGCAAAGTTTCAGAAGTGTAACTCTTATAGTTTAGAAGATATGGCAAAGTCATACATTTTGACCTTTGACCTTGGGGTTATGTTGAGGTCCACCTAAAGTATCCCAATTTATTCTATATTCCAACAGCCATCCAATAACCAAGTTTCAGAAGTGTAACTCCAATATTTTAGAAGATATGGCAAAGTCATACTTTTTGACCTTTGACCTTGGGGTCGAGGTCACACCAAAAGTAGCCCAACATATTCTATATTCCAAGGACCATCCAATAAGCAAAGTTTCAGAAGTATAACTCCAATAGTTTACGAGATATGGCAAATCATAATTTTTGACCTTTGACCTTGGGGTCATGTTGAGGTCAAGGTCACACCAAAATTATCCAAATTTATTCTATATTCCAAGGGCCATCCAATAACCAAAGTTTCAGAAGTGTAACTCTAATAGTTTAGAAGATATGACAAAATCATACTTTTTGACCTTTGACCTTGGGTCAAGGTCACACCAAAAGTAACCTGCAAATTCTATATTCCAAATACCATCCAATAAGCAAAGTTTCAGAAGTGTAACTCCGATAGTTTAGGAGATATGGCAAATCATAATTTTTGACCTTTGACCTTGGGGTCATGTTGAGGTCAAGGTCACAAAAAAGTTGCCCACTGCCATCTACATTCCATGTACTATCCACATGCAAAGTTTCAAAAGTGTAACTTCAGTGGTTTCAGAGGAGATCCATTTACAAGAAACGTGACGGACGGACAGACAGACGGACAGACAGACGGACTGACGCCGGAGTGAACTGTGGTACGAAAACAATATACCCGATTTTTCTTCGAAAAAGCGGGTATAACTACGGCATGTATACCAAACTTACAGGTAGATGACTTTTGCAGCAGCCTGTGTAAGATGAGGGGCCATTTCATCCTTCCCTGTACCCTTCAAACCTGACTTCGTGTCAGTTTTAGGCAATCCCAACAGAGACATCAAGGTTGGGCATATTTTCTTCCTGGAAATCAATACTAGAAAGTTTTAAACCTCTTGTTATAACTGCCATATTGAGGCAGTTCTAACAAGTACCCACATCCTATGTTTTGGAGTTTTTTGTTTGATTTGAGGTTTAACGTCCCCATCAACACTGTAAAGGTCATTTTGGAGACGTTGCTTCCAATTTTGTGGGACTTTTACCCGACATTGACATGAAATAACATCTCAAGCCCTGTCGCCCAATGAAACCAATAAGGTTTATTAGCATGGACGGTATGCCTCACACCGCGGTTCCTGGACAGGCTTAGATCCTGTAAGCGCTTTACCAGTACTAGTGTGCGGGCCAGATTCAGCTCTGCCTGGAAGCATCATGCAGCCCATATATTTCTTCAAGCCCCTATGGGCGGGGGCCTTATGTTTTGGAGTAGAAATAAGAAAAATATCGGAAATTTTATCAGAAAAGTAGCCATTCTGGAGATGTGAAATGCACAATGTCACAAGGGTGTTATCGTAATGTTATTTTTCCTGAAAAATAAGAAATAACAAAAATACATTGACAATGCCATCTGTTTGTCAAGGCTACTCTGTTTGCAACCCTGTATCTAGTGCAGTAATATTGAAAATCAATGCATAGCGATAAAAGATTCCCTGATAGAAATGCATCAATAGAATAATGTTCTATGGACAACTATCACCAACAATGCCCTCAACTATGAGTCTGTCAGTAGTTTCAACAGCATTTCTATCTTCTATTTAGGTCATTTTGAGACATAGCTTCCGATTTTGTGGAACTTTTACCCGAAACTGAGATGAAATGACATCTCAAAACCTACAGCCCAAAGAAACAGCTAGGGTTTTTAGAACAGTTCGATTCGGACCACTTTTCCTAGGCAGAGTTAGATCCTCTAAGTATTTACCAGTACTCAAGTTCGGTCTGTTTTATCTCTGCAAAGAAGCACCATACAGCCCAATCTATTTCTCAAAGCTCCTAGGGGCGGGGTCTCGCTTGCTTTTAACCCTTGTCTTGCTCTTCACGACAACCCCTATCTTTGGAAACAGTGCAGATCCAGATCAGATGGCTTCTGGATCTACACTGTTTGACATTAAGTTTATGGCTTTGTAAGAATAAATTGCATCAAGTAATTTGATTGGTTGATAGCCATAAATGGGTGTGGCTTAAATGAATATTCAGCAAGATAAGGGTTAAGAATAGACTCTTACTGATAAGGGAAACAGAAAGTATTTTTGAAACAGTTGCCGCCCATGAAGGCATATCAATTCCCCTGAATTCTGCCACTATAAGTATATGAGGCAGCCCATGACAAAAACCTACACTTCTGCAACCAACAAAGTGTCAGATCTGTCTGCACACCCACTACATTCAAACTTAAATGGCTTGAACACCTTTTGAACACTCATGGCTACTTCCAGGAGGCATAATGGGGGCATATTCTGAACTGCTTTTTGGCATTCCATAATATAAATGAATGTTGTGTGTACTTATTAGAAGCCATTCTGATGAGTATACACAGCATACATTTGCAAGATAAAAGATGAAAATATCCTAAATTTTCCCACACTATTTCTAATGTAGAGAAATTCCCTAGGGACTCTAGAACAGGTTTGACTCAGGCATAGGAAACGAGACATCGATGTTCGAGCCATTGAATCCATAGAAGGAACACGTGATAAGCAATGGTTCTGATCAGACTGCTAATCAGATGGTGCCACAAGCCTTACTGTAAGTTTTGTTATGCACTGGTTCATATTAAAGAAACTTGTTTTCAGTAAGTAAGCACCTTTTCATGAAATGCATACGAAAGTCTCAGAGAAATAAAGAAAAATATTTTCATCAGCTGCTGTGTCATTTTGTTTGGTACTATAATGATCAGAGATTCTCAATACTTACCATACAAGTTCCTGGAAACCAGCATTGTCTCTTAGCTGACTGGGAGAGTTCACTAATATAGCATGTAGACCCTCTAATAACAATGGTATAGCCTGTTTATTGTGTCCAGCTCTGAAATTATATGTTAATTCAGTAAATAGCTATTTATAGCTAATGTTATATTGTCCCACTTTAAATAAATTTGTCTGTCTGTCTGTCTGTCTGTCTGTCTGTCTGTCATCTGTCTGTCTTGTCTGTCTGTTTGTCTGTGGTAGTTTATTTGAACCTACAAGCGATAAGGAAAATTCTAGAGCATAGAATCAGATTTATTTTTTAGATAAAATAAGGCTTGACATTATATGTAAATTGCCTGCCAAGAAAATGAGGCTAAACAGTATATGTGAATTGTCTGCCAAGAATATAAGGCTAGACATTATATGTGAATTGTCCGCCAAGAATATAAGGCTAGACATTACATGTGAATTGTCTGCCAAGAATATAAGGCTAAACATTATATGTGAATTGTCTGCCAAGAATATTAGGCTGAACATTATATGTAAATTGTCTGCCAAGAATATAAATCTAGACATTATAAATATGTGAATTGTCTGCCAAGAATATAAGGCTAGACATTATATGTGAATTGTCTGCCAAGAATATAAGGCTAGACATTATATGTGAATTGTCTGCCAAGAATATAAGGCTAGACAGTATATGTGAATTGTCTTCCAAGAATATCAGGCTAGACATTATATGTGAATTGTCTGCCAAGAATATAAGGCTGAACATTATATGTGAATTGTCTGCCAAGAATACATTGTATAAATCTAGACATTATAAGTATGTGAACTGTCTGCCAAGAATATAAGGCTAGACATTATATGTGAATTGTCTGCCAAGAATATAAGGCTAGAAATTATATGTGAATTGTTTGCCAAGAATATAAGGCTGGACATTATATGTAAATTGTCTGCCAAGAATATAAGGCTGGACAAAATGTGAATTGTCTGCCAAGAATATAAGGCTGGACAATATATGTAAATTGTCTGCCAGGAATATAAGCCTAGACATTAATGTCAAGCCTTATTTTCTTTGAAAAATAAGAAAAATATTTTCAAAATGCTGCCTGCTAGTTGTGATTAGCTCTTGAAAGGTCGAGGTACCCAAAAGTAACTTGTTGCTGCCTACTGTCACCATTCCTGTAACATTACCGTTACTTGTTTTGTAAAACAGCTTGTGTATAGGACAATGTGCAAGTTGACATGATGATTGTACTGTCAAGGAGAGGTCATTATTTATGGGTAGCTCCAGATATGGCGCTTTTTTTTCATCCCAAAAGTACTGAAATTTTTCTAACTTCTGCATGGAAACGAGGCACGGTGCTTCTAATGAATACCCACAACATATATTTTCATGAAAAAAAACAACAAAAAAACAGAAAAATAAAATGCTGATACCCCCTCTTAAGGGGAATGGATACTACTTTAGAAGAAATAAGAAAAAAATCCCTTAAAAACCTTTTGTATGCTTCATTATCTTGAGCTATGTGATATGATAACAGTCTTTAATAAACAGGCATATTGTGGGCAATAAATACAACCTATAGCCTTTCCTAATAACATAATGAATACACAGACTTACTTCTGAGCCTCCACCACCTTGTCTGTCAGGAAGCCCAGGAGAGTGACTATATCTTCCACCAAACTCTCATAGTTAGAATTACCTGAAACAGTTTCAGTGCTGTTAAAAGTTTTCATATCTTAACTATCCTACTAGCTGATTAATTGTTTAATAATACCTGAAATATAGTAAAATTCCCCTAAATTGAGACTAATTTTGTTTGAAAAAGCTTATTTAGAACGTTTCAGTTATTCTTTCTTTGTGTTTTCAGCACACAGTGTCATCTGGTCAGAGACCACCTTTGAGACTGTTCAAAAGTGGTCTTATAGACCACTTTTGAACAGTCCCAAAGGTGGTCTTAATATAGGAATTTTACTGTAATTTCAATCTTGTTAAAATTTCCTAATCTGAACTGTTTGATTGATAGACTGACTGTCTGATTGATTGACTGACTGACGGATTGACTGCCTGATTAAATGTTTAATGCACAGTCATCACTACTTTAGGTCATACCAAACTAACTACATTTTTCCAGTGCAAGCATAGACTTAAGCTGTTGTCCTATAAAGTGCACATTTTTGCCAGAAACTTGCATATAGCTGGATCAATCTCCAAGAAAAGACGCAGGAACTAAACCCATCCTAATCTAAAAGCCATTTTCTTGATGGACAGATAGGTCTTGTTAAGATAGTCAGTTTTCCTGACCACACTTTTTCTAGGCCCTTTAACCATTACAGTGCTCATTAATCCAGGTTTGTCAACAAATTTGATCAAAATGCTTCTAAAGTGTGTAAACTGTTCATAATCCAGCAACTCTACACATGTAAGCATGCAATCTCAATGAGCATAACAGGTAAAGATTACAAATGCATTTCTAAACTAACCTGCATCAATGAGACTTTTGGCCTGATACTATGCCTTTACCCGGACCCAGTTTTAGTTATTTTCTTTTGTTCTGGCTAACTGTGTTAGGAGTATCAGCCAATAGCCCCTCGTCTTTACTTCATCTCAGTGATTGAATTTGATTTATATGTGTCTGGGATGATGCATTGATTCAGTTAGGTACCTTTATGTTAAAAAATATTTTGTATTAATGTTGAAAATTACATCTGAACCTTAGCCAAAGATTTGCCGACAGTAAAAGGTCTTTAAGCTCCATGGTAGCTTGTGCTGCCAACCATTCTAAGGTGGTGGTTCTGGTGTTGTTCTTTCATTCATGCTTTTCAACATAGAGGATCATACATGAGTGGTCATGTGTTATTGAATTTATAAAACGAGTTGAGGAAAAGGGATAAAATGCGAGGCTTTGCCGAGCATTTTATCGCTTTTTCTCAACGAGTTTAATAAATTCAATAATACATGAGCACGAATGCAAGATTCTTTTTATCATATGACATTTAAAACACATTTTATTCACGATTTTTTTACAAAAATGTCAATAGTCCGACATTAGGAAACACAACATCGTTAAGGACGTCGTAAATGTAACGTTACGTAGCGTATCTAACTAATTTGCATATTTAATCCACTAGTGGATTATCGAAATTATTACATGACGTTACTACACTCTCAGTTGCGACGTCATATGATAAAGAGTAGTTCTACATTGTGCATTGTTGTCAAGTAATTCCTAGAAAAGTAGAAGTAAAACAAAGATCAGGAATTGAAGTCTAGAAGTCTGATCAACCAGTTTTGAGGAGAGGGGAGGGCTGACTTTTCCACTTCTAAGGCATGTGTTCTTGTATTCTTCCCTGTGATTTTTTCTCTTCCTCTGGTGCCAAGGGTGGGCTAAGTCTTGTGATTGTGGCTCTCTTTTTAAATTTCTATTGTTACAGACCGCATTGTCACCTTTCAGTTATCTACATGCGTAGCTTATAGGTTTATCAACACTCTCTGACAGCTGCGTCAGGGAGTCGACTCTTTGGCTCAGTAGTCAGAGCACTGAACTCTCACCCAAGCGGTCCGTGTTCGAATCCCACCATAGGCTGGGATTTTTTCAGGCTGTGCTTCTTTCCTTTGTTGTGGCTTTCATGTCGTAAGACTACAATGTTTGCTTTATGTACAGAAATTTCTGTAACACTAACACAAATAAACAAATCTGAACTCCTTCATGGACCTGTCCAATGCTATTAAAGGTAATATTCTATATGGCGCGTTGGGCTATAGGTCTATTTGTAAGAATTAGGTCGAGTATACAGAGAGATATTAGTAGGAAATGCAAACCTTTGGCATCAAAGTCAGACAGAACATCATCTGCATCATGCTCCTACAAGCAAATAATATTAGTTTATATTAATAATTATAAATGACATGCATATTCTATTAACATTCATCAGGGTTTCCAAAACAAAACTACTTCATACTTCCAGATAAAAGCATCACTAACACTGCATGATACCCCACCACATGCATTTTTCAGGTGTTTCTAGAGCAAATCACGTTAGAAATAGGACAGTCAGTATCCAAAAGCCTTGATAAACTGACAATAATTTTCTAAATCTCTGGTGCAAAAAAACTAGACAAAAACTACCCATTTTTCAGATACACCAAAGCCAGATAACTCAAAAACTTAACCCTCACCATGCTGAACCCAGATACACCACAACCTTATTATAACACAGTTCATTATAACACAGTTTTGGATATAACACATTTTCAAGATGGATCCCAAAAATGTATAGATTATATAGGAAAATTACCAATGGTAATTTTCCTATATAATCTATACATTTTTATTTATATTACATGGTTACCAATGGTAATTTTCCTATATACAGTCGAACTTCGATGGCTCGAACTCGCCGGGACCGCCGTAAAAAGTTCGAGCCATCGGTAGTTCGAGCCATTGGAGTCAAACTCGGCAAGATCCATCTTTGTGTACTATGATTTTTTATCATAGCTGCGGCAATTTTGGTGACTTCCGGTACATTTATCGGTCATAATTTAAGCCACGTAGTATACCTTCGCACTTTCACGTAGTATACTTTTCTTATGAAACTGATCACGCGCCTGCGTGACTTGATCGATAAAATTGGAATTTTTAAAAAGGTAATTAGTGCGAGCCATCGGTGGGATTTTACATAGAAAATGCACTCTAGGGACCAGGCTTAGAGTTCGAGGGTTCGAGCCATCGTGGTTCGAGCCAAGGGTGGCATGTTTAGTTAAAATGAATAGGGATTTTGCCGGGACTGAAAATTCAGTTCGACCCAAACGTGGTGTTCGAGCCTACCGAGTTCGACCCATCGAAGTTCGACTGTAATCTTTACAATTTTATTTATATAACATGGTTGTTTAAATAACACAGTTTCTGCTTTGGATCCTATCAATAGTGTTATGAAAAGATTGTGGTGTAATAATATCCTTTGTTGAAAGCAGTACAGGTCCAGACCAGCTGAAAACTCGGAAGCCAGTTGATCATGATCTATACTGTTTTGCATTCTGCTAATGAATCTATGGTAAAAATCACTGTCATGCAACAAAAAGCCGAAGATTGGGAAGGGATGAGGCATATAAAAATATTCAACATAGTGAAGGTTAATTTTATGTCCTTGGTCACAACAGACAAACTTTAGTACCCCACATAGCTGCAAAGTTTATAAAGCTGTTTCATATACTTCAGAAATATAGGCAAAACTATTTTTCAGACCATGATAAGAGCAGATAACTCAGAAGTAGAATAGCCAGACAAGCTGTTCTTGCCTACTTTATAGTTGCTTCAGTGCTCTATGAAGTTTCATCTGCCTATTCCATTCCATACTGAAAGGCAATGCATATACAAAGGCAGGTAACTCAATACCTAACTTAGTCTGGTTATGGTTCCTTGGCCACAATAGGCTTCCTTTTAAGTTCTCTATGTCCATAGAATTTCATTAAGGTTTTCAAGATATAATAGAAGCTATGGGCCAAAACCATTTTTACATATATCAAGGGCAGATAACTCATGAACCAGAATTAGCAGGGTGTCTGTCCTTGGGCATGGCATGCTTCCTATTGTGTTTTATACATCTGTAAAAGTCCATCAAGATATTCCATACAGCATTAAGGGCAGATAACTTCAGATCAAGGATGGTTAGAGTGGTGGTCCCTGGCCACAATATGCTTTCTTTAGCGGTCTATATATCTGTGAAGTGTGATACATATATTCCATTAAGAGTCCAAAAATCATTTTACGGAAATTGTTTATGACCACAACTATGTCAATGTTAATACACTGTTTATTTTGCCCATAACACTCCAAAACCACACATTTCCAATACCAATGTATATGCACAATTTGAAGAATACATTGTATATTTTGCCCATAACACTCCAAAACCACACATTTCCAATACCAATGTATATGCACAATTTGAAGAAAATCCGTGAAAAATACTATAGGTTATTGATCGGAAACGCCCCAAAACCACTTATGAGGATTTGACAAGGGTCATAACTCTGTCACAAGTCGACAGATTTTTCCCATTAACAATCCAAAACCACACATCTCCGTATAAAGGTGTATGCAAAATTTGAATAAAAAAAGATCTATGAAAAAAATACTCAAGTTATCGATCGGAAATGGTGCAGACGGATGTACAGATACAGGAAGGGTTATCATAATACCCTACCACTCAGAATCAGAATTGTTACTGGTGACACGTGAAATGACATTCATACACCAGGACCTGTGATATGGAAAGTTAGTCCCTAGCTCTAACAAAAGACGTAAACTTAGTTACACAGTCATCGGCACCTTCAGCTGTTGAAGTAATCGAATCGGGAAGGACATTCCAATCTCTAATGGTTCGGGGGGGGGGGGGGGGGGGGGGGGGGGGGGGGGGGGGGGGGGGACTATTCTTTATAAATGTCAGTTCCTAAAGTAAGGGTCTGAAACGCCAATGAATGGTGATTTCTACAGTGCCTAGCCGGGGGCACAAGTTCATCTGTTAGAATGCTAGCAGCACCCTTTAGACCTTTGTATAAAAGGATGAGCCTACTGTCTCTTCTCCTTTTCTTGAGAGACTCCCATTTTAATTTTCCAAGTATTCCAGTCATGCCCCCAGTTTCAAAGCAGAAATTGCCTGTTACAAATCAAGCAGCTCTATTCTGAGCTTTTTCAATTTCTTCATTAAGGACCACTCCAATGGGGTCCCAGATACAACTGCCATATTCCAAGATTGGGTGAACAAGACCTTTATATGCTGCCTCTTTCACATCCTGTGGGCACTGATGAAGCTTACGACTCAGGAAACCAAGTGTTCTATTTGCCTTAGTACACATGTTGCTAATATGAGTATTCCATCTCAAGTTGTGTGTGATTGTCACACCAAGGTATTTAATGGAGTCCACATTCTCGAGGACCATTCCCTTTAAGGTGTAAGAAGCCTCAACTTTATTAGATCTCTTCCTAGTTATCTGCATAATGTTGCATTTAACTGGCTGAAATCTCATGCCCCATTTTCGGGCCCAACATCCTAGTCTATCTATGTCATTCTGAAGTTTCAGTGAGTCATCTGTATCTCTAATTTCCCAGTATTTCTAAAAAAATTCTACGTCAATGTCAGTGGAAATATCATTGATGTACAGTGAGAACAACAGTGGACCAAGAACAGTCCCTTGTTGGACTCCAGACAGAACCTGAGCCCACTCTGAAGATTCAACATTAACAAAAACACACTGTTTTCTGTAGCAAAAGAAAGGAATCTATCCATTTGAGAACCTTCCACCCCCCCACCACCACCCCCCAATTCCGTAACCAAATAACTTAGATTTAAGAAGTTCATGAGGTGGGGGGTCAAAAGCCTTCCCAAAGTCCAGAATAAATGTGTCCACCTGTCCCCCTTTGTCTAAGATTTTTGACCAGTCATTAGTAACTGTGTTCAGCTGAGTTTCACAACTATGCCTTTTCCTAAATGCATGTTGTCTGTTTGACAAAAGTTTATGTTCATCCAAGTGGGCCATGATGTTCAAGCAGACTATATGTTCAAGAAATGTACAAAGAACACAAGTCAGAGATACAGGGCGATAATTACGGGCAAGAGGTCTATCTCCTTTTTTGAAGAGTGGACAAATGTTCGCTAAGAGCCATTCTTTGGGGATTTCACCCGTATCAAGAGACTGTTGAAACAGGTGTGAAAAAACTGGACCTAACTCAGTTGCTAGTTCCTTCAGGTCTTTAGGATGAAGTTCATTAGGTCCTAAGGCTTTACTGGGGTTTAAGCCTTGAAGTAAATTGATTACTCCTGCCGCTGACACAACAATATTATCCATAAATGGGGCCGATCTTCCAGTCAATGGAACCTCCGTGAACTCAGTTTTATTAAACGCATCATTGAATTGACAAACAAGTTCCTCTGCCCTTTCAGAGTCTGATTCAGCAACCCCGTTCCCTCCTCTTTTATTAAGGGGTGGGATACCTTGCCTGTCTTTCTTCTGGCTATTAATATATCTGTAGAAGTCTCTGGGATTCACCTTAACATCACCAACCAAGTTATTCACATACAAATCATGCTGAGTTTTTATATCAGTCTTGATTTCACGTCTCAAGTTTTCAACTATTGTATGGTTGAGTATAATAAGGAGGAACGAGGGTCATTTTGGAATATCTTTTATTATTTCTCCATAAAAACATATGTTATGTGTACTTGTTAGAAATGAGATGATTCTAACAATTAACTACAACATAGGTTTCTGAAAACCTGTATTGTTACAACCACGCAACCAGCAGTTTAGCAATAAGACTTCTCCCCGTTGCACATCTGATGCTGTTTGCAACGAAAATCAGACGCACCAAAAGCTTTTCACAATGTGTTGAACTTCTCTCAGGTTTTAGAGATGACTGACAACTTGGGTGGAATGATTGTGTAGCTAGTTCTTCTCACTTGATTGGCAGAAACTTTCAGACAACTGACGTTATGTTAATAACATTTTTGAACATGCTGCGCAAATCTGAAGAAGGATGGCAGTGGTACAGAATTTTTGACAATTGCTTAGCTCTGCGCCCACTTTCTGTGTGAAGCGAAATTTATTGGTATTCAATATGCTAAATATGGATTACAGTTTCTTTGTACTTTGACAAGCATGTCACTTGTGACACAAATTCTTGTTCAGTGTGTTGTTGTGTTTTGACATATTTGCACTTTAATGAACCGACGGTTGATGTTGTATTGCTAAACTGCTAGTTGCGTGGTTGCATTCATTTATGGGGGAAAACACTGCAAAAAGAACAGCTGATTTACATGTAAAAAGAGTATTGCTATCCAAGGCTGCTTTCAAACAGATCATTAGCAAGTTAAAAGTGCAGTGCTATAAATAGTTAAGTAATAATCTAGAAGTAGGTGTGTCCAAGTGGCAAGGGTCAGCCATGACATGTTATTACCCCGCACACATACATTTTACTCTATCCCATAGTTTGAATTAACCAATATCCTGCTGATATATAATTTAGCAACACCTATTTCTGTTATCAACCTATCAAATTACTTGATATTATGTATTCGTTAAAATTGGCCAACTGAATGACAAACAGTGTGGATCCTGTTCAGAAGCCATCTGATCTTGATCTACACTGTTTGCAAAGGTAGGTGTTGTCATGAACAGCAGGATAAGACTTCTTCAAAAGCCATCTGATCTTGATCTACACTGTTTGCAAAGGTAGGGGTTGTTGTGTTCAGCAGGATAAGGGTTAATACAAATTCAGACGAGGTCCTTTTTGTACCCTTATTCATTTCGACCATCTGTGACTGATTTCAAACAGAAATATTTTTTTTTTCTACAAAATCTAATTCTTATAAACATGCTTTTCGCAAATTAGCATTATATATTATGGATTAAACTAGAGCTGTCAGAGGATCTGACTATAGCCCCGCTTCAGCGCTGTCAGAGAAGAAAGTTATTTAAGCTGCAGAGAAAACAGTTATGAACTAGAGCTGTCAGTGAAACTGACTAGGGCCCCGGCAGCGCTATCAGAGGAGTAAAAATTTGTGGACGGACGGACGGACAGACGGACAGACAGACAGACAGACAGACAGACAGACAGACAGACGGACGGACAGAGTGATCACTATAGGGCACCCACACTTTCAGTGCGGGGCCCTAACAAGAAATAACTGTTGAAAATTTTACATTATCTGGAAAAACTCTAAGAGTTGTGAGCCCTTGTCCCTCATTTCAATGAGCATGATACATTACCAGAATGTCCATGTTTATACTAAATTTCATCTTCCATTTTTCAATGTTCAAAGGGTAATAACTCCTAAAGTAGGCAAATCAGAGTCAGGGTTCCTGCGCTCTGCACATTGTCTCATGGTGCTTTACACTTGTGTGAAGTGTCATGAAAATATCTCAAATGGTTTGTGAGTTATGGAGCCGACACAGTCAAAATTGCCTTTTTAAATGTTCAAAGGGCAATAACTCCTAAAGTAGGCAAACCAGAGTTATGGTTCCTGCACTCTGCACATCATCTCAAGGTGCTTTTCATTTATTTGAAGTTTCATGAAAATATCAGAAACGGTTATGGAGCGGACATAGTTAAAATTGCCATTTTTTAATATTCAAAAGCCTATAACTGAAAAAGTAGACAATCCAGAGTTTGGATTCCTGCGCTCTGCACACGTAATATGGTGCTTTACATTTGTGTGAAGTTTCATAAAATTATCTCAAACGGTTTTTGAGTTATCGAGCAAAGACGGCTAAAATTGATATTTTTCAATATTCCAAGGGAAATAACTCAAAAATTAGGCAATCCAGAGTTATGGTTCATGCACTCTGCACACCATCTCATGGTGTTTAATGTTTGTGTGAAGTTTAATGAAAATATGTGAATGGGTTTTAAAGTTATGGAGCGCACACGAAAATTGTTAACAGACACAGACAGACACACAGACAGACACACAGAAAATACGAAAACCAGAGTTATGGTTCTTGCGCTCTGCACATTGTCTCATAGTGCTTAACATTTGTGTGAAGTTTCATGAAATTATCTCAAACGGTTTTCGAGTTATGAAGCGGACACTGTTAAAATTGCCATTTTTCAATGTTCAAAGGGCAATAACTCCAAAAATAAGCAATGCAGAGTTATGGTTCCTGCGCTCTGCACATCGTCTCATAGTGCTTAACATTTGTGTGAAGTTTCCTAAAAATATCTCAAACGGTTTTCGAGTTATGAAGCGGACACAATTAAAATTGCCATTTTTCAATGTTCAAAGGGCAATAACTCCCAAAGTAGGCAATCCACAGTTATAATTCCTTCGCTCTGCACATTGTCTTATGGTGTTTAACATTTGTGTGAAGTTTCATGAAAATATGTTAAGCAGATACAAAGTTATGGAGCCAACACAAATTAACGGAATCACGGAATTACGGAATTACGGAATTACGGAAAATGTTCAAAGGGCAATAACTCCAAAAGTAGGCAATCCACAGTTATAATTCCTTCGCTCTGCACATTGTCTTATGGTGTTTAACATTTGTGTGAAGTTTCATGAAAATATGTTAAGCAGATACAAAGTTATGGAGCCAACACAAATTAACGGAATCACGGAATGACAGAAGGACATGGCAAATCCAATATAGCCCCACTTTTTCAAAGCGGGGCTATAATTATATTTTTTTCTATATTGCTTTCTCCCTTTCAACATGCACAAACAAATTCCAGCTATGAAATAAAGATGCCTTTCAACTGTCAGTTGTTTGAGTAAATAACTGAGTTGGGTCCCATCAAGTTAACAAGTCTGTGTAATTAGCATCAATCTAAATCGAAAAGTGGGGTTTACTTGGATTTTCATTATTTTCCTTATTTTTGCCCCAAAACGTAGATAGTGGGTACTCTTTAGAACCGCCTCACTGAGGAGTGAGTGAGTGAGTGTTTGAGTTTTACGTCCCACCAACAGCTATGGTCATACAGAGACCAGACCTCGGTTTAAAGACTCATCCGAAAGTCTGGAGAAGCCCTGGATCGAGCCTGCGATCCCTGGTTTACAAGGCGAGTAGCGTAACCACTACACCACGGAGGCTTCTAAACCTCACTGAGGACCAACAACCTATATTTGGACTAGAAATAAGAACAGTATGAAACATTTTCATCTGAAAAATGCTAGTTATAGAGACAAGGATGACTTTTTAACCTTTAACCTGCTGAATATTCAATTAAGCCACACTCATTTCTGACTTTGAACCAATCAGATTACTTGATGCAACTTATTTCTCCATATTCATAAACTGAATGTCAAACTGTGTAGATCCTAATCAGCCATCTGATCTGGATCTACACCGTTTGCAAAGATAGGGCTTGTCGCCTACAGCAGGGTAAAGGTTAATGTATGGGTGTGTTATCGTAATGCTATATAAAACACATACATGTACTGCATTCACCAAAGTTAGCACGCAATGCACACAGCAATTATATTTCAGCCATAAAATAAGCACTACTATTAAGTTAATTAGAAAGAGAAACGATCAGCCAATATTTCATGCGACAAAGTAAGCAACATGTGTTATATAAATTTTTTTTGCACAACGCAGTTTCCTACAGATTGCTATGTTAGAACTGTCTTTAACTGGAGCTTTGCCAACAAAGGTCAAGGTTATATACATTCAAACCTCAATAACATGAACATCTTTGGGACCAGGAAAATTTGTTCAAGGTAGGGGTAGTTTGGTTGACTGAGGTTTAATCACAGGGTCAGGTAAACAGACATAAGAGGCATAATGGGGATCACTTTAGGATATCTTTACAATCTTCTATAAAATCAAGGTATGTTGTGTGTACTTTTTGAATTGCCTTATGGAGGTGATTCTAATGAGTGCATACAAAATACCTTTTCAATATAAAATCCAGAAAAAAATCCATATACTGTAATGATCCTAAGTTCTTCAACAGACAGGCCTAAGCAAACAGTGTAGACCCAGATCAGACTGCTCCTGATGGAGCAGTATAATCAGAATCTACACTGTTTGCCATTCCGTCTGCACCTCTTTGACTCCTTGCTGGATCAAGAAACAAATTCAAAAATGTTAGGAGAATTACAGCAAGTCCTCAAGGTTCCGAATTTTTAGGATTTTACAGTAGTGCCATTAATGTAAGGATATCTGGAGCTTTGGGTTATATTCTCAAGGGACTCCAGAACTACCGGGTATTTCAAATTAGCCATGGAAAACAAACTATCCATGTTCGAGTTATCATCATTTCACTGTAGTGTGTACATGTAGTTAAACAGTAAATAAAACATCTTGCAGAAGTTACGCGATTGGTCACTTTCCAGAAAACCTTTTTAGGGCCTGTTACAACTTTCAGTCACAAATTTACCATTCACGTTTTATCATAATGTTTATAAATGATAGGCCCAGAAATCTTTAAATGTGAAAAGAAAAAATCAACAAGATTTTTTTTTTCAAATCTGGTTTTAAAGAGAATACAGTCGCACTTCAATGGCTCGAACACCTTTGGGACCTCGAAAATCTGTTCGAGACAGGGGTAGTTCGAGCCACTGAGGTTACTGTCAGGAGGCATAACGAGATACTTTCAGACATCTTTTTGGTGTTCTCTAATGAATATGTATGCTGTCTGTACTCATTAGAATCGCCTCATCGAGGCGATTCTAATGAATACACACAACATACATTTGCAAGATAAAAGACTAAAATCTCCTTAATTATCACCCACTATTTCTTATGTAGAGGATTTCGCTAGGGGCTCAAGAATGGGTTCGACACATCCATTGTAAACGAGCCATCGGTGTTCGAGCCATCGAAGTTCTACTGTACTTCCAAACTATAAATACTGTAAATGCACTTCAATTCAAATTCTCAATCATTATGTACATTTTGATCAATTTGATTGGTCAAAATAAAAGTTTTATACAACAATAAATTCTACAATAAGAATCTCAGAACTATTTCATACAGCAACTGGTAGTAAATAACGTGACGTCAACGAGCATGTTAAGAATATGTCATTGTATCAAGTGATGTCAACAACATTTAATTAAAAGATGACAAACTATTGCAGACATAAATGTTAGACGACAAATAAGCTGAATTTAAAGACTTGGCATTGACTGATGTGTAAACTTCGGTAAATCACTCACAAACTTAGTAGAAAGCCCTTCGTGTAAACTCCCGACGAATCACTCACAAACTTAGTCTAAAGCCAAAGTTTACACATCGATAATATCCACAAAAATGACCCAAACAAGACACAATGACAGGCAGACAGACAGACAGACAGACAGACAATAATAATACATAGTTCCAGGTAAGGAGGGAACTACGGATGATTTTTTTTTCTCCTTAAAAAATGCATGTTGTGGGTACTTCTTATAATCACCTCAATGAGGTGATACTAAAAAGTACCCACAACATATGTTTTGAAGAGAAATAAGGAAATCTTTGTTACTCCTCTTTATCTGAAGCTAAGAGAAATAGATAATACCACAGAGAATAATTGCCGTATTTACCCTAAATATTCAGACACTTCAACTCCTTACCATATTTGTTCTAAAATTTGAATAAGTACAATTAACCCTTTTAGTACCAAATGGAAGCTTCCTCCTTATATATAGCAAGAGTTCATTTCAGAAGTTAGGGGTGTCAGGTTGTGTTTTCATCAAAATTGATTTGGAAAATGACTGAACTTTTAGCAAACAGTGGAGGCCCTGATCTGGGCATGCACTGTTTGCCAGGGTACCCATTTTGGGGTTTGCGGTACTAAATTGGTTAACTACCCAATTTTGGTGTCTAAAATAGCTGGATGAATGGCAAACAGTGTAGAACCTGATGAGATGCCACATCCTGTGGCGTCTCATCTGGGTCTACACTGTTTGCTAAGGTCTGTCTGTCTGAATGATTAGGGTATATAATGGTAGCCTTTATCCTGCTGAACACGTCAATAACCCACCTTCACAAACAGTGTAGATCCAGATCAAGCCATCTGATCAGATTCAATGCTGTTTGTCATTTAGTTTGCAAATTTGAATGAATATATTATATCAAGTAATGTGATTTGTTGATAGTCAGAAATGGGTGTATTATAAATTTTATTCAGCAGGACAAGGTTTAAAACACAGAACAAAAACAACACCAATCTCACCCCCGACTGTACAGCTGAGATGAGTTTCTCAGCAAAACTACCAAGTAACTGTGTGAGGGCGGCCTGGACAACACCCTTCACAGCATTGGAACTGTGACAATATGTGTCTATATATACCTGGAGAGAATTACATACATGTATTACCTAGAAACTAGTCAGGAATTTGCGAAAGAAAACCTTCACAACGAACCATTATGAGCATTACCGAGGAGCGACTGGCACAAATTGTCAGCCATTAACTTCTTCCATTTATATCCTATTTTTGGTTTGGACCAGTTGCTCCGAAGTCGGCGTTCACAAAGAGAAAAGAGAGGGCCAGGGACATGTCAGTCAGCAGAGGGCCTAGCTCACTGACAATGACACATATGTCTGTCTTTTCGTTTCGTCGCATGGTAACGTGTCACCAATAAAAATCCAAGCCAATGTAAACTGGGGGTTGACACGACGGCAGAAAAACACCGGACTAGGAATGATCTAAGAAAATTTTCTGTGAGGTCGGGATCAATGTTCATATATAAAACGAATTTTTC
Source organism: Lucinisca nassula (assembly GCA_963580285.1). Taxonomy (NCBI): domain Eukaryota; kingdom Metazoa; phylum Mollusca; class Bivalvia; order Lucinida; family Lucinidae; genus Lucinisca; species Lucinisca nassula. The sequence continues at coordinate 10,809,771 of OY757013.1, forward strand.
ATCCACACACATTATCAAATAATGAATTTAATTTCATTAATAGATAAGTCATTAAGTATCATAAAAAAGCAGGGCACTTAATCACCACAATTTTGGGCTGAAATTAGGTCACATTCCCAATGCCAAATAGTATGGTTTTTTTTTCTCAATTCCAGATGAAAAATTCCCAAACTGACTGAGTCTGCTTGGTCCAAGAAAATTGAATTAAGTTGCAAAAATGCATTTAAACATCTAGTAATAATAATAAAATTCCTTTTTACACTAGTAAGTGTAACTAATAGTTTTAATAATTATACGGTATACTGTAGAGGTTCAAAGAAAAACTGTTAATACCGTATTGTGCTTAAAGATTGGGACACCCAAAGTTTTGGGACACGGTTGAAAATCTTGAAAATAATTATTTTTGACAGTCCAAAGATTTGGGACATACTAAAAATCACAAGAAAATTATGTAATTTTTCTTTCCAAAGAATTGGGACAGCTTTATTTTTACGAAAACATAAGAAGAAAAATGCCGCACATGACGATTTTTATTTTTCAGCTTGTCCTTTGCTTGCCAAATCTTACCGTGATGAAATGAAGATATTCAGAGCCGATTTTATCCAGTAAAAGAATTATTCATCAATATACACCGAATTGAAATTAAAGAATTACAAGCATTAGCATTTCTGATCACCTAGTCAATTTATTTGTGTCTGAACATAAATCTGGCAACGATTTTACCGATCCGTGGCCGCCATTTTTTAAATCCATATCATGTGACCGCCACGTGACCAGACATGTGGCAGTCACTTGCAAATTTGCATATTTTTATTATATTTTTTGTGCTGTGTGTCTTTTTTTCGCCATAAATAATATTTTTTAAAAGAAAAGAGGATAATAATAATAAAATAAAAAACGCTGAACAATTAATATATAAAACTACGTCCTCGGCCGATAACTTAAGGGCTAATGCAAGGTGCACTTCTCAATCCTATTTTCTTCTGACGAACCGGAAAAATCATGAAACTTTTTTATCTTCATTTCAAAATTTTCCTTTTTGCATGCTTGCTTATTTGTTTGTTTGATAGATTGTTTGTTGTTTTCTGCGAGGTCATGGACTGCAGGCTTTTTTCCGGCAATGTCCCGCGAAGACCATACATACGGAAAAAGCCAATCGGTGATTTTTGAATTGATATAAATCGGTACCAGTAAAAAATCTTTTCTCGATAGCTAAACGGTTGTGAATAGAGGTGGATAGAAAACCAGCGCTTTGCACAGCCCCCCGAATTATCCCCAGAAGCTCCGTGTCAATAACCAACGACAGCGTTCGACTTTTCCCGCCCAGCGTCTGCTATTTGGCGCCAAAACATAACCATTCATGAGATCGCAGAAAGTCCGTTTTTATTATGAAAGTATCTTCCTTTAGATGTAGCTAATTGTCTGAGGAGCAATTAAATCCTTTTCACATTGATTGTGGATTAAATTTTATGATTGGAGGATAAACGCCAATTAGAGACATAACTTGACCATATTTTCACACCTTATCGACACGCACCTCAGGGTGGCAATTGTATGACAGGGATTAACAATAGTGTCATACTTGAACCATAATAAATACACAGATGGTTTGTTTCTGAATTGACAGTGCAGTAATTATTGCGATTTACTAACTTACTGGTCTAGTTTTACTCAAAAAGACTGACAGTTGTAGACGATTTTTTTTTTGGCGTCATAACTTGATAAGGTCCAAAGCTCAGATCAGTTAGATGTTTTCTCTTGTCAATATGCGCCAATACTTTTTGGCTTTTGCGGTGCATTGCAACTACCCCTTCGACCCCAAACCAAAGTTTTGGGACACCTAAAAATATAATTATTTTTCATCAACCTAAATATTGGGACAGCTCAAAAAGTAATTATTTTTTTCTGTCCCAATTTTTAAGCACAATACGGTAGGTTACAAATTACATACATGTACTTATCAAATTTTAGGCACTTTGGAATTTAAATATTATCAAGCCACAATCCTTCAAATAGCTAAAACTAGATTCTATTTGCCCTGGTTTTACGGTAATATTTTAAATGTGTTTTTTTAATCAATTCATCTCTAGAACACTTGCTCAAATTTCAGTATTTCTTTATCCTTTTGATGATTTGTAATCGTGTCCTCCCTGAAATCACATGACCAGTAAATGACACCTAAATCAGACCAACCAAAATAGCTTATCAGGTAACGGTAAATGTTGCAGCTTAGACAAACAGTAATAAAGGCTTACTTTTTCACCGAATAAATGTCATTTTTATTCACAAACACTGTTGTTTGTCTATGGATTTACGCATAAACATGACCATAGCCTTCTGATGGAGGAGTCGATTAACATTTAGTTTGAAAACCCAGACTTTTATAGTATTAAAATATTTTTCAAACTCATGTCTGACTGCAATCAGCCAAAATTATAGTGCAGGTTTTAAGACAAACTCTTCTACTAGAACGCCAAGAGTGATGATCACATGGAACACATCTCAAATAGTCTTCCTTTGAAAACTACCGAAATGATCCTAAGTATTGGGACAGACAGGCCTAAGTAAACAATGCAGACCCGGATCAGACTGCTCTGAAGAGCAGTCTGATCAGGGTCTACACTGTTTGCCATTCCATCGGCACCCTTTGAACTCCTTGCTGGATCATGAAACAAATTTGTTTCAATTTTAGAAGAATTACAGCAAGTCCTCAAGGTGTCCAAATTTTTAGGATTTTTACAGTAGAATCAATAGGGACTTGTGTTCCAATCACCTTAAAAGTACCTAAAAGTGCTGACTACTTTACCTCAGTAACTTTGGTAATAATTCTTGCATTCATACACAAAGCTGTGGAAAACGTCATCTTCAGAAGCAACTGTAACAAAAAGTATTTTATCCATGTCATATTTGTATTATAAAGCGGTATATTTTGTTTATAGCCAGCCTCGGTAGCTCATTCGGATGCTTGTCTGACTGGTGATCAGGAGGATGCGGGTTCGATACCTGTTGGGGTCGACAACATTCTTTCTTGGAGATTGATCATGAAATCTTTTCTACAGCCATTCAGAGCAGCTGTCAGTTTCTGGCAAAAGAATGTGTACTGTACTGGTTAACCACTTACGTATAAGCCTGCCCAGGAAAAGTGTGGATATACTATATACCGCAACCTCAGGATTCCTCCTATTTCTTAGGAAAGCTCAAATTACCACATCCAGTGGCTTAATGACAGCTTAACAGTAATAATTTTTCACAGAATGTTTACAAAATAAACACTGTCTGTGTATCACAAAGTTCATAACCCCTGTCTCTAGGTACAGAGAGAGAGAGACTTTATCAAAGCACTGAGAGTACTGGTGGAGTATTTGTTTGTTTTGTTTGTTTGATTTGAGGTTTAACGTCCCCGTCAACACTGTAAAGGTCATTTTGGAGACGTTGCTTCCAATTTTGTGGGACTTTTACCCGACATTGAGATGAAATGGCATCTTAAGCCCTGCCGCCCTATGAAACCAATTGGGTTTATTAGCATGGACGGTCCGCCTCGCACCGCGGTTCCTGGACAGGCTTAGATCCTCTAAGCGGTTTACCAGTACTAGTGTACGGGCCGGATTCAGCTCTGCGTGGAAGCATCGTGCAGCCCATATATTTCTTCAAGCCCCTATGGGCGGGGGCGAAGGTGGAGTAATTGGAAAAATAGTCCAAAACTGAGAATCGAACTGTTCGTTTAACCCTTCAATTCCTGGCCCCCGCCCATAGGGGCTTGAAGAAATATATGGGCTGTATGATGCTTCCACGCAGAGCTGAATCCGGCCAGCGCACTAGTACTGGTAAACCGTTAGAGGATCTAAGCCTGTCCAGGAACCGCGGTGCGAGGCAGACCGTCCATTTAATAAGCCCTATTGGTTTCACTGGGCGACAGGGCTTGAGATGTCACTTCATCTCAATGTCGGGTAAAAGTCCCACAAATTTGGAAGCAACGTCTCCCAAATGACCTTTACAGTGTTGACAGGGACGTTAAACCTCAAATCAAACAAACAAAAAACCCTTCAATTCCAGTATTTTAAGCAAACACAGTAGCCCTGATCAGACAGTTATACGGCATCTGATTAGGTATACACTGTTTGCCAATGCCCAAGTACACGAGCACAGTCCAGAATTTACTTTTAACGCAGCGCTTTGACGTCTTAGGGAGGCGACTATCGATGCTATAAACTTGATTTTGTTCAGGGATGGCGGCAGTCAGATGGTCAGTGATAGTCACGCGGCCAATAGCAAGCATATACTGTGGGTATAACGTAGAATAGGGGTACTAGTTAAAACGCTTCATTATAAGAAAATATTTAGTACAAATATAGTAGCATTTTGCGTCAAAGTTTTCCAAATTACATGTATTTACTTGTCATTTGTTAATGTGTTTAATTATCTCCCTTCTGTATACACGTATATTCAACTACAAATCAAACAAACAAACAAACAAACAAAATCAAACAGCACACAGCAAATTCATCTTTCTGAACCAACAATATTTCTTTGATAATGCTTAACCTCATATGCAACGCAATCTGTGCTACATGTATAACATTTCATCCAGCTGCAAACTGTAGATCTATCGATGTCTACAATGTTTGTCATAGTTTCATCTCTCTCTCTCTCTCTCTCTCTCTCTCTCTCTCTCTCTCTCTCTCTCTCTCTCTGTTTCAAAACTGGTTCATTCTACCTGTTGATGCAGGTCCGCACACAGGGTGGAGAGACGTGCAAACGCCCCCCCCCCTTTTTAAATTCTCAGACTCATGCAGTTTATTGCCCTCTACAAATTACCTGAAATTTGCACCCTCCCCACTTTTTATGCACCGCCATTCAAAAAAGTGCGGGGTATTATGTTATACCCTACGAAGCTTTTAGAGTCCGTCATTCCGTCCGTCAGCGCCTCATAGTTTTGTGTCCGCTACCATTTTAGATATCTTCACAAAACTTCACAGATATGTAGAGCACTATCAGACGACGTGCAGAACATTTGAACTGTAACTCTGATTTTCATATACTTTTGGAGTTGTTGCCCTTCCAACATTGAACATAGCAATTTTTGTCATAGTTTCGTGTCCGCTCCACAACTTCGATACCGTTTGAGATATTTACAGAAACTTCACAGATATGTAACTCTCCTTTTCCTAATTTTGGAGTTATTGTCCTTTGAACAGTGAACATGGCCATTTCTGTCATAGTTGCGTGTCCGCTCCGTAACTTCGATACCCTTTGAGATATTTCCATGAAACTTCACAGGTATGTAGAGCACCATAAGATTACTTGTAGAACATATGCACACTAACTCTGATTTTCCTACTTTTGGAGTTATCGCCCTTGAACATTGAATATAGTGGTTTCTGTCATGTAGTCTGTTTGAAGCACTATATCTCCTTAACCTATTGATTGATTCTGATCAAACGGGCATGGTTACGTCACTAAGATGGGGAAAAACAGCCATTAGGTTTTGATGACCTAGTGTGTGTGTGTGTGTGTGTGTGTGTGTGTGAATTCGGGTTTAACGTCGCTTTTAACAATTTTTCAGTCATTTCACGACGATGTCTGGTTGCGACAGGAAGCTCAATGCTCACTTTTATAGTGCTGCCTCACTGAAGTATCATGTCCCAGACACATTACATGATACCACACCCAGTCACATTATCCTGACACTGGGTCGACCAGTCTTAGCTCTACCCCATAAATCTTAGTGCCAAGCGAGGAGCAGATAGTACCATTCTTAACGACTTTGGTATGTCGCGGCCCGGGATCGAACCCGTGACCTCCCGTTCCCCGGAGCGGTTTGATGACCTTGACCTTTTTTTCAAGGGCACATCCCCAAAAAACTGTCAATATTGGGCCAAAGATGGCTTGTATGCACCCAATCTCATGAACACATCAATGAAATGTGTTCTAACCTTGTACGAAATATCAATGCAATTGACCAAAGATTTGACTAGATTTTGAAGACCTTGACTTTATTTTAAAAGGGCACTGGCCCCTCAAAAAACTGAAAATGAGATGGCTCTTTGAACATTTAAAATGGTCATCTCAGTCATGTTTTCCTGTCAACTTTATAAATGAATTCCTTTTTCACTGTGATATGGCACTTGCTTGATGTAATCGTAGTGGTGGGGCATCATACAGTTCCGATTTGGGTCTACGCTGTATGATATTTTAAAAATATTTTTCCAAGAAAACAAGACTTGACATCTCATGCAAACTGTCTTCAGCAGAGATAATTTGCATGAAATTGTTGAAGAAAAAAAACGAAAGGCATTGTCAGTTTATATCTGCTCTATCAGCAAACACATGAAGTATTGGCTTTCACAAACAGCTTGGTGTAGCTTACCATGCGTTTGAATTGAGGTTTACCGTCCCCGTCAACACTATTTAGGTCATTTTGGAGATGTTGCTTCCAATTCTGTGGGACTTTTACCCGACATTGAGATAAATTGACATCTCAAACCCTTAATCATAATAAGACCAAAAGGCTTATAAGCATTGGACGGTCTTATCACGTCACTTTGCCTGTGCAGGCTTAGTCCTTCTAAGTGGTTTACCAGTACTCATGTGTCGTCAGTTTGACCTCTGTGTAGAAGCACCATGCAGCCCATATTTCTCCAAGTCCCGATGGGAATGTTTAAGCCAGAAAAAGTTTTATTTTTACCCACAAGATGCCAATCATAACAACTGTTGTCTGCTTTTTGTTTGCTTGTAACTTTGATAGTATTTTTTGCAATCAGTGTGGATCCAGATCAGAGTGCTCCTGATCAGGATCCACACTAAAATATGTTTGAAAGGCCATGAAGCAGACGACAAAAACAGACAACATTTTCAAAACGCTGTTTTATAGAGCATGTTAAGGGTAAGACAACTGCTTAAGATATCATGTATCTTACGTGACTGGGTAGGCTTACAGTAGGGCAAGGTCTACCATGGTAATATATTCGTTAATTTGATTGAAAAGTGGCTTAAAGTCACCGTAAACACTATTTGTGTAATTTTGGAGACACTGGTTCCAGTTTTTTGGGGACTTTTACCCGACACTGAGATGAAATGACATCTCAAGCCATGCCCCAAACCAACCAAAAGGGTTCATTCTGCAACCCGTTCATAAAACAAGCCAATACAAATACATGCAGATTGTAAATTTTACCCCCTAAAACGAAACTTTTAAGATGAAAAAAAAAATCTTACTTCTGCTCAAAATACAGATTGTGGGTACAGTATATTAGAGATTGTGGGTATAGAACGCCTCACCGTAGTGGTTCTAACGAGTACGCACACTCCACATTGTTTGTTTGTTTGATTTGAAGTTTAACGTCCCCATCAACACTATTTAGGTCATTTTGGAGCCATTGCTTCCAATTTTGTGGGACTTTTACCCGACATTGAGATTAAAAATGACACAATCCCTGCCGCCCAATGAAACCAATAAGGTTTGTAAGCATGGACGGGCTAACTCGTAGCAATTTTCCTGGGCAGGCTTAGACCTTCTTAGCGGATTACCAGTTCTCATGTGCGGTCAGTATCAGCTTTGCGTCGAAGCATCGTGCAGCCAAATCTATTTCTCCAAGCCCCACTCCACATTGTAGAACAGAAATAAGAAAAATCAGGTTTACCCCTTACTTTATATAAAAGTGGGGTTCAAGGGGGTCAGAATTATATAGGCGTGTTTTCCTGATGTGATTACTAAATTACTGATATGTGTATATGGCAAACATTGTAGACCCTTATCAAATGTCGCATTTTTAGCTCACCGTCACGTAGTGACGAGGTGAGCTTTTGGGATCACTTTTCGTCCGTCGTCCGTCGTCCGTGTGTGCGTCCGTCCGTGCGTCCGTCCGTAAACAATTTCTTTAAACGACATCTCCTCCTAAACCCCTGATTGGATTTTGACCAAACTTCACAGGAATGATCCTTAGGTGGTCCCCTTTCAAAGTTGTTCAAATGGTTCCGTTGCACATCTAGGTCATAGGAGCCAAAAATAGATTTTTTTCACCAAAAACTTAAAAAATCTTCTTCTCTGAAACCACAAGGCCCAGGTCTTTGATATTTAGTATGAAGCTTCATCTAGTGGACCCCTACCAAGATTGTTCAAATTATAGTGCTGGGACTAAAAATGCCCCCGCTCCAGGGCCCTTTGGTTTTACATGGGCTTATATAGGGAAAATCTTTAAAAATCTTCTTCTCTGAAACCATAAGGCCCAGGTCTTTGATATTTGGTATGAAGCTTCATCTAGTGGACCCCTACCAAGATTGTTCAAATTGTAGTGCTGGGGCCAAAAATGCCCCCGCCCCAGGGCCCTTTGGTTTTACATGGGCTTATATAGGGAAAATCTTTAAAAATCTTCATCTCTGAAACCGCAAGGCCCAAGTCTTTGATATTTGGTATGAAGCTTCATCTAGTGGACCCCTACCAAGATTGTTCAAATTATAGTGCTGGGGCCAAAAATGCCCCCGCTCCTGGGCCCTTTGGTTTTACTTGGGCTTATATAGGGAAGAGCTTTAAAAATCTTCTTCTCTGAAACCGTAGGGCCCAGGTCTTTGTTATTTGGTATGAAGCTTCATCTAGGGGACCCCTACCAAGATTGTTCAAATTATAGTGCTGGGGCCAAAAATGCCCCCGCCCCGGGGCCCTTTGGTTTTACATTGGCTTATATAGGGAAAATCTTTAAAAATCTTCTTCTCTCAAACCGCAAGGCCCAGGTCTTTGATATTTGGTGTGTAGCTTTATCTAGTGGATCTTAGCCAAGATTGTTCAAATTATAGCCTTTGTTGATATTTGGTATGAAGCTTCACCTTTTTAGACGTCTCAACATTATGCACATTATAGCCCTAGGGTTAATAATTGCCCTCCCCGGGTCCCACTTGTTACTCTATGGTACACAGGTGAGCGATCCAGGGCCATCATGGCCCTCTTGTTAAGAGTCTGCACTGTTGGCAAAGGCCTATTTGCCCCAATACTTAAGGTTTAAAATGAATGTGTGTTTGTGTTTTTAAGCAGTTAATGGATAACAAAAAAGCCATAAATAGGATGAGATCATCATGACTTTGTTCATATTTAACCCTTAAAATGCCAATCACAACAATTGCCATCTGCTTTGTTGTCTGCTGATTACTTTAAAAGTCATTGTTGCCAACAGTGTTGACCCAGATCAGACTGCTCTTCCTGGTCCACAAAGTTTGCCTATATGCAAAATTATGTTTGAAAGGTAAGCAAGAAGATTCAGCAGACAACATATAAAGATACAACATTTTTTGATGCTGTTTTCTTGGCATCTTTAGAAGAATTTAAAGTTTTGTCTTTTTTTTATACTTCCCAATAAAATTCAGTTTGGACTCACACATCCAGTGAGTTAAAATATAGCAAGGTATTTTCTCTCAGAACTACATCCATCTGTTGTGACTGAAACCTCATGTAGCTCTGAAGAGATTTATTGGGCTATTAGCAGGCTACAGTGATCTTATCTCTAACTTGTATAAACAATTAATTTCACACTTCAACTTGGTCAAAAATTGGCTAGTTGTAGGTTGCGAGCTAAAGTAGATAGGTAAACTGACCGGCTCAAAAATGACCTATAATAGTGCTGACTGGGCTGTTAAACTCCAATACAAACCAAACCAAGTATATTTTATTTGGCTGAATTTTTTTAATGTTATTAAAACCATAGTTACAGATAAGGAGACATAACAGTGACCAGAGGACCAATGGTCCTGAAGACGCTCACCTGACAGCAAGCATTGATTATTTTTAGCATTTGGCTGTATGACCAAGTGGTCCTTAATCACATTCCTGACTCTTGAAGATCAGTTGGAAAATTTTGAGTTTGAATTTTCAGTTATATTTAGCCAAGATAAAGCCTTAGATGAGCTAAAAGGTCAGGAGAAAATATATGGTTAATGGGTGGAATGCTTAACCATTTCTAAAGGGGGTGAGGCCCTCAATTTAACCTACGGTGTCCAAAGATCTATGTAACTAAATGCCCCTTATCACAAGAAAATATATGGTTTATGGGAGAGGATCTGAACAGTTTCTGATATTTGATGCATTTTATGTAATGCAGGGGTGGGGCATGCCCCCAGGGTCTCAAGATGCAAGTCACTTAAAGCCCCTTATCATAAGCAATAAGAATATATATTGTTTATGGGTGGGGATCTGAACAGTTTTCAAGAAATTGGTCACTTTTTGAAAAAACAAAAAAAGGGGGAGGGTTACTTGAGGTGTTACTTCCAATTCTAAAGGGGGTGGCGGCAGGTCGAAGACTCGTACAATAAAATTCTGTATTTTACAAAACACTGTAGAATAAGCTATTAATATTTAACCAAATCGATGAAATACATGTAATTGTTAAAGGGGTAATGTTATTTCTTTTAAAAAGTTGCTTACTGTAAACCCCAGTACACCTGAATGTAAAGGTTGATAGAAGTCAATGCATGTTTTGGTGGGTGGTTCTGAAGAAGAAACTTTTGAAGAGGTTTAGACTTCTTCAACGGGGGGGGGGGGGGGGGGGGGGGGGGGGGGTCATGCCCCTCTTCCCCCGGGGCCCCGGGGTTCCACAGGTCCATGTCACTGAATGCGCTTTATCATAAGGAACAATAATATATATGGTTTATGGGTGGGGATCTTAACCGTTTCCAAGATATTAAGCATTTTTTGCAATAAAGGGGGCGGGGCATGCCACCCCGGGGACCCTCCGATACCCTGATGTCCAAAGGTCTGTGTCACTGAATGCGCCTTATCATAAGGAACAAGAATATATATGGTTTATGGGTGGGGATCTTAACCGTTTCCGAGATATTAAGCATTTTGTGCAAAGAAGGGGGTGGGGCATGCCCCCCCGGGGGGCCCCAGGGTCCCAAAATCCATGTCACTTAATGCGCCTCATCATAAGGAATAAGAATATATATGGTTTAGTGGCATTATTTGTAACAGTTTGCAAGATATCAGACATTTCTACTTTTTCCCATACAAATGCCCATGTTACCAAATTTAACCTTGGCGTAAAATAGGTCAAGGTCATCCCAGGGACACCATTTATGCAATTTATGATGGGCCCATGTCCCAGGTGCTACATGCCAAGTTTCATGCAAATCGGCCCAGTGGTTCCGGAGGAGAAGATTTTCGAAGGGTTTTTACCATATATGGGCATGGCGGCAATCTTGGTCATGTGACCTAGACCAAAAATGGAAACTTTCGTTCCCCCACCCCATGGAGCCTCCACATGAAATTTGACTACAATCGGCCCAGCGGTTCCGGAGGAGAAGACGTTTGAAAATGTGAACACACACACACACACACACACACAGAATTTTTGCCTGGCCATACTATCAGCTCACCAATGAGCCTTCGGCTCAGGTGAGCTAATAATTAAGGGGAATGGGAACACCTGGCACATTTTTCTGCCATTTTTCAAAGGGAGACGACTTTTGGAACTTTCTGTTCACTTATCTACAAGCTCTGTCCCACGGAAAAAGGGGTCAACTCTTAAAGGAAAGAATTTGCTCCTCAGGAGCAAATTCTTTCCTTTAAGCGTTGACCCATATTGACATGGGAGACAAAAATACTTTTGGAGGAGCTGCCTCCCTGTTAGGTGTGAAAAATTAACTTATTTCTTGTTAGAAGATGAGGCAATTCTAGAAAGTATCCACATCATATTTTTTTATGAAGGTATAAGAAAAATTATTCCTTAAAGGTGCATTATTGAGCTATTCGGAAAAAATGCTTCCAAAAATAAAATACATATAACCAGTATTTTTCTTTAAAACAATACAAATGAATGCATTTTTCAAAAATGCGAACAATTATGATGACAGGTAAACGAGTTTGAGAGGGATTCCCTAACTAGGTTCGAACACTAGTTAGATCTATTTTTAGTTTGTGACAAAAATAGAATCCCCATATATGACGTTAGCGATGTTCATTTTTGGCCTTGTTTGCTTAGGCCATGCCTGAATCAGAAAAAAAATATGACGCTGAATACCATGCCATAAGTAACGACACTCAGAGACGATACTGCCGCCATGTATGTGTAAAGTGACAGATTTATTTTTAGAACAGAAATTCCAAACACATGTTCAGAACCAAGGGTAAACACGAATGAAAACGACCATTTTCACAAAGTTCTGAAGCTGTATTTGGCCAAAAGTGTACACATGACAAAGGAGTATGCATTGAAGATAAAAACCAGAAAAAAAAATTCTCAATAATGCACCTTTAACCCTTGTCCTGCTGAATATTTATATATGCCACACCCACTACCGATTATCAACCAATCAGATTACTTGATGCAAATTATTGCAACAAATTCACAATCTGAATGGCAAACAATGTAGATCCATCTGATCTGGATCTACATTGTTTCAAAGATAAGGCATATCCAGTGTAACAGGCCGGCTCTTCCCCCAAGTCAGTTTCTTCCCCGGGGAAGAACTGGGCCAGCCCATTTCTTCCCCGGGGAAGAAACTGACTAGTCAGTTTCTTCCCCACCCAGTCAGTTTCTTCCCCACCTGAAATTTTTTTAGAACCATAGAGAATGAGTAATTTATGCCTCATAAATTGTTAAAAATTCAAGAAGAAACCATTCTGAATTACTTTTGGGTCTTTACAGCTTGAATGGCAAAAATTTCTCTATGCCATACAATATATGGTGATCCAAGGAAATTTTCATCCCAATTCCAGTATCTATGATTAATTTTCTTAGCTTTTTATGACATTAATTGGTATTAACTAAACAGATATAATAAACAACAACCCTTTAGTGCTCCTAAATATAATTTGGAAAGTTGGGGTGGGGAAGAACTGGGCCGGCCCATTTCTTCCCCGGGTAACAACTGGGCCGGCCAATTTCTTCCCAACCTCAGATTTTTCTGTTTACTAAAAATTCTTGTGATAAATGTTCTTCACTTTTAAAGACATAAACTGGTATTCACTACAGAGCTATTATAAGCAACAAATGTTTGGCCCTTAAATTTCAATAGAATTCAGAGACTGGGGGGTGGTGGGGAACTGGGCCGGCCAAGTTCTTCCCCAACCCAGATGTTTCAGTTTACTAATAATTCTTGTGATAAATTGCTTTGCTTTTCAGGACAAAAATTGGTATAAACTAAAATGATATAATAAGCAACAAATGTTTATTATCAAGAGAATTTGGAGGCTGGGGCCGGCCCAGTTCTTCCCCACCCCAGATGTTTCTGCTTACTAATAATTCTGGTGATAAATTTCCTTTGCTTTTTAAGACATAAATTAGTATAAACTAAACCGATATAATAAGCAACAAATGTTTGGAGCTCAAATCTTAATAAAATTTGGAGACTGGGGGTGGGGAAGAACTGGGCCGGCCAGTTTCTTCCCCACCCGAGATGTTCTGTTTACTAAAAACTCTTGTGATAAATTTTCTTCACTTTTAAAGACATAAATTGGTATTAACTAAACAGATATAATAAGCAGCAAATGTTTGGCACTTAGAATTTGGAGACTCGGGGGTGGGGAAGAACTGGGCCGGCCCAGTTCTTCCCCACCCCCAGTCTCCAAATTCTATTTAGATTTGAGCTCCAAACAATTGTTGCTTATTATAGCTTTTTAGTTTATACCAACTTTTGTCTCAAAAAGCGAAGAAAATTTATCACAAGAATTTTTTGCAAACAGAAAAATCTGGGGTGGGGAAGAAACGGGCCGGCCCAGTTCTTCCCCACCCCCAGTCTCCAAATTCTATTTAGATTTGAGCGCCAAACATTTGTGGCTTATTATATCTTTTTAGTTTATACCAATTTATGCCTTAAAAAGCAAAGAAAATTTATCACAAGAATTTTTTGTAAATAGAAAACTCTGGGGTGGGGAAGAAACGGGCCGGCCTGGTTCTTCCCCACCCCAAGTCTCCAAATTCTAATTAGATTTGAGCTCCAAACATTTGTTGCTTATTGTATCTTTTTAGTTTATACCAATTTATGTATTAAAAAGCGAAGAAAATTTATCACAAGAATTTTTTGTAAACAGAAAAATCTGGTGTGGGGAAGAAACGGGCCGGCCCAGTTCTTCCCCACCCCAAGTCTCAAAATTCTATTTAGATTTGAGCTCCAAACATTTGTTGCTTATTATATCTTTTTAGTTTATACCAATTGATGTCTTAAAAGCGAAGAAAATTTATCACAAGAATTTTTTGTAAACAGAAAAATCTGGGGTGGGGAAGAAACGGGCCGGCCCAGTTCTTCCCCACCCCCAGTCTCCAAATTCTATTAAGATTTGAGCCCCAAACATTTGTTGCATATTATATCTTTTTAGTTTATACCAATTGATGTCTTAAAGAAGAAGAAAATTTATCACAAGAATATTTTGTAAACAGAAAAATCTGGGGTGGGGAAGAAACGGGCCGGCCCAGTTCTTCCCCACCCCCAGTCTCCAAATTCTAATTAGATTTGAGCTCAAAACATTTGTTGCTTATTATAGCTTTTTAGTTTATACCAATTTTTGTCTTAAAAAGCGAAGAAAATTTATCACAAGAATGTTTTGTAAATAGAAAAATCTGGGGCGGGAAGAAACGGGCCGGCCCAGTTCTTCCCCACCCCCAGTCTCCAAACTGTATTTAGATTTGAGCTCCAAACATTTGTTGCTTATTATATCTTTTTAGTTTATACAATTTTTTGTCTTAAAAAGCAAAGGAAATTTATCACAAGAATTATTGGTAGACAGAAAATTCTGGGGTGGGGAAAAACTGGGCCGGCCGAGTTCTTCCCCACCCCAAGTCTCCAAATTCTATTTATATTTGAGCATCAAACATTTGTGGCTTATTATATCTGTTTAGTTAATACTAATTTATGTCTTAAAAAGCAATGAAAATTCATCAAAGATGCTTGAATTGGGATGCATATTTTATTGCATCTCCGCATCTCCATGAATGGTGTAGTATAGAGCAAATTTTGTCATTCAAGCTCAAAGGACTCAGAACTTATTCAGAATGGTCTCTTTCTTCATTTACAACAAATTGTGAGCTGAAAATTATTCGTTGACTATGGTTCTGAAAAAAATTCAGGTGGGGAAGAAACTGACCGGGTGGGGAAGAAACTGACTAGTCAGTTTCTTCCCCCGGGGAAGAAACGGGCCGGCCCAGTTCTTCCCCCGGGGAAGAAACAGGCCGGCCCAGTTCTTCCCCGGGGAAGAACCGGGCCGGGGGAAGAAACTGACCGTTACACCGGGATTAGCAGGACAAGGGTTAATATCCCTCTTACCCTACCATATCTGCAGCTATGACAAACTGGTCTGTCTGAAACATTCATTAATTGATTGTGTTTGAGTTTAACGACAAATAACATTTAGTTATAAGGAGTTATAGTAGTCGCAGATAAGATTGACAAGGCGGAGCTATTCAGGTGTTGTCAATATATGTCAAATTCGCTGAGTCCACCAGACGATTTGGTAGAGTGCCTTTCGAATGTTTTATACAAGCGGACGAAATGGGCATATATGCCACAGCTATGATTGTGTTACAATTGAATTCACAAAATCGGGTGACTTGGTTTACCTTTTTGTTAATGGAATATTCCTAAGGCAGGTACAAACGATAGTCCTGCATAGTCAATCTAATCTGCGAATACTATAACATATGTCAAATATGCTACTGTAAACAAATTTCCAATCATGGTCTACACGATTTGCCACTCATTAAGCTACTTTTTGACACAACTAAATTGTACTTTAGATTTAAAACAAGTATAGTAAGGAGGTGAGGTGTCCGAATACACTGGGTAAACATTTTTGGAGATACTAAAAAATGCACTATGCCGCAAGGATGTCCCATAATGTGGTACCTCATATACAACACAACCTCATTGGGGTCCAGAGCAAAAAACATGATAGTTAAACAACCATGCTATATCCATCTAGATATGTATGGATTATACGGAAAAATTGACCATAATTAGGACTCATTCTCAAACTTTGTTATATCTAAAACTATGTTACAATGAACATTGTTTTAAAGAGGTTGTGGTGTACTTGGGCCACCAGCATTTTTATCTGGTCCTTCTCAGTAGTTCAGCTGGATGCCTGTCTGCCTGGTAATCAGGGGCCAGTTGTTTAAAGCATCGTTAGCTTAAAATGCTCGTTAGTGGTCAAATTGTCAATTATTCTAATAAGTACTGTACAATATGTAATACGGGTACTCTAGTATTTTTGCTGAAAAAATGTGAGCAGCTTTTGCAATTGCAAAAGCTGCTCAGATTTTTTCTGCAAAAATATTAGTATATTTGCCATATTAAATTATGAAAGTATTAACGGTACATTAACTAATGAAGTCATTAGTTTTTAACAACAAGTCCCAAGAGCTTGCCAGTTTGAAACCTAGCTGGTCTTGTTAGCTCTGTCAGATGGGCTTCTGACTGGCGATCAGAGGGTTGCAGGTTGCTGGGTAAGCAATGTTCTTTCATGGCAACTGATCATGAAATTTTTTTCTACAGTCATTCTCTCTCTTCCACTGATCTAAGATTGATCACTCATTCTGGTACCCTTAAATGGACTCCGGCCATATGTAGGTGGAATTTTCTTTTCAGTACTAAATGGGTTAAAAGATGAAAGTTATAATGATACTTTAACTAAATGGCATCGTAAATTTTGAATTACTGGAGCCAGTTCTAACAATACATTAAATAACGTCATTATTTTAAACAATTGGCCCCTGGACCTTGATGTCAGAGTTTTGCAGTATTAACAACAACTAAACTTACCTTCATTATCTCTACTTGAACATCCTCCGAGAGATTTGGTGTTGAATAAACTGTGTTAAGTATTTGAATAGGCAGCCATTTCTCCTCACTCTCTGTTTCCATGCTAGTCTGTAGGCGTTCATCTTTTAAGATTTTCTGAATATATAATAATTATTTTACACCACAGCCTCTTTATAATACTACTGTTTGGGTACAAAGCAAAACATGTTAATTAAACATCCATGTTTTTGAGTGAGTGTTTGAATTTTTACATCCCACCAACAGCTAAGGTCATACGGAGACGGGACCTCAGTTTAAAGACTCATCCGAAAGTCTGGAGAAGCCCGGGATCCCTGGTTTACAAGGCGAGTAGCGTAACCACTACGCCACTGAGGCTTCTGAACATCCATGTTACCCGGTATATCCAAACAAAAATGTATATACATGTTCTATATACAGTAAAATTCCTATATACAGACAACCTTTGGAACTGTTCAAAAGTGGTCTTAAAGACCACTTTTGAACAGTCCCAAAGGTTGTCTCTGACCAGAGGACACCGTATGCCAAAAAACACAAAGAAAGAATAACTGAAACTTTCTAAATAAGCTTTCTAAAGCAGAATATGTCTCAATTTTTGGTGGTATTAATAGCAGAATTTCACTGTATATGTACAACAATGACTAATGGAATTTATGGCCCTTTTTCTAAATAGTCTCTAAATATTTTTTGGATCCATCTTGAAACTGTTATATCCAAAATCATTTGATAATGAACATTGCTATAATGATATACTGAACATGACAACCCCTAACTTTGCAAACAGTGTACATCCAGATCAGATGGCTTTTTCGAGATGAAAATCTACACTGTTTGATATCCTGTGTGTGAAATGAACAAATAATTTATATTAAGTAACTTGATTGGTTGATAGTCAGAAATGGGCATGCTACATTAATTTATTCAGCAGGATAAGGATTAAATCACTTTTAAAATTGGTATTACTCTTTACCTTTGCACTGCTGAATAAATTTATTATGCCACACATATTCTGA
Source organism: Lucinisca nassula (assembly GCA_963580285.1). Lineage (NCBI taxonomy): Eukaryota > Metazoa > Mollusca > Bivalvia > Lucinida > Lucinidae > Lucinisca > Lucinisca nassula. Next base: position 10,827,539 of record OY757013.1, read on the forward strand.
CTATCAGCCAATCAAATAGCTTGATATAATGTTCAATTCACAAACTGAATGACAGTGTAGATCCAGATCAGATGGCTTCTTCAGGAGCCATCAGATCTGGATTTACACTGTTTGCAACCATAGGGTTATCATGTTCAGTAGGATTAGAGTTATAGTGCGAACAATTCGACATGAGACTGACCTTTATGCAAGGAATAAATTAGTCAGTGCTATCGCCTAATATGTCGGCTTTTGTATATTGCCTAATATGTCGGCTTTTGTAAACTATTCGTGAACTTTAGGCATCTCGTGAATAGCTACCCATTTAAGCCTGTCTCACACAGAACACACGGCTTATACGGTTGGCCACCCATGTAAATCATACATACAACCGAACCAACCATGGTCTTATCCGAGATACAATCGGGCCATTCGAGTGTATCCACACTCGGGCCATTCGAGTGTATCCGTGAAAGCCGTGTATGATTTTTAAAACTTTTTAAAAAACTGGCACGGGTGCCATGTCCGTGTATGATCATATTAGCGATCGTACAAGACCGCGAGAAACCGTGTGAGATCGTACGAGACTGTATATACAACCGCACATGAAGTCCACTCCACGAGTGAGCTCAACCGTGTCAATATCGTATATAAATCGTATGGAAATGTGTGAAACCGTTCCCAAGTCCTACATCCAACACCCGGATTAACACTCGAATGTCACACGATCACCGTACGATTCACACGAGTGTACACACGGTTTAATACGATTGCCATACAACCAATACGGTTTCATACGATCGCCATACGACCAATACGGTTCAAGTACGAATTATACATGGTCAAGTACGACCAGACATGGTCTTTACGTATGTAAAAAGCTCGTGTATGATCATACACCACTCGAGCACAACAGAAAACACAACTACCTGCTGCCACCTTGAAACAACAGAGTACTTGCTACATAATGCCTCCAAAGAAGAAGTTCCCCAAAAGAATCCCCATGGAAGATTCTACCAGCGAGAATACAAAAAGGGCCACCAAGGCCCTCCGACCCCTTCAACCTGTTGACCCTGTCGACCCTGATGAGCTGGAGGACTGCTTCTGTTGGCTTGTTCTTGTCTCCCTTCACGCCTTCTGGCCAAAATAATCTCAATGTCTATCAGTCTTATCATGATTTCTAATTCCCTTATTCTGTCATCTGCCATTTTGATAACTTTTCTGTTGAAAGTTCGAAAATTTATGAAGCCAAACCATCAAAACGAGTCAATTTTTAACAAAACATACACGAATGTGTGATAATTCGAGCATAACTCGAACAAAAGTCAGTGGGACCGTACGTAAACCCTGTAAATGCCCAGTTAATCGAGTAAAAGTCGTGTTTAATCATACTAGCCGTAACAGACCGTACTATACGGTACTTGGAACCGTACAACAGTCGTATGAAAATTGTTTTGCAAATCGTGTTCCAACCGTGACAAACCTTGCTTGACCGAGTATATCCGTGCTTTGTTTGTACATACTCGTGCTATATTCGAGTCTAAATTGTACCAACTCATCCCCAGGCACGGTTGGAGCTCAATACTCGTACCAGTCAACCCGTGTATAACCGAGTTTACCGTATTGGAACCGAGTGCCCAACCGTGTTCTGTGTGAGACAGGCTTTACAGACCTCTATGTATTGTATAACAATATCACAATGTTTGGAAAACGATGAAGATAAATACATGCATTCAGTCGGGTGGGAATTATGTTAATAGAGTTCACCAGTCTCAGGTCAATTTGTTCGAACTATAAATTACTTTCATATGGGGCTTATTCTTAAAGGAAAGCATTTGCTCCCATAGGATAAGATTATACATCAATGCCTGCAAAAGCATGATTGGTCAGTCTCTTGGTATGGCTTTCTGGGACCAAATCTTACATGTACTTCAATACCTGCAAGAGAATGACTGATCAGTGCATTTTGTACCAGTTTCTAGGGCTTGTCCTTTCATGTAAGCAACAAGTATGACTCTGGGGCAAGATCTTACCTCAACACCGGCAAGTGCATGATTGGTCAGTCTTTTGGTACGACTTTCCAGGGCCAGATGCAGTGGTTCTAAACACTTCTCTCGTAACAAGTGGGCTGGAGTTCTTTCAACCTCTTCCTTGTTGTTTAAAAGTTCTGTGAAAAAATGTCAACATTTTAATGAAAAATACTACCTTATATTAAATTTTGACCTTACAGTTTGTGACACTTTGTTTGATCTGAGGTTTAACGTTCCCGTCAACACTGTATAGGTCATGTAGGAGATGTTGCTTCCAATTTTGAGGGACTTTTAACCGACCTTGAGATGAAATGACATCTCAAGCCCTGTCGTCCAATGAAACCAATAGGGTTTAATAGCATGGACGGTCCGACTCGTACCACTTTGCCTGGGCAGGCTTAGAGCTACATAAGTGGTTTACCAGTACACGTGTGCGGTCGGTTTCAGCTCTGCGTGGAAGCATCATGCAGCCCATCTATTTCTTCAAACCCCGATAGGCGGGGGCCGAGAGCTTTTGACATGTCTATTTATATTTTGAAGGATGTACATATAAGGCCTCCTTTACTTAAACGTCAACAAAAACCCTGAACTGTTAACCAGACAATGTAGACCTTGATCAGATGCAACATTCTACCACATCTGAGCTAGCTCTGCATTTTCTGCCCATTTTAGGATGCTAGGCATATACATGTAATTATTGGTAATTTCATGTAATTTTTTTTGTTTTTTTTTTTTGTTATAAGGCTTTTGTGAAAATATTTACCAAACTGTAATATCTTCAGTATTGGGACAGATAGGCCTGTTCAAGCAAGCAAACAGTGCAGACCCAGATCCGACTGCTCCTTCATTTGGCATTCCATCAGCACTTCTTGGACTCCCTGCTGGCTTTTGAAACAAATTTGTTAAAATTTTGCGAGAGTTGATCAGTCTGATCAGGGTCTACACTGTTTGCCATTCCATCTGCACTTCTTGGACAGCTTGCCGAATGGTGAAACAAATTTGTTATAATTTTAGGAGAATTACAGCACGCCCTAAAGGCATCTAAATCTTTATGATTTTTGTGGTAATGCACAGCTCCAAATAAGGGAAAGTAACAACAATAATTACCATATTTGCCATAAAAAGAGCACAGTAATCTATGCATCATCTGAAAAAGTCTGTGAAATGAACACCCCCTAAACCCCACTTTATATGGAGAAAACAGGGGTTTATGGGGATATTTGGTTTTTTATTGATGCCACTACTTAACCATTATTCGAACCGCTGTGGGTTCAAGCCTCGCTCGGGTCACATGTGAGACGCCAAGTTCTGCAACGGTAGGTCAGGTGGTTTTTCTCCGGGTTCTCCGGTTTTCGCCCACCTCTGATTAACGATCGGCTCGATATGAGAGAAATAATCTTGAAAGGGCCGTAAAACCAAAACCAAAAAAAAAAAAAAAAAAAAATAACCATTATTCAACAGTTGAACTTAAATGGCTCGAACACCTTTCGGACCTCGAAAATCTGTTCAAGACAGGGGTAGTTCGAGCCACCGAGGGTTTCAGTCAGGAGGCATGACGAAATATTTTTGGACATCTTTTCGGTGTTCTATAATGAAAATGTATGCTGCGTGTACTCATTAGAATCGCCGCATCGAGGCGATTCTAATCAGTACACACAGCATACATTTGCAAGATAAAAGACTAAAATCTCTTAAATTATCCCCCACTTTTTCTTATGTAGAGGATTTCCCTAGGGGCTCAAGAATGAGTTTGACTCATCCATGGTAAACGAGCCATCGGTGTTCGAGGCATCGAAGTTCTACTGTACACTGTTTACAATACTTGAACCTAGGAAATGACTTCCATATAAGCACTATGCTTACCGTCAGATCCTGTCATTTTGTGTGTATGTAGCTATGTACATGTATGTCTTTGTAATTTATTTGCAAATAAATATTGTTTAAATCAAGGGGGTATACATGTACATTATTTTTCTTATAGCTGCTCCAAGACTTAGGTTGTGGGTACTGGTTAAAACCACCTGAAAGGGGGTTCTAACGAGCACTCACAACAAAAGTTTTGAGCATTTTTAAGAAAAAATTCACAGATTTTCATCACCAGAAAAGTAGCCATTTTGGAGATGTGAAAAATGCACTATATCGCACGGGTGAGTTATCATAATGGACATTCATTTTAATCATAAAAACAGACATCCTAGAAACAAAATCATAGAAAGTGTTCCACAGGTGCAACCATAAACTTGTTAGTATGATGAAAACATATGTATTCAAATAAATTGAAAAATTTTCACCAAAAATGAAAATTTTCAGGTAAAAAAATCTGATATTTTTCTTAATTCTGCTCAAAACATAGATTGTGGGAACTTGTTAGTACCTCCTCCTAACAAGTACCCACAATCTATGTTTTTGAGCATAAATAAGAAAAATAATGCATGCCCCTGTAAACCCAGATTTATATAAAAGTGGGGTTTAAGGGGGTCAACAAAATATGGGACTGTTTTCCTGATAGCTATGATAGTTTGGTTGAACCAGAGTTACCAGACATTCCAAGTTTGACATTAAGCACATGCAAAGTCATGTATGTATTGAAACACAATTTAAATTTTTTTTTTTTTAAACATATTATCACAAGTGTAAAAAGTGATTTTGTTTTGTTTGTATTGAGGCTTAATGTTCCTGTCAACACTATTTAGGTAGTTTTGGAGATTTTGCTTCAAATGTTGTCAGACTTTTACCGGACATTGAGATGAAATTACATCTCAAGCCCTAACAAACTATAGAAACCACTAGGGAAGGAGTGGTCCGACTCACATCCTGGGCAGGCTTACCCTGAAGTGGTTTACCATTACTCTTGTTTGGTTGGTTTCAGCTATGCGTGCAAGTACCATGCAGCCAATCTACTTCTGCAAGCCCCGATGGGCTGGGGCACTTGTGTGATCTTTTACCACTGTTTCAACTGCATCTGCAAAATCTTGCTCTCTTTTTATGTATTTTAACCCTTGACCTGTTGAATATTTAAATATGCCACACCTAGTCAGATTATTTGATGTAAATTATTGCAACAAATTCACAATCTGGGCCCAGTTGTTCAAAACTAACGACATCGTTAGTTAACATATCGTTAAAACTTTGATCATTAAATATGGTAAACTAAATATGCAGAAATTATTGCTGAAAAAATATGAGCAGCTTTTGCGAATGCAAAAGCTGCTCACATTTTTTTCAGCAAAAATACCAAAATTAATGATATTGTACTTGCTAGAAGAGTTAACAATATGACCACTAACGAGCTCGTTAAGCTAAAGATGCTTTGAACAACTGGCCCCCGAATGACAATGTAGATCATCCATGTGATCTGGATCTAAATTGCTTGAAAGCTAACACATATCCGGGTTCAGCAGGACAAGGGTTAATATCCAGTAGACTTTCAGTGAAATTCAGTTGAACATAGCATAAATATCAGAGCTGACATTCTGATGTAATTTCAGAAGTCAATGCAGCGAAAAGCTGGCTAAAGATATAACTAACTCTCACCAATTTGTTTGTGCTGCAAACTTGGTAGGAGGGCAATTCTGATAACTGACATATGATGAAAAGCGCAATGTGTCCTGTTGTGTCTTAACTGGCCTGATATTTTTCAATCCTTGTCAGTTTCAGACATCATAATCTGAAGTCTGGTGATCTAATGATGCAGCAATGCTTTTGAAATTGGTTGTGACTAGTTACTGAGTGTCACATCCATGCCAAAATCTGGTGAATATTGGTGTCATATACATAGGACCCGCGGAATAACGACATTCGTTACAATGGCAAAACTCGTTATAACGACAATTTCAATTGAATGAATTCTTAGCTCAAGGTTTAGTCTGGATTCAAAGCGACCTGGGCTTCCCTCGGGCTGGACATGCCCAAATTGAATCCATATCATGATTCTTGTAATTTAATACTCCAAGAAACAGGCGGTTCTAACAAGTGTCAATAACATTTGTTTCTTGGAGTAATTATGTGGAAAAGACCATTTGTAACCTATCATAACCCTAACTGGGATTCTTTATAACGGCAAATTCATTATAACGGCACAATAATAGGGAACAAATAGTCCTTATAACGTGGGTCCTCTGTATACCATATACTAAGTAAACAATGCAGAAGCCAGCTGATCACAATCTATCACGCAACACAAATGGCTGAAAATGGGGGAGGAGTGTAGCATATTGTAATATTAACCCTTATCCCGCTGAATAATTAATTAGCCACACCCATTTCTGACTTTAAACCAATCAGATTACTTGATGTAATTTGTTCCTGCAAATTCACAAAACGAATGTCAGTGTAGATCCTGATCAGATGGCTTCTTCAGAAGCCATCTGATCTGGATCTACACTGTTTGCAAAGGTAGCAGCTGTTGTGTTCAGCAGGATAAGGTTATGCACGGAGAGTACAGTACATGTGTATACTGAAGAAGCTGATCTATGGCACTTTTTTGGTGAGGCGGTTCTAATGAGCACCTCAATCTATGTTTAGAGTAGTAATATGAAAAACATAAAGATTTTTATTGGAAAAAAAATGTTTTTATCTGGTAAAATTTTACCAATATATTTGAATATGCATGTTTTCATAATGTGACCCAAAATTCTCGGGCTGAGGTAACTTACTAGTTAAAGCCGCCAAAACAGAAAATGAGACTTTTCAACATCAGAGACGGCTTGGATCAACTGCTGTCACACAACGTGGTGATTCAAAATGTGAGTACAGGTACTCAACAATAATTTGCATGAAATGTTAAGAAAAAATATTTCAAAATGTCATCTGATGAAAAAAAACAAAAAACATAGCAAGCAGAGTATTAAGATATGAGCCCCGCCAAGCGAATTTGTGTCTTCGAGCATTCCGTCATGACAAATTTTAACTGGCCCAGCCATTCAGAGCGGCCAGGGATATGGCTTTCTGTCTGAAGGTTCCTCTTGATTCACTGCTTGTATGAGAGAGCAGCGAAGGTTCTGGCGAGACTGCGCGGATGCGCAGGCTCGCCTGAACCTCAGCTGCTCGCATAGGCGATAAGTACCAAATCGCTTGACGGGGCCCATATTGCTTTTGCATTGCAAAGTGTTTCTTTTTGCTGCGATTTCATTGTTTTTAAAGATCTGCTAGAATATTTTATGCGTTCTTCACCAAATGAATTACATTTTGAACAAATAAGCCCCGTTCTTACCTAATGCATTCTGACAGGCTGATCTGATGGGTCCAAACTTGGCAGCTTGGGCATCTTTCATCAAAGCTGTGAGAAGACTTTCCATTTTCTACCACGATTAAACTTTCTACTGACCCATGTCGCAAAAGATTCTTCCTGAAATTAAGATATTTTACACAGGTTATTAACCCATTTTATACTGGAAACACCATACTGTGACATGGGCAAACATGGGCAAACAGTGCAGGCCTAAATCAGATACAGTGAAATTCCGCTATTAAGACCACCTAAAATTAAGACTAATTCTGCTGTAAAAACCTTATTTAGAAGGATGCCATTTTTCTTTCTTCGTGTTTTCTACATACAATGTCCTCGGGTTAGGGACAACCTTTTGGGACTGTTCAAAAGTGGTCTTTAAGACCACTTTTGAACAGTCCCAAAGGTGGTCTTAATATAGGAATTTTACTGTATTTCAGAATGTGCCTTGTGTGACATAGAAGATATACGGTAACAAATTCTATTCGGGGCTTTTACTGTTTGCAAAAGTAGTGCAAAAACTGCAAAATGAAAAAAAAATACCCACTAAAAGTTTCAAAATAAACTCAATCCGACACGATCTATCTATCTTCGTATACTGCTTATGCCCTCGCGGACATTTTTAGCAGGGCCTGCATGTCGTACTATGAAAAAGAAGAAGTAAAAGTATGATAGAAAGTCTATGTCAAGATGATAGGTTAAATAAGAGGTTGAGACATAAAAATGAATGACTGAAGGACTGAAGTATGCAGTCAGGCTTAAAAGGCTAAAACAGTTTAACAAGAGGGCCAATTGGCCCTATATTGCTCACCTGTGTACCAGAAAATCATTAGTGATGTTTAGAATGCCCATCTGGGCCTGAGGAAATAGACTGGGCTACATGGTACTTTCATGCAGAGCTGGAAGTGACTGCACATGAGTACTGGTAAACAGCTTAGAGGCTCTATGCCAGCCCAGGAAAAGTGGTGCCAGTTGGACTGTCCATGCATATAAACCCTATTGGTTTCATTGGGTGGCAGGGCTTAAGATGTCATTTCATCTCAATGTTGGGTAAAAATCCCATAAAACTGGAAGCAACGTCTCCAAAATGACCTACAGTGTGTTTACGGGGATGTTAAACTTCAAATCAATAAAAACTCTGGGCCCTGTGGTTTGACTGGTTTCAGAGAAGAAGATTCTTGAAGATAATCTATTACAAGTCTATGGGAGCTAAGAAGTCCTAGGGCATGGCCAATTTGGACTCCAGGGGCATGGCTGGCAGAATTTATGTAGGAGACCACTTGACATTGCTACATACTAAATATCTAAGCTCTGGGCCTTATGGTTTGGGAGAAGAAGAGTTTTGATTTTTTTCCAGTATAAGCCTTTAGGAACTAAAGAGCCCTGGGGCATGGCCAATTTTGACCCAAAGGACATGGTTGGCAGGATTTATGTAGGCGACCATTTTATGTTGCTAAATACTAAATATCTAAGGTCTGTACTTCATGGTTTCAGAGACGATTTTTGAAGCTTTTTTTCATTACAAGTTTATTGGAGTAAAGGGGCCACAGGATTTGGCCAATTTGGACCCAAGGACATGATTGGCAGGATTCATGTGGGCGACCACTCGATGTTGCTACATGCTAAATACCTAAGCTCTGGGCCTTATGGTGTCTTTTCTATTTTAAGTCTATGGTACATGTAGCTAATGGGTTCATGGGGGTGGCCAATTTTGACTCAAGGGGCATGGTTGGCAGGATCTATTAAGGTGACCATTTTATGTTACTACATACTAAATATCTAAGCTCTGGGACTTATGGTTTCAGAGGAGAAGATTTTTGAAGTTTTTGTTTTTCTATTATAAGTCTATGGGAGCTAATGGTCCCATGGGCGTGGCCAATTTTGACCCCAAGGGCATGGTTGGCAGCATTTATATAGGTGACCACTTGACATTGCTACATGCTATTAATTTGTCCCCCGCTAATCGGCAGCCATCGGGGCTTGAAGAAGTATATGGGCTGCATGATGCTTCCACGCAGAGCTGAAACTGACCCTCACACGAGTACTGGTAAACCTCTTAGAGGATCCAAGCCTGTCCAGGCAAAGCGGTGGGAGTCAGACCATCCATGCTTATAAACCGTATTGGTTCAACTGGGCGGCAGGGCTTGAGATGGCCTTTCATCTCAATGTCGGGTAAAAGTCCCACAAATTTGGAAGCAACGCCTCCAAAATGACCTTTACAGTGTTGGCGGGGATGTTAAACCTCAAATCAAACAAAAACATGCTATTAATTAAAGCTCTAGGCCCTGTGGGTTCGATACCTGCCGGGGTCGGCAACATTCTTTTGTGGAGATTGATCATGAAATCTTTTCTACGGTCAGTCTCTCCCTTCCGCTGATTCAAGAACAAGAAGGGCAGTTGTCAGTGACTGGCGAAAGAATGTGCACTGTACTGTTTAACCGCTTATGTATAAGCTTGCCCAGGAAAAGTGTGGATAGGTAAACTGACCGGCTCAAAAATGACCTAAAATAGTGTTGACTGGGCCGTTAAAACTCCAATACAAACAAAGGAACAAAATGGAAGCTGAGAGCCCTGGGGTGTGGCCAATTTGGATCCCAGGGGCAAAATTGACAGGAATTATTTAGGCCGTCACTTGACATTGCTCCATACTAAATATCTAAGCTCTGGGTCTTATGGTTTCAGAAGAAGATTTTTTAATTTTTTTCCATTATAAGTCTATGGGAGCTAATGAGCTTGGGCATGGCCAATTTTGACCCCAGGAGCAAGGTTAGCAGGATTTATGAAGGTGACTATTTTATAATGCTAGGTACTAAATATCTAAGCACTGTGCTTCATAGTTTCAGAGAAGAAAAATTTTGAAGCTTCCATCATGAGTCTATGGGAGCTAAGGGGCATGGCCCATTTGGACCCTAGGAGCATGATTGGCAGGATTTATGTAGGTGACCACTTGCTGTTGCTACATGCTAAATATCTAAGCTCTGGGTCCTGTGGTTTCAGAGAAGAAGATTTTTGAAGTTTTTTTTTTCACTTATACATCTATGGGAGCTGATGAGCCCTAGGGAGTGGCCAATTTGTTAGCAGGATTTATGAAGGTGGCTGTTATATGTTGCTATATACTAAATATCTAAGCACTGTGCTTCATGATTTCAGAGAAGATTTTTGAAGCTTTTTCCATTATAAGTCTATGGGAGCTAAGGAATAGCTGATTAGACACTTTTGAGTGAGTCTCGCCGTGGAAAAACATGCATCTGAGGACGTGTCTATGACAAATTTTATGCATCTGGTCTTTTCTTTGTGCGTCCCGGGATGGAGACTCCTGCATCCCCGAGAACACTCTCATTAGTAATGTGTGTACTAAGGCAAATAGGACCCTTGGCTTCTTGAGAAGGAATCTGTCAGCATGCCCACAAGAGGTAAAAGAAATGACATACAAGGGACTGGTTCATCCAGTCCTGGAATATGCAAGTACATCTTGGGACCCACCTAGTGTTACCCTCCAGGAGGAACTGGAGAAGGTCCAAAAACGTGTGGCCCATTTTGTAACTGGGAACTACTAGTATGAAACTGGGAGTATGACTGGCATTCTGGAACAATTAAAGTGGGAGTCTCTTAAAGAGTGGAGAAAACAAAGTAGGCTGATACTCTTATATAAAGGTCTAAAGGGCAAAGCCAGTATACCCATGGATGACCTTGTTCCCCCTTCAAAAAATTGGCAATAGGGCTGACATCTACAAATTTAGCTTCATCCCTAGGACAATCTCAGATTGGAACGAGCTCCCTTCTTCTCTCTCTCTTGATGTCTGCAAAAGGTGCAGATGACTCCACCTCTAGATTTCTCCACCCTTGTGAGGTCTAGGGACTAGTTCACTCAGTCAAAGGACCTGGTGAAGGATTGTCTAAGGACGTGTCACCAGTAAACAATTCTGATACAAAGATAGGAAGCAGAGGAACAGATAAGTAGGATATACGTGTCAGAATCAGAATTGTTACTGTGATACTTCAGATGACATTCATACAACAGGACCTGTGATATGGGAAGTTAGTCCCTAGCTCTAACCAAAGAGGTAAATATTTTAATGGGGGTGACAAGGGGTTCTAGTTACATAAAAGTCAAAGAAAATGTGTTGCCTTTGATTTTATGATGCAAATAGATACGGATATACATGGTCACGAAAATACGTGATGACAAGCAGACGTCCGTAATGCAAAATATTTTCTTTGCATGTTTTCAAAATGAGATAAAATAATTGCCCCAAACAACCCTTTAAAGTGTTCTGATTCTGCATTTATCTATCTATCTCTCTATCTATCTCTCTATCTATCTGGGTTGTTGGTGGTGAGGGGTGGGGGGCAGGTAGAATTTCCGTTTGAGTAGGATTCCAAATTTTGAGGATGGGACTCCTGTTTTTTTAAAATGCCAAAATCCTAGTGAGAACAATGTGTCTCTTCTCCTTTTCTTGACAGACTCCCATCTTAATTTTCCTAGAATTCCAGTCATGCTCCCAGTTTCAAAGCAGTAATTGCGTGTTACAAATCTAGCAGTCACTCCACTTGAGTCCCAGATGCAACTACCATATTCCAAGATTGGGCGTTTTGGTGACACGTCAAATGGCATACATACACCAGAACATATAACCAATTAAAGTGAAGAAAGAGTACCCCCACCATATTTCAAAAGTACATATCCCACCCCCACCCTCTTAAGGCCTCCTTACACAGTGAGTAATATCCAGTTTCAATCCTTTCTTTTGCCAGCCTCGGTAGCTTAGTCGGATGGGCGTCTGACTGGTGATCAGGAGGATGCGGGTTCTTTTTCTTTATTTCTTTCTACTGATACTGGGATCGGTCACATTTGACCATTACTCGCAGGTGTACATTACATACATGTACACTCCCGGTTTGCAGGATGGAATTACGGTAGGTATCTTTAACCTGCACAGGGCATGGTTCTACCTGCACAGGGGGCCCCCAGTTAACGTCCCGATTCAAGGATGTTGTACATGTGGCATTCATCCCTGCAGATGATGCCAGTGGAGCATGTTCGGACACTGCAATTTTATTACCGCTGCCGTGAATCAAACCAGGGGCCTCTAGAATCATTGGAAAGTGCACTAACCACTGAGCTACCAGTCTGGTGGGTGAATGAGTTGGCCAGCGGACGATTTGGCTTAGGACAACTTGGCCAGCCAAAAATATTGGGTAGGACGATTTGGCCAAATTAACTTTACCTAGGGGTTTTACCTATATATATGTTCTTATTCTATCAATCATATCATTAGCATTTTTACATTTGGCTACATATTTTCATCATATATTTCATGTTCTTTCAGTGATTTTATCTGTTTTGTTTGTTTGATTTGAGGTTTAATGTGCCCGTCAACAGTGTATAGGTCATTTTGGAGACATTGCTTCCAATTTTTGGACTTTTACAAGAAATAAGTAAATTTAACCTAAATTATCTTTGTTATACCTCCTAGCAAGTATTTTGTCATAAAAGTATGTTGTGTTAAGTACATGTTAAGATATCACAATGTATACAAAAACAAACAAAACCAACAATTAAAGTGTAAAAAAAAATAATCAAGAAAGCAAAGAACCAGAACCAGTAAACAAATCAGTTAGCTAATTAACCATGCAGAAAAGAAAAAAATTACCTTTTTCTTATAGTTATCATATTATTAATTTTGGCCAGTCAGAATATGTCAGGCCAAAAGTTATAATTTAAAAACAAAATAATTAATAAAATTTCTGATTGATTAAAATCTTCTTCCACATATTCAATCATTACAGTATATTGAAAACAAACCCAAAACATTAAATTGTCAATTTGAACTGGCCATTATATTAATCTGGCCAAATTGTCCTACCAAATGTTTTTGGCTGACCAAATTGTCTTAGGCCAAATCGTCGGGACCAAATCGTCTGCTGGACAAATTGTCCTAGATTCTGCCTGGCTACCATGTTCCATACCTGCCGGGGTTGGCAACATTCTTTCATGGAGATTGATCGTGAAATCTGTTCTACGGTCATTCTCTCCCCTCCCACTGATTCAAGAAGGGCAGTTGTCAGTTTCTAGCGAAAGAATGTGCACTGAACTGGTTAACCACTTACGTATAAGCCTGAGGCCCCCACCCAGGCTTGAAGAAATATGTGGGCTGCATGATGCTTCCATGCAGAGTTGAAACTGACCCGCATACGAGTACTGGTAATTTGGTAAACCGCTTAGAGGATCTAAGCCTGCCCAGGCAAAGCGTTGGGAGTTGGCCCGTCCATACTTATAAACCCTATTGGTTTCATTGGCTGTCAGGGCTTGAGATGTCATTTCATCTCAATGTTGCGGGTAAAAGTCAGATCAGATTGACCCAGAATATCTTGAGGCTTTTAATTCATCTTTGTCTAGGATAATGTCAAATGCAAATGCCCATATTTTGGTTGGCGGAGACTTTAATTGTGGTGACATTGAATGGAGCAGCATGCAGGTGCCCCATGGGGTGCCTAAAAGGCAGACACAGCAACAACTTTTGGACATAATTAAAGAACACTGCCTGGCCCAAGTTGTTAACATACCCACCCGACAAGAAAAGACCCTTGATTTATTGTTTACAAATTCTCCATCCCCAGTAAGCCGAGTTAAGGGGATGCCCCCGATTGGCAAAGCTGATCATGCCATAGTCCTTGTTGAGTATGACATAAAAGCTAAACGAATCAGACAAGTCCCGCGTAAAGTTTTTCTCTACAAACGTGCGGATATGGATGGTCTACGAGACCATATGGCGCGATTTAAGGATTCGTTCCTTTCCTCTGACCTCTCGCACATGTCAGTTAATGACTTGTGGGTCAGTTTTAAGTCCGAATTAACCACGGCAATGGAAAGGTTTATACCAACGAAAATGACCAAAACAAAATATAGGGCACCATGGATCGATAACACGATCAAGCATCTCATCAGAAGACGGAATAGAATGTATTTTCGTGCTCGCAAGTCTAGCAGCCCTGACGTTAAGAACCATTACAAACGGTTCAGAGCACATGTGCAAAAGGTTATAAGAGATGCATATTGGAAGCATGTTTCCAGCATCTTTACCTTTGAAGATGACAACATAGATCCCGATAGTCCCCAAAAGAATGGTAAAGTTAAAAAGTTTTGGTGATTCGTAAAGTCCCTGAAAAAGGATGCGTTTGGGAAAAGGAATTCTAAAAACAGATGCGCTTGATAAGGCTAATATTTGCAATAAACAGTTTCAATCAGCATTTACGCGTGAAACTGATGGTGAGCTACCATCTAAAGGTGCAAGTCCGTTCCACTCTATGGGGGACATAACAGTTGACCCCAATGGGGTCGCTAAACTGTTAGGTAAGCTCAAGATACATAAGGCAATTGGGCCCGATGACCTGAATGCCAGGGTACTTAAGGAATGTAGTGCTGAAATATCTCCTGTGTTGGCCTTTATCTTCAATCAATCACTTGCCCAGGGCACTGTACCAGATGACTGGCGACAAGCAAATGTAACCCTGGTCTATAAAAAAAGGGGAAAAATATGATGCAGCAAATTATAGACCAGTGTCGCTAACATGCATCTGTTGCAAAACCCTGGAGCATATATTAGTAAGCAACATCAACAAGCACTTAGCCTTTGAGAGCATTCTTGCTGACTGTCAACATGGTTTCCGGAGTCAAAGGTCTTGCGAAACGCAGCTTGTTCAATTTTACCATGACATTGTGAGCAATCTGGATGGGGCCATAAACCGTGGCCGCAAACAGACTGACTTGATCATCATGGACTTTGCTAAGGCCTTTGACAAGGTACCTCACAGAAGGCTATTACATAAACTGGAGTACTATGGGATAAGAGGATCCACGCATAGGTGGATTAGCTCATGGCTCTCTGGGCACTCACAACAAGTTGTACTTGATGGCCAAGCGTCTGATCCAGTCCCTGTTTTATCTGGAGTCCCCCAAGGTTCGGTCCTTGGACCGGTCCTTTTCTTGGTTTTCATTAATGATCTCCCCGATAATATCAGGTCATCGGTCCGTTTGTTTGCTGATGATTGTGTCCTGTATAGGAACATATTTCTCCTTCTGACTGTCTTATTTTACAAGATGACCTGGATCAACTTGCACAGTGGGAGGCCGATTGGCAAATGAAGTTCAATGTGACCAAATGTCACTCAATGAGAGTGTCACGACACCCTCCGGACAAGCAAATTAAGTTTGACTATACTCTTCACCAGCAAGTTTTGGAGCATGTTCAATCCGCCAAATATCTTGGTATCACCATCACTGACGATCTTGATTGGGGTCAACATATCTCAGAGATTACATCTAAAGCAACTAGGACTTTGGGATTCCTTAGACGGAACTTGGCTTTTGCACCTAGGCAGACAAAGGATGTTGCATATAAAACATTGGTTCGCCCTCAACTTGAATATGCATCACCCATTTGGCATTCCTATGTTAAAACTCAGACTCAGCAGGTGGAGAAGGTGCAGAGGACAGCTGCTCGATGGACCTGTAGGCGATGACGAAATAGGAGTAGCGTCGATTTCCTGCTCTACATCAATGACTTACCATAAGATATCCAGTCACAGGTAAGGTTATTCGCCGATGACACGGCCGTATATTTGACAGTTACCTCAACTAAGGACATGAACACTCTCCAGGCAGACCTTGATACATTACAAGAATGGGAACGAACCTGGGATATGGAGTTCAACCCTGCCAAATGCCAGGTACTACGTATTACCCGGTCAAGAAAACCACTGCAGTCCAGGTACACCCTTCATGGTCAAGTCCTTGAGACAGTTGAGGATGCCAAATATCTCGGGGTAACCATTTCCAAGGACCTTAACTGGAATACCCACATAAATGACATCACTGCTAAGGCAAATAGAACACTCGGCTTTGTCAAAAGAAACATTAAAACCACTAGTGAATCCATCAAAGATCTGGCATATAACACACTTGTACGGCCCCAGGTTGAATACGCCTCCTCAGTGTGGTCTCCCTTTACCAAACAAAATGTAAGCAAATTAGAGCAAGTACAGAGGAGAGCAGCAAGGTGGGTAAAACACGACTATTCCCCCTACGAAAGTGTTACTAGAATGCTTGGTGAGCTGGGTTGGCGATCGTTGGAAGATAGACGGACAGACGCACGGCTTATTATGCTCCACAAAATCATATATGGCTATGTAGCCATCCAAGTACCCTCATATTTTGAGAGACCAGAGGTTTTAACTCATCACATGCACCCTCTTGCCTTCAGACGTATCCATGCATATGCTTCGTATTATCAGTTTTCATTCTTCCCGGCAACAATTGTCCTTTGGAATAAACTTGATGCAGAGATTGTCCTTACCAGTGACCCAAACTCTTTCAAGGATAGAGTTAGGGCAATCTCCCACCAGTCACCCTAAGCCCCAACACTGTTTTTAACCTGCTTTTAACTACACTCACTCTGCATTAACACTTTCAACCTTTTATCATGTCTCACTTTCACACTTTTATATCTCCTACAATCTTGCTTTTATCCTTGCACTGACAGCGCACCTGCACATAATACTCGCAAGAGGGTGTTGCAGTATATAGAGATAGATAGATAGACATGCTTAATGAGCTAGAGTGGCCGTCCCTGGAGGCCCGTGGTGAGCAGTCCTCTTTAACCTTCTTCTACAAGATACACTCTGATTCAGTGTCTATTGATAAAGATAGGTACTTGACCCCTGTAACAGTGTCGACCCAAACAAGGGCATCAAAAGTAAACGACTCACAATATCGTAGATACCAGTCCTATAGTGATGCCCTGAAGAACTCGTTCTTTCCTAGAACTATTCCCCAATGGAATAGTCTTCCCTCCTCTGCGGTGAATGCCAATTCCGCAGAAGAGTTCAAAGCCCACACAGTGTAAGATTGGGACTCAGAGGTATGCGTTTTAGGATACCTCTGTTATGCAGATTGTAAATAGTTTTAAGGACGCATCCAGTGCCTCTCTTTTTTTTTTTTTCTTTTTTTTTCAGCTAAATTCTAAATTTAGCCACCCAATCAACTGAGGTAATGGCCAGATATGACCGACTCAGTATAAGAAGATAGATAGATAGATAAAAGTCCCACAAAATTGGAAGCAAGCCTCCAAAATGACCTTTACAGTGCTGACGGGGACGTTAAACCTCAAATCAATCAAACAAACAAACGTATAAAACTGCCAAGGAAAAGTGTGGATAGGTAAACTGACCGGCTCAAAAATGACCCAAAATAGTGTTGACTGGGCCGTTCAACTCCAATACAAACAAAGAAACAATCCTTTCTTTTGAAAAGTAGATACTTGTTTTGTCAGCCCACGTAAACGTGAAGAATTTACATGTAAATTAGGAGCCAATGCTATCGAAGAAATATATAGCTACATAATTTTATGGCAAGGAACTGGCCAAGCACCGTTAATGCATAAAAACATGACCAACAAGTTATTCTTAGGGTATTTTTGAGAGAAAATATGTTACACACGTCAACTGACAGCTGCTGAAGCTTTCGGCCGCTTACTGCTCTGACAAACATAAATATTGGTGCACACTAATGTCCGGAAATTGTCCGGAAAATGGGGGTTAGTGGTGCGTTATCCCTATTATCTCAACTTCGTGTGGTCAGAAACTAATACAATTATCAAATAAATTTTTAAGCTCCATTTAAAAAGATTATTAAAAATATTTTTCCTTTTTAACATTTTAGGGGTCCATTTTTAGTTAGTTTGTCCGGGAAATTATCGGATTGTGTTCTGGATGTTGGGGGTAATTGTGCATTTTCATAATATCTCGGTTTGTGGAGATCACTAATTGATAACAATTGTATCTGTTAAAATTTTAAGCTCAATTCTAAAAGAATATTAAAAATAAATCTTTTTATACACCTCATTAGGGCAGTTCTAATGAGTACCCACAAACCGGATTGTGTCCAGGATGTTGGGCGTATTGGATCGTTTTCCTTAATATATCGACTTGTGAAAACGAAAGAAAGAATGCACACCCCGTGTAAATCCTACTTTTCTCTGTATAAATTTGGATTTACATGGATTTTCATTACACGGCTTTCAATGATGCCACACATGGCTGCTCACAAGACGGACACTGCCATTGATGATCAGAATCAGAAGTATTACTGGTGACACGTATATCTATCTATCTATCTTCTTATACTGAGTCGGTCATATCTGGCCATTACCTCAGTTGGTTGGGTGGCTAAATTTAGAATTTAGCTAAAAAAAAAAAAAAAAAAAGAGAGAGGCACTGGATGCGTCCTTAAAACTATTTACAATCTGCATAACAGAGGTATCCTAAAACGCATACCTCTGAGACCCAATCTTACACTGTGCGGGCTTTGAACTCTTCTGCGGACTTGGCATTCACCGCAGAGGAGGGAAGACTATTCCATTGGGGAATAGTTCTAGGAAAAAAACGAGTTCTTCAGGGCATCACTATAGGACTGGTATCTACGATATTGTGAGTCGTTTACTTTTGATGCCCTTGTTTGGGTCGACAGTGTTACAGGGGTCAAGTACCTATCTTTATCGATGGACACTGAATCAGAGTGTATCTTGTAGAAGAAGGTTAAAGAGGACTGCTCACGACGGGCCTCCAGGGACGGCCACTCTAGCTCATTAAGCATGTCACCGACGCTACTTCTATTTCGCCATCGCCTACAGGTCCAGCGAGCAGCTGTCCTCTGCACCTTCTCCACCTGCTGAGTCTGAGTTTTAACATAGGGGTGCCAAATGGGTGATGCATATGCGAGTTGAGGGCGAACCAATGTTTTATATGCAACATCCTTTGTCTGCCTAGGTGCAAAAGCCAAGTTCCGTCTAAGGAATCCCAAAGTCCTAGTTGCTTTAGATGTAATCTCTGAGATATGTTGACCCCAATCAAGATCGTCAGTGATGGTGATACCAAGATATTTGGCGGATTGAACATGCTCCAAAACTTGCTGGTGAAGAGTATAGTCAAACTTAATTTGCTTGTCCGGAGGGTGTCGTGACACTCTCATTGAGTGACATTTGGCCACATTGAACTTCATTTGCCAATCGGCCTCCCACTGTGCAAGTTGATCCAGGTCATCTTGTAAAATAAGACAGTCAGAAGGAGAAATATGTTCCTATACAGGACACAATCATCAGCAAACAAACGGACCGATGACCTGATATTATCGGGGGAGATCATTAATGAAAACCAAGAAAAGGACCGGTCCAAGGACCGAACCTTGGGGGACTCCAGATAAAACAGGGACTGGATCAGACGCTTGGCCATCAAGTACAACTTGTTGTGAGCGCCTAGAGAGCCATGAGCTAATCCACCTATGCGTGGATCCTCTTATCCCATAGTACTCCAGTTTATGTAATAGCCTTCTGTGAGGTACCTTGTCAAAGGCCTTAGCAAAGTCCATGATGATCAAGTCAGTCTGTTTGTGGCCACGATTTATGGCCCATCCAGATTGCTCACAATGTCATGGTAAAATTGAACAAGCTGCGTTTCGCAAGACCTTTGACTCCGGAAACCATGTTGACAGTCAGCAAGAATGCTCTCAAAGGCTAAGTGCTTGTTGATGTTGCTTACTAATATATGCTCCAGGGTTTTGCAACAGCTGCATGTTAGCGACACTGGTCTATAATTTGCAGCATCTTATTTTTTCCCTTTTTTATAGACCGGGGTTACATTTGCTTGTCGCCAGTCATCTGGTACAGTGCCCTGGGCAAGTGATTGATTGAAGATAAAGGCCAGCACAGGAGATATTTCAGCACTACATTCCTTAAGTACCCTGGCACTCAGGTCATCGGGCCCAGATGCCTTATGTATTTTGAGCTTACCTAACAGTTTAGCGACCCCATTGGGGTCAACTGTTATGTCCCCCATAGAGGGGAACGGACTTGCACCTTTAGATGGTAGCTCACCATCAGTTTCACGCGTAAATGCTGATTGAAACTGTTTATTGCAAATATTAGCCTTATCGCGCGCATCTGTTTTTAGAATTCCATTTTCCCTTAGCGAAGTGATCCCAAACGCATCCTTTTTCAGGGACTTTACGAATGACCAAAACTTTTTAACTTTACCATTCTTTTGGGGACTATCGGGATCTATATTGTCATCTTCAAAGGTAAAGATGCTGGAAACATGCTTCCAATATGCATCTCTTATAACCTTTTGCACATGTGCTCTGAACCGTTTGTAATGGTTCTTAACGTCAGGGCTGCTAGACTTGCGAGCACGAAAATACATTCTATTCCGTCTTCTGATGAGATGCTTGATCGTGTTATCGATCCATGGTGCCCTATATTTTGTTTTGGTCATTTTAGTTGGTATAAACCTTTCCATTGCCGTGGTTAATTCGGACTTAAAACTGACCCACAGGTCATTAACTGACATGTGTGAGAGGTCAGAGGAAAGGAACGAATCCTTAAATCGCGCCATATGGTCTCGCAGACCATCCATATCCGCACGTTTGTAGAGAAAAACTTTACGCGGGACTTGTCTGATTCGTTTAGCTTTTATGTCATACTCAACAAGGACTATGTCATGATCAGCTTTGCCAATCGGGGACATCCCCTTAACTCGGCTTACTGGGGATGGAGAATTTGTAAACAATAAATCAAGGGTCTTTTCTTGTCGGGTGGGTATGTTAACAACTTGGGCCAGGCAGTGTTCTTTAATTATGTCCAAAAGTTGTTGCTGTGTCTGCCTTTTAGGCACCCCATGGGGCACCTGCATGCTGCTCCATTCAATGTCTGCTGCTCCATTCAATGACACGTCAAATGACACGTCAAATGACATTCATACACCAGGATTTAAGACCTAAACATATTCTATGAAACCAAATTTTGCACTAACGATTATCACAGCAAATCATGTTATCAATACTCTCAGGCATTTTGCAGAAGCACCAGACTGGAATTTTTACGATTTTACAAGTGAAGGAATGAAGTTTACGCCTGCCTGTATCTTTTTCTTTCGGAAATGCTGACATTTTTTTCCCATTTTCCAAACATTAAACTAAATCCATATGCTGTCTCATTTTTGACACGTCGTATATTATTCTAGTGTTAAATGAGTCCGGAGCAAAACAAAACTCTACCACGTTCGCTATTGCAAAAAAAAAAAAAAAAAAACAAAAAAAACAAAAAACAAAAAAACAAAAAAAAAACACGCACACACAAAAAAAAAAAAACAAAAAAAAAAACAACAATCATTAGAATTTGGCTGTTGTTGAACAGGGGTATACATTTGTTCCTTATTTCTGCTAAAAACATAGGTTGTGGGTACTCGTTAAAACCGTCTTGCCGTTCTATGGGGTTCGTATACTCTCTGTTTAGAGCAGAAATATGAAAAAACATGGGATTTTCATGTTTTATCGGAATTTCATTTTAGGGTTGCTAAATTTACATTTTCTAGATCTCTGCTTACAGCGCACAGTATGGTTGCTCGTTAGAACAGCCTCGGCGAGGTGCTTCTAAAAAGTACCCAGAATCGATTTTTAGCAGAAATAATGAAAATAATAATAAACTAAATTTTATATAAAGAAAACTGGGGTTCATGGGGGTATACATTATTTTTCCTATTTCTGATCCAAGACATAGGTTGCTGTTACTCGTTAGAACCGCCTCAACGAGGATGTTCTAACGAGCAACCACAACCTATGTTTGCAGTATAAATAAGAAAAATATGACGATTTTTTTTCAGGAAAGTAACCATTTTGGAAATGTGAAAAATGCACTATATCTAGTAACGTTAAGTCCTACAAAATTGGAATGCAAAGTCTTCAAAATGACCAAAATAGCGTTGACGGTGATGTTTAATCTCATCTAAAACAAACAAAGTAACAGCATTCATACCCAGAATCGATTTTTTAGCAGAAATAATGAAAATAATAATAAACTAAATTTTATATAAAGAAAACTGGGGTTTCTAAGTCCTACAAACTTGGAATGCAAAGTCTTCAAAATGACCAAAATAGTGTTGACGATGATGTTTAATATCATTTCAAACAAACAAAGTAACAGCATTCATTCAAAATGTCAATTGGACACATCTTTTGTGGAAGTCACTTTCTACTAGTTCAATCCAGGTATGCAGCACACGTCACCTTATTATGAATTAAAGCAATTAACTTAAATAAATTCAATAAACACTTAGTGTTAGAGGTGGTGAATAGAACAAACAGACTTACAGGAATGATATAAAGAACATTCATGTTTATGAACAAATCCATGTTTCTGATGATATATAAAAGTCTTATAAGATCCATTATAGACTATGGAATTACTATGTTGTATCCTTCTTCAAAGAGGAATATACAGCTTATAGAGAATATTCAAAGGCGGGTCACAAGGATAGTGCCAGAATTAAAAGGATAATCTTTAAAGAAAGCCTTAGATCTTTGAACTTAACTAACTATAGATAACTGGAACAATTTAAATGCAGACATTGTTTCAAGTGACAGTGTAACAAGTTTCAAGACCAAATTAGACAAATCCTGGAGTCATAAGAGATTCAGCATGGAAAGCATATATTAAGTCGATTATTTTATTAACAACCGGAACCGGAAAGAAGTAGCTATAGGAGGAGCACTATAAGCCAATCTTGGACAATCAGAAGATAAGATTAGATAAGATTATTATGATTATTTTTCTAACATTATTGTTGGAATCAATTTATCATTTGCAAGCCCATTTTGGTTTTGTTCTGGTAATCGGTCAGTCTTCTAATCAAAGATTATTATTATTATTACAATTAGTAGTAAGCAGTAGTAGTACACAACTGGTTAACATTGTGGCCCTGAAAATAGCCGTTTTTAGGTTAAAACTGGTTAACTAGATTTAACCTGAAAACGGCCCTTTGACAGAAAGCCTTTAATAACATCCCGTGTCTGTTTATGAATGCAGTCGATTAAACCCTTCCAACTCCGTGACCAGGTATAGATACGTATGCGAACAGTGTAGTTCCTGACGAAATTGCCTATAATCAGCAACGTAGCAGGCGCTACATAGCATGTCATCCTGTTGTCGATTTTTTTTGCAAAAAAGACCCATTTAGTAGTATGGGTGTGCCCAAAATCAGCGATGGAAGAGTGCGTACGATAAACTCAGGGGTGAAAGGGTTAAAAAGAAACACTCTCCTTCCGTAAAAATATAAAAGCGCCAAAAGGAACTGAAATGACAGATTCTATGAGACAGGCCTTTATGAAAAGAGTTCAGATATATTTTTTTTTTTTTTGAAATACGAAAAATTCAGTGAATTACTATACTGGTAGTACTATGAAATGTCATTTCAGACGACGAAGGTTTTATCTTAGAATGTGTACGGGCCTCCGTGGCCTAGTGGTTAAGAGCGCTGACTCTTGATCATTAGGTCTCACGCCGCTGTGGTTCGAGCCTCGCTCGGGTCACATGTGAGACGCCAAGTTCTGCAACGGAAGGTCAGGTGGTCTTTCTCCGGGTACTCCGGTTTTCGCCCACCTCTGATTAACGATCTGCTCGATATGAGTGAAATAATCTTGAAAGGGCCGATCTGCTCGATATGAGTGAAATAATCTTTAAATAATCTTAAAAAAAAATCTTAGAATGTGTTCGTTTTCCAAACTTATAAAAATCGGCACTACTTTTACACTGTATAACACGAGGCGGATAGCAACCGCAAATAGTTGATCAGTTTGCCGTTTGAGTTGTGTTTGGCGAAGTAAATCAGTCTGTGGTGGTCTGTATAAAGGCGATATGTCATTAATTTGGGGTCGATTGTCTATCAATCGCCCCAAAGTTACTAACCATAATAACCTCTCCAGTGCTAAAGTCAACGTGACCATCACCGATTGTAGGGAATCTACGCAACGTTTTTATAGAAAAGCAGATGTGAGGTCTCAGTATTGCGTAACACTGGATTGGCAGATCAACAGACCAGAGCATCTGATTAGGGCCTACTGTTTGGTTACAGTACAGACATTTATGGACCAGATGCGACAGAACGCGAGGTCTGGTAAGGGATTTCACTTTTTGCTTACAGTATAAGAATGTCGACCCCGCCCGTCGGGGCTTGAAGAAGTAGATGGGCTGCATGATGCTTCCACGCATAGCTGAAACCGACCACACATGAGTACTGGTAAACCGCTTAGAGGATCTAAGCCTGCCCAGGCAAAGCAGTGCGAGTCGGTCCGACCATGCTTATAAACCCTATTGGTTTCATTGGGCGACAGGGCTTGAGAAGTCATTTCATCTCAATGTCGGGTAAAAGTTGGAAGAAACGTTCCCAAAATGACCTATACAGTGTTGACGGGAACGTTAAACCTCAAATCAAACAAGCAAACAAACAAAACAGTTTAGGAATGTAAGAGTCTATGCCACCATTCAGGATCATTTTATATTTACTATAAAGTCAAAACCCTAGGCACAATGATCCTTATACATGCAATTTTCCAGGGAGGTTTTAGCTTTCAAGCAAAGTTGAAATATTCACGACTATTGGCTTCTGACGATTTTCCATCAGACTAATTGCAGGTTTTGATTTCAACGGATATGGAAATACCTTAAAGAAGATCTTATAATTACTTAAGGGGAATGGATACACCTTCAGGGGAGGCAACTTCTGCAAATGTATTTGTGTCTCCCATGTCAATAGGGGTCAACTCTTAAAGGAAAGAATTTGCTCCTGAGGAGCAAATTCTTTCCTTTAAGACTAGACCCCTTTTTCAGTGGGACAGGGCTAATAGAAAACCAAACTGGAAGTTCCGAAAGTTGTCTCCCTTTGAAATATGGTGTTCCCGTTCCCCTTAATTATAATAAGTTTTTAATTTTGAGCGTCATCTTACAAACCTTCGTCCTGAGTTTCTGTTCATAAGGAATTCAATATTTTTTAACACGTTTCATTCCCTGAAATTGTATTTTTACATTTATCTTCGTATCTTCAAAATGATTTTTTATCGGAGAAAAATCGTGTTTTTGGCTCACCTGAGCCAAAAGCTCACAGGTGAGCTTATAGTATGGAAAGGCTCCGTTGTTCGGCTGTCTGTCGTCTGTCAACATTTTCAAACATTTCTTCCGAAACCACAGGGCCGATTGAAGTAAAATTCCATGCGGGATATATCCATGGGATGGGGGAACAAAAGTTTGTTCGCTGGGTCGAGGCCACATAATTAAGGGGGCCGTCATGCCCATATAGAATAAAAACCCTTCTAAACGCTTCTGCATAACCAGTGGGCCGATTGTCACGAAACTTGGTATGTAGCATTGGAGAATCGGAACCATTATAGTTTGTTCAATGATCCTCGGTGGACCTTGACTTATTTAACGTCAAGGTCAAATTTGGTTGCATAGGCTTTTTATGAGAATGTCAAAACTGCACTTTTTTTGAAAACAATTAATTTCATATCTAAAAGTCAGCGTCCGTATCCACCCACTAGGCCAGAAGGACCCCTTCTCATCTACAAAACATGCCATTGTTTATCTCTGAAATGAGCCAACCCACGACAAAACCTACAATAAGACATGTAAGCCCATCGAAGACTCAGATCAGCCTGCGCATCCATATGCAGAGACTTCTCTTGCTGCATGAAGGAACATTTGACTCTAAACTATCCTTAGAGCGCACAACGAGGACTCTGATCAGACTGCGCGGATGCGCAGGCTGATCTGAGTCTTCGTTGGGCGCACATGTCTTATTGTAGGTTTTGTCATGCGCTGACTGAAATTACTTTTTTCGCGACAAACGAACAATTTTAAAGCATCCTTTCCACAACTTTCCGTCTTTTCTGACACATTTTCCTCCAACATTAAACTTGTGTGAGTGAACTGCTCGCCACATCAAACCTTCGCTGTTCACACTTTTTCAAAGGCTATTGTTACTATTTAAAGGCGCAAAGTATACAGAATCACTACTGTCAGATACATGCACGTACCGAGGTTGCCGATTCGCTCCTCGCAACATGCGTCCGTGGACATTCTACTGTCGTTATCTTCCTTAGGACAGTTCGCTAGTTAAAAGGGCCAACGTCAATACAACGTCATGACATTACATTCACTGCCCCCCTCCCTTAGGGTCGGGTCTTAATCATAAAGGCGACCAGCACAGACTCATGCCAGCGTGCGCAGACATAGTGGAGCGGATTTGGGATCGAGAGATAGCCGGTTCGGTCCCGCAAGCACCAAGTGTTGTGTTATGCAGCAAAATTTTGTCTAAAAATAAAAAAAATAATATTATAACAAAACCAAAATGATAATAGGAATTTTAGGGGATTTTCGGTTCGGGTCTAATGTTCAATTCAGTGATCTTCGTTTTGACAAACGCACATAAAAATAACTTGTTTATCTCTGCTCCAAGCTAAATTATCAAAAATAAGTTTTAGGCAAAAACATGTCGATTGTTTGTTGTCATAAAAAGCTTAAATTGATTTTGCTAGACGTATCAATTGTTTGGTTTCGCCATTCGGATGTCTGCCGGGCGGTTTAAATCATATTAATGATGTAAGATGCGATAAACAGAACTTTAAATATCCCGCGGAATTTGACAAGAAAAACAGACACAAAAATAAGAGAGAAAAAAAAAAACGGAAATTAAGAAATATTGTCAAAAAGTTCATCATATCAAAATGCTAAATATAAATTCAGCATCCAGAGAGTGAGAGCTTTATTTTGATACTAAATTTGTATGTGACCGTTAATAAAATCGTTGTAACTCTGTTTTAGTCTAAAATTGATGAATTATCTGAACAAAAGAATTTTAGGAAAGTTAACTTTTTTCAGTCAATATCAGGCAAAACGCAAGTATATAAATTACTATTAAGTTTAAGGTCTTAAATTAAATAAATATTTTGGCGGGAAACATAAATTTTTCCCGCCATGCTTATGTCACTTCGGCATTACAACGCCGCCCACTTGCTTAAGGGATTTTGATGGTTTATGAAAACATTTATATTCTTGAAATCTCATTGGCTGGTGAAAGCAAGTTGTATGTTTTTGTTTGTTGAATGTGGAATGAAAAAAGAACGATTGCGATAGAAAGAGGAGAGGAAGTTTTAGATACGGAAACGAATGGTTATCCATTGTGGAAGTTATTAGGAATTCCGATGCAAAATTGTGAAATCAGTATTTGTTTTTATTGGAAACTGGATTTCCGGTTGTGACTGCAAGCCTACAAACACTTTATTTATACTGTTATAGCTGTTACGGCGGACTTTGTTATATTGTTTCTGTAAATTTAATTGTGGATCTCCATAAAGGACTTGAAATTGAAAATTGTTGTTCTCTCCTTTATGCTGTAAATCGCAGCAGAACACTTGGTGTCAGAATCTCGGGTAACGAATCATATGGTCTCTCGCTAGCCAAGCAAGTGCCTACCAAATTCTAATTCCCTTTCATAAAGTACAAACTCTGTATCATGGAATACCAGAACAGAAATTTCAATCGACTAGTGCATCTACCAGGCTATTCCCCATGTAATAGATGCGGACTTTTTCATCTAGCAGGAAGATGTCGCGCTGTTTATGCGCACTGTTACAATTGTTCGAAAATCGGACATTTCAGGACTGTCTGTTACACTAGACAAAACAGACTTAAATCTGCCAAGTCAAAACAACGGGACAGCCTACGTATGAGCGCCTTCGTCAATAGGAAGGCTGCAGAAACTCTGCCATTCTTTGGAACAGATACAGATGAACTCATTGGTTTCTTCCCAAAGAATCAGTGCCTTAAAGATAACTTTCAGAAAGAAGTGGGTATGATTCAGGACGCATTGTCTTTGACAGTTACCGGAAAACGTGAAGTAGAAAGTAAACTAAGTCTACAAATTCAAGAACTGCAAAATAAAGTAAATAAAGAACATAAACGATCTCAAGAAATGGAAAAATGCAAACTTTTGTCAGAATATGAAAATTCAAAAATGGAAGCGAAATTAGAAGAAAGTTTAAAACGGAACTCCGTCTTGGAAAATGAAAGTTTAGAACTTATCGAACAGATCAACCAGCTGCAGCCGACTGCGGAACTTATGAAACAGGAACTGCAAAAGTGTAACTTAGATTTACAGGATATGAAAGCAAATTTAGAGGTAAGGACCCGTCAGAGAAATGCTATCTATTCATTTACTTCTGACTTGCAAGAGTATTCATTAAAATCAAAGAAACAGTGTGAAGACATTAAGAAGGAATTAGCGCGGGCTATAGACAAAATTTATAGCAGGCAAAGAGACATGCCGCCTCGTGGTTTGAGGTATTTCAAATGCCGAAATTGTGGAGGTGATACTTATCACCATCATACGAACTGCATAGCTCGTGGCCGCACATGTGCTTCTTGTCGGAGGCCCAATCACCTCGCTGCTGTATGCGATGAAGAGCTCAAACCACTGGAAGTAGATCCATATGTAATAGAACTGTTGCGTACACTTGAAAGAGAGAGTTCTTCTTAGTAATTACTCTAGTTTTAATAGTGGTAAATCTGTGTGCAAGTGAACAAATTTCAAAATTTACAGACTATTTTATTATGTATGCTATATACGAATATATTGTGGAAGCCGACATTTAGTACTTATCAAAACTAAAATCTTACAAGACAAATTCTTATAGTGCATTTTAAAACATTGCAAATTTCGGTAAATATATGTATTGTTTCATTTCACGGGAGTGAAATATTTTAGGGGAGAGGATAATGTTATGCAGCAAAATTTTGTCTAAAAATAAAAAAAATAATATTATAACAAAACCAAAATGATAATAGGAATTTTAGGGGATTTTCGGTTCGGGTCTAATGTTCAATTCAGTGATCTTCGTTTTGACAAACGCACATAAAAATAACTTGTTTATCTCTGCTCCAAGCTAAATTATCAAAAATAAGTTTTAGGCAAAAACATGTCGATTGTTTGTTGTCATAAAAAGCTTAAATTGATTTTGCTAGACGTATCAATTGTTTGGTTTCGCCATTCGGATGTCTGCCGGGCGGTTTAAATCATATTAATGATGTAAGATGCGATAAACAGAACTTTAAATATCCCGCGGAATTTGACAAGAAAAACAGACACAAAAATAAGAGAGAAAAAAAAAAACGGAAATTAAGAAATATTGTCAAAAAGTTCATCATATCAAAATGCTAAATATAAATTCAGCATCCAGAGAGTGAGAGCTTTATTTTGATACTAAATTTGTATGTGACCGTTAATAAAATCGTTGTAACTCTGTTTTAGTCTAAAATTGATGAATTATCTGAACAAAAGAATTTTAGGAAAAGTAACTTTTTTCAGTCAATATCAGGCAAAACGCAAGTATATAAATTACTATTAAGTTTAAGGTCTTAAATTAAATAAATATTTTGGCGGGAAACATAAATTTTTCCCGCCATGCTTATGTCACTTCGGCATTACAACGCCGCCCACTTGCTTAAGGGATTTTGATGGTTTATGAAAACATTTATATTCTTGAAATCTCATTGGCTGGTGAAAGCAAGTTGTATGTTTTTGTTTGTTGAATGTGGAATGATAAAAGAACGATTGCGATAGAAAGAGGAGAGGAAGTTTTAGATACGGAAACGAATGGTTATCCATTGTGGAAGTTATTAGGAATTCCGATGCAAAATTGTGAAATCAGTATTTGTTTTTATTGGAAACTGGATTTCCGGTTGTGACTGCAAGCCTACAAACACTTTATTTATACTGTTATAGCTGTTACGGCGGACTTTGTTATATTGTTTCTGTAAATTTAATTGTGGATCTCCATAAAGGACTTGAAATTGAAAATTGTTGTTCTCTCCTTTATGCTGTAAATCGCAGCAGAACAGTTGTTTCCTTGACCAAGAAACTTTATCCACATTGCTTAATACTGGTTTCTACCAAGGAGGTAAGAGGGCAATATGGAAGATTAGTACTAGTTTACTAAATGTGTTACCCTCTATAAATATTTGGCACCCTCCCATCGGGGGTCGAAGAAATAGATGGGCTGCATGATGCTTCTTCGCAGAGCTGAATCCGACCGCACACGAGTACTGGTAAACCGCTTAGAGGATCTAAGCCTGTCCAGGCAAAGCGGTGCAAGTCGGACCGTCCATGCTTATAAACCCTATTGGTTTTATTGGGCGACAGGGCTTGAGATGTCATTTCATCTAAATGTCGGGTAAAAGTCCCACAAAATTGGAAGCAACGTCTCCAAAATGACCTACACAATATTGACGGGAACGTTAAACCTTAAATCAACCAACCAACCCTCTATAAATAAGGTCGATTATTATTATTATTATTATTATTATTATTATTATTATTATTATGCACATAGACATGTAGAAGAGACATAGGAGCGGGCTGGTGTTTTAGTTGACTGCACACATTCACTTGACAAATTTAAATTGAGAGTGTAAGGACCTGTTCGCGTGCGTCAGCCCTTCTGATTTGACTAAACATTACGAAAACACGCCTATAGGTTTGATTGTAACCTTTATCGCCGAAAAAATGAAAATTTTAAGATGAAAAATTGGGATGTTTTTCTTATTACTGCTCAAAATATAGATTGTGGGTACTCGTTAGCACCGCCTCATCGAGGAGGTGCTAACGAGTACCCGATATCTATATTTTAGAGCAGAAATAAGAAAAATAAGGTACCCCCGTAAACCCCAGTTTTACTAAATAAAAGTTGGGTTCGAGGGGGTCAAAATTATATAGGCGTGTTTTCGTGATGTTTCATGACATTTTCCAATGCACTCAAAAACGTTTAACAGGCCATGCGCGTCTTTAAATGGTTTATTGTTTACTTCAAAGACAGAGGAAAGTAGAAGTAAAACAAAGATCAGGAATCGATACAATTAACTTACTCCACCCATCAAAGACACCAAAGGGAAAGAAACACAAACATTAAGCGACCAGACCATAATGGAAACCTAAACAAAGGAAGGCCATAAGGACAGTCACTTTCCCACAAAATGGCCATATGGCCATCCAAAATAAAAAGACACAAGTGATACACACAGTAAGTAACAAAGAACACCATAAATGAACCATCACAGAAGAACCGCCTTGGAACGGTCAGTGGAATGATTTCCACTGGGGGGCTTAAATCGATTTTACGTGGCCACAATCCTCGCCCTTACTTCTGTCGCGATTTAGACAAATACTTTGTTCAGTCCGCATGAAGGCCTCCTAACTCATCAGTGCAACATCTCCGTGAACACAAATAACCAAAAAACCACAGAGGTGAGACAACGGTGAGTACTCGACAGCAAGCCTTCCTTTTAAAAGGAAACGGTACTGAAGGAAGCATATTACCCATTAATGCCAATGTCACGTTCGGAATGCGGCATCTAATCGGTGATTTCACTGTTTGCTTAAGGTATGGAATATGATTTAAAACTCACAACTTACATAATAAACGTGACAACACAGACCCCGTAAATATTATTGGTCACCAGCATGGCTATATTTAACCCCTTCAATCCTGTCGACTAGAATCCAGATAAGACGGCACGTAACGGGCAGTCTCGCCAGGATCTACATGTACACTGCTTGCCACCATGTCAATGAACTGGACAAACACTCCTGACTATCAGAAAAAACATCCAATATCAAAGCTAGAAGACTGAGTCATGTTCAGAAACTCAAGAGAGAAAGGATAAAAACTCGAATGTAGGTCTTAATAGAGGATCTTACATGAGTGTTCATGTATTATTGAATATATTAAACGAGTTGGGGAAAAGGGATAAAATGCGAGGCTTTGCCGAGCATTTTATCCCTTTTCCTCAACGAGTTTAATAAATTCAATAATACATGATTACGAATGCAAGATTCTATTTATCATATGACAATTAAAACGCATTTTATTCTCGATTGTTTACAAAAATGTCAATATTCCGCCGTTAGTAAACGCATCGTCGTTAAGGACGTCGTACATGTAATGTTACGGGACGTATCTAGCTAATTTGCATATTTAATCCTCTAGTGGATTATCGAAAATATTACATGGCGTTATTACACTCTCAGACGCGACGTCATATGATAAAACGGGTAACACGATTCCCCGAAATCACCGAAATCACCACAGAAATAACCGAAATCACCACTGAAATCACCGAAATCACCGAAATTACCACAGAAATAACCGAAATCACCACTGAAATAACAGAAATCAACAATGAAAACAGAAAAAAAACTCATTAAAATGCTTTTATTATGACCAAATTTTATGAATTTATATAGTTTAAGGTAATTTCCTTTCATTGGAAAGCGGTAAATGAGAATTAAAACTAATTAAAATCGGCCGTTATTTCGGGTACATTTCGGATCCCTTTGGTCGTTTAACAAACCTAAAGCTTCTTGAATGGTTTAGTTAATGTCTATTTTATTTTTGTTGCATATGAAATTGGAACAATTTTTATTAGAAAACCCGAAAACTAGTTGTAATTGCGATACATGCACATGTATTCACGAAGATCCGATCAGAATCTAAATCAAGAAAACACGCCTATATAATTGTTGAACCTCCATCTAACCCCACATTTATAAAGTGAAATTCGGGTTTACAGGGGCTAACATTAAAGTTTCCCTTTAAAAGTTCCATTTTTTCCCGAAAAATCGACAATGTATTGGTATAGGCGTGTTTTTATAATGACTTGTTCAAACAAGATTTTCCATTTGATTTGATTCCATTTGACAAATATAGATAATTAAACAATGATACAAACACATTAACTAAAAGTTATGGTCTGATAAATGTTCATCATGATAACTGTAAGGGACACTTCTGAGGTAATAACAATACGCACACCAACAAAATGCTTCTGTGCTGAAAATGGATATTCTTTATTGAATTCAACCTGGCACATTATATGCTCACCTTAGAATGAAAACAAGACTAATATTCAGTAATAAACAGTATATATGCCCCTAGAATAGTGCATTAATGACAGGTGATTTCGCAAGATTTCGGAAGAAATCCCGAGCGTACAATTTTAAGTGTTTTTGGCTGAAAAGGTACCCAAAAGTCATCATTGACAATAAAAATAATGTTTGTAAGCTAAATACACTATACATATCCATATATTAATTCCACAATGGTGATTTCTGTTATTTCAGTGGTGATTTCGGTTATTTCTGTGGTGATTTCGGTGATTTCGGGGTTATTTCGGTGATTTCGGGGAGTCGTGATACCGTGATAAAACCAGTTATATGAATTATTGCGATGTCTGATGATTATTAAACAATACTTGTATAATAATATGCGCGATAAAATGATAAAAAATTATCTAATGAAAATGATTTGAGCAAAACTGCGCAAATATTCTGAAAAAAAAAGCCGCACCATGTTTTTTTTTCGCGGACTCATATTTCAGGGGAACTGAGTCAAAGCCGGAACAAAGCTAGAACATTCGTGTGACAGCTAAGAATGACAGATAGAATCTGTAAATAAAATAATCAAACCGCGAAATGAAGGTTATTATGTCATATCCGAAAACCAAACCCACCCAACTTGTGAGATTGAAATATATTAACACTTTCGGTTGATTTTTTAAAGTAAATATCGATTAAATATTAAACAAACAACTTCCTTTCGTGAGCAATGAGACTTTTGCGAAAGGAAATTTCTTACGCGGGAGGTAGGTTCATACCGTTATTTTTAGGGAGGAATTCAAAAAGAGTTTGACAAAATAGAAGTGAAAACAAGATCAGGAATCGATACAATTAACCCACAGCTCCCATCAGAGACACCAAAGGGAAAGAAGCACAAACATGAAACAACTAGACCCTAATGGAAAAGCTTGTATCGTACGTATTCCTTTTGGAAAATACGAATTTGACAGGATCATAGGAGTTTATGTGAATTACAGGTTGTTACCGAGAAGAAATTCCCTGAAAGAAAGACAGGCTCTATACACTTATATCACACCACAAAAAGACAAACAAAAATGTGTAAACGACTCCTTTTTACAATTTAATGTTATTAAACATGTTTTTTTTTTTTGTCGTGCAATGATTGTTTATTATCGTTAAAAGTTTCCTTTCGTAGACAAAGACTTCTTTTCGCGAAAGGAATCTTCCTTTCACTGACCGTTCCAAGTCGGTTCTTCTGTCGCCGCTTATTTTTGCTATGGTTTGTCTTTGAGTGCGTGTATCGCTTGTACCTTTTTGTTTTTGATAACCAATTGGCCTTTTTTTTTTGGGGGGGGGGGGGGGGGGTAACTGTCCTTTTGGCTTTCCGCTGTTGATGATTCGATAGGGGTCTAGATACTTCATGTCCGTTTGGGTCTAGTTATTTAATCTTTCTTTGTGTTTCTTTCCCTTTGGTGTCTCTGATGAAGGGTGTGGGTTGATTGTAAGGATTTCTGATCATTGCTCTCACTCTTGAGCTTTATTTGAGTCTGGTCTAGTAGCACCGGTCTAACTGCAGGATTTGTCATGCGCTGACTGATATGATAAAGATAATTTCGACCTCTTCGGAAAACTGCGAAGATAAATATGTGTGTTCGGTCGGGTGTTAAATTATGCTGATAGAGGTCACGAGTGTCAGGTCAATTTGCGCGCACTATAAATCATTATAAGATGTCACGTATTGCGACATCTGGTCCTGGCGTGCACTGTTTGCCTATACCTTTATGTTTTCTTTCTCGTTACTATTATTATTATTTTATTATTATTATTATTATTATTATTATTATTATTATTATTATTTCCTCTAGATATTTTAAATGGACTTTTGTACCATATTTTATTCGTTAAGTCTTTGTGCATTGTTCAGCAGATGACCGCTAGACAATGAGGATCCTGATCAGAAAATAACAGATATGTCCATTGTTTGCATCCTTGATGTCTAAGCCCAAGTTATGGGTGTTGGGCCTGCTTGGGTCATCATTTCAACACTACATTCAACTCTATAGCTGATCTCAAACTCCTGCTTAAAAACCTCATTTCTTGCTGCCATTTTAAGGTTATAAGTTTGATCAAATTTAAACATATATAGATTTCTGATGCTCATGATGTACCAACTTACTAACCAACGATATGGACTTTTACTTGTCATTGTACATGTATTTGTTGTTTTGTTATTCTCTTTATTTTTCTTTCTTTTATGTATTCATGGTAACGGTACTCAAACCTAGTATTTACATATTAATGTTTAATCATCAAATACCCTTGTGTTCAGCCAAGCTGCCCTACTTACTAAAATCTTTGTACACTATCTCTCCGAATGGGGATTGACATTGAAACTTACAGGGCAGCTATTGGGATATTCTATACTTCTTCCCACAAATCATTGAATTTACCTAAGAAGGCGAATAATTTTAACCTTCGTTTTCATTTTTACTGTACTCTGGGTATATTTGCCATATTGTTATTAGGCTGTTATCTAAAAAACGACAAGTTTACATTTTATAAAATAATTTTGCTGATGATTTGTATGGATGTACACCCAAACCCAGGCCCGAACAGTACCAGTACAATATGCACATTAGACATCATGCATCTTAATACTCGGAGCATACGTAACAAAATAAATTATATCTCTAATTTGTCTGACTCATACCAAATTTTATGTTTCTCTGAAACACATTTGGACGATTCTGTTGACACTAGCTCACTGCAGTTAGATGGTTTTGATGTGCCTGTTAGGAGAGACAGAACGCATAATGGTGGTGGTGTCATGATTTATTTATCAAGTATGTTGAGTTACAAACGACGCCCCGACTTAGAAAACCAACGTTTAGAAATCATTTGGACTGAAGTGAAATTAAAATCCCAAATTTTACTTATTTGCTGTTTTTATCGCAGCGATTTCAGTGTCTCGCAGTCTGTTTTCATAAACGAAATACAACCTTCCATTGAACAAGCGTTAGATTATACTCCAAACGTCATTCTATTGGGCGACTTAAATATAGATTTTATAAACCTTACAAACCATGAACTGCATGACTGCTTAACAATCTACAATCTTAGTAACATAATCAAGGAACCGACTCGAATTGTAGGTAATTCCAGAACTTTAATTGATCCTATCATCGTAAGTGACGGATGTCAGATACTCGATTCTGGCACATTTGATGTCGATCACAATATCAGTGATCATAAGGCTACGTATGTTAGTATTAAAACCGAACTATCCTTTGGCCGCCCCTATTACAGAAATATATGGAACTATAAGAATGCTGATTTTGAACAATTAAACCATAAAATTATTCAGTTTAATTGGGATAATATAATTAACCATGAAACTACTGTTGACGAAGCATGTTTTAATTTTACCGAAACATACATCAATTTATGTAAATCATGTATACCACGTAAAAAAGTTTTAATCCGACCGACAGATAAACCATGGTTCACGTCAGAACTCAGATACAATATACGAGTAAGAGACAGATTGCGCCAAAAAGCATTAAAGTCAAACAATACAAGAGACAAGGATTGCTACAAGAAACAAAGAAACAAGGTTAATAATATGAAGAAGTATGCTAAGGAAAATTATATGAACAATTACGAAGATATGATATTAAACAAAAATTGTGGTAGTAAAACATTTTGGCAGCTTATGGGCAGATTAGTAGATAAACAACCAAAAACTAGTACTCTTCCTCCATTACACAACTCGAATGATATTTTTGCATTTACTGATGATGAAAAGGCTACTTTACTCAACGATTATTTTTGCACAATATCTTCGCTTGACGACTCAAATATCGAACTCCCAGATTTTAATAAAAGAACAGACTCAAGTCTAACTAGCATAACTATTAACACGTCCGAAATTATAGATGTTTTAAGTAGTCTTAAGCTAAACAAAGCATCGGGCCCTGACGGCATCAGTCACCGTATGCTAAAATATACATCTAAAACAATTGCAGTACCTTTATGCAAACTATTTAATATATCACTTCGTTCAAAATCGTTTCCAGCTTTATGGAAACTTGCACATGTCATGCCCATTTTTAAAAAAGGAGATCGGTCGGTTGTGAGCAATTATAGACCAATATCACTTGTAAGCTGCGTTGGTAAAGCATTCGAAAGAGTTGTATTTAAATATGTATATAATCACCTTATCACTAATTCACTTATATATCAATACCAGTCAGGATTTCTACCCGGCCACTCTACTGTACATCACCTGATTGAACTGACTCACCAAACATGTTTAGCGCTAGAAAAATATGAAACCAATTGCCAAATTTTTTGCGATATTTCTAAAGCGTTCGATCGGGTCTGGCACCGAGGTTTATTACTGAAATTGGAAAGTTATGGAATTGATGGGCACATGTTACACTGGTTTGAAGATTATCTAAACAACAGACGACAAAAAGTTTTAGTTAATGAAATATGTTCATCTGAGAAACTTTTATCGGCAGGTGTCCCGCAAGGATCCGTTCTCGGTCCACTGTTATTTTTAATTTATATTAATGACATTTCAGATGATTTAAATGGCTTAGCCAGACTGTTTGCAGATGATACTTCCTTGAGTTACTCGTCCGCAAACCTACAGCAGATCGAAATTGTATTGAATGAAGATTTACGCAAACTTAGTGAGTGGGCAAAGAAATGGCAGATACTCTTCAACCCGCTTAAAACAGAAGTCATGTTAATTTCGAACATTTTCCACGATGATAACTTTGAATTGACCATGGATGGCACAATCTTGAAAATTGTTGAAATTCACAAACACTTAGGAGTAAACCTATCATCAACAAATAAATGGTCCAAACACATCGACATAATAATAGAATCAGCATCTAAGCAAGTATCATTTTTAAGGAAAATTAAATATCGTTTTTCTAAAGACACTCTTAATACCCTATATTGCTCGTACATACGGCCGCTTTTAGAGTATGCCAGTGAAGTTTGGGATGGCTGTACCAAAACGGATGCAAATAGACTGGAACAGGTCCAATTAAATGCAGCCAGAATAGTTACCGGCCTACCAATTTTTGCTTCTCTTAACTCACTTTACGCAGAAACTGGATGGGAAACCTTATCAGTGAGAAGAGTAAATAAGAAACTTTCATTAATGTACAAAATAGTAAATCATGAGGCTCCAAGTTATCTCATTAATCTCATGCCTAATCGAGTAAATGAACAAACACCATACCAGTTAAGAAATAATCAAAACTTCGATGTCCCCTTTTCTCGATTATGTTCATTTGAAAATTCCTTCTTTCCATCCACTTTACGACTATGGAATGGTCTAGACCTAGAAACAAGAAATTCATCTTCGCTGATGGAGTTTAAACGGAAAATAAAAACCATACAAGAAAAACCCACAAGCTACGTTTTTGTCGGACAAAGAACCCACGAAATATCCCTAGTACGAATCAAACACAACTGCAGCAGCTTAAATGCCGATCTAAACCGAGTTAATATTGTCCCGAGTCCATTTTGTACCTGTGGACCAAACATTGAAAATGCTTATCATTACTTTCTTAACTGTCCATTGTACCTGATTCCCAGAAACCGATTAATAACGTCGCTACCCCAGGTGGATATCAACATTGAATTGCTTATTAATGGTAATGAATTCTTAAATCCAGAAACAAATCGTCAAATACGTAAGTCTGTGCTACAATTTGTAAAGGAAACGGGAAGATTTAAATGAATCACATCCATATGTTTACATAGGTTTTTGTGCCGTTACCACTTGTCTTACTGTTGGTTTTGTATCTCATTTTTATTATTTTCAAAACATTCCTGTCACACCGTTGTACCATATGTGCTGTTATCTGTTAATGTTTAGGGAGAGGATTTACTAATGTTGTATAACTTGTATCCAATCCCATTGTGTTTCATGCAATAAAATATGTTTAATCTAATCACTCTTTTTTTGCACGGACGTACGGCCATTAATGCGACAACAAGTATAAGCTTTCACAAAAAGAGAAAAAAATCCCCATAACAAGTATAAGCTTTCACACAAAAAGAGGCCCACAGAGAGCTCTGGCACATAATTGTTATCTCATATTTGCTGTCATATTGTAAAGGCATATACAAAATAAACATCTATAAACTCTCGACCACGACTGACAACTGCCTATCCTATAAGCCCCCCAAGGCCGGCCTCGGTAGCTTAGTCGGATGCGCGTCTTACTGGTGATCAGGAGGACCCGGGTTCGATACCTGTCGGGCTCGGCAACAATCTTTCGTGGAGATTGATCATGAAATCTTTTTCTTCAGTCATTCTCTCCCTTCCGCTGATTCAAGAAGGGCAGTTATCAGTTTCTGGCGAAAGAATGTTCACTGTACTGGTTAACAGCTTATATATAAACCTGCACAGGAAATGTGTGGATAGTTAAACTGACCGGCGCAAAAAATGACCTAAATAGTGTTGACTGGGCCGTTAAACTCCAATACAAAAAAAAAAGAAACAAAGCTCCGCAAGAGCCTTCGGCTCTGGTGAACTAAAACTTGTCTCGCCGTTAGCAAATGTTTTGGGTTAATCTTCAACTTGTCTTCAATGAAGTGTAGGGAAGTTGTCTACTAAACTATTAACAGTTTTTAGCCACGATGTTACAAGCATATTGAAGTTGCACATGTGCCTTTTTAATGATTAAAGAAAGTACTTTTTGACAAAATTACAGCATTTGCAACTTTGACATTTCAGACATCAGTCGGCAGGATCCTGGTTGCTGACTGGCAATTAGATAATGCCAAAGAATGTTAATTGTATAAAATACATTTCTGGGATAAAACTCTAGACATTCAGCTAGAGTCAATATGTGCTAAGCATAGACCTAGCTTTTTTGTAAAAACTAAATTTATAATTATCAGTTACAGGTCATTTTCATGTCTTCAAATCTGTCGGGGAACTGTCTGGGAACTGTCTGGGAACTGTGTCTTTGTTTCCCAAATTCTGTTACAAGTTAAGTTTAGGTCATAAAATTGATCTGAATACGCTTAGCACAAACTTAACCCTTGGATATGTCTTATCTTTCAAACGATGAAGATCCAGATCAGATGGCTTCTGAAGAGGTCATCTGATCAGAATAATCATTGTTTGTGATTCAGCTCATGAATTGCACGACCCGCAGAAAAAGCGACCGACTGAAGTCGGTTGATTTCTAAGAGTGCCCTAAAATCACCGTGTCATTCTGTCATTCGGTCAATCGGTCAGTCTGTCAGTCTGTCTGTCCGTCCGTAACCCGTTTGTGAAAAATGGTGATAGTGACTTAACCGCTTGGAATATTTAAACAATTTTTGGCACACTGATAGATACCAATGGGATCTAACCAATGAACTTGAGAAATATTACATTCCATTTAGTATAGCCTCGCCGAGGCGAAAAATGTGAAAATTTTCGAACTGCTTCTCCTCGGAAACCGTTGGGCCGATTGAAGTCAAATTTCATATGTAGCCTCTATGGGATGGGGGAAACCAAAATTTGCTCATGGGGTCCAGGTCACATGACAAAAATGGCCGCCAAGCCATATATGGTCAGTCTGTCTGTCCGTCCGTAACCCGTTTGTGAAAATTGGTGATAGTGACTTAACCGCTTGGAATATTTAAACAATTTTTGGCATACTGATAGATATCAATGAGATCTAACCAATGAACCTGCGAAATATTACATTCCGTTTAGTATAGCCTCGCCGAGGCGAAAAATGTGAAAATTTTCGAACTGCTTCTTCTCGGAAACCGTTGGGCCGATTGAAGTCAAATTTCATATGGAGCCTCTATGGGATAGGGAAACCAAAATTTGCTCATGGGGTCCAGGTCACATGACCAAAATGGCCACCAAGCCATATATGGTAAAAACCCTTCAAAAATAGTCTTCTCCAGAACCACTGGGCAGATTTCCACGAAACTTGATAAATAGCATCTGGGACGTAGGCCCATCATAAATTGCTAAAATGGTGACCCAGGGTTGACCTTCCCTTCTTTGTGCCTAGGTCAAACTGTGACACATATGCTTTTGTTGGAATATTTAAACAAATTTTGGCATACTGATAGATATCAATGAGATCTAACCAATGAACTTGCGAAATATTACATTCCATTTAGTGTAGCCTCGCCGAGGCGAAAAATGTGAAAATTTTCGAACTGCTTCTCCTCGGAAACCGTTGGGCCGATTGAAGTCAAATTTCATGTGGAGCCTCTATGGGATGGTGAAACCAAAATTTGCTCATGGGGTCCAGGTCACATGACCAAAATGGCCGCCAAGCCATATATGGGAAAAACCCTTCAAAAATAGTCTTCTCCAGAACCATTTGGCAGATTTCCACGAAACT
The DNA here is from genome assembly GCA_963580285.1 of Lucinisca nassula. Lineage (NCBI taxonomy): Eukaryota > Metazoa > Mollusca > Bivalvia > Lucinida > Lucinidae > Lucinisca > Lucinisca nassula. The sequence continues at coordinate 10,868,956 of OY757013.1, forward strand.
TGATAAATAGCATCTGTGACGTAGGCCCATCATAAATTGCTAAAATGGTGACCCTGGGTTGACCTTGACCTTCTTTGTGCCTAGGTCAAACTTTGACACATATGCTATTGTTGGAATATTTAAACAATTCTTGGCATACTGATAGATATCAATGAGATCTAACCAATGAACTTGCGAAATATTACATTCCATTTAGTATAGCCTCGCCGAGGCGAAAAATGTGAAAAATTTCGAACTGCTTCTCCTCGGAAACCGTTGGGCCGATTGAAGTCAAATTTCATATGGAGCCTCTATGGGATGGGGGAAACCAAAATTTGCTCATGGGGTCCAGGTCACATGACCGAAATGGCCACCAAGCCATATATGGTAAAAACCCTTTAAAAATAGTCTTCTCCAGAACCACTGGGCAGATTTCCACGAAACTTGATAAATAGCATCTGGGACGTAGGCCCATCATAAATTGCTAAAATGGTGACCCTGGGTTTACCTTGACCCTCTTTGTGCCTAGGTCAAACTTTGACACATATGCTTTTGTATTGGAAAAGTGAGAATGCATTTTATCCTGCAAACGATTCAGAATACAGTACTAAAGTATAAGATACATTTTTGCTCCTTACGATAAATAAAAATCTAAAATGAGTTCCTTTAAGAGCAATGAAAACATTCATAAGAAAGAATATGGGTCATACTACGTAGTTTCGGCTAATAAAGCCTCATCAGTGACCCTGTAATGATTCGGCAACGAAAGCCAGAGGAAACGTACTGCAATTTTGCGAATTTAGAATATGCAGTCGATTCAAAGACTGATATAAATCAAAATGGGGTCCAAATAATTAAAAACCTGTCTAGAATATGAGTCTAAACCAATAATTTATTTTTGATTTCTCAGAATATTCACGCTAAGGCGCATTTATTGGGGGAACCGTTTTAGGTCCAGGTCACATGACCAAAATGGCCGCCGTACCCATATATGGAAACACTCATAAAACTAAAAGCATCCGACGGGTCGTGCATTTCAGCTGAAGCACTGGTTTGTTACAATAATTTGCATCAAGTAATCTGATTGGTTGATAATCAGTTGTGGGTGTGGAATATATAAATATTCAGCAGAACAAGGGTTAACAATATTATCAAAGTCCAGCGGTAGTAAACGACAACCCAGCTAGCACAAAAAGCGGGTCAACGTCGTATCGCTGTCGGCCCGACGTTGGCCCGGCATCCATTGCTGGCTGGGAGACTTAGGAGGGGCGAAAACATTTCCAACTTCTTTCTGTTTTTTTTTTACTGTCCCCGGTCATATATATTCTATTCTATTCTTTTCTGTCTTTCTTTTCCGTTTCAGTACCAAGCACTGGCGCCCACCGCATAACAGGCAAGAGTGACGTACCATGTAGATGTGGACTGGTGGATAAGGAGACATTTTGTCTTTGAAATCGTGTAGCTTTTTAGTTCACAAGTTGCTGCCCTTTCATCACTGCCTCGATTAGAAAAGGGGTATAGTTTGGTCAAATAATTTCATCAAAATTTAACCAGGATATCTACACATCGATCCAAAATTAACATATAAGGAAACTGTCCACAGGGTTCCTTATTACGCTCAGAGTATGGTAGGGTAAGTAGAAAGACAGACAGACAGACGGACGGACGGACGGACGGACGGATAGATAGATAATAGAGAGAAAGATTTTATTTGTTTGTCTTGGAGTTTAACGGACCAGTCAACGCTATTAAGGTCATTTTTGAGCCATTCAGTTTTCCTAGCCACACTTTTCCTGAGCAAGCTTATACGTAAGCGGTTAACCAGTACAGTGCACATTCTTCCGCCAGAAATTGACAACTGCCCTTCTTGAATCAGCGGAAGGGAGAGAATAACCGTAGAAAAGATTTCATGATCAGTCTCTACGAAAGAATGTTGCAGACCCAAGCAGGTATCGAATCCGCGTCCTCCTGATCACCAGTCAGATGCGCGATAGATAGATAGATAGATAGATAGATAGATAGATAGATAGATAGATAGATAGATAGATAGATAGATAGATAGATAGTGAGTACTCATTAGAACTTCCCCAATGAGCCGCAATCTATGTTTGAAACAGAAATAAGACATAATTAATGTTTACAAGATAAATGTCATTTTTACAACCATGAAAGAAAGCATTATCATACATTAATGTGTTAAGACTCTTCACCTTCACCATCTGGTAAAAACACGCAGCTATCGTAAGTGCCTATATGCACCTATAATCATAGATACTTGGGGACTGGACCCAGGTGAGTGATCAAGGGCCGAACTGACCTCTTGACGTTCGATTTTTGCACAGTTTTTCCATAGTTAAACATGGCTGAGCATTAGCATAACCTATTCAAAAAGCTTAATCATGTCTAAAAAGCTTATAAATGAAAGTAGTTGTGATGACTATATAACCCCTTTATGCCATAAAAGTGTGCAAAAACGAACTACAAGAGGTCAGTTCGGCCCATGATCACTCACCTGAGTTCAGGTCCCAAGTATCTGTGCCTATAAAGACCAACCCAACTGATATCAAAGATAAGTTCTTTGATGATCTAGATTCTCTGATTTCTGCTACATCCCGGACAGACAAACTCATCCTCCTCGGAGACTTCAATGCGGAGTGGGCACAGACCACCATACCTGGAAAGGAGTGATCGGGGCTCAAGGAGTGGGAACGTGCAATTGCAATGGCCTCCTTCTTTTGAGGAGCTGCGCATAGAATCAACCGGTGATTACTAACACAGTCTTCCGTCTGCCAACTCGCAACAAAACATCATGGATGCATCCTCGCTTTAACCCATTAAGTGCCAGAAACCCTCAAACAGGTACCCTGGCAAACAGTTCAGGCCCAGATCAGACGCCACAGAACGCGGCGTCTAATCAGGGCCTCCACTGTTTGCTAAAAGTTCAAAGTGCAGTCATTTTCCAAATAAATTTTGAAGAAAACACAACCTGACACCCCTAAATTTTGAAATGAAATCCTGCTATGTATCAGGAGGAAGATTCCATTTTGGTACAAACAGGGTTAAAAACTGGCATCTCATTGACTTTGTAGTTCGAAGGTAGAACAGTGAGAAAGGCTATGGTGGTGCAGATTGCTGGACAGATCACAGACTTGTCGTCAGTAAACTGCCTGCAGGGCGGTCACAAGACAAGAAAGTACTCGAGAGACAGGATGTCTCTAAGCTGAAACAAGACAACAAGAGGCAAGCCTTCAACCATGAAATTAGAAGAAATGGAACTTAGCTCGGACGATCGAGAAGAGAACTGGTTAGTCTTCAGAAACACTGTTTACTCTTTAGCAATGGATTCCCTAGGACTAGCACCAAGACTAGTTTGCTCAGAGATCTGCAAGACTCCAGGGTTCCTTAATACGCTTAGAGTATGGTAGGGTAAGAAGAAAGACAGGCAGACGGACGGACGGGCGGACGGACGGACGGACGGATAGATAGATAATAGATAGATAGATTTTATTTGTTTGTCTTGGAGTTCAACGGACCAGCCAACACTATTTAGGTCATTTTTGGGCCGGTCAGTTTTCCTAGCCACACTTTTCCTGAGCAAGCTTATACGTAAGCGGTTAGCCAGTACAGTGCACATTCTTTCGCCAGAAATTTACAACTGCCCTTCTTGAATCAGCGGAAGGGAGAGGATAACCGTAGAAAAGATTTTATGATCAGTCTTTACGAAAGAATGTTGCCGACCCCAGCAGGTATCGAATCCGCGTCCTCCTGATCACCAGTCAGATGCACATTAGATAGATAGATAGAGATAGAAAGATAGAGATAGATAGATAGAGATAGATAGATAGAGATAGATAGATAGAAATAGATAGATAGAGATAGATAGATAGAGATAGATAGATAGAGATAGATAGAAAGAGAAAGATAGATAGATAGAGATAGATAGATAGATAGATAGATAGAAATAAATAGATAGAGATAGATAGATAGAGATAGATAGATAGATAGATAGAGATAGATAGAAAGAGAAAGATAGATAGAGATAGATAGAGATAGATAGATAGATAGAGATAGATAGATAGGTAGAGATAGATAGATTAGAGATAGATAGATAGAGATAGATAGATAAGAATAGATAGATAGATAGATAGAGATAGATAGAGTGTGTGTGTGTGTGTGTGTGTGTGAATTCGGGTTTAACGTCGCTTTCAACAATTTTTCAGTCATATCACGACGGTGTCTGGTTGCGACAGGGAGCTCAATGCTCACGTTTATAGTGCTGCCTCACTGAAGTATCATGTCCCAGACACATTACATGATACCACACCCAGTCACATTATCCTGACACTGGATCGACCAGTCCTAGCTCTACCCCGTAAATCTGAGTGCCAAACGAGAAGCAGCTAGTACCATTTTTAACGACTTTGGTATGTCGCGGCCCGGGATCGAACCCGAGACCTCCCGTTCCCCGGAGCGGACACTCTACCAACTGAGCTATCGGGGCCGGTGAGAGATAGATAGAGATAGATAGATAGAGATAGATAGATAGAGATAGATAGAAATAGATAGATAGAGATAGATAGATAGAGATAGATAGATAGAGATAGATAGATAGATAGATAGATAGATAGATAGATAGAGATAGATAGAGATAGATAGATAGAGATAGATAGAGATAGAAGGATAGAGATAGATAGAGATATAGAGATAGAGATATAGAGATATAGATAGATATATAGAGATATAGATAGATATATAGAGATATAGATAGATATATAGATATAGAGATATAGAGTAAGGGGTAAAGAGATATATAGATATAGAGATATATAGATATAGATATATAGAGATATAGAGAGATATAGAGAGATAGATAGATAGAGAGAGATAGAGAGAGATAGAGATAGATAGAGAGAGATAGAGATAGATAGAGATAGATAGAGATAGAAAGAGATAGAGATAGATAGATAGAGATAGAGATAGATAGATAGATAGATAGATAGATAGATAGATAGATAGATAGATAGATAGATAGATAGAGATAGATAGATAGATAGAGATAGAGATAGAGATAGATAGATAGAGATAGAGATAGATAGAGATAGTTAGAGATAGAGATAGATAGAGATAGACAGAGATAGATAGAGATAGATGGATAGAGATAGATAGAGATAGATAGAGATAGATAGAGATAGATAGATAGAGATAGAGATAGATAGATAGAGATAGAGATAGAGATAGAAAGATAGATAGAGATAGATAGATAGAGATAGATAGAGATAGAGATAGATAGAGATAGAAAGAGATAGATAGAGATAGACAGAGATAAATAGATAGAGATAGATAGATAGATTGATAGATAGATAGATAGATAGATAGATAGATAGATAGATAGATAGATAGATAGATAGATAGATAGATAGATATAGAGAGAGAGATAGAGATAGATAGAGATAGATAGAGATAGATAGATAGGTAAATATATATATAGATAGTGAGTACTCATTAGAACTTCCCCAATGAGCCGAAATCTATGTTTGAAACAGAAATAAGACATAATTAATTGCTGGACAGATCACAGACTTGTCGTCAGGGCGGTCACAAGACAAGAAAGTACTCGAGAGACAGGATGTCTCTAGCTGAAACAAGACAGCAAGAGGCAAGCCTTCAACCATGAAATTAGAAGAAATGGAACTTAGCTCGGACGATCGAGAAGAGAACTGGACAGTCTTCAGAAACACTGTTTACTCTTCAGCAATGGATTCCCTAGGACTAGCACCAAGACTGGTTTGCTCAGAGATATGCAAGACTCCTGGCTGAGCAGTAAGGCTGATGAAATCCTGGTATTTGCTGATAGAAACGATATGAAGAAGTTCTTTGATGCACTAAAGTCAGTTTATGGTCCCTAGAGCTAAGGAACCACTCGTCTTATATGTGCTGATGGAACTAGTCATCTGACTGACAAAGAGACTATCTTAAAAAGATGGGCAGAGCACTTTAATAGTGTTCTTAATCGACAATCATAAATCAATGATGAGGCTATCAACAGACTACCTCAGGTGGAATGTAATCTGCTGCTTGGTGGATTCCGGACCGTTTCTGAAACTATGAAAGCAATAAAACTTCTGTCATCTGGAAAGGCTCCAGGATCAGATATAACTTCTGAGATTTAGAAAGCAGGAGGCATCCCAGTTGTAAATAAAATGACATGATGAAATTTCACATCATATGGAGAAAAGAAACCATCTCTCAAGAATTCACGTCAAATCAAGCGGAAAGGGAATCCTCAGGTCTGCGACAATCGTCGTGCCATCTGTTTATTGTCAATTGCTGGGCAGGTCCTTTAACCGACTGAATGAACACCTCGAACAGTCAGGGCTTCTACTAGAAAGCCAATGTGGATTCAGAAAGGACAAAAGAAAAAATTACATGATCTACACCGCAAGGCATTTAACACAGTCAGCTGTGAGGGTCTTGGAAAATCATGGTGGTGTTTGGCTGTCCAACCAATTTCATAGCAATGTTGGGGAGGCAGTTTCATGATGGCCAAAAATGATGGTGAGTTTTGTGACAAATGTAGTAAAGCAAGGATGTGTACCAGGCCCAACGCCTTACAGAATAATGTTCTCTGCCATGCTCACAGATGCTTTCCAGGATGGTGGCAATGGTATACCTATCAGGTATCGCTTGGATTAGAAGCTTTACAACCTTAGAAGGTTGCAAGCTAAATCCAAGGTGCAGACAAAGGTGCTTGATGAGTGACATGGTAAAGGATGCTACAACAGAAGAGGAGATGCATACAGGTGTAGATCAAGCATGTGACAGCTATGACCTCACAATCAACATCATAAAGACTGACCTTACAAGGAACCCACCATCACAGTGAAAGGTCAAAGACTGCAGGTGATAATTAAGTTTACCTACCTCGGGAGTATAGAAGCCTCCGTGGTGTAGTGGTTACGCTACGCGCCTTGTAAACCAGGGCTCGCGGGATCGATCCCTGGCTTCTCGAGACTTTCGAATGAGTCTATTAACCAAGGTCCCGTCTCCGTATGACCTTAGCTGTTGGTGGGACGTAAAACTCAAACACTCACTCACCCACTCACCTTGGGAGCACACCGTCAAGAGCAGTGCATCTTGATGACGAAGTCCATGCAAGAATCGCAAAAGCTAGTGCAGCATTTGGCCAACTACTGGGCGGTGTTTGGAATCGAAGTGGAACCAGGTTTGACACAAAGCTGGAAGTCTACAGATCTTTGGTGCTGCCAACACTATGAGATGCATGTGAAACATGGACAGTTTTCAACGGCACGCCATAAGACTGAACCACTTCTATACAAGCTGTCTTAGAAAACTCTTAAAGATTTAGTGGCAAGACAGGATTCCAGACACAGAAATCCAGAAAAGGGCAGGGATGCAGAGTGTACATCCTCTTCTGAAACTGGCTCAGTTAAAATAGACAGGCCATGTTACCCGGGTGCCTGAGGAACGTTTGCCAAAGAAAATCGTCTATGGAGAATAAGAAACAGGCAAACGCTCCAGTGGTGGTCAGAAGAAGCGTTACAAGGACACCCTCAAAGCCTCCCAACAAGGACTTCAACGCACCCAGCCGTGGGAACAAATTGCACAGGACCTAGAAAAGTGGCAAAGCCCCATCAGAATGAATATGAGGCAGAAAGAATCAGCGAAGCCGAACAGAAATGTGCATAGCGCAACCAGAGCTAAGGCATCGCCAACAGAGCTATCTTCTTCCAACCGCTGTTGCTCTATCATCAAAAGACAATTAAGATCTATAATTGGTCACATCATTCATCTTATAACAAACATTACCATTTCTTACATGTGATTAAGATTGGTACTTGTCAGCAATTACAGACGAATTATAATGACTCTTGAGATAGGCCTAAAAATCTGAAAAAGGCAAACTTTGGCTTAAGTATTTCGTAACCTGACGGCCGACGGGCAAACGGGTGTTAGAGTCCATCGTGTTACGGGCACCTAATAAGTGACAGGTGAGATTTGAATCCGCAATCTTCAACACACCGAGGTCTACCGCTCTAACCATGCGCCAAGAGACCCTAAATGAGTCGTTGAAGGGGCGGATGGGCAGGGGCTGGGGTGCTCAAGCTTGCGAGCTTAGCGAAGTTCAAATCAACTAATTATATATTCTTAGGGAAATAAAGCAAAGAAAGGAAGCTTTTGTCATTACCCATCTCGATATAGCACACAACAAAGCATAGTAAGACTGTGCAGATGGATCTGAAACTTCGCACGGCAACATGCTCGATCATTGTTTGTTTGTATATACAAATAGAAAGGGAAATAAGTAATACATAAGTCGTAAAATAAGTATAGGACTTCTTAAGGGGAGTGGGAACACCTGGCAGATTTTTCTGCCATTTTTCAAAGGGAAACAACTTTCGGGACTTCTTGTTCGCTTTTCTATCCCACTGAAAAAAGGGGTCGACTCTTAAAGGAAAGAATTTGCTCCTCAGGAGCAAATTCTTTCCTTTAAGAGTTGACCCCTATTGATACGGAAAACAAAAATACTTTTGCAGGAGTTGCCTCCCCTGAAGGTGTTCCCATTCCCCTTAAATGTACCAACAGCGATTCGAAGTGCTGAACATCATTGTGCATGACACCTTAATTTAATCCTTTAGACCATGATTTTCACACAAAAGCGTGCGGAGAGGGTGGCGTGGGGGTGGGGGTGGTAGGGGTTGTGGGAATAGTGCTGATACTATTTGATGACGCATTCAGCCAGAAGGTACAATGATATTCAACTATTGTTTTGTACAAGTACTATTTAACCCTTAACCCAGCAGGCACATGACGTAATTGTGACGCAACATTAACGTCGGTGTAACGTCATGACTTTTATGCAACGTCATATCTACGTCGATGCAACGTCGTGCACCGACGTTGATTTGACGTTGCCATTGCGACGTGTGCTTGCTGGGAAGCGCCATGTAAATTTTTCAGAAGCCGGCAATTCTGTTTTTTTTTTTTTTTTTTTAAATTATTTCACAGGGAAAATAAGGCTTGTCGCTTCAGCAGACAACTCACATGCAATGTGAAGCCTTATTTTTCCGGCAAATAAAAGAAAAAAATATGTGAAAATTGACGTCTATTATTAAATGTCCTGTTTGGCATGCAGTTTCCAAGCTAGCACCTACTTGACCAGCGGGCAAACGTCGAGCCGCCAGCGATATCGCTGTCGGCATGATGTTGGCCCGCCGTTCTTTTCTGGCTTGGTTGTTTGAATTGAGATTTTATCGACCCCGTCCACACTATTTAGGTCATTTTTGAGACGTTGCTGCCGGTTTTGTGCATATAGGTTTGGATGCAACTTTGCCAACCGACTCGCACTTATTATAGGATAGTAAATCTTTCCTCTCAAAAAGCTTGGGCCTATACAGGCTTAGACCTTCTAAGTGGTTAAGCCAAACAGACTGCACATGTACTGAAAGACACGCAACTAAAACTTTATTTTGCGTATTACTGAAAAACTGCAATTCATTCGCGAACCAAATGTTTAAACTGAGGGGCGAAAGGTTCATAAATTTCATTATCGCTAGGCTCACCAGGATAAATATTTAACGAGAATGGATAGACCTTCAGGGGAGGCAACTCCTGCAAAAGTATTTTTGTCTCCAATGTCAATAGGGGTCAACTCTCAAAGGAAAGAATTTGCTCCTTAGGAGCAAATTCTTTCCTTTAAGAGTAGACCTTTTTTCTGTGGGATAGATTTTATAGAAAAGCGAATAGGAAGTCCCGAAAGTTATCGCCCGTTGCAAAATGGCGGTAAAATCTGCAAGGTATATCCATTCCCCTTAATGGGCATGGGTGTACCTTCAGGAGAGGCAACTTTTGTTGAAAATATTTTGCCTCTTAGAGACAAGAAATTGCTCTTTTCGAACAAATTCTTTCCTGGTGAGAGTAGATCCCTTTTTCTCGGCGGGGTTTAAGGTAAAGAGAGACACCCAGGAAGTCACATTAGTTGTTTCCATTTGCAGAAATTGTGGACCATACGTAAGGTGTATCATTTTTCAATTGGCTGATAAAAACAAGACGCATTGACTGAAGAATCCCCACATTCAGTATGTTCAAGACCATAATAACTCTTTTCAGTGTATCCGTGTGCGTTTTCAGTTTTCTGTTGGACGGCCAGAAGCCGACCAATGACCATGATCTAATTCGTTACCTGGACAACGCAGTGACTAATTTAGTTAACTTGACAGCGAAACTGGAAAAAGATATTTCGACAAAGAATGACTTGACCCAGTTTCTACAGAGAGACCTACATCAGCTCAACGCAACCTTGTCGACAGAAACTCAGAGGCGACATACACTACAAGGGAAAGTCACACAGCTGGAAAATAGGTGAGTGTATTTACAATGAGTTTTACGCCCCATCACTAAAACTACGGTCATATGGAGCGGGATATTGGTTTAATAACTCATCCGAATGTCTAGAGACCCTGGGTCGAATCCACGTCTGGTAGCCGAACCACTACACCACAGAGGTTTCTTGTTGAAAAGGTGTGAGAAGTCTAAGGGGTACCGTAAGTTTTAGCTTCCATTTTTCCAAGACAGACAATTTTTGCTAGAGTTTCATTTCCTTGTACAGTAAAAATTGCTATTTTCAGACCACCTTTGGAACTTTTCAAAAGAGGTCTTTAAAAGACCACTTTTGAACAATCCCAAAGGTAGTCTCTTACAAGAAGATATTCGGAGAACTAAAAGGAAATAAAGTTTCCTTTTAAAAGGAAGGCTTCCCCAGTTTGTAAAGTTGAAAATCTGCCATTTTGCTCGCCCGCGAAAGTAATGGGTAGCTATTGCCATACCCCCAACGTCCGTCTTCGGGGTAAGCGTCGGCGACCGCATTTGGTTGAAGTTTACCTGCAAGCAATCATTTGTGCTGTTGTACAAATTAATTTGCAAGTAAAGTTATCAATTGGTAAAAAAAAAAAAAAGAAAAAAAATATTTTTCACATTCTTTTCGCTCGATTTCCCAGGTTTTGGGGCTTTAAAAGTTAATAATTTCCCCTGTATTACCTCCCTTATAGGCATACATTTTGTCAAATGCATGTGCGAAGCCAACTAAAACGCATTTTCTTTTCTTCATATCCTAGAGCAACAAAGGCTCTGGTAAGGCTGCGCGTACTCGAAGGCTCGCTTGAGTCAGTGCTGGTCGCCTTTGTGAAAAAGACCCACGTCTTGACGTTGCATCGACGTGGTCGCTTTAAATAAGCACGATTTTCCTGGTAAGACTTTTACGGAAATTGTTTCAGTGTTAGCTGTCCGTCTTAAACCATTGAAAGGAGGACAATGTACTTAGAAACATATTCACGGACCCGACGAGGAGCGAAACCGCAACGTCGATGCGCATCTAACTGTAATGGTTAAAAAATCGGCATTCATGAAGAGCGAAGGCTGAATGTGGCGAGCTGCTCACTCGCACAAGTTTTATGCTGGTTGAAAATTTGTCAGAAAAGACTGAACCATGTTAAGCTTTTAAATTACTCATTTGACACGCAATTTGATTTGAGAGATGAACATGTTTTGTAAAATTGACCATGATGGTAGGATATGAGGTCTCTTTCTGCCTGAGTTCGAGGCACGATCGTGACAAGTTCTGCAATGGTTTAAAACTGTCGTTCTCTTCACCCACCGCTTATAAAGGAGCGGTTAATAATGTTCCTAAATAAATGAAGAAAAAATGACATATCACTTTCATAGAGACCACCCTGCAACAAGCACACTTGACTGATTTACTTCGGAAAAATTGTTTTACACAATGCAAGGAAATTCTGAGTGACCATGAAAAGTTTGAGACTACGAGAGAAGTCAAGTGACAGAATTAACTTTTGTAATCTATATACATGTATTTTTTTTTTTTTTTTTTTTTTTTTACAAATCCTTAAGAAAAGAAAAGCATTACATCAACAAGTCCGTGTACTGAACAACGATGATCTTGTTTTTAAGGTAACCGGGCACTAGAAGCACATTGAGGCTACCCCATATGTACTGAACAACCCTATAAACCCAACTTTATATAGAGAAAGTTGGATGTACAGGGGTACATTATTTTCCTTTTTAGGGGGTTAAGAACACCGAGCACCGACAATCTTTATTTAGTCTAGAAAAAAAAAGAATATTTTTTTTCACATCACGAAACACGCCTGCCTAATTTTGACCCCTAGACAGTGGGTAGTCGTAAGAACCGCGTCATCGAGGCAGTTCAATCTATGTTTAGAGCAGAAATATGAAAAAATCTGATTTTTTTTATCGGACAATTTTCATTTGGATGGCAAAATTCTGTATATATTGAATAGGCGTGTTTTCGTAATGAACTCAAAATGCTAGTTCATAAGATTTTTTATAATGATTCCAATGGAGAAGACCATAGGGTTAGTTTCGAGTCACAACAAACGCTTATTAACTCGAATACGGCAGTTAAGATATTTCACCATCCTGTCGGAAAATTAACTCGAATACGGCAGTTAAGATATTTCACCATCCTATCGGAAAATGGGAAACTGGAATCAAGTATTCCTGCTTTTTACAATGACCTTCAAATATTGAAATTAACCCATATATGCCTCCATCTGTTGAGACATTACAGCAAATAGTGCAGACCCAGATCAGACGCCGCATCTGATCAAGGTCTAAACTGTTTGTTCAAAGTACATGCATTTTTGTAAAAACTTACAACAAAAAATGACATCCCCTATGCTTAGAAATTGACCACTCCAGACTTTATTTTTTGCCGGGCACCTAAGGGTTAATTATGAGGTTACGTCAAACGGACGAAAGTAGGTAACTTTTTTTTTCTTGGTTTGACTTCTTGGAAACGCTTTATAAATAGATATCTGGAAATGCTTTATGGTGACTTAGTATATAAATTCAGAAAAATATATAACCGCAATGACTTCAGCACCCAATTTCGTAAAATCATTCTTCGATATAAAAAGATTGGGTACAACATGGATATTATACGACAGACTGCATGCATGGTAGTTAACCCAATCACGGTTGGCAAACTTTGCTTCCCTCTTTAATTGCACGCCGGTGGGTCAGGCCTCAGATTCTATGACGGCTCCAACGTAAAGGCTTATTGAGAATTAGAGAGATAATGCTGGTTGGTGCCTGATGCTCTGTCTCTGGTCTGGCTCATCGGAGTCTAACTGTTGGTTTTCTTTTGCTCCAGCATTTCAGTGGTTTCTTGCGGTCGAGTCCTCACCGTTTGTCTCACCTCTGTGGTTCTTTGATTTTTGTGTTCACGGAGATGTTGCAACTGATGAGTTAGGAGGCCTTCATGCGGACTGAACAAATTATTTGTCTAAATCGCGACAGAAGTAAGGGCGATGATTGTGGCCACGTAAAATCGATTTACAGCCCCCCCCCCCCCCCCCACCCCCCCCCCCCCAGTGGAAATCTTCCACTGACCGTTCCAAGGCGGCTCTTCTGTGGCGCTTTATTTATGTTGTTGTTTGTTGCTTACTGTGTGTATCACTTGTGTCTTTTAATTTAGGATCGCCATATGGCCATTTTGTGGGAAAGTAACTGTCCTTATGGCCTTCCTTTGTTTAGGTTTCCATTATGGTCTGGTCGCTTAATGTTTGTATTTCTTTCCCTTTGGTGTCTTTTATGGGTGGAGTAAGTTAATTGTATCAATTCCTGATCTTTGTTTTACTTCTACTTTTTAAAAAGAGACATCGACGGGCGCGGCATATTCTTGTTTATTCCGAACGAGTTTTCACTTCGTAAATATGTTGAGAGCAGTCTTATCTGTAGGGCTTTCCTAGTTACGTCATAAGACGGTTAGAAATAAACTGGGGTATCACCAATCCAAACTAAATGGCTTCCAATCGAAATTGGAAGCCAATAATGACAATTATAACCTTTTACATATGATTTTTAGACAAGAACTGGTCTTAATTTTAGCTGGTCTTAACTCTTATCCTGCTGTTCACGACAACCCCTTTCTTTGCAAACAGTGTAGATCCAGATCAGATGGCTTCTGAAGAAACCATCTGATCAGGATCTACACTGCTTGACATTCAATTTATGAATTTGTAGGATTAAATAACATCAAGTAATCTGATTGGTTCAAAGTCAGAAATGGGTGTGGCTAAACTGAATATTCAGCGAGAGAAGGGTTAATAGCATAATTTCACTGAATATGAAGGGTAGCCTATACCATGATATCAAATTTTCTTTCTTTCTTTTTTTTTTTTTTTTTTTTTTAACAGATGACTTTCTCTAAATGCTAAAATACGATTTTTACGGAAGAAACCTCATTATGTATCAATTGTACAGAACATAAATGGGGCATGTACAGATTTATGAAATTTCAACCTTCGCCCTCAGTTGCAGTGCAGTCTCCGTATGACCTTAGCTGTTGGCGGGACGTAAAACTCGAACACTCACTCACTCACTCACTCAGTATCAAAGATAATAACAATAACAAATTCATCCGCATGGAGCCTTTCTAGTTCAACAGTAATTCATTATAAAAGACATAGTAAAATGGTCGAGTATAGATTAATACCATCATGAATCAGGGTTGAGGACTCAACAATAACCTGACCTCAGAGCAAAAGCAAACCACCAGTATGGATGGTCATGCAAGTTTCATTAAGATCGACAGAAAATGAAGATGCCACACCGTTCAAAAGGTAAAAAATGGCCATTTTTGAGAATCAAGGGGATGTAACTCTGCTATTGTTAGTCCAATCTGACCCATTTTCAAACTTGTCCGAGTTTTATCGCATGTCATTCTTATCTGAGAGTTTCATTAAGATTCGACAAAAAATAAAGAAGCTACACTGTTCACATGGTCAAAATTGCCATTTTTCAAAATCAAGAGGACAAAACTCTGCTACTGTTGGTCCCGCTATGATCCACTTTGAAATGCACGTTATTTTAATCTGCAAGAGTAGTAATCGGGCCACTTTAGCACCATGGACTGCGCATGCGCAGCATTTGTATCACTTCCGGTGAAACGTAAGCGAAACGATTAGATGACGAAACTACCCTAAATATCGGACGAGTGTTCGAATGAGGTAACTCGCGGTAATTACGCCGTAAGTATCCTAAATTTTGAGGCGAAAGATGTTCCCGCGGATTGGCGAAGTTCGTCGTCCCCGATCTGGTCGGGGTGATCGGGTCTACCCCGTTCGCTCGAGCGCTCCTATCCCAATATTTAGGGAGATACTACCCGGTATAGTAGCGATGAAATTAATTCTCTCACCCGCAAAACGATTATCGCCTCGAAAACCGGGAAAACAATGGAAGGTGTTGGAAAGAGCTCGACTCGATGCGAGAAACTAGGAATGGACCGCGTCCCGGAAAAAAAAAGTTTGGTTTGTTCGATTTTAGGTTTAACGTCCCCGTCAACGCCGTATAGGTCATTTTGGGGGCGTTGCTCCCAGTCGCGCGAGACCTTTACCGGACATCTCTACAACATTTGAATCTCGGAGAATCTTTCTCGGCTACGGAATTTATACGGATATCGCGGGGGCGTAGCCGGATAAACTTTGGGTATGCAGTGGGGGTAAACCTTATTTTCCTTATTACTGATCCAAGACATAGGTTGTGGGTACTCGTTAGAACCGCCTCATTGAGGCGATTCTAACATATTTAAACCCAACTTTTATACAGTAAAATTTGGCTTTGCAGGGGTAAACCTTATTTTCCTTATTAAGACATAGGTTGTGGGTACTCGTTAGAACCGCCTCAATCGAGGCGATTCTAACATATTTAAACCCAACTTTTATACAGTAAAATTTGGCTTTGCAGGGGTAAACATTATTTTCCTTATTACCGCTCCAAGACATAGTTGTGGGTACTCGTGAGAACCGCCTCGGCAAGGCTACTCTAACATATATCTATAACATTTGTATCTCGGATCGCAAAAGGGGAAAGAACAACAAAATGATAAACGGATGATGATTAGCGTTTTTATCCTAAACTGTTAGTGAAAGAAAAAAATCGTTGACGCGACGTTGGTGCAACGTTGTATACCACGGCGTCTTATACGCATGTGTGTGTGTGTGTGTGTATGTGTGTGTGTACGCGCTTGTCCGTTTTATGTCCAACCAACGACTAAGGGGCATAGCGGAGACGGGCTGAAATATAAAGCTTGTCCGGAGCGTACCTCTGATAGTTTTAAAGGTAATTAAGCGAAACTCGATATACTGATATAGGGGGGGGGGGGGGGGGGGGGGGGGGCTTTGAGGGGAATCGAGGAATGCGATAAACATAACCCTGCTAACACTATTTACGGAGTTACTGCCCTTCTTAATAGGACCCCGCACAGTATTTTGGGTGGCCTATAGTAAACACCGAGTCAGTCAGTTTGTCGCACCTAAACCAAAATATCTACGCT